>CM072801.1:123004047-124213214 GCA_037013495.1 Hippophae tibetana
GATAATGAATTTAAATATAACTATTATTTGTATTTAAAATTTAAGTTTATTATATTGAACTGCTTAATAAACCGTATATAATTCAATTTTTTTTATTTAACATAGAATTGATATTAAGTTCTTTGTTAGTAGGAAATCTGTAAAAAAAATTGAAACTTCTATAGAAAATCCACGTCACATTCCTACAATTATTTAAACAGTACATGAGGATAGCTTTCCGTTTTCGTCCCGTCATGTTGACATCTTTAACCATCTAACTTTCCTCGTCAAAAAACCTCACTACCAGCCATATTAGAGCACTTGAAGACATCATGTGGAAACAAGTACGTTAAAACAACGATGGACAATATTATCGATAACTTAAAATGAATTGTTTGGATTGAGTCACAGACTAGGTCGCTTTCTTTAAGATGTTTCGTAGCTCTGCCCAATTGTGTGCAATCAAATACAACCCCATCGTTCCCAGGATAAAACATCCCAGAATTTTTTTCTCTGTCTCGAAACTCACTGCACTAATGAAGACCGGAATGCTACACCTGAAAAAATTTGTTACTCGAAAAACTGAAAAGTAACTTAGAATTGCAGAGAGAATTTTTTTCTTAGTGAGATGAGTTTGCAGATTGTTGTGTCGAAACTGAGAGTTGAGACCCTCTATTTATAGGTTTCAGAAACCGTGTGACCATTATGATAATAACAGTAATGTCTGGGGATGGAGAGCGTAACAATCATTCTAAGTAAAGAAGAGTAACCATCATTTTCTGAGTTAAGACGAATAACAACCATTTTCTGAGTAAAGACGAGTAATGACCATTTTTTTAGTAAAGACGAGTAACGACCATTTAACAGTTATATTATGAGTAAAAGAAAACAATGGCCATATTCTGAGTAAAAGAAAATAATGGTTGTTTTTTCTAAGAGAAAATATATATATATATAACAACCATTTTCTAGGTGGAAAAGTTTTTGAATTTTTTTTTTCAAAAAATAAAATGCCACCTCACCTCACACACACGCACACGCACACCGACTCGGTGCACGCGTGTGGTATCACATTTGCCTAGGTCCTCTCCCCTTCCACAAAAGTGGGAACCCCTTGGGACCTAATCCCAATAGCCAACTTTTTACTATTTATACATTTTTTAAGTAGTGTAAAAAGGTAATGTGGGACAAGGCTCTACTAATTTTTTAATAAACATTCATCGTTTTTCAACAATCCTCCACTTGATTTTTATATAAAAATAATTTTCATTGAACAACCGATTAATTAAAAATATAAATTGTGCATAGTATTGATGCTTTAGAATATACTAGAGTAACTCGTAGTTTTGAACTTTATCTCTAACAATCATCACACACGCAACCTTTCAAAGGTGTAGTTCGAAAAACTCGTTCTTTACGGCCATGCACGTGTATCCTAGTATAGTGAATGCTCTAGTAAATTTTGCCCAAAAACTTTCCATAGGAAGCGGCCACACTTCTACATTCACATAGGTGAGTCTATCACGAACACTCTTGTAGCTATGTACTCCACTCCACATAGAGTATAGAACTCATTAAGAGTTTAACAATTAACTCATCCTTTTTTATCGCTTCAGGACTTCATGCTTCTAACAATATAGAATGGGATTTGAAAATAGCATGATACATCTCATATCACTTCATGACTTGTTATTACCCTTTGAACTTATTTCTTGGGATTTCTAGTCTATAAGTTGGGTTACCATCACGAGTGACTTTTCATTTTAAAGGCATTAATCTCATTCCTTTTGAGGTTTTGAAAACCTTCTCTCTTGATAATCCTTTCGTCAAAGGATCTGCCAAATTTTCATCAAAACGTACATGATCCACTCTTACAGCTCCTGTAGAGAGAAATTCTCTAACAATACTATGCTTACGACGTATCTGTCGTCTCTTACCGTTGTAGTAACAGTTGTGAATCTTTGTAATAGTCGCGATACTATCGATGTGGATCAAGACAATTGGTATCGGTCTTTCCCATAAAAGGGATCTCAACTAATAGACTTCTTAGCCAGCATGCTTCTTCACTAGCAATGACTAATGCTATCATTTCAAACTCCATTGTAGATTGAGCCAATATTGTCTGTTTCTTAGACTTCCAAGAAATAGTCCACCAGCTATGTTAAATATATAGCCACTAGCTGCTTTGGATTCTTCTGATAAAGTGTTCCAATCTACATAGTTGTATCCTTTTAGAACAGTGGGAAACTTTTTATAATGTAACCCAAGGTACATGGTTCTCTTAAGGTATCTCATAACCCTTTCAATAGCATTGCAATGCTCTACATCAGGTCTACTAGTAAACCTACATAGTAGTCCCACAACATAAGTTATGTCTGGTCTAGTGCAATTAGTAGCATAACGTAAGCTACCAATGATGCTCGCATACTTAGTTTGTCTAACACCATCTCCGTTGTTCTTGAACAACTTTACACTAGGATCATAAGGAGTACATACAAGTTTGCTATTAAAGTAATTATATTTCTTTAAGATCTTCTCAATGTAGTGAGATTGATATAGAGAAATTCCCTTTTCAAACCTAGTTATCTTTATACCAAGGATTACACTCGCTTCTCCGAGATCTTTCATATCAAAATTAACGCTTAACAAAGTTTTCACATTGTTCACAACATGAATATTTGATCCAAAAATAAGCATGTCATCCACATATAAACATATTATAGTGCAAATGATATCTTCTAATTTATAATAAATGCATTTGTAACTTTCATTTATTTTGAAATCATATGAGATAACTAGATTATCAAATTTTTCATGTCATTTCTTAGGTGCTTGTTTTAGACCATAAAGAGATTTATCTAGTTTACAAACTTTATTTTCTTGACCTGGGATAACAAAACCTTCAGGTTGATCCATATAAATTTCTTCTTCTAAATCACCATTTAAGAAAGCAGTTTTAGCATCCATTTGATGTACTACTAAATCATGGATAGCAACACGAGAAAAAAAGTACACGTATGGAAGTTATTCGTGTGACTAGTGAAAAGGTATCAAAGAAATCTACATTTTCCCTTTGCCTATACCCTTTAACTACAAGACGAGCTTTGTACTTTTCAATAGTACCATCAGGTTTTAATTTCTTTTTTAGTATCCATTTACATCCAATGGTTTTGCAACTAGGAGATAAGTCAACTAAATGCCAAGTCTTAGTCTTATTATACTCAAGTGAGTCCATTTCATCATTTATGGCTTCTTCACGTATGCTTCTTTAAGAGTTTGGGGATCTTCCTCTAAGATATAAGCATAAAAATCAGACCCAAAATCCTTAAGGGTTTGAGCTCGTTTACTTCTTCTAATTTCATTGTTTAATTCTTCATTTTGTTCACTAGTTTTAATTATGAGTAAACTACTAGAAGACGGGTCCCCACTATTTTTAAATTTAAAAGGAAACATATGTTCATAAAAGTCAGCATCATTTGATTCTATAACTACATGATCATTTAAGTCATAGAATTTATAAGCTTTACTATTCACAGTGTATCCGATGAATACACACTCATATGCTCTACTAGTAAGTTTATTTCTTTTAGGATCAGGAATCCTAACATAGGCTAAACAACCTCAAATTTGAAAATAAGTTAAATTAGGTTTCTTATTTTTTAAAATTTCATATGGTGAAATTTTATTTGTAGATTTAGGCACTCTATTTAGCACATAGCAAACAGTTAATAAAATTTCTCCCCACCAATGGGAAGCAGCACCAGAATTTAATAAAATTGCAACAACTGATTAAGTAAAAGTTCTATTTTTTCTTTTAGCTTTGACATTCATTTCAGGAGAATAAGGTGTAGTTTTTTCATGAATGATTCCATGAGTTTTCTAAAAATCATTGAAGATATTGGAATCATATTCAGTGCCTCTATCACTTCGAAACCTTTTTATTTTTCTATTAAGTTGATACTCAATCTCAGTCATAAATATTTTAAACGTGTCAAACACTTCACTTTTATTTTTCATTAGATATACATAAGTGTAATTTGAAGAGTCATCTATAAAAGTTATAAAATAGCATTTTCCATTTCTTGTTAAATTTCCATCAAGTTCACATATGTAAGAATGTATTAATTCTAAAGGTTCAGATTCTCTAACTACTGTTTTATGTGAAGTTTTGGTTATTTTAGCTTGACTACAAAAATCATATTTTTCAAAATCATTCAAAGATAGTTTAGGAATTAATTCTAAGGTACTCATGTTCTTGATTATGCGTTTATTAACATGACAAAGTCTAGCATGCCAAATATTAAAAGAACTCAACATATAAGTATAAGAAGAGGTTTTATTGATTTCAACATTTAATTTAAACATGTCATCAGTGGCGTACCATTTCCCAACAAATATATTATTTTTAGTTATAGTATATAAATCAGCCCCTATAGTTTGAGTAAACCCAGCTTTGTTAAGAAGATAGCTTGAAACTAAGTTATTTCTCATCTCTGGAGTATGTAGGACATCCTTCAAGATGACAGTCTTTCTAGAGGTAAACTTCAATACTACCTCATCAGTACCAGCAACTTTAGTAGAGTGGGAGTCGCCCAGCATCACTTTCTTATCCTCAGAATCAAAATAGGACTTGAACATGTCTCGATCATAGCAGACATGGCGAGAAGCACCGGTGTCCACCCACCACCCCTTGGATCCACCGACAAAATTGACTTCAGATATCATAACAATAAGTTGATCTTCGGTAAGGTTCGCCTGTGGGGTAGGACAATTCCTGTTCCGGCAGTTCCTAGCCAAGTGGCCAGGTCTGTTACAACTATAACACATGAATGTGTTATTCCTTAACGAGGGTTGAGGTCCATTCTGGGGAGGATAGTTTCTATTTCTATTTTGGTGGTTGTAGTTTTGGTTATTATTACGATTATGAGTTTTCATATTTCTACCTTTAGGTTTCAAAATTGCAGAGGAGGGTTTCTTATTGGTACTGTTATTTGAGACTACGAGTACTTAATCTCTTTGGTCTTGCTTTCAGGCTTCTTCTTCTATTCTTAAACGGGTTATAAGACTTTCTAAAGAAAATTCCTTAGTTTTATGCCTAAGTGTATTCTTAAAATCTTTCCAAGCATGCGGTAATTTATCTATTATAACAGCTACTTGAAATTGTTCATCTAAAATCATACCTTCAGAAGTTATTTCGTGTGCTATGTACTGACAATATACTTCTTAATTTTAGCTTCCTCAGTGTCGTACTTCTTTTGAAGTGTTTTCCAAATTCCCTTAGCAGACTTATCAGAGTTATAATAATCATACAAGTCATCAGCTAAACCATTAAGAATATAATTTTTGCACAGAAAATCATTTTCCATCCAGATGTCTAAATCCTTAGTTGTAGCTTTAGTAAAAGCAGAAATGACTTTTTTCATGGTTAAGAAAAATAACATTTTTTGTCTACATCTTTTAAAGTGTAGTCCCTCAAAATAGAATGGTTTGTTTAGATCAGCATTTAGCATTTCAGTAGTCATGGCAAATAGAATTCGTCTTAAAATTGTTAAAACATGTACGTTAAAACAACGATGGAACAATATTATCGATAACCTGAAATGAACTGCTTGGATTGAGTCGCAAACTAGGTCACTCTCTTTAAGACGTTTCACGACTCTGCCCAATTTTGTGCAAGCAAACACAGCTCCGTCATCCCCAGGATAAAACAGCCCAAAATCTTTTTCTCTGTCTCGAAACTTCACTGCACTGATGAAGACCGGAATGTTACACCTAAAAAGTAACTTAGAATTGCAGAGAGAAGTTTTTTTCTTAGTGAGATAAGTTTGCAGATTGTTGTGTCGAAACTGAGAACTGATGCCCTCTATTTATAAGTTTTAGAAATAGTGTGGCAATTATGATAATAACGATAATGTCTGACGATGAAGAGCGTAACAACCATTCTGAGTAATGAAAAGCAACGATCATTTTTTGAGTTAAGACGAATAACGACCACTTTCAGAGTAAAGACGAGTAACGACCATTTAACGGTTATATTCTGAGTAAAAGAAAACAACGATCATATTCTGAGTAAAAGAAAATAACGGTTGTTTTTTCTGAGAGAAAAAAAATAACCATTTTTTGAGTGGAAAAGTTTTTGATTTTTTTTTTTAAAATGTCACACGCACACGAGCTCGACTTGGCACGACCGGTCGACGACAACGCACGTGTGGTATCACATTTGCCTAAGTTCTTTCACATTCCACAAAAATGGGTACTATTAGGGCTCAATCCCAATAGCTAATTTTTTACTATTTATACATTTTTTAAGTAGTGTAAAAAGACAATATAGGATAAAGCTCTACTAATTTTTTAATAAACATTCATCTTTTTACAACACATCCCCGACCAACATTTTTCATGATCAACAAGATATTGAAATTTCACAATGCATGCCTCAAAACTAGATCTATATCATCAGTATTCGCAAGATATAATAGGAAATGTAGTCCAATCAGGAGCCTTAGTTGAAGACCTCCTTCCATGGCCTAAATACATCGAATCACCCTCTTCAAAGCATATAGCTATCAAGAACAACGTGAACAGCAATTGCAAGATCGAGCGATTCTTGCTTTTCCTTGATTAAATCCTAAAATTCAATCGCATGATCCGGATTATCCATTTCAATAAGCATTTCATCCATTTTAAGAAGAAAAAAAAACACCAATTCCAAACAAGAAAAAACCAATAGCTTGAAATTAACAATAATAATGAAAGGAAAACAATACCAAGACTGTAGCACGAAGTCTAAAGAATCGAAGCTCTCGGATGGCAACAATGAAAACATAACACTTATCCAAATGTCTCGCAAGCAGATGACAAATGAGCAAAGGAAATCGCGATCACTATGATGCACATCGCGAAAGCTAACTGAACACATTTCTTAGAGATAAGTTGGAACAAGGATTTATAGCATCTCCATAGCACGAAAGACAAAACGCGAAAACAATCATTGGCTAGAAGAGAAAGATCGTAGAAAATCAATCTCAAAATTGATCTGAGATGAGCCAATATAATAGGCATAGAAACTAATTCAGCAGGCATAGAATCCATGGAATAGAAATTTAAATCAACAAGAGAGATAGGAAGAATGATGGAGATAACGAAGAACTTGCCAAAAGTGAAAGCCCTAGCATAGCAAAATTTGGGAAAGATAATTTTCTACAGTGTGATTAAAAAATATTAACAAGAGGTACCCAATACAAATGATTTGATGAGAGCATTCACCAAAGAAGGTGAATCAAGATTAGCAGCATGTCCCATGTCCTTGATTATCTCTAACCTTGATTTTGACCCCAAGTGCCTGTAAAATGTACACAAACTTTTTAATGAACCATGTTAATTTAGTAGTTATTAAGTTTCTGTTTTACTCTTTATTTTCTTGGATATATAAAAATAATGATTAGTTACAGTTACCTCTGCAATTTATGTGCATGGCATACAGGAAATATATTATCCTTATCGCCCCATATAATAAGTGATTCCTTCACCCAATAAAAATAATAATAAACCTCAATTACTACATATTTAAATATATCACATTAATCATGAAATGCAAATGCAAATGCTTGTATGTACCACATAAATGAATTTAGAACATGACTGTAGGCATATTATTTTATTAATTACATCTCTATTTTTTGAATCAAATCAAAGGGGGAATTGGGAGGGATCTTTTAAAACCCACAACATTAAAGTTATAATGCATCAATTTTACTACTAGACTGGCAGGTAGATGATGGTCAATTAAATCTCTGCTTATAGTTTTGATATTTAAAATATTACATTTGGACATAAAAATACAAAGTTGAAAATTTGAGTGAAGAAAAACAAGAAAGGATTAAAAAAGAAGTCCTTATTTTATGACACCAGCCACTTCTAACTTAAAAATAAAAATGGTGATTATTGACTAGTTGTAAATAAGTTGGTACTCTTAGTGAACTTATATATAAGTGATTTTTTTTATGTACATTTGCATTTTCATTCAAAAATAAATTAGGTAATTCATAAATATTCATAAATTTTAAATTATTTAATATCAAATATCTATAAATTAATAAAAAAATTAACAGACAGATGAAGTTTGTGTCCACAGACGAATAGAATTAATCTATATATAAGCTTTTCAATTGCAGAATGTACTTTTGAGCCTACCTGTGTCAAAACAGGCAGCTTATTTGGGTCTGGTTTTTGGATCAGCAAATGCTGTGCCATCTCTATTTTCTCCTTCTTGTGCTCCTTGTATATCGCCTAAATATATATATATAACATACAAACCAATTAACACAAACCAAGTGCTATAAACTAAACCTAGAAATAAATTGTTATGTGATGTATAACTCCAAATGTCTAAAAGATGATTGATAACTCACATCGATGAACTTGCTCAATAAATAATCAGGTACCCATTTGAAAAAACCACAATTATGCACTGATAAATTTACTAGGAGCCTTAAATCTTGAGCTTTTTCTGGTACAAGAATTTCAAGTGGATTTCTTCCAACCTTGCTAATTTGGGCTTGTTTCAACTCCTCTGTTCCCCCAATTCCACTGCTTACAATCACAATCTTCTGTACCTCTTTTGGATACATCTCAGCCATTGAAAAACCCACATAACCACCATAACTAATACAATAAATTGAGTATCTAAAAACCCCCAATCTCAATAAACTTTCCCCAACACATATTGCTTGAAAAGTCTCTGTTCTGTCACAACTTTTGGTATATGACTTACCAAAAAATAACAAATCTGGAATGTAGAGATTAAAACACTGAGAAAGAGAACCCACTTGAGAAATAAATTGCCACCTTGAATTACCACCATAACCATGAATCAGAACTAAACTTGGCTTTTCATATCGATAATGATTAGCAACCCAAAAATGCATAGTAGTTTGTTCATCCAAATCAATTGTACGAGGAGATAAACCACATAACCTGAAGTATCCTGAAATCAACATATCTAGAACAGTGATCACTGAAAATTGACGTATGTTGAGCAAACAAGAAATTAAACACCGAAAGATTGATATTGTAGTTGTGAGATAGAGGGAAAACAGGTAAAGAAGAAACTTAGGAATGCTCATTAACAAACTAAGCATTTTGGAATCAAATGATACCGTGTTCTTCCTGTTTTGTCTTTAAGTGGAAGAAGAAAGTTTTGAACTTTTCTCTTTCTTGGGCGTGTATAGAGAAGTGCTTTTCTTTGTAGAGATATAAAGGTGAAGACGAAATAGTTTGTGGTGAGTGTAACCAAATAACACAAGTAAAGCACTTCTAAGACATGCTAGCAACAGTATCTACGGAAACAACACGAAGACTGAGCCCTTGAAGACACATAACGACACAATTCACGGGATCGATTGCCATATTATATATTATCTTTGTCGTACATATTTACTTTATATTAATATATATTTAGACAGAAAAGTTTGGCTTGATCTGCCACTGAAGGACGGATCCATATCTGACAACAAAGGGTTAGAAAAATGGATGGAAAGCGCAAAACAATGTGAATTTTGTAGATGTATGAAAACCCAAGAAGTATCATTTATGTTATTGATCACGTGTGTCCTACTGGAAAATTGAATTAAGGTATCTACAAAAATTTAAGAGAAAAATAAATATGATTATATTTATCATAATATAAATTTTTTATTTTAATTTTTATGTTATTTTATTAATTTTTTTAAATTCAGATTATTAATGAAAATATAGATATATTGACACAAAAAATAACAATAAATTTGAAATATTTTAATTATTATTATGTGATGTTAAATACCTTAGTTAATGTATTAGAATTTTTCATGTCCTATTTTGTTAAAATAATTCATTTTTATACCTTAGTTTAATTATTGTTCACACTTTTAGCCATTAAATTATTATTTTTTGTTATTAATTTTTTTTTCTTTAATTTTCACAAATGTCTTTGTCTAATTTGATATGTAGAACAATAAATTTTGATTAAATAAAAAGAGAAAATATTATTTAAAATAACTAAAAAGATATTAATGCTCAAATTTGATAACCAAAATGAAACATTTTAATAATATAAAACATAAATAATATCAATGCATTAGCTTTAGTAGCAATAATGTACCTAAATCTATTATCTTATTTTGTTTAGAAATTAGTATCAAATTAATACTATTATTTGTAAGAATACGTGTTATTTTTTAATTAAATTTAATTTATCTAATAATTTTAAAAAATTAAATAAATTTAAATTATAATTTATTATTTAAATTAAATATAACGAGGTATATGAGAGAAGTATGATTTTCTCCTGCAATAGTATTTGATGGTTTTTATTGATTTTGGTGAAAAAAAATTATAATATCCTTAATTGAGGTCATTTCTCATTCAAAAAATTTATTTTTTGATCATTGAGAAAAGAAATTATAATCTTTTTGTTATATATGAATTTTTTCAAATTAATCTTAGATAATTAGGCATATGTTTGATAAATATATTTTTTGTTATGTATAATATTTAATTTTAATGATGTATTATGTAAATTGATTAATTTAATTATTTTTATTAAATTATAGAATAAAACTAACTCAATTTAATAAATATAAAATTCAAAATATCTATTGTTTTCAATTATTTTCCTACTTTCTTTTATATGACCGAAAATGAAAAGAGAAAACAACCTTATTGTTTTAATTTTGGAAAAAGAAAATGTACTAAAGTTTTAAGTTTAACGTGATCCATGTGATTGCTAAAATTTAAATTTAAATCTCTTAGCATAGGTTTTTTATAATTTTTTTTAATTATGTTTTAGGTTTATAATATAAGGGATAATTTATAAAAATATTTAAAATATTTATGTTCAAAACATATTAATAACAATAACGATAAAAATATTTTCAACTTTAAATATAATTACACTATTATCTATACATTATATGTATAATTATAACTTTAAAAATATATATATATATAATTAGGTATGTATTTATTGTTATTTTAACATAATTATAATAAAATAAATATTTTTATAAATGATCTGTATATAATATAATTAACCTTACCTTTTTCACAAATATGATTTTATAGGTAAAAAGTTTCATAAAAAAACATATAATTTGCATATATAATATGTTTCTGTCAAAACAAAACAAAAATATGCTTTCCAAATCTAAAAGCTGTTTTAATAAAAAAAAAATTATACGATCTTGAACTGTTTTTTCTAATAGTAGAAACATTTTTACAAGATTTTAGAAGTAATTTTAATTTCATCTAACATACTTTTTAATCTGTTATATATATATACCCAAGGTCACAAAGGCCGTAGGTGTCTTTTTTTTTTTTTTTCTTAAAGTCGATTGAATCCAAAAAAATAAAAATAAAAGTTATTAGTCATTATCACCTTGAGACCTTTATTTCAAAGAGAATCCAAAAAGCTTATTTGATTAATATTTGAAGTGATGGTATCTCTTTAATTATTCAACAAGAGCGTACAGATTAACACTCTTATCAACCCATAGGTTTTGTGATTTTCTTATGTTTTATTGCCATATTACTTCTTGTGGTAAGATTAATTTATTTATTTTCATTTGACTTGAAATAGAAATTTTATTGTGAGTTATTTGGGATTTGGTTTTGTGAGTGTATTTTAAATATTGAAATTTATATTTTTTATTTAGATTTTGATAATAGATTTTTTTCGTTGTATTATTGTTAATATATTAGATTTTTACATTAAAACGTTAAACTATTAAATTTTTGTGTGTTATTTATTCTTTTCATTATTTATTATTTTATCATTATACGTTATTATTAATTTATTCAATTAAATTGGACCTAAACTTTAATTCTGTTAGTGCTAATTTATAATAAATTGGTATCAAAGTTTAAATTATTCTGTTATTTATTAGGACTAATTAAGTATTCTCTTTTAAATTTATTTTTAACAACTAGTTACTTGATTAGTTTCATATTTTTTTGGTTATGCTTCTGTGAATATAATTTTGAGATTTTTTTCATGTCGACAAATATATGAAATTAAGAAATTCAATGATAGAAATCATTTTAGTTTTTGATGAATGAAGATGCAGACTGATTAGTTAAAGAATGGTTCATTAAGACACTTGAAGGTAAAGTTGATTTATGAAAAAAAGAAGATGCATTGATGAGTCTGATAAAGAACTATGCGAGGTTAGTGATGAGAAATTTCTCGCTAAATTGTGGCTTAAATTAGAGAGTGTGTATATGATTAAGTTTTTGACAAGTCGATTATATTTGAAGTGACACTTTTATATATTCAAAATATCAAAATGTACACGTTTTCATTATCAGCTTGATGAACTTACTAAAATTATTCGTGATTCGAAAAAATATTAGTGTTAAAATTAATGATAGGAATTAGGCCTTAGTTCTATTGTGTTTTTTACTTCATTCATTTGAACATTTTGTTAATATCATGTTATATGGGTGGATACTATTGATTTGGAGGATGTCAAAGCAGCTTTAAATTCTAGAGAGTTAAAGAAAAAGATGTCTATTGGTAACAATGATAGTAACAATAGTGTATTTGTCAGAAGTTGAACTCAAGCAACAATATAAGAAAATCTAGATCCAAATCTAGAAAAAGAAAAGATAAATGCAACTATTACCATCATGAAGGACATTGGAAAGTAACTTGTTTGAAACTCAAAGGTAAAAGGAAATCTACCACAACATCTTCTAGTACCGATGATGTTGCTAGTGCTATAGATAGTTCTGGTTTTGATGGTTATAATATTCTATCAATATTTGTTGGTTCTATAGAAGATGTTTGAATTCTTGATTTGAATTGCACTTACCATATGTGCCCCAATAGAGACTAGTTTGTTTCTTATCTTAATAAGGGTGTCGTCTTGATGGGAAACAATGTGTCTTGTAAAGTTATTAGTATTGGTACTATTCAAATTAAGATGCATAATGGTATTTTTAGGACTCTGAAAGATGTTTTTCATATTTCAGATTTGAAAAAGAACTTGATATCTTTGGGTACTCTTAATTCATATGATACGAGTATATAGCTGAAAGTGGAGCTTTAAGAGTTCGTAAGAGTGCTCTAGTTGTTACTGAAAGGCAATTGTCACGTGGCCTCTATGTGCTTAAGGGTAGCACTATCATTGATAGTGTTTCAGTTTTGTCCTCATTAGATCAAGATTTAGATGCTACTCGCTTGTGGCATATGTAGTTAGAGCATATGAGTGAGGTAGAGATATCTATTTTGAGCAAGCGAGGTTTACTTATTAGTCAAAAAATTGGGAAGCTTGATTTCTATGAGCATTGTGTCTATAGAAAGCATCGCATGGTTAAATTCAGTACAGCCACCCATAAAACAAAAGGTACTATTGATCATATTCATTCATATCTTTAAGGTTCTTCTCATGATGTGTCTAAAGGTAGTACCTGATATATGTTGATTTTTATTAATGAATTCTCTTGTCATATTTGAGTATATTTTCTAGGGAAAAAAGTGATATGTTCTCAAAATTAAGTTTAAGGATTTTATAGAAAATCAAATGCTTGAGAACTGACAATGACTTGGAATTTTGTAAGGATTAGCTTAATGAGTTCTACGAAAGAAATGACATAGTAAGACATCACACTGTGCGTGATACAATAAAACAAAATGGAGTTGCATAACGTATGAATATGAATCTTTTGGAAAGTGCTTGGTGTATGTTTTTTCAAGCTAGTTTAGATAAATAATTTTAGGCTGAAGCTTGTAACCATGCTTGTTATTTGGTGAATCAGTTTGCTTCAACTGTAATTGAGTTAAAGACTCCATTTGAGGTATTCTATGCACTCCTAAATTTTTAGCTTTCCTTCTTATGTTAATGTTAATGATGTTAAACTTGATCCTAAGGCATTGAAATGTATATTTTTGGAGTATCCTTCTAGGGTGAAAGGTTATAAATTGTAGTGTGTTGAACCTAAGTCACCTAAATTTTTTATTAGCAAAGATGTTAAATTTGATGGGTTTTTCATGTTATAAAACAAAAAAGAAGTTTGTTGTTGTAGGTAAAGACCCCAGTGTTGGTGAGTAGGTGGAGCTTAAGAATAGAGTTCCTAATCAAGTGCAAGAGGGCACTTCAATCCAGCCATTTGTGGATAAGGTAAATGATTCTGCTCATGATCTGGCATAAGAGCAACATGAGCAACCATACGGTATCGCTAAGGGTAAAGGAACATGAGATATTCCACACCCTTAGACGTACATAGATGTGGATTTAATTTCTTTTGCATTATTTATTGGAGAGTCTATTAAGATGAATGAACCTTCTAATTATCATGAAGTTATCATATGTGATAAGTTTTCTTAATTATTGATTTCTATGAATGAAGAGATTGAGTCACTTGATAAGAACCATACTTGAAAATTGGTGAAGTCGTCTAAGGGTCAAAATATTGTTGGAAATAAATAGGTCTTAAGAAAGAAGAAGGTATAGCTGAGATTGAAATAGCTAGGTTTAAGACACGTGTTGTAGCAAAGGGCTATTGTCAAAAGAAAGGTATTGACTTTAATGAAGTATTTTCACACGTTGTGAAACATAACTTTACTCATGTGTTTCTTGCTATGATTGTGTTGTTTGACATGGAATTGGAACATTTTGATATCAAGATAACTTTCTTAAATGGTGAGCTTGAGGAATATATATATATATATCATATATATCATACAATTAGGAATATTGTTCCTAATTGTATGATAGTAAATCTGTTCATGAATATTATTACCCCATATCTTGTTCCTATATCATGTTTGTTTATTGAAAAAAATCATTATATAGTTTGAAGTCATCTTTTAGACAGTGGTATAAACAATTTAATTCTTTTATGATTGATTATGGTAGCTATGTTTATTATAAAAAATTACATGATTTCTATTTGTTTATTTATTATTATCTATTGATGACATACTTATTGTTTCTAAGAATAAGTTTGAGATTTAAAAATTAAAGTCTCAATTAGTAGTAAGTTTAAGATAAAAGATTTGGGTGCATTGAAGAAACTTTTGGGCATGAAATTTATAGGAATAGAAAAGAAGACAAGTTTTATTTGTCTCATAAAAATTATATTGAAAAAGTTCTTGAACGTTTTGGTATGAAAGAGTTTAAACCTATAAGTACGTCGTTAGCTGTGCATTTCAGGTTTTCTTTGGATTGTACCAGAGTCATAAAAAGAATAGAGGTACATGTCTCAGGTCCATATCTAATGTCATTGGTTGTTTAATGTATGCTATGGTTTGTATTCATATAGATATTTCACATGTTGCTAGTATTGTTAGTAGATACATGGGTAACATAGACAAAGCCACACTCTTGTGAGAGGGGGCAAGGGCCCCCCTTAAATTTTTTATACAGATTTTTTCTTTATTATATTTATAAATGTACATCTTTATTTTACAAAATACATAATAGTGCCCCCTCTTAAGTTTATTATTTAAATATTATTTTTTCTTTCTTTTTGTTATACTACATATTCATTTACATTCTCGTATATGTTTCATTTTTAATCTACTATTATACAATTTTTACTTACTGTACTTTAGTAATATGATAAATGTTTAACATTTTCTCATAAAATTTAAGAAAATTACATCAAATAACACATAAAACTTATATATAATAACAAAAATATCACTCCAATAATATTGAACATGTTTAATTAGATGAAGTTCAATATTGAACGAGTTTAAATGGTTGTAGTTCAACTTAAGTAGTGTCAAATTAGACGATATTCAATGTGAAATGATAGGTCAAATTTTTTTTAATAATAAAAATATATGAACAGAACATAAATGGTGTTATTTTTGTAATTGTAAGTTTTAAATGTGTAATTTGATTGTTTTTCTTAAATTTTACTAATTTAGTTTTCCTAGCCTTTTAATCAGCACACAAATTGTGTACGATGAATACGCAAGCATTCGTATCATAAAAAGTAATATAATGATAAGAAAATATTATTCCCACAGAGATTATATCATTACAAACTAATATTAAAAAAAATTAGTGTTTTTATATTTTAAGAAAGTGAGATTAAAAGAACTAAAAATAAATAACAATAATTAATTAAATCAGATTTTGAAATTAAGAAGATATATGAGAAAATATGTAGGTATACTTAATCCCCCAATTTTCTAAACATGCGAATCACTAAAAAAATTCCCAATATAATTATTAATCAATTATATGATCGGTTGAATCTAATCTAGCATGTATTCCTCTTTCAAGTAAACTAAACATTATATAGTAATTAACTTAATCATACTCTCATGTCAATTAAATTGCACACTACTCATTAAGTTCATCAATTATAAATTATACACATAAGAATCATACATCTGTTCTTAGAAACTATTCATGTTATTTAGTCAAGACAAATAATTAAATAATTCTTTCAAATCTATTTAATTGACAATATAGATAAATTGTTAGTCAAACAATTAATAGCATAAAAATCATATTAAATAATATAATTAAATTATAATTATAATTTGGATAAAATATTAAATCATCACATGACAAAAATTGGGTTCATAAGATCCTTAAATTAATAAATTAACTACATATCATTTTTATCATAAAGCTTATATTTTTCATAAAAAATATATATAAAAATTGATAAAGAAAAAGGTAGAAGAAGAAATATCATCAATCTCTTGAATTTTAATACTATTCTCCTCTTAAATCTCCATTAAAATTGTATCTTATTTTGAATTTTTCTCTCTTCTCAGCTCCAAAACTGATGAAAATTATGCTAATGATGGATCGTTAGGGTTTATGGGGTGATTAGGAGGTTAAATATATCTCAAGTGGAATCTAAACTATCAAATTAACTTCAGATCAAGGGTTGAGATCAAAACAAGAAAAATTAACAGCATCAGCAAATAGAAAATCAACACGTGGCACGCAGAATTTATAAGGTGAATTAGTGTTTGATGCTTGGCAAGAGGAGATCGGTCTAGGCTAACGCTACTGAGTTAGTGCCAGTTGGAGCAACGCGATCGTGGAAACAGATGGTATGATGCACTGGTGGAAAGCGATGACGAATAGTGTTGTGACACGTGGTGTGAAGGTTTGACTACGCTATAAACTCGAAATGAACGTTGTGCTGACATGTGGTAAGTCGTTGCATCACACTTCACACACGATGATCTACGATTTATCTTCTCTACTAGTGTGGCATCCACGTAGCTTGCCCAATCATCTCATCTGTTTGCATGGCAATTCTTGATTAGTTAGGTGTTAAAAATTCCAAAATTTAGATTTTCACTCCTTTTCACTAAAAAATATATATTTTAATATTTTTAACCCCAAAAATACTATTTATTGAATAAAAAGTAAATATTAATTAAAAAAATGTAACAATGACTCTACTTTCATAGAGTCATCACATTTTCTTAAAAGATAATAAATTTTATCTCGCATATAATTTAACTATTCTGTATTATATCATATATAATTATATAAATATTCATTTTTATTTATACCATGTAATACTAATCTTATCTATTTTTCTTTCATATACTAATTTGTTTACATGTTTATTATAATTTATGTTGTTTAATTTTTTTTTTGTCTCTCTACCTCGATATTAAGCTATGTTATTTAGTCTTATTATAACTTAATTTACGTAGTTTTGATTTTTTTTATTTTAATTAGATAAAAATACGCATTTAACATATAATAATTGTGGTTAAATATTCAAAAACATTAAAATTCATAAATTTTGAAACATCAATCATTATCTTTTTTTCATATTATTTTATAATAACTCATTGACGAATTCATAAATTTTACTATAATCATTCAAGTATTGTCAAAATTATTCATTTTCTCTATTGAGTTTACGCGTGGTGCCCTCTCTGCTCATTAATCCTGGCTATATCCATACTTGATAAATATCATTGGCAAGCAGTGAAATAAATACTTTAATATATGAGATGTACTTCTAATTTAGGTTTGATCTATAATGAGAGTTCTAATATTAGTTGTAATATTATTTGCTATTTGGACTCCAATTATACTGGATATTTTGATAGAATAAGATCTCTAATTAGTTATGTCTTCACTCTTTTTCATTGTGCTATTAGTTGGAAGGCTAATTTAAAGTCTATATTTACTTTGTCTACTATAGAGAAAAGTATATGTTAGTAGCAAAAGCAGTGAAGGAATCCATTTAGCTTGAAGGTTTTGGTTTATGATTTGGGTTCATAGCAAGATACTTTTGTTGTATTTTTGTGATAATCAGATATGATATACTTAACCAAGAATACTATATATCATGAGAGGACTAAATATATTGATGTTAGATATCACTTCGTTTGTGACATTGCATCTCAAGGTGTTATTGTTGTTCACAAGTTAATGATTAAAAAAATCTAGCTGATATGTTAACCAAGTAGGTTTCATTTAACAAGTTCAAGCAATGCTTGGACTTTATTGGTGTTTGTAGTAAATGAACGCCCTTTGGGGTTCTAGGCGACAATCACTTGATATTTTAAGGAATTTCATATTTGATGAACTTTGTTCTTTTTTGTACCAAAGTGAAGATTTGTTATTTGAGGTGCCACAAAAAATTTCTTAAGAAGTATAACAATTTTGTAATTTTGACTTCATTTAATATATTTTTGAGAAAAGAAAAGAAAAGTTATCAAAAATTACTTAGATACCTTTGTTCCAAAGTAATGGTATTGTTAGAAAAAAGGTTTTAGAAAAGAATTAGATTGTGCATATTTTAATATACTAAATATAAAATCTATAAATTAGAGAAAACGAATTATAATTTAACAATATATAACTTTTTTGAACAAGTTGAAGCTTTATAATTTAAGTCTTATTTATGAATGTATGAGTTTTATTTTAAAAAATCATATTTAATTCATTTAAACAAAAAAATACAATAATAATTAAATCAATGAAATAAAAATACGTTAAATCATTCTATATTAAAAATTAATTTTATTGAAAATGAATGAAAAATGATTATTTATGTGTATTAAAAGTTAATAAATTTTGAACAAAATATTTTACTAAATTGAAGCCCGGATAAACCCTTAACGTGGCTCCGCCTCTATTCCTAAGAGAATTCAGAAAGCTTCTATTCCTAAGAGCTCATGTATTAACGAGTTTCTTAGACTCTCATCAACACACAGGTTCTGTGATATTCCCTATATTCTATTGTGATATTACTTCTGATTACAAGTTTAGTTAATTTATCTTTGTTTTGTATTACTGCATTTGATTTAAAAAACAGATTTTGTTGTGGGTTATTTAGGATTTGGTATTATGAGTGGATTTTGAATATTGGTATATATATTTTTTATTTAAATTTTAATAGTGAATTTTTCTAAATGTGTGTTGTTAATAGATAATTAAATTTTTATGTTAAAAAATTAAACACTTAAATTTTTATATATAATTTATTTTTTTATGAATTATTATTTTATCATTATTCGTTATTATTAATTTACGTAACTAAATTGGACGTGGCTTTACTTTGATTAATGCTAATTTCAAGACAGATTTTAGAAGTAAGAAAATCAGATCCTTAGTCCCATGGTAAATAACATCTTTATGTTATGGCGTGTATTATTATGTCCAACCATGTATTGACGTGGTTAACCAGTACATTTCAATCATATCATAGACATGAATGCATATAGAATGACGTAGATGCAACTGTAAGATGATCCCTCTGGAGACTCTTGTCATTTGTTAAGGTCAGAACTGAATTTCACCAGATATTATTATATTGAAACAATATTATTATGCAGAATCAATTACTCAATTATTAAATTACTATTTTAATTTAATTTATAAATAACACATGAATACTATCAAACCAACTGAATATTGTTCTATCACGTTATATTTGGTTCAATATTTGGTATTATTTTGAGCAATTTTTTGTATAAAAATTATACCATTTTGGTACAATGTGTTGTAATAGAGATGTTATAAAGTTTGTTTTGCAAGATGCACTATACATCTTACTATACATCTTTTGAAGATAATGTTTGGTTGAATAGAATAAAAAAAAATCAGAATTAATTTCTATTATTTGTGTGTTTGGTTGGACAGAATAGAGAGAATAGAGAGAATAGAGAGAATAGAATGAAATCGATACTTTCTCTCCTTTTAAAAATCATAATTTCATTCTCATCTCAATTTTTTCTTTCAATTTTACTCTTATCCCAAATATAACCCTAAACTCAAATCTTAAATTCTCAAACCCAAAACCTTAAATCCTAAATCTCTAAACCCTAATCTAAATCCTAAAACCCTAAATCCCAAAACCCTAAACCTCAAATCCCTAAACCTTAAACCCTAAGCCCTAAACCTCAAATTCTAAATCCTAAAACCCTAAACCTTTTTTAGAAGAATAATAATTTTAACCCTAAATCTTAACCCATAAATATAACCCTAAAACCTAAACCCCAAATCCTAAATCTCTAAACCCTAAATCCCAAATCTCAAACCTCAAAATCCTAAACCTTATTTAGAAAAATAATAATTTTAATAATATATTTTCTTTTTAATTAAGTAATAATTATTTAAAAAAATAATTGTTTTAATAATATATTTTGTATGATAAAAAAATAGTAATTAAATGACATTATTTAAATTTTAATAAATGTAAAGATATTAAAGTAATTTACAGTTTTTTTTATTTTATTCCAATGGTAAAACAAACATTGTAATCCTATCTCCAAACTTGATTTCAATGATCAAACTAAATAATATTATTTCATTCTCATTCTCATTTTCATTCCGATTATTATTCCTTTGAGAATAAGACTAAACCTAAATTATTTATCTATTTAATTAATTAATAAATGATATTATTGGTTTACTCGGTAAATAAACCTCTTTTTTAACGTGCAACATCGAATCCAACAGGTTTTTATGAGCAGCACACTTCAAATAAATTTAAGATGACTTTTGTAGAGATGGCATTTTGAACTAATGGCTTAGTGCCAAGTAAGTACTCAACTCATTCTTATGAGATCAGAACATGTCAATTTGAGTAACAAATTTATCGATGCATTACTCAGAATAATTCTAATTTAAATTTTATTTATTTTAACATTTATTTTCAAATAAATTATCATTTTTAAAACTAAATCATTGTCCAGTTTCAATAATACTAGACCATACCCACCCTTATTCAAACCATATAATGGCTTATATCAATTTGCCCCACATGTCATTGGTTTGTAGTCGAACCAACACCTTATCATTTGTACCTCCTTAATCAGATCAATCGTGTTAACCTATTTCATTAACGAATCATGTCCGATCAAGATATAAATAGACATATTTTTATTAAGTCGAATCATTTTAATTTTGATTTATTTTAATACAGGTTATCATCAATTCAAAAAGAAATTATTAATTAAAAATGATTTAATAAATTGATTCATGTTGTTAATTTTAATAAGTAAAATGTTAATTTATTTCATATTTATCCCACAAACAGGTTAAATCATATTTTATTTGTTCATCTTGATTTTATATTACACCTCATCTAGTAAGATCTGGTGACTTCATATTTGAAAAATTTAGAGATAGTTAAGACAACAATGGGCCATGGTTGTAAAAGTAATTGGAGGACAGTAGACATTAAGATCCATGCTTCAAAAGCTCCTGTCAAACATTCCACTTCGATCGTTGGAGAAAAATGACCCTAAAGAGCCGTAAATTAAGGAAATGATGAGGTTACAGCTAGCATTACTTGTGATGAAATGTGAATTTGAACTTAAAGAGAAAGAAATACCTTACTTCCAGGCCTTCTTTACTATCTTTTCAACTTTTTCCTCGTACTGTTAAGATTCATAATTTAGTTCTTAATGATATACCTTTCACCTTTTTTTTTAACTTTATGGACGGCTCTCTTATCACTTTTCTCATCAAATTACAACCTTTCCACACAGATTCCTTCACCATTCCCATCTTCTTTCCACTATAAATCTCCATATTGTCCTCTTATTCTTCTTCCTCCTTATCAAATTGGTTATTTTGCGAAAGAAAAGAAAGTAACCACTATATGTGAGATTGAAGCAACTATGGCTAACTCTTATTCAAATCAAAACTCATCTCAAAGATCAGTAGCCATGGTGCTAGCTCTAGTTTCAGCAATAGTGCTTTCGCCTTTATATGTTAGTCGAAAACATGACAATAGATCATACCATGAATCAAAATGGAATTCTGGGTTTGTTCTTCCTATGGTTCTTGCTGGCCTTATAATTGCTATTAAAACCACGTCTTCATCATCAGTCAAAAGAGATGCATCATCAACTTCACTCCTTCCTTCTGATCCTTCATGGGTGTTTAGAATTGGGAGTTCATCTTGGGGGCTTGCCGGATTATTACTGATGCTCACGCTTGTGCTTTCATGGCAAGATTCTGTTCATGAATTCTTCTGGAGATAGAGCCAAAAATATATACCCTCTTTCATCATTAGTAATACATATTTTGTTTGGAGTACAACAGCCAGTTATTATTCAATAATGTAAAAGTGGTTCAAGATAATCAATAATATGGTCTACATTATGGGATTTACATAGAAATTTCATGACCGTGAGTAAATGGAATTAGGGACTCTAAATAATAAGATAAATTCTTACCATGCGCCTCTTTTTTTATGCAAACTAAGAACTCATGTCTGTTGGTGATTCCATCAAAATATCAAATCTAATTCACTACCACAATAAATGATTGTTTTAATTACATAACATAACTCATTTTGTATATGAAATTTCATTTTTAACCCCTTAAAAATATATTTAATTTTTTATAATATAAATTAAATACGTTTTTTAACTTTATAATATAAAAATAAATATATTCTTTTTATTATGGAGTTAAAAAAAATTAATTGAGTTTTTAAAAAAAAAACTGAATAACTAATTCATTTATATAACAAATAATAAATGATTTTCAAATTAGTCATATGTATAAGAGACAAAACAAGAAACGCCTAAATTAAAAAATAGCACACAAAACTCCTTATCCTACTTCAAATAGATGACCATCTCCCTCTTCTTTGTAGCTTCTCTTTAATAACATTATTTTTAAGGATCAAGTTATAGGCTCATATGCTTTTAGAAAAAAGGTAAGCTAAGCCGATTATATATTAAATATATATCTTACATTTTTCATGTTCTAATACTTTTGGTGCAATTTCGATCACGGTTATTTTCAATGTTGACTTTTGATTGAATTGTGACTTGAAACCTGCCAAACCACCAAGAGAACCCACAAACAAAGCAAAGAAATGTAATTCGACATTTAAACTTAACGAGGACCTTACATAATCGAATAACATGAACAAACCCACTTCTGTACAAATATTTAACATTTATAAACAAGGACAATCAATTTCCATCAAATTTTATACTAGTTAAGCAATCACACAAGGGTCAACTCCTCCAGCCAACTACACTACTAGCTGCAGAACCAGTTTTTGAGACACTAAGGCCACAATCATACATTCTCTGGATCTCTTCCCTATATTCAATCAATAACTTATCAGGAATGCTTGGAGTCAGCTCCACCACATCACCCATTTTCAGCACGCATCTTGAATCCCTCACTGGCTCATGGTTTAACCTTGGTCTCAGCTCTTCCTTCAATGGGAATCTATATGGTGTCCCTTTTGAGCTTCCACGCCCACATCTTTCCAAGAGATCCATAATGGTTGATTATGCAGGGAACTCCTGTACTGACATCTGCCAAGATAGTGTAAGATCAGACCTCAGCATAGAAATCAAAATCTCAACATGATAAAAGACTCATCAATGCAGATGGAGAGAATTAGAATACTAGTGCTAGTATTTGTCTCTTCCCTCCTTGTCTAGTACAGACACCTGCACTAGTTTTAAGCCCAGCTAGGATACCACTATGGGCACTACCTTGCTAACACGCTCCAAACTCCAACTGAGAAGTGGATTGCATGCATAGACCAAAATAATATATAATTGTGATGTGGAACTACATTCAAATTGGAAAACTCCTCTATAATAACCAGAACTAGGTTTATATAGCCAACCAATAAGTTACCCCTTGCTTTGAGCCAGATTCAGTTTTTGTTGAATTTTTGGCAGAAATGCAAGATAATATGATGAATCGTCTATGGTAGTATAGAGGGTACCCCCCCCCACCCCTAGGCAAGAAAGTCCCTTGAGCACCCATCACAAAAATCATATATGAACTTGCTAATTACCAAATTTAGGACCATGGATGAAAGAAAATAAAGAACATCAAGAGGAGCCAGTTTCTAACCTTCTCATTCTCAACCATAATGATGAACACTGGTCCATCAGGTCCACAGTAAGGTTTGTAAGAATATAGACAATCTTCCTCGTGAAAAGGGAACGTGCATGGTGGCTTGATTGAATCAGCACGTCCAATGGATGAGGTGTCTTTGCTCATTGCTTGACACTGCCATGTAACAACCCATCGGGCCCACTCGACCATCTGAAGTACAAACGACGGATGTTTAGAGTCACCTTCCTTGTACCTCCAATGAGCTGCAAATCCTAATTCTGCTTGCAAATGCATCTTCTTTGTTCGGATTTGAACTTCAAGTGGAACCATACCTTCCCCCATGACTACAGTGTGTCGAGATTGATACATAAATTATGAAGATCAAGTTATAAGGAACAGATGTACAGGACCTTATAACTACATTTGAGATATAACACGTACCCATTAAACTTGGGGTGAGTGATATAGTCCTTGAGCTTTCCTGGCACCTTAGACCATAACTGATAAACAACTTCCAGTGCCTTATAACAGTCATCCTCATTTTCCACTATCAATCGCATCCCATGAATATCATGAATCTCGTCCATGCTTAGCTTCTTCCTGTGAGAATGAAATGAAAAATAAATTTGAATGATTTACACGACCTATAATTTGTATATTGTTGTTACATCCGGCTGAAATTTTATACACAGTAAACTTATCAATCCAATTACAAGAACTTCACCACCGCACCAGCCAGTCAGCAACCCAAAAAAAAGAAGAAGAAGCTGGGAACAATAAAAAAAATAGACCAAAAATTTAGCTTTTGAAAATATTTCATCAATATCAAGTGCCAAGCAAAACAGAATTCTTCACACATGGTGACGGTGCAAGAGAAAGAAACAGAACTCACCTTAGCATTTTGCGGTAAATGCTATACAAGCTCTTATGCCGTCCACAGAGAACATGGTATGAAACTGATTTATCCTTGAGAGCTTTCTCCAATTTATCAATAGCACAAGTAATCATTGCTTCGTCAAATGACTCCAGAAGTTTAGATGACAGCTCTTTATGCTGACCAGGGTTAAGATGCTTAAAGCATAAATTTTCCAGCTGCTCTTTCCAACTAGAGATTCCCAAACGATTAGCCAAGGGCACAAAAATCTCCAAAGTCTCCTTTGCAAATCTCTGTTGTTTAACCAAGGGTAGTGCTTCCAGTGTCTTCATGTCATGCAATCGATCAGCCAATTTGATGAGTACAGCCCTGGCATCTGCCATGGCCAGGAGCATTGTATGTAGCCGATCTGCCTCAACTGTCTTATTTGCCGTATTGTTATCACGTGCAAGCTTACTCAACTGGCTCAACTTAGACACCTACACATTTCCAAGGCATACAGTTAGAAGGAGAAAAGATAGCTTTGCAACAGACAATTGTAATATAAACAAACAAACTTCTAAAAAGATTTTATAAGATATATTGATAAGGAATCCTTGAAAAATTAAAGAATGAAATACAAATTTTCTTTAGCTTTGTAAATAGAAAAACATTTGCGCAGAGCATTAGAAGCATAAGGTAGAATACAATTGAGATGCAAAGTAACGTTGTAGAAACAAAGATAAAATTTCTATTAGAATTTGCAGATAATGAATCATTTGTTGACATGGGAAAGAAAATATAAACGAAGATTTTCACAGACGTTAAAATTTTCAACTAAATACATGAATGTGTTACTTTCATAAACAAACAACAGACATATAATCTTTATTGATTAGTGTCATTGAAAAGAAAATACGGCACTCACCCCTTCAACTAGATCAGCAACCCCTGCTCCAAATGTCCCAAAAATATAGTCAGAAGTCATAAAAGAATCGTCAAGCGTGTCATGTAACAGCCCTGCAGCAAATTGTTGGCCCGGACCTAATGTCTGATTGCGAACATTATTGAGGTCAGTCTTTTCGGAAATAATTAATAAGATTATACATGTTATTTAATCAAGACAAACAATTAAATAATTCTCTCAAATCTATTTATTTATCTCTGTAGAAAATTATTGGCCAAGTAATTAATAGTATAAAAATATAATTAAATTATAATTGGGATAAAATATTAGATCATCACATGATGAAAATTGGATTCATAAGATTCCTAGATTAATAAATTAACTACATATAATTGTGTTCATAAATATTATATTTTTCATAAAAAAAAGACATAAAAATTGATAAAGAAAAGAGTAGAAGAAGAAATACAATTAATCTTTTAAATTGTAGTGTTAATCTTCTCTTCAATCTCTACCAAAATTGTGTATTCTCTTTAATTTTCCTATATTTTTCTCTCTTTTTAGCTCCAAAAACTAACCAAAATTATGCTAATAACGGCCTCTTTTATGCTGTGTTTGGTTTGAGAGAATGGAAATGATTCAGAATTGATTTCTTCTATTTGTGTGTTTGGTTGGACTGAAAAATGAGTCAGGAATGAAATCAATTCCTAAAGGAGAAAGAATCATAATTTCTTCTCCCCCTTTAAGAATCATGATTTCATTCTCATCTCAATTTTTTTCCAATTTTACCCCAATCCCAAATCCTAAAATCTTAAACCTTAAATCCTAAATCCACAAACCCTAAACCCTAAACCCCAAAACCTAAAACCTTAAACCCTAAATCTCTAAACTTTAAACCCTAAACCCTAAACCCTAAATCCCAAATCCTAAAACCTAAATCCCAAATCTTAAATCCTAAAACCCTAAACCCTATTTAGAAAAATAATAATTTTAACTCTAAACCTTAACCCGCAAATATAACCCTAAATCCTAAACCTCAAATCTCAAATCCCTAAAGCCTAAATCCCTAAATCTTAAATCTCAAACCTCAAAACCCTAAACATTATTTAGAAAAATAATAATTTTAATAATATAGTTTCTTTTTAAGTAATAATTATTTAGAAAAATAATAATTTCAATAATTTATTTTATCTGACGAAAAAACAATAATTAAATGATATTATTTAAACATTATTGAATATAGGGTTTGTTTCATTCTAGTGTCAAACCAAACACTGTAATATTGATTCCTTCTTTGATTCCAGTGGTCAAACCAAACAACATTGTTTCCTTTCCATTCCTATTCCTATTTCGATTCCAATTCTGATTCCATTCTGTGAACCAAACGCTACCTTAAGGTTTATGGGGTGACTAATGGCTTAAATATAGCTCAAGTGCAATTTGAACCATCAGATCAGCTTCAGATAAAGGGTTGAGATCAAAACAAGCAAAATTGACAGTGTGAGTCAATCATAACACAACACGTGGGACACAAAATTCACTAGGCGTATCACAGCATGACACGTGGCATAGGAGACCAGTTAGAGTCAATGATCACGAAGTTAGTGCCACGTGATGAAACATGATTTGCGGAAATAGATGACGTGGTGCGCGGGTAGAATGTGGGGAGCAATGGTGTGACGACATGTGACAGGGCGATTTGACCAATCTTCGAACTTGAATTAAACGTCGTGTTAACACGTGGCATTGAGTTGATGATTGTTGATCCTTTGACTAAATACATGCCTCCAAAGAATTTCAAAGATCATGTAGTAAGAATGGGACTTGGTTCCATGATGTAAATATTCATTGTACGTACATTTGATATTTTCATGAAACTCTTATTCAGTTGATGTTTTCTCATTAATTTTATGTGTATATTTTTTTATTCATATTTTTTTGAGAAAAACATATTTAAGTTATGAAACTCAAATAAAAATAGGGTTTATTGAATAAGTTGTATGGGCTTGAGATGCATAATTCATCATGATACATGGAAGATAAGACTCATCATTAGAGGACTTATTGCTATGATTCATGTGTTTTATTTTTCATAAAGTTGAATGCTAGAATATATGGACTAAGTGGGAGAATGTTGGTTTTCCTCTCTAGGAAGCTCGATAACCAATCGACCAGTTAGCCACAGTTGGAAAAAGAATGGTCCATAACCTCCATCATTCAACCCATATTTTGCAGCCCCTTAATGCACGTTTGTTCTCCTTTTTGATGGATAGAGCACTCAAATGTGCCTATATATACAATTTGGTCCCTAAACCTGCTCTGTGTGAAAAATATAAGAGAGAATTCAATTAATCTTCAGTGAATTATTCTCTGCACCATTGTGATAATAGAGAAATGTTTAGAAACATCAAACTGAAACTCCATTAAATTCCCGTGGAAATGTGATGAAGTTTGATCGATGGTAGGAGGTATGTTTTCAATTCTTTTTTATATTCATGTGTTTACATTCATGTTTATATGCTTCCATGAATGTTGTTGGATCGAATTATGATCTTACAAACTTTAGTTATATTTGAATAGGGTTAATAAAATCAAGCCATTTGACCTCTTTAACTTATGCATTGGATACATTTGATGACTGGTTGCTTAATATAGTAAGCTTAACATTTCTGAAAAGTAGTACATGTAGAATCTCTCAACTTAAAAGGGACCAATCTATTTTTTGAAGAGTTTGATACATCAACTATGTTCTCATTTGGAAGAGTTTGGTTGCACAAAAAAGTGACAGGTTTTAAATTTAATAGAAACATTGTAAATTGAAGATTGTTGGTTATCAAATGGGTCAATAGGGACCTATTCATATTATGATATTTTTTGCATGTATATGATGGAGCAAAAACCTACTTTCTCTTTTATAAGTTTTCATGTGATCCAAACAAAAGCAGAAATTGTAGTAATGGATGGGTACTTTAAGACTAGTGGGTTTTTCTTTGGCTCTCAGAATAGGGATTTAGTTTTTATTTCTTTGGCTAAGATTTGATGCTTTGGCAAAATGATAGTTCGCTATTCGTGCTCAACATCATATTATTTGTTTAGTTGAATATGCAATTTTCTTTAAAAGAATAAGTTACTTATAATGAAGTAGAAATAGTTTGGTATCACTATTTTTTGTTATCATACTATCTAAAAATTAAAATATTTTACATATTATTATGTTTATTAGTTTATTACTGACTTATTTATATTTCTATTTTTTCAATTTATGATAATATAGATGTTTTGGATGGTATTTGTGACTTAAACCTTGAATGATTATCTCAAAGAGCTCATATGATTATTACTGTTTGGAGAATGAAGCTTTGTAGTGAACAATGCTTCAAAGTTGTATTTTAATTTAATGTACTTTGAGTTTTAATATTTTTAAATTTTATGTTAAAATTATAAATATTTAGAGTTAAATTATGTGATTGATGTTGAATGTTTTTTGTTTTTGATTATTTTTCTTGAACTATTTTTAATCATGTTGTTGGTTTTTGTTGAATTTATATGAAAAATATTTTTATTTTAAATATTTTTTGATTTTATGTAATTTTTCATTTTATACGTTGAAATTATGATTTTGATTCTATCTGATCTCATTAATTCGATAGATTTTGATTTTAATTTATTCAAATTAATATTTATGATGGATTAGATTTGAATTAAATAATTCATAATTTATTTCAAATTAAATTGAATTTCGATTGCTTTAAAACTGGTAGTTTCAAACTGTTGCTATCACTAAGTAGAGAACTTATTTGTCTTGAATTTTCTAAAAATCTAGGCATGTCTCTGTCTCTCTCTTCGTAGTTATCACTGGTTAATGCTTGGCAGCCAGGCAATGGAGTCCTAAAATTACAATGCTAGCCCCAAGATTAACCAAAAATAAAGGCAGTTATGAAATTATAAATCTTTCTTTCTCTCGAAAATGAGTTTAAATAGAAGAAAAATTCCTTTGAAAATTGAAAAAAAAAATTACCCATATAAACTTTATGATAATAAAAACACCATTATAATTTAATTAAATAAATTTTAATATTTAATAATTTTAATTTAATTTAAAAAGCTTTTAATTGTACAACATTCAAAATAAAATAAAATAACTTATCATACTCTTTTTTAGTTAATAGTAAAAATATATTATTATAAATTTTAAGAATATTATTTTTATTATTTTTAAATATTCTTTTTGTGATTCATCTAGTATTTTTATGATAAGACTTATCTATCTTTCTATTTCAAGTCATAAATTTAAATCACATAAATATTATCGTGTTTAAAAAAAATCTTTTCTACTTTATTAAAATAGATAATCTAAATTATAGATTTATATATATAAATAGCCGAAAAAGTTTGTTCATTCTTTCGGTGTTTATTTCTATTCTTTTCTATAATGCTCGATGATTTTATAAAAAGCTAGAAAGTTTGGTCGTTCTCCCAATTTTCTTTTCTTTTCTTTTCTTTTCTACAAAGCCTGAAAGTTTGATGAGTCTTCCTATGTTTTTTTAAGCTATAACTTTATTCTTTTTTATCTTATATACTAACAAATATCAAAATATTTTTATAATTATATAATTTATATTTTATAATTTTATTGATATTGATTTTATATTATCAACCTTAAATTATTATTTTAAAAGTAAAAATTCTTATATTTATAATTTTTTATGTCAATATTATATTATATCTAATATCAATTAAAAAAATGTAAACTAACCTATATTATTTTTAACTAAAAAATATTTATCAAGTTCGATCAAGTTTTATCTACCATGTTAAATTTATATGTATCGTCTTGTTATATTTAATTTATTTTTCAAATAAAATATTACTCATATTTAAATTATGTGATACTATCACAAATTTTCACACTTATTACTTATAAAATAATTATTATTATGTATATATGTTTCACTAAATTAATAAGTTATTTAAGTATTTGTTAATAAAATAATTAATGTTATATATTTACTTTTTATTAAAGTAATAAATTAATTTAGTATTTATTTTAAGAATATTTTTTTAAAACCATTAATTATATATATATATATATATAATTAATTCAATTTATTGATATTATCAAAATGAAAGCAACATGAATAAAACCATATTTGAAGACTTTTTTAAATAATAATTATTATTAATATTTAATTATGATTATTATATATTTATTAAATTTAAATTTGATCAAACTATTATCATGAAGGGTAATGGAAGCTGATATCTAACTAAATTATTGGGGATTATCACGAATGGATTTTTGCCAAGGGAGGTTGAGTTTTCTTTACGTTACGTTTTATAATAAGTAAAAATTGTGTTCATCATGTTAATAATTTTTTAAAAATTATTACAAAATTTAAAAACTCCATATTTATTTCTTAATCTTTATAGACCGATTAAAAATAGTAAGTAAAAACGGAGACGTCAGAAAAGTTAAAACAATAAAAAATTATTAAAATTCTTTAGGATTGAGAAGAGAATAGAGATTTTTCTACGCAGATTTATAATTTTTTCTATAAAAATTTAAAATTAATTAATTTTAAAATATAAAATAATTTTAAAAGATTAATTTAAAATTATAATTGAGCCAAGATCAATTATTTTAATATATATTATCTTTAAATTATTAACTCAAATGATAAACATTAATTATTTTTAAGTGAAAGATGTAAGTAATTTAAATTTTAACATTTGATCTTTGGCTGCTAATGACAAACATCCTTACAAACTAGTTAATAATAAACACTTAAAAAGTACTTTTATTTTATAATGTTTTGTTTTCGTACTTAATTGTAATTAAAAGATTTGATTATAGCATGTTTATATCATTATTTATGTACATTTATCTATTCCGAATTACGAGTATATTTTGTTATATTTTAAATATTTTTAGTATCAAAATATATAAATTTGTCAATACATGTAGAACAATATGTGGAGGTTGTATTTAAGGTGTTTTTAGTTTTAAAATAGATATTTTTTAACGAACAAATAATAATACTTGAGTACTTATTTGCACCCTAGTAGCATAAAAGAGTAAGGTATGTAAGCCTTACATAAACAACCAAACAATTTGTAAGGTGTAGAAGGTAAATTTTAAGAAAAAATAAAGCGTTCAACGATGAAGAAATTAGTGTGTCGTGGCGCACACTATTCAAAATGATTACTAGGCAAGTTGAGTTTTTTGTGCTGCAATGCGAAATAGGTTGTGCCGCAATGAGATCCTCTCGGGTTGGAATTATGTGAACCAATCAAACCTTGTGCCATGGTGAGGAAAAGTTTAATGTTGTAACATTCAAACATTAAATTGACCCAAAACCCTTTGTACATGGGTTTTTCATATAAATAAACAATATTAGTCTTAGGTCTCACAAATATAGAATATAGAATTCTACCCTAATTCTCAATTCATATTTTCTTAGTTTAATTTTTATTTTCTTATACAATAGATTAGATTTATAACAAAAGACAAACCTTTGGGAGGATTTTCAAATAAAGAAAAATGTAAAATATATTAGAATATTCAAGAATGCTTTGAAGATCAAGATCACAATTATGGAGTATGACATATCATCCATCTTTACTTGATATTGTATATCTGATTAGCAATATTTTATATTCATATTAATCTTTTTTATATTTTTTGAATATTTGAATGATATTTTTAATCAACTCATCATGGAATTTAATCTGAGTATGTTAGGTGATTTCAATTATGAGAATTTAACTCTATTAACATGTTTGTATAGATTTATTTAGGTGATTTTTTTTTATAAAATAAATAAAGATGATTTTTTATTCAAGATTCATTATAAGATTTATTTACGGACAATTTATTTTTCATAATAGATTTAAGATATGAGAATTAGGTTTTAGAAACATTATCTAGATCTAATTTTATCGTCTTAAATAAGAGTTTTAATTGGTAACTCTGTCAAAATATTGATTTAAATGATTTGCTATTGCCTTAGAAATAATACATAATTTAATATATCAGTTAATAATCTCCGTCAAAACACTTTAGTTGGCTTGATTAACAAAAAATTGATCCCTACTAAATAATTTTTTTATACTTAAAAGAAAAAAATCAATTAAATTTATATTTTTATTAACTTAATTAATTCTAAGAAAATATGGTTAACTAGTTAAATATTCTCAAAAATTCTCCATTGAGTATTAAATTTATATCTAGTTTGATTTATTTGAATTGAATCTATATTTAAGTATTTTTAATTATTTTTTTATTAGATTAAAATTTTAAAATCAAATCATTATGATATAATGTTTAGGTTTTATTTTCATATTTGTTTAAGTTTTAAGAAATTTGAAGAATTATTGAAAACCATGTAGTTTCTCTTGTAATTGACTTAGGAGTATACTTAGCGCTTATCATATATGATTCTTATATTTGCAAGCTATTTTATAGATACAAAATTTATGCATTAAGTTTTTATAAGCTATTAATAATATGTGATTTATGATAAGTATATATTATTCTTATTTGTATGATATAACTCATGAGTTACATGATAAATGCACCATAAGTAACCACATCACTTTCTTGATCATATTACGCTAATAAAAATAGGTAATTTTTTTTCTTTATCTTTAATTTATATTTAATACATTGAATCAGATTTGATCTGATCTCATAAATATAATTGGTGTTATTGCAAGTCCCCTGATCCATAGGCATTTTATTCTGAATGATTATTTTTTTTACTCTTTTAAACACTTTTTCTTAATATTTTAAATTGGTATATAATCTCTATAGGTTTTTCATTAAATGTTAGGATTTTTAACATCTGATATCGAATTATGTACTTTTTTTGTTGTTGCTTAGATTGAATGATTGAGTATAATTGAAAGTTTGTGCCTAACTTCATTTATGCTTGACTTCTAATAAAAAAAGAGATACACACACATATATATACATATATATGAGGTTACCTTAGAATAAGAAGATACAAAATAGTCACTTATCAAAACACATATGTATATTTGGTTCATTCTCTAAGAGAAAAAGAAAAACATACTACAACTAAATACTATGAGTAGTGAGATGTTTATTACAAATAGTTGGAAATAATCCCCTTGAAGTCAATAGTATTTTCATTCATCTTGAGACACAGACTTGAAATTTTTGCTTAATGATTTTGATTGAAGCATAAGATTAGTAATATGATTTTGGCATTTGATTCCTTTTATGAGACTAATGTTATGCACTATTGAACCTTTCTTGTTTGTCATATATGAACCTTTTTACTTTATTCTTTACATAACTATGTTCGTATATATCTTGTTGAATACTTGAACTCATATGATCTATATGATATTGAGAGTGTATCTTATAATGAATAGAATCGAAGCAAATTCGTATTCCTAACACTAGGATTATGTGAGTCAAAGTTGATATGTTTTCGTAATAGGACATGAATTTGTGATGTGTAACTAGTATGAATAATAGACTATGATCATTTGAGATATTGAATTAACTTGTGCTTGAAATTTTGATTATGGATTGAAAAGAAACTAAAACATGAGAATTTTGGTTGATTTTAGTTTTTATTTTGTTAGTTTTAGTTCTATTTTTTATTTTTCTATGTGAATTATTTTCATTTTTAGATTTTGCATGTTAGGGTGTCTGTGGGTATCATCACTTAAAGCTCTTAAGAGACTTTAACTCATCCACTAGGACTACTTCAGGATTAAAACACTTATTGCATACACTAAATGTAACTACGTCAATCTACAAAAATGATTTAGGTTAGTTTTGTTTAGTTTATTTATTTTTGTTTTAGTTTTTAGATCGCTTTACATACTATAGGCTAGCAAGCAACTAATTAAGGTTATGATAAGTGCTTTAAAATCACTCATATTTTGTGATTTTATTGCGATTAATTGTAATAAATAGATTTAATTATAGCATGTTTATATCATCATTTATGTAAATTTATCTGTTCAAAATCACAAGTATATTTTGTTATACTTTAGGTATTTTTAGCTTCAAAATAGATGAATTTGTCAATACATGAAGAACAATACTTTGAACACTTATATTTCTCGTAAGCCTTATATCAAAAACCAATAATTTTGTAAGGTGTAAGAGAAAAAATTTAAGGAAAGTAAAGTGTGCCTCGGCGAAGAAATTAGTGTGTCGTGGTGCGCACTGTTCGGGATGATTACTGAGAGCGTTGAGTTTTTTGTGCAATGACATGGAATAGGTTGTGTCATGGTAAGATCATCTCGGGTTGGAATTTTGCAAACCAATCAAACCTTGTGATGCTACGAGAAAAATTTCTATGTCGCAACGCGCGAAAATTAAATTGGCTCAAAGCTCTCGGTACATGGGTTTTTCTTATAAATAAACGATTTTAGTCATAGGATTAAATATTTGCTATATATTAGATTTATATCATATAAGAGATAGATATTTAGGAGGTTTTCTAGATCAAGAAAAATACAAAAGATATTTGAATACTTAAAGAACAAGATCGCAATTACAGAGTAGAACATATCATCCATATTTAATTAGCATTGTATATCTTATTTGTAATATTTTTATACTTTCTGAATATTTGAATGCTATTTTGAATTTATTGATCATGTGTGGCTGATTTTTTCTATGATAATTTATTTTTTATTATCACGTGTAGATTTATTTAGGTGAACTTTTTTATATAATAAATAAAGATTATTTCTTTATTCAAGATTTTTTATAAGATTTATTAATGATCAATTTATTGATAATTTATTTTTCATAACATATTTAAAATATAAGAATTGGGTTTCAAAAACGTCATCTACATATAATTTGATCATCTTAAATAAGAGTTTAAATTGATAACTCCATCAAAATCATTGATTTAAATGATTTGATGTTTTCTTGTGAGTAATGCATAATTTAATCTATCTTAATAATCACTTTCAAAATGCACTTTAATTGGTTTGATTAATAAATAAACTAAGACTTTCATACTTAAAAAATCAATAATCTAAATTTATATTTTTATTAACTTAACTAACTCTAAACAATCATGGTTAAAACATTGTTAACATGTTAAATATTTTCAAAAATTCTCCATTTAGTATTAAATTTATATCTGGTTTGATTTGTATGAATCAAATTTAAATTTAGATATTTTTAATTATTTTGTTATTAGATTAAGATTTTAAAACCAACTTAATGTGATAAAATATTTAGTTTTTTATATTTGTTTAAATTTTTAAGAAATTTAAATTATTTTTTAAAAGCACGTAGCTTCTTATGAAATTAACATTAAGAATATATTTATCGTTTATTATAAATAATTCATACAATTACGAGTGATTTTATAGATATAAAATTTATACAATAACTATAAATAGGAGATTCATTTCCTCCGTTAGGATCTTTTAAATAATGTATAATAGATTATTATTATTATTATTATTTGCATAAAAAATAACTAAATTACATGTACATTTTATTATCAACTTTTAAATTTCTCCAAATTAATAAATTTATTATTCTTATTACTATTATTATTATTATTATTATTTTGTGTTATATAGCATATTGACTTTGTCATGATTTAAACAACTACTTTCGTTATAAAATTAATATCTTTCCTTAAATTTTAATTTTAATTTTTGTATTTTAATAATTACTCAAAGTTAGTGGAACGTAAGATTTTTCGTTCAAATTAATATATATTCGCTGAAAACAAACAGTACCCAGTCATATGAACATATACTAATAATAGAAAATGATTATTATAAATTTATAATCACTATAAAATGAGATATCAAGATTTAATTTTAAAAAATAAAATATATATCGATTCTTATTAAGTTAGTATTTAATTTTATTAGGCAATCTCGTTTATGATATCTAATATTATTCATTAAGATATTTACGTTAATAATAAATTTATTTAATTTTTAATATAATATAACTAACATACTTATAATTGAATCTAGAAACTCAAAACTTTAAGGCATCAGATAAATTTTATACTATTAGGTCACAAACCCATTAAAATTAATATTACATTAGTTAAATAAATTATCAAATAGTTTATTCATTTAATTTTAAATTAATTATACTAAAAATAATTGATGTTAATGTATTTATAACCCAATGACATATTTTTCAATTGAATAATTATGAGGTCTACGTTTCAAATTCTATTGCATAGGTGATTAGCATAATTATTAAAAATAAAATTAAAATAATTTTTAACATCATTGCATTTAAACTAAAGATAATAATAAAATCATATAATTTTAGTAGTTAACTTTTACTCTAAATATTTCATAAAGAAATTGTCAGTAAATAATATATATATATATAAATTTAAATCATGCTTAATATTTTTTGGACAAAATTATCTTAATATTTTTTTATAATAATTATCTGGATATTTTAAGTTATTTACCTTAGATATTCTTTTATGATTCATTACCATGTCCCATAAGAATTCTAAACATGATATTATAATTATCGCATGTATAAAGATTAAAAAAATGATGATCAAATAAGTAATATATGCAAGTAAAATGTATTTAATAATAAATTATAAGTGATTTTAAAACATTTTAAATTTGTACAAAAATGTAATTATATTTTATAATAAAAATATATATTACCTTTTATATTTAAAAAAAATATTATAATTTTTGTTTGATATTATTCAGATAGCAAGTATGCAACTCTAACGACCAAAGATATTTCACTGGTATTATGAAGATAGCATTCATTTAGGAGCTTGTGTTTAACGACTTATCCTTGGAAATGACCAAGATTTGATGACAAAGACATGATAATCAAGATCTAAGGATAACAACCTGATTCTGTATAGAACTATTCTGATAGTTAAAAAAGAGAGTTAATTAATATAATCTTAACACTTGTCTAATTGGTGCTATATATACCTCTATGGTAAGATGAAATCATAATTCACATTTCATACTTCTCTTTAGACACCCTACACCACTAGAATCTCTCCAAACAATTGACGCCCACCGTGAGACCTTAAATCTTTCTAATCCTTAGTTAGCATTTAAGACCTTGCATCTTATACCCTAGAGAAATAGCTCATGTCGTAAGGATATCAATATGTTCAATATGACTAGCATGTTATCTCACACTGAGTAAGCTAATAGGCTCACTTGCCCAATTCTAGAATTTGATCTAAATGACCAAATGCATCGTTCCTCTCCAATCAGGATGTCATATGGTGATTAAGAACATGGTTGTGCACAACCCTTAGTTAGTGATGACGACCGACCATTACCCCATGGCAATATAATCATACCAACTAAATTTTTTTTATGGGCTATATATTCTGTAAGCTACAACTTTGAAAGTACATCTTTCAAAAAGGAATCTGTGTTAAAAAGTCTTCAAAAGATAAGGAGAAACTTCGGTATAGGTTGGTACATAAGGATTATTTGGAAGTTGAAAGTTTGTTCCATACTTCTATCATTCCAAGAATGGTCAGTCACTCACCTAAAAGGGGGCATGCATAAAGAGATTCATACCAGCAACGACCCATTGAAGTTGAAGAACAACGCCTATCTATAGCTCCAACCCCTAATCTCACTTAAGGATCTACGTACATGAACCCATCGATTCATGAACATTTGACACAACGTGGTGCGCCTTACCCATTACCAGTATGTTTGGGTTTGGGTAATGTTGTTATGGTGGGACTCCCAATACCACACGATTGTTCATGCGGTACCCTTGAGGAAAAAATTATAGGCATGGAGGAGAAAATGTTGGCAAAAAATGATGATCAATTTAACGGACATGAGAAGCTAAGGTCTTAGGGCGACATCGAAACTTTGTATGATCAGTTATCCACATCACCTTTTTTGGATACCTTTGAGTTGATAACACTGCCCCTAAAATTTACTAACCCCAAGTGTCCTACTTACAAGGGGACCACAGACCCAGTGGCTTATGTTATTCACTTCAAGATGGTCATGGCCATTGTGAGACTCCTGGAGAATAAAAGAGAAGCTATGTATTGTAAATTGTTCACAACAACCTTCTAGGGTACGGTGAAAAAATGGTTTGTTGAGTTTCCACCCAAGAGTACAAAAATCTTTGATGCATTAGTATAGGTATTTGTTACTAATTATGCATGTAATAAGCCAATAAGGAAGGGATCACACCATTTATTTTCAATCATCCAAGAGAATGAGGAGACTATCAAAGCCTATATGAGAAGGAGAAGATGGAAATTTCACATTGTTCTGATTCCATCGCCATTGAAGCCTTCTACAAAGGCACCAAACGTGATACTAGCCTATTCATCCAGTTGATCAAAGCCACCCACGATCTCTAGAAATAGTCTATGAAGAGACCCAAAAGTTTGTCAACATGGAGAGAGAAATGAAGTCAACCAAGCGGGTGGTACATAGAGTCGTAGCCAAGCTTATTCAAGTCAAAAGGGAAGAGGATAGAAGACCTTATGAAAACAAACACCCTAACCTTCTTTGTTTCAAACCCATGATCATGCCTAAGGAGAGGATAGTGACTTAGGGAAGAGTGTTTCCCCTTTTAGAGGTTTCCCATTACGTATCTCATTGGCTAAAGTTATACAGCACATATAGTGTATTAATCATGTCAATTGGCCACAACCTATGAAGGTTCCAATGAGAGACCCCAATAAGTATTGTGCATTCCATATTGACACATGTCATTAAGTTAGGGATTGTTGACATCTTAAATGGGAAATCGAGCATTTACTCTCGGAAGGATATTTGAGGGATATGGTTGACATAATCTAGGGTTCATATGAAGAAAATAAAGGATTAAACAATCCCACTAATCACAATGAGTCAATTCCCCCAAATCCTAATCCCAAAAATTGGAACAAGCCTAATTAGCCACCATAAGGGGATGTTTGCATAATCCACACCATACCTAGTGGGCCAACCATGTCGGGTTATTTTAACAACTCTTGAAAGACGTATGCCTGGGAAGTTGATCGCCACACAAATTATGTATGCAATGAATATGGAAGTATACGTATCATAACAAGTAATATAATGATAAGAAAAGATCGTTTCCGCAAAGATTATTTTATTAGAAACTAGTTTTTAAAACTAAAAATCAATTTTTGTGTTTTTATATTTTAAGGAAAAAAAATTAAAATAACTAAAAGTAAATAACAACAATTAATTAAATCAGCTTTGATAACTAAGAAGATATATGAGATCTTAATTTTCTAAACATGGGAATTGCTAAAATGCCCCTAATATAATTATAAATTATTTATATGATAAATTGAATCTAACCTAGCATGTATTCTATTCTCAAGTAAACTACACAACATATGGTAACTAATTTAATCACACTCTTATGCCAATTGAATTTCATATTACTCATTAAGTTCATCAATTGTGAATCAATACATAAGAATCATATATATCTACCTAGAAACTATACATGTTATTTAATCAAGACAAATAATTAAATAATTCTCTCAAATCTATTTAATTACCTCTATAGATAAATTATTGGCCAAACAATTAATAGCATAAAAATCAAATTAAATAATATAATTAAATTAAAATTATAATTGGGGTAAAATATTAGATAATCACATAGTGAAAATTGGGTTCATAAGATCCCTAGATTAATAAATTAACTACACATAATTGTGTTCACAAATCTCATATTTTTCATTAAAAAAAGACATAAAAATTGATAAAGAAAATAGTAGAAGAAGAAATACAATATATCTCTTGAATTGTAGTGTTAATTTTCTCTTCAATCTCTACCAAAATTGTGTCTCCTCTTGAATTTTCCTATATTTTTCTCTTTTTTTAGCTCTAAAAACAGACCAAAATTATGCTAATAATGACCTCGTAGGGTTTATGGTGTGATTAGGGGCTTAAATATAGCTTAGGTGTAATCTGGATCATCAAATCAACTTCAGATCAAGGGTTGAGATCACAACAAGTAAAATGAACAGTGTTAACCAATCACAGCACAACATGTGGCACATGAAATTCATTGGGAGAATCAGAGAGCGACACATGGTAGGGGAGACCAGCCCGAGTCAACGCTTGCTAAGACAATGATGAGTGCTCAAAAAGTACTAAAATTATAATGATTTTATGCACGTTAATTGATTAAAAATATATATTTATATGATTTTATCATATATTTATATAAATCTATCTTTTCGAAATCACAGATATTTTTATTGTTTTTCAGGTATTTTCGCTTAAAAAGTAACTTAAAGACTCAAAGAAAAATATCGGAGGCAATACATCGCAAATATATTCATAAATTAAATGACACAAATATGGAAAAATTGGACAAAATGGGTCCAAAATGTCAAAAAGGAGGAAATCATACACGCAGCCGCCCAGCAGCACCGGCCAACGCGCGCAACCGTGCCAAACATTGTGTGCATATCACCTAGTCCACACGCGAACACGTCCATTAGCGCCCGGTCAGCACGTGCCGCATCACCTCATCCGCGCGCGCTAGCGTCCATCTATGTCGAGTCCGCGCGCGCCACTGCGCCCCATGCCATCATGACGTTAGTAATGATGTCATCATTCACTACTCCACGTTTCCATCATTTTTAATCATTTTTTCACCCACTTTTTCTTCCTCTCCTTACCTATAAATACCCTCATTCTCTTCACTTCAAATCACACCTAAAAACACATCTTCTTTTCTCTTTCGTTCTCTCCATTTCTTAGTTTTTAACTTTTCTTAGTTATTTTTTCTTAGTTTTAGAGTTCTTCTATTTTGAGAATAACTAATTATGTTTTTGTAATTTATTTGCTTTTTGATTCAATAAATGGAAGTGTAAATTCCGTTTGGAGGTTTTCCAACAATAGGAATAAAATCAAAGTACTGTAAGGATTTTATTTTCTTTACATTTATTTTTTATGCTTATTTCTTATATGTTATATTTAATTTGTCTGTGATTAAATTTAAATTTCCTGGCTATTTGTAAACATGATATAATAATAATGTTGTTATGCTTGCGAAATATTAAATAGGTAAAAATCTCTAAAATGAATTGATTTTATTTTTATTCAAGATTTTATATTAAGAATGTTAGACAGAAATATATTATTTTTCATAACAAACTTAAATATGAAAATTAGATTTTAAGGTTTAGTTATCCGGTCTGATTTAGAGTAGTGCTCTTTTATTTGTTGGTACAATCGCCTGGTAGTTAGAGTGAAGCTCTATTTCAAAAGTTTTTATAAGAATTATTATCTCAAAACGTATTGATAACATGTTTTCAGTAGTAGTTTTAAAACTTAAAAGTTAGTACTCGGATAATTAAATTCTTAGGTTTAATTTGAACACCTTGAATAAAGTTTAAACTGTCTAACCCCACCAAATGTGGAATTTAAATGGTTCATTTTCAATCTCTTCGAAAAAGGAATTAATCTAATTAACCAAATTAGTTATCAATCCCACCCATAGGTGTTAATTGATTTGTTTAGTTAACAAACAATATATAACCCTATCAAAGGTGGTATTCATATAAAAAGGGAGAATCAATAAATATCAATTTATATCTTTAATAATCTAAATAATATGAGCAAGCATAATTAACTTAGTTATTATATCCATAAATACTCAATTATTATAAATGATAAAATTTGTATAAATTTTTATTGAATCCATATCCATATCTATGTTTATTTTTATGTTCTTAGATTAGAAACACAAAAACCCAAATATCGTGACAGGATGTTTAGGATTTAATTTGAATTTTAAAAATTTAAATAATAAATTAAAAACCACATTTATTTCTTCTTTAGATCGACCTTGGGAGTATACTTATCATTTTCTATGAAATGATTCGTGCACTTGTGAGAGTTATATAAATATAAAACCAAAGTATTGGCAGGATTGGCGATGTTGGTTTTTCTCATCAATCAACACAACGTGATTTGTAGTAACGGATGGCATGGTGCACTGGTGGAACGAGGGGAGAAATCGCATGGTGACACGTGGTAGTGTTATTTAACTATGCTCTGAAGTTGAACTGAACGATGTGTTGACACTTGGCACATAGTTCATCTCCTCACATGCGACGATCTACGATTTTTTGTCCCTACTTAGGTGGCTTCTCTGTGGCTTACCCAATTAGCCCCTATTCTTGTGTGGTAGGCCACGTGGTAGCTCATAATAAGCCTTGGGTTAAATAATCTTAAAAATTATATTTTCAACCCTTTTCACTAAAAAAATTATATTTTAATATTTTTAGCCCTAAAAATACTATTTATTGAATGAAACAAGTAAATATTAAGTAAAAAGTGCACTAATGACTCTACTTTCATAGGGTCATCAGAAACCAACTAGTATACATCCTAAAGCATGAGGGACCCACACATCTTATCATTTTTGAAGGATGTGAAGTCCTACAACCCTATGATGATCCTTTAGTTATCATTGTCAAAATCGTACACTATGAGATGCGTAGGACTATGGTGGATAATGGAAGCTCCTTGAATCCATTGTACCTATCTATATTGTTGGATATGAGGATATATCCCAAAGGAATAATACAATAGCATATGTCATTGGTGGGTTTCAACTGCAGTGTGACCATGTTGGTAGGGACTATACGTTTATTTTTCTCTATGGAAGGCGCAATCACCCTTACAAATTTTGTGTTGTTGAATAACCCATATCTTACAACGTAATTTTGAGTAGACCTTAGATCCATAAGATGCAAGCAATCCCCTTCATGTATCATCATCTCATCAAGTATCCTACTATCAAAGGGATAAGAGAGAGAAGGGGAAAGTAGGGCAAGGAGATAAGTTGTTACAATTCCTCTATGAAGAGTGCATTACCCCCGTATCGAAGTAGAAATCAAAGAACAAAAACTGTTTGAATGGGGGGCGATGCCACGAATGGGGAGATAAACCATGGTGGTAACCCTCGATGATTATGAAATAATGTACATAAGAGACCTATGGGTGAATAAATCCGTAAAAATCATTTCTAAGCTATCCTTCGAGTTGAGAACTTCACTCGTTAAGTTCTTGAAGAACAATGTTGACCTTTTTGCATGGAAAACAAAAGACATGTTTGGCATGGATTCTGAAATGATTTCCCATGAATTGTGTATCGATCACACCAGAAAACCAATTCAACGATGAAAATGGAGGTTTGCCCAAGATAAAAGTGATATCATCGAAAAGAAGGTCACCCCTTTAATAACTGAAATAAATATTTTATTGTAATCTAACCCTACATTTTGAAGAAAGCCTTTGACCACCAACATATTCTTGTATCTTTCAAGAGATCTATCAGGTTTAAGTTTAATTACATATACCCATTTATTGTTGATTACTTTCCATTCTTTGTGGAAGGTACTAATTCCCAAGTTTGATTCTTACGCAAGGCTCAAATTCCTTTCTTATAGCTTCTATCCACTCAAGATGTTCCATAACCTTACTAACTATATAAGGATCTAAAAATATAACCATAGCAGCTATAACTTTGGGTTTAAAAGTTCGAACTTTTGCTCGAGTTTTCATAGGATGTGTATTTTGAGTGGAGACAAGTCTGCGAAGTTGAGATGCAAACGATAGATAAGCTATAGATTGATTCCTTTAGAACATACCATTGAAATATGAGAGCTAAATCACAATGGGAAAATAGTACATGAGTTGTAAGAAGTTGATTGAGTATTAAGTATATTAGTTTGAGAGTAAGTGTTTAAAGGCAAATGTTGAAAATAAGGTGTAGAAGAAATAGAAGGAAAAGAATAAGAGGATAAGGGAGAAATATTATGACTATCAAAAGATGACTCAAAAGGGGAATTTGAATTTGAAGAAATAGGAGAAGGCATTAAAGATAACGGTTAATTGTCAAGGGTCTAAGTTGAGATAAAAGGCATAAGACTTTTCTTAACTTCATTTGAAGAGTTAGAAGATAACACATGTATTAGTGTTATACTGTTCTTTGGGTTAGACAAAGAAGGTACATTAAAAATAGAAAAAAAAGAACTATATTGAGATAAAGCGACTCTAGACTTTTTAGTGATAGGCACATTAGAAGGTTTTTTATAACATTATAAATCACTATAGACACATCTCATGACTGAGATAATTGGATAAAATGCATAGGCATTTGTTTACTCTTCAAATTTGTGATATTGCTTGATGAACTAGGAATTTGGAATCAAATAAGGAAATTCAAACACATTGAAAACAACATGAGTAGATACATACATTCTTTTAACTACTAAATCATAATAATTTAAACCTTTTGGATGCTCAGTATACCTTAAGAACACATCTAACTTTGAATTTTATTATGGTCTAGTATATGGATAGCAAAGACAGCCAAAAATTCTCAAACAATAATAATCAAGTTTGGTTTGATACAAAAGCTCAAAAGGAGATTTATTTTCTAAAGTTTGATCTGGTAACTTATTGGTAAGAAACATTGATGTTTTAAACCCATAAGGCCATAGTTCAAGAGGTAATCCTTCCCTAATCATCATGGACAATGTAGTCTCCACCACATGTCTATTATTGCACTCTACCATTCCATTTTGATATGGAGTATATAGGCATGTTATTCTTTTATTGTAACATCCTTTAAACAAATAAGGCTCAAGATATTTAAACTTTGTACTTCCATCATTTTGTAACTGTTTGATTTTACTCTTAAATTGTTTTTCAACTAAGGCATACAGATATAGGAAAACTTGAGTAGTTTGACTCTTATTGTAAAAAATAAACAACCATTGATATCTAGTGTGGTTATCTATAAAAAAGATGAAATATCTAACTTTATTTTCTACTATAATAAGAGAGGGATCCCATATGTCCACATGAGCAATATCAAATGGGTGATTAGACCACTTATGAACATGATAAAAACTAGACTAGACCATTAACATATGCTTTATTACATTGAATAGTAGAAGTAGTACCTAATTTATCTAAAAACAAGCTATGATGAATCAAAATCAAGTCCTCGACAACGGGTTAGCAATACCGATCTTGTAGATATTTTGGTTTTATATTTGTAAAACTCTCGCAAGTGCACGAATCATTTTATAGAAAATGACAAGTATACTCCCAAGGTCAATCCAAAGAAGGACTATATGTGGTTTTAATTTATTATTCAAACTTTTAAAAACGAAATTAAATCCTAAATATTCTAGCACGATATTTTGATTTTTTGGGTTTCCTAATCTAATAACATAAAAAAAATAAACATAGATATTGATTCAATAAACATAGATATGAATTCAATAAACAATTATGTAATTTTTTATCATTCATAACAGTAGAGTATTTATGGATATAATAATTAAGTTAATTATGCTTGCTCATATTATTTAAGTTATTAAAAATATAAATTGATTCTCTCTTTTTTATATAAATATCACCTTTGGTGGGGTGATATATTCTTTGTTAATTAAAAAAATCAATGAACACCTATGAGTGAGTTTGATAATTAACTTGGTTAATTAAATTAATTCCTTTTTTTAAAGAGATTGAAAATGAACAATTTAAATGTCACCTTTGGTGACGCTAGACATTTTAAACTTTATTCAATGTGTCTAAATTAAACCTAAGAATTTAATTATTCGAGTATTAACTTTCAAGTTTTAAAACCATTATTGAAAATATATTGTTAATACATTTTTAATAATAATTATTACAAAAATTTTTGAAATAGAGCTTCACTTTAGCTACTGGGCGATTGTGCTAACAAATAAAAGAGCATTACTCTAAATCAGATTGGATATTTAAACCTTAAAATCTAATTTTCAAATTTAAGTTTATAATGAAAAATAATATATTTCTCTCAAAAATCCTTAATATAAAATCTTGAATAAAACAAAATCAATTTATTTTATAGAGATGTTTTACCTATTTACTATTTCTCAAGCATAACAACATTATTATTATATCATATTTACAAAGAGTTAGTCATATTAAATTTAATCACAGACAAATTAAACATAACATATAAGAATAAAACATAAAAAATAACTGTAAATAATTCATTTTAAAATTATATCTTAAAAAAATTATTATAGAACTTTGATGAAAATTCTACAGCTAAAAAACCACTAAGCGGAATTTCATTTCCATTTATTGAATCAAAACTAGAAATCTATAAAAGCATAACAAGTTCTTCTCAAAAAGAGAAAAACTTTAAAACTAAAAAAAACTAAAAATTAGAGAGAGAAAGAGAGAGAAATTTTTGAGTTTTTGGATGATTTTTACATTAGGGGAGAGGGTTTTTTTATAGATGAGGAAGAGGCCAAAAAAGGTGAGAAAATATCTCAAAATTTTAATTTTAGACAGGTTTGGATAGGTTGACACGCGTTTGGTGTCAAGATTAGTGGTAAACAGGTGTTGGCCCTCGCACAACAGGCACAAGCATGTACTAGCGCGCGTAGGACTCGACATGTTTGACATTTTTTACCATTTTGATGCATTTTGTCCAATTTTTAATTTGTTTTTGAATTTTTCTCAACATATTTTGTTATGTATTACCTCTAGTATTTTGCTTCGAGTCTTTAAGTTATTTTTGAATAAAAATATCTATAAAACAATAAAAATACCTGTGATTTTGAAAAGAAAAATTTATATAAAAATATGATAAAATCATATGAATATAAATCTATTTAATAAATTAAAGTATATTAAATCATAATAATTTTATTGTTTTTAAGCATTCATCAAGCTACCACTAGGTGAGGAAGTAGAAGAGAACAAATTATTACAAGTGACATATTTGTTATCAATCTGTTCTGCAAATTTGTATTGCTCTTGAGACATTGAATTCAGAAATTTGTAGAGACCATTATCAACTCCTTATCTTATCATCACTCTCCCATGGCTCAGACCCTTTATACAAAAGGAATCAGGAAACAATTCCACAGAAACACAATTATTAATACATATTTGTCTTACTGAGATTAAGTTCTTGGAAAGTTAATGAAAATGTAGTAAGTTATTTTGTTTAAAAATCAAAGTTCTAGTTTCAAAATTACCTTGAGCTAAATAAGAAATAGATGCAAAATATCTATTACATAGCCTCATTGATTCATGACCTGCATATGGTTGATGACTTTATGAAAGTAGAGTTATAAATGCATTTTTTCACTTAATATTAACTTGTTTTATTCTATAAATAGTATTTTTGGAGCTAAAAATATTAAAATATAAACTTTTGGTGAAAAGGAGTGAAAATATAATTTTTGGGATTTCTTTAAGAATTTTTATGAATTTTTAACGTAGGACCAATCAGAAGACACCATGTGTCCTACCACGCAAGAAGAGGAGTTTATTGGGAAAACCATATAAGTAGGGACAATGAATCATAGATCGTCATGTGTGAGAGGTGACATAACATGTGCCATGTGTCGACACGTCGTTCAATTTGAGTTTAAGCACGATCAAACCTTCACGACACTTGTTGCTACTCTACTTGTCTAGTTGTTCCACTCGTGCACCACGTCATTTGCATCTGTGAATCACATTGTACCGCATGGCATTGACTCAACATTCGTTGACTCAGACTGACCTCCCCTGCCAACTGTTGTGCTCTAATTCGCTTAATGAATTTTGTGTGCCACATGTTACGTTGTGATTGGCTAGTGTTGTTAATTTTGCTTATTTTGATCTCAACCCTTGATTTGAAGTTGATATGATGGTCCAAATTCCACCTGATCTATATTTAAGACCTTAATCATCCCATAAACCCAAAAGAGCCACCATTAGCATAATTTTGATCATATTTTGGAGCTTAGAAGAGAGAAAAATTTAGAAAAATTCAAAAAGAGATACAATTTTGATAGAGATACAATTTTGATAGAGATTCAAGAGAAAATTAGTACTACAATTCAAAAGATTGATTATATTTCTTCTTCTATTCTTTTCTTTATTAATTTTATGTCTTTCTTTATGAAAAATATGATCTTTATGGAAAAAAATTATGTCTATTTAATTCATTAAGGTAGAGATCTTATGAACCCGATTTTCACCATATGATGATCTAATATTTCACCCCAATTATGATTTTAATTTAATTATATTATTTAATCTAATTTTTATGTTATTAATTCTTTGGCAAACAATTTATCTATAGAGTTAATTAAATAGATTTGAGAGAGTTATATAATTGTTTGTCTTGATTAAATAACATGCATAATTTCTAGGCAGAGATATTTGATTTTTATGTATGTGATCCATAATTGATGAACTTAATCAGTAATATGCAATTTAATTGGCATGAGAGTGTGATTAAATTAATTATTCAATGGTGTGTAGTTTACTTGAGAGAGGAATACATGCTAAGTTAGATTCAATTAATCATGTAATTAATTGATAATTATATTGAAAGGATTTTATTAATTCACATGTTTAGAAAATTGGGAGATTAAGTATTCATATATATTTTCCCATATACCTTTTTTATTACTAAATTTGATTTGATTAATTATTGTTATTTACTTTTAATTATTTTAATTTTGTTTCCTTTAAAAATAAAAATACAAAAAAAATTGATTTTATTTTTTTAGTTTTAAAAATTAGTTTCTAATAAAATAATCTCCATACGAACGATATTTTCTTATAATTATATTACTTATTGCGATATGTATACTTGTGTTTTCATTACACGTGATCAATGGTGCAGGATTTGCCAAGTTGCCTGGACTTGTTTCCAAATGGTGGTTGGCTCCAAAGTCCATATACGAGTTGTTATCGTGACGCACTGATGGAGTAGTAAAGAAAGTAGTGGGAATTGACTAAGCAAGTGCAACTTCTCACTACCCACCAAATGCAAAATCAAGAAGAGTGTGAAATGTGTTTTTCAATTGGGTATGATACCCGTAATTGTTCATATACTTGTGATTCTGTTATGGATTCCATAGAGGAAGTCAATTCCTTTCAAAGGTATCATCCAAACACCAATAATCACCCTAACCATCATTGGACACCAGACAATTACCAAGCCTACACATAATGTCAATACTAAGGCCAAATAAAAACCACCCTTACCCACCAAATAAATCTTTTAAGCCAACCTTAGAGGATAGGTTGAATTATTTTTTTCAAGTTAGTCATGAGAACCAATTGATGAATAATAAAAGGTTGAGCACCATGAAGGCTTCAGTTAAAAGGATTGAAACTAAAGTTGGGTAACTAGTTGAACAAATGCAAAAGCAAGAACCATCAAAGTTGCCCAGTCAACCCGAACGAGCAAATGGTGTAAAAGCCCTTTGAAGTGGTAAGGTAGTCACTACTAGTTTATCTAAAATCTATAAAGATCTACCTTGTAGTTCAAGTAATAAAGAAGGTGAAATTATAGTCTCTCAAAAAGGAGAGACAAGTAGTAAACTTGGCAAACCTTCATATAAACTCATTGAGGAGTCATCTAACATCCCCAAAATTCAAAAGACAATATGAGCACACCAGTTGCAAGTAGCTTTTTCACACTGGTTGAAAGAATCCAAACAAGATAAGCCAATTCTATGATGTTTTTAATATGCTTTCTAGAGTAAATATCAATTTACCATTATTAGAAGTGATCATGAATGTGCCCTTCTATGCTAAGTTTTTCAAAGAATTGACCACTAAGAAAAGGAGGTATGAATTTAATGAATGAGTAATAGTATCAGAATTTTCTTATGCTATACTTTAGCACCGACTTCACCCTAAGTTGAAAGACCCTGGAAGTTTTATTATAAACATAAATATGAGGGATATGAAGGTTGCTAAAGCAATGCTTGATTTAGGTGCTAGTATAAACTTGATACCATACTTTATATTCTTACAACTCAATTTAGGAGATTTAAAACCCACAACTATCTCCCTTTAACTTATAGATGGATCTCTTAAGTATCCAAATAGAATAGTTGAGGATGTGCTGGTACAGGTAGACAAACTAATAATACCTATTGACTTTATGGTTCTAGATATGAAAAAAAATCTAGCCTTGGATAGAGAGCACATAATATTGCTTGGTAGACCATTTATGGCAACTGCCAAAGATATTATTGATGTCCAAGATGGAAATTTAAAAATGATAGTCTTAGGAGAGATTGTTCATTTTAAAGTTTTTGATTCTTCACCTTTTTCTTCTATTTCTACCATTGATGAAATATTCGATGTTGACCATTTGGATAATCTTGTCCAAATCACCTTTTCCCAAATTAGAATAGAAGACACGCTTGAAACTATTATTACACTTGAAGAGGTCTAAGAAGACTTAGATGAGAAAACTAAGGGGTACCTTGAACAACTAGATAGTGATGAACTAATGAAAAAATCTAGTACACTCTTAAATCTACCTAATTCATCATCTAGTAAAGAGGCCAATCAACCTGAACTTGAACTCAAATACTTATCTAAGCACTTAAAATACGTGTTTCTAAGAGAAGGAGAAACTTATCCAATTAACTATAATTTATTCAACATTAACCAAAAGCCAAGAAAAGGAAATTATAAAAGTGCTTAAATTTTTTAAGAAAGCCATATGTTGGAGTATCAGGATATTAGAGGCATTATTCCTACCATGTGTATACATAAGATTAACTTGGAGGATGTTACTAAACTCATACGAGAGGCCTAAAGAAGACTAAACCCAAACATGCAAAAGGTAGTTAAGAAAGAAATTCTTAAATTGTTAGAAGAAGGAATTATCTACCCTATTACCGATAGTATGTGGGTTAGTCCAGTGCATGTGGTACCTAAGAATTATGGGATAACAATTGTTAAAAATGAAAAAAAGTGAATTAGTGCTCACTAGAATAATCACTGAATGAAAGATGTGTATAGATTTTAGGAAACTGAATTTATATACTAAAAATGATCACTTTCCTCTTCCATTCATTGATAAAATATTGGAAAGATTAGTTAGACAAAAACTTTACTATTTTCTAAATGGATTTTCTGGATATTATCAAGTACCCATAGCACTAGAAGATTATGAAAGAACCACATTTACATGTCCTTTTGGGACATTTTCTTTTCAAAGAATTTCATTTGGGTTTGTGCAATGCCCTCACCATGTTCCAGAGATGTAAGATGTCTATTTTCTTGGACATGGTGGAAATATTCATTGAGGTTTTCATGGATGATTTATCTATAATGGGAAACTTATTTGATGATTGCTTATATAAATTGACTTTGGTTTTAGAAAGATGCATTAAATACAATCTAACCCTTAGTTGGAAAAAAATAATTTTATGGTTCAACAAGGGATAATTGATGAGTGCTCAAAAAGCACCAAAATATCGTGAAGAAATGTGTGTGGTTTTTAATTTATTATTCAAACTTTTAAAAACGAAATTAAATCCTGTCACAATATTTTGGGGTTTTGTGTTTTTAATCTAATGACATAAAAATAAACATAGATTCAATAAACATTTATGCAAATTTTATCATTTATAATGGCGGAGTATTTATGGATATAATAACTAAGTTAATTATGCTTGCTCATATTATCTAGGTTATTAAAGATATGAATTGATATTTATTGATTCTCCCTTTTTTGTATGAATACCACCTTTGGTGGGGTTAGATATTCTTTGTTAACTAAACAAATCAATTAACACCTATGGGTGGGGTTGATAACTAATTTGCTTAATTAAATATTTCTCTAAAATAAGTTGTCACTTATTTAATTTGTTATCAAAAGATGCTTATTTTTATTTCAATGATGACTACATTATTGCCTTCAATACCTTGAAAGAGAAACTATCCTCTGCCCTTGTTATTATGGCACCAAATTGGTTTTTACCGTTTGAAATAATGTGTGACAATTCTGATTATGCTATCGGAGCAGTCTTGGGATAGAGTGTGGATAAGAATTTGCATGTCATAGACTATGCTAGTAAAACACTCAATGATGCCCATTGAATTATACCGCCTCAGAAAAAAAATTATTGGCTATATTATTTTCTTTAGACAAATTCAGGTCTTATTTACTAGGATCTAAAGTGAGTGTGCATTCTTATCATGCTTCTTTAAGATACCTATTAAATAAATCGCATGTCAAACAAATATTAATCAAGTGGGTCTTACTCTTAGAAGAATTTGACCTAGAAATTAAGGATAAGAAAGGCAGTGAAAACTTAGTAGCTGATCATTTGTTTAGGTTGATTTATGACTTCAATTCTCTTAAAGGTGAAAGTAATGAAGATATAGTTAAAACCTTTCATGATAAACAATTATTTTCAATAGGTCTAAACCTATGGTACCCTAATATTGTAAACTAGCTTGCCACTAGTGTTTTGAGACCTAACACTTCATGTTAGGACAAGAAAAGGTTCTTTAAAAATATCAAAGACTATTTCTAGGATGACCCTTATTTATACAAGATTATTGGTCAAGATCAAGTCATCCGGAGATGTGTACCTAAAGAAGAACATAAGAGCATTCTGGCTTTTTTTCATGAACTTCATTATGGGGGCCATTTTAGTGGCGAAAAGACAACCTGTAAGGTATTACAGTCTCGATTCTTTTGGCTCACTCTTTTTAAAGATGCTCATATGTTTTATGCATGATGTGATAGATGTCAAAGAATAGGCAACATAAGTAAAAGAGATTAAATGCCTTTGATATCTAATTTAGTTATTGAACTCTTTGATGTATGAAGGATTGACTTTATGGATCCTTTTCCCTCATTCAATGGTTTTCAATATATTTTGGTTGTTGTGGATTATGTATCTAAGTGGGTAGAAGTCATCCCTACTAAAACCAATGATGCTAATGTTATTGTAAAATTCTTGAAGGATTCAATATTTATCAGGTTTGGAACACCTAGAGCTATAATAAGTGATAGATGTAGCCAATTTTGTAACAAAATCTTTGATGGAGTATTGAAAAAGTATAACATCACACATAGAGTAGCTACTCCATATCATCCTCAAACTTCTGGTTTAGTGGAAGTTAGTAATAGGTAAATCAAGAGAATTTTGGAATGCATCGTGTGTTCTTTAGGAAAGGACTTAGAAATCAAGTTTAATGATTCTTTATGGGCATACCGCACAGCTTTCAAAACACCCATTGGGATGAGCCGTTACCGGTTTAATATTTGGAAAAGCATGCCACCTTTCTGTTGATTTCGAACACAGGGCTTATTGGACAATTAAAGAGTTTAACATGGATTTAGATAAAGCATGAGAAAAACGATTGCTCCATCTTAATGAGTTAGAAGAGATTAGGGATGAGGCCTATGAAAATGCAAAATTATACAAAAAACATACTAAACGCTATCATAACAAGAGGCTAGTTCCAAAGTCTTTTATTCTTGGAATGAAAGTTATTTTATATAACACTCGTTTAAGATTTATTCCAGGAAAATTGAGGTCAAGATGGGATAGACCTTACACAATTTCCCAAGTTTTTTCACATGGAGCAATAGAGTTATTGAATCCAAAGACACAAATAACTTTCAAAGTCAATAGGCATCGTGTAAAGCCTTATTTAGAAAGAGAAAACAACATGGCTGATGTTGATTCCATATTGATAAATTAATCCTCAGCATCATGATGATGCACCTTGGTAAGACGTTAAACTAAGCGCTAGATGAAAGATAACCCATCATTGAAAGGTATTTTTATTTTATTTTAAGCAATTTAGTTTGTTTTATTAATTTGTTTTCTTTTATGATCACTTTGTTTATTTTATTGCATAAAATAATTGTTTTTTAAGAGGTGTTTACAGTACCTATTTGTATGATTCAAATTTGATGTTGGATGCAACTAGTGTTTTCCATCAAAATCATAAACACATAAAGCAATTCAGTAACTTTTCTATCCCTTCTCTTTTTAGAATTTTTATTTGTTACATTGTGGAAAATGTAGATTTTAGGTTGGGGTGGTAGGATTTAAAAGTTACACAAATTAGGTAAAATTTAATTTTTTTTATAAACAATGTGCTCTTATCTTGCTTATTTAGTTGTGTATTTTCACATTAATTGTTTCCTTTTATTTATTTATTTTCTTTTATATATGTGTTATTTTTTTATTTATGTGTTTAGGTAAATTAGAGTAGTGTTCAAATTTTTGTCCCAAAAATAATCATGTCTTAAAAATTAAGTTTAAGCAATAATTAGGTCTTTTTGCATTATTAGATTAATTTCCAAAAACACGTATCATGGAGTAATATGATAATTAGTAAGTTGTGTCATAACTAATATTTTATGATAAAATGTTGAAATGAAACGAACCCAAAATCGGTGTTTAGGAATCAAACAGCAGAGACTACCCTTGTGAGATATTATTTGAGCCTTAATTTTCTTTATTTTGAGTGAAATATTTTCTTTTTACACAAAACACTTATTCTATATCTTCAAAATTTTAGATGGTCTCTATAGATATTAGCATTGAATGCAAGAATTTTCTTATCTCTATAGAGTATCATATATTTATTCTTCATTTTCTTAGATTAAATGATTTAAATAGAAATTGATGGTATATGATTTTATGCATGACTTCTACCAAAAAAGATATATATATATAGTTACCTAAACCAAAATAAAACAAAAGGCCATAAAATTAACCATTCACCAAAATCCTACAAAAATGTACAATCTGTACATAGGTCCATTCTGAAAAAAAATGTTGAACAATCTTTTTTAACCTTAAATAATTATGAGAGTTGGTTAATACAAAAAAAAATATAGAAAATAATTCCCTTATAAGTCATTGCATTTATTTTTCCTACACTTCTAAAAGGCATATATATTGAAATTCTTGCTTAATGAGTTTGATTAATGCATGAAAATAATATACATGATATCTTTGTAATTTATACATTCTATTCCTTTCATGAGATCAAAGTTATGCACTATTTTGAGCCTTTCTTGTTTTATAAGTATGTGGACTTATTAGTTCATTTCTAAATATAAATTCTATCCATATATGCCTTAATATGAGTTCTTGAATTTATAGAATTTAGTGAATTGAGAGTATTTACTTGTGAGGAGTAAAGTCAAAGAGAATTCGTATTCCTAACATTGAAATTAGGTGAAGTGAAAAGAATTTTTTTTATTAAAATATGAAAGTGATTTTTTTTACTAATTATTGTAGTAAATTATGAATGTTTAAGAAATTAGAATAATCTATACTTAAAGATTTTAATTATAAAACCTAAAAGAAATTTTAAGCATGAAAATTTTTGAGTTTTATTTTACTTCGTTATTTTATTTTTCTATTGTTTTATTTTTTGTTTTATTTAGTTCAATATTTGTGGGCATCATTGGTGAAAACCCTCACAAGACTTAAAATCATCTACTAGGGCAACCTAGGAGTTTAACGGCTTGTTACATATGCTAAATACAATCGTGTCAATCCACGAAAGTGATTTAAGATATTTTAATTTTTAGTTTTTACCATTTCTCTTACTTAGGGACATCTCAGAGTTCTTCACCTTGTTTTCCACTATTTCCTATGTTTAGATGTAGTCACTATGGATCATCTGAGCATCTTTAAGCATGTTTCATCATACACCTTATACACAATGGGAAAAGAAAAATAACATCTTCAAAAAGCCCACTTGGCCCTGTTTATATAGATAACTCAACTGGATTTTTTAGAAATAATAAACAAAACAAACCTCGAGTTTTATGTACTCTTAATGCTCATATAACTTAGAGACTAACTCCTAATTCAACTACCCCTCATAAATTCTTTATACAAAGGGATTTGGTTTGATCATTATTTATTGGGGATCTATTTAGGGTTGAGTAGTTTATTATTTTCTTACTTTGATTGTAATCCTTCTATTTGTGACTTATGTGTTACTGTGTTACTTGACTGTGTCTTTAAACATTGTTTATCTTCCTTTACTACTTCAAAAATAAATTCTTTGATTGTTTGGCATTCTCCTTCTCTCTTTCTCTTTCTTCTTGGGAAATTTTTTGCACATTTTTCTATCCAACTCGCCATATCCCTCGCTAAGGCACCTTGTCTTGATTGTTTTACACACTCGCCAATGTAGCTCACCAAGAACTCCAGTGAGGGGGTCTCCAAGGACTACAGTAAGGTGTGCCCAAGCCTATGTATTGATCCCCTAGTACCCATTTTATTCACAACTCAGAGTTGTGTCCTTCTGTTCTTACTTTACTAGTATTCCCTACTTCAATTTCTTACCTTCAATTTCTTACCAAAAATGACTTTGAAGCATACGAGGAATGCTAATAATTTGAAACATTTTGAACCCACCATGAATTCCCAAAAATCGAGGAAAGGTTTGCTTACTTTTCTTAGATTTCTCTTGGCTCACTTAATTATTCTTAATGATGAGTTTGTTAGGATTTTTATGATGCTCTTCCATCTATTGTTTCTATTAGTTTCTCTACCCTTTTGTCTCTAGAAAACGTAGACTTACTTTTTTGAGAGATGATATTCTTAGTTTATTATCTCTTCTTGATATTCATTTTCCTTCTTTTCTTATCATTCCATTTGAGTTTGAAAACATTATTTCCACCTATCTTTTCTTTTGAATTTGATCTTGTAAATGCTCATGACATTATTGAGATGGATAACCAGTTGGTCAGGCCTAACCCTATTTATGTTGGTAATGCCTTTGTTACTAACTTTATTGCACCTAGTCGTCTTTTAATAATGTTGTTAGTATTGTTATCCATCCATTCTCATATTCACATTGTCCCTTTATACTGAGGACACTTCCTCTGTGCGATCCTGAATGGTGATTATATAGATCTCATTGGTATGATTTATAGAGCCATTTTTTTTGTATTATTGCTCTACCTTCTTCTGCTCTTTACTATCCCTCTTTGATTTCAGGTGGGCTCCTATTTTTTTTGGTAAAATTTCTTTCATATATACTAGAAAATTTGATCTCTTTCTTTATCATACTAGGCATAGCTCTCAACATTCATTTACTACCTCATTCTTCTTCTTCATCTTCTTTGAACACTGATCAATCAACGCATTGTGAATCAATTCTTGTTTCTTCTGTCTCTTCTACATCCATCCCTCTTAGTGATGAGTCTACTAGACTTTTGAATAATTTTTTTCTTATGTTGCTAACTTTTAACCAAAATGTCATGGATTTGCATAGATTTAATGCTTTTTCTTAGGTTGTTACAACTTCTTATATATCATTATATTGTGCCACCTCTTATTCATACCTTACCCATCTCTTCTACCTCAATCAGACCCCAACCTTGCTTTAGTGCTTCTTTTCTTGGGTCATTGTTCTCCATGTTTACTTTGTTTGGTAGAGATGAACACAATGTCCCTTTTGAGACCAACCACTCCTTTGATCAGTTTGTTGTCAATGTTCTTCATCCTCAACTATTACATGACCTTCTACCCATACTGGTATTGGACAATCTTCCTGTAGTTGTGTCCATGTGGACGATGATGTAAGAGGGGACACAGAAAGTACTGATCTCATTTTAATTCTTATTTCTTTAGTTTGTTTATTTTCATTTCCTAAAAAATTTGCAAAATAATAATTACTTAATGAGAATAAGTTTGAAGTTTTTCCTTGATCTCTGCTTCATTTTTATGTAATTTTTACATCATCTTTAATCTTATCTACCGTGTTGCATTAATATTAGGATTTTAAAATATCTGTATGCCTTCTCTCGTTCGTATATGGGTGTTTCTTTGACTTTTTATGTCAAAAATTGGGAGAAATTTGTGTGCATAACTATATGTTTCTTTCCATGCTATGTGTTGCAGGGGTGGTGGGTGTAGGATTGCATTGTATATTTTTACCTAACTTGCATGAACTTAGGGAAGCATTGTATGAAGTCAGATGGAGTTGTGTACTTTACATGTGATTTTCCTTTAAGTGTTTACCAATGTAAGGATAACATGATAGCATATGGATAAAATAAACATTATTTTTGCATGATACTCTCACGAGGTATGCACTTGTATTGTGTGTGTAAGTTATAAGTTTTTATTGAAGTCTTAGAGCTTCAGTTGTGCTATGTGCTATGCTATTAAGACTCTAATGATTTAGAGTGATAGAAGTTGGATGATTTGATCCAAGAAGATGGATGTAACGCATAAGATAGATGCACTTGGTTTATATTTGTTTTTCATATTTGAGTGTGCGTCAATGTTTTGTTCATAGGAATAAACATTTTTAAGTAATCTTCATGATCATCTTATGATAGATGTGAATATGTAGTTAGCTATGTAGTGTTTTGACATTGAAAGCCAAAGGGGAGAATATAAGTCATGTTATATTCTATACTTGTGTGTTGGATTCCATTGAATATGGATTTTTTTTATTTTACTTAGTGTTCTATGTTCCTTTGTGTAAGGTTGGTTACTGTAAAACAATAATGCACATAGTTAGGGACTCTATGATTGAAAGTATTTCTATCACATACCACAGGGTTGGTTGTTTAATATGTATACTAGGTCGTGAATGCTGGATTTTCGTTCATTTCGAGTGTAGGTATTTATGAAAATAACTCAAAAAAATTTGGAATGAAAAAAATATGACTTTTGGCATCTCGACACACCCTTTGACAAAGGGTCTTGCCATACCCCTCGCCACACCTTTAGCGAGGTCTATGGCAAGGTGCTCATTCGTTGGGTTTCCTTTCATAAATACCCCATAATTCTTCTCTTCTCATCACCCATTATTTATATATCAACACTCTTCCAAAATCCATATTGAGAATTATGTCTGACTCAAATTATTTTTGGAGGGCTTATGTTATTTACTTCAGTGTTGTGGGAAAAATAGCATGTTTAAGTAATGAGCTTAAAACTATTTTATTTTTTACATGAGATATAACATTGAGAGTTTGGGTTGGTTATCGAGCTAAATTATCAAATTGTTGGATGCGTATATACATGATTTGACTATATGTATCTCGTGCACGATTTGCGATTTGTGATGGACTGTGTATCCTTAGTTGATTACTGGTGGCTCATGATTGAGGGTGGTCTTCAAGGTTTATAACAATATTCTCTTCACTTTACTAATTTGTGGTTTTTGATCATACCATATCATGTGGTTAGCTTTAGAGGAAATTCGAGTTCATGTGATAGACCAAGTCGTTGTAGAGGAAACAAGCAAGACAACAATAGCCAATTCGGATAGAGGTCTCAACTGATAGAGGTATTAGTGATTTTATTTCTTTCAGAGTTATAATTGTTTCATTACTTAGTGAGTTGTTTGTTGTCGAATGATTGTCATAAGTAACCCAATGATTTTACAACAGAGATATAATCTCTATGTTGGTTTAGATCATTATATCACTTATGTATGATCTATTTTTGTGCTAGTACAATATGAGTTTAATGTATGTATATTTCAATATACTAAAGCTTAAACTGTGATTAGAAAGCTTTTACTGTTTACTTGGTTTCTATTTATTAAACTATTTCTCTGTGCTAGTAATTTTATATTTATCTAAGATTTTTATATTTATTACTTTTTTTGTGTTTTCTATTTAAGTGATTATTTTTGTATATCTTGTGAGTTAAGGGCGAGTTTATAAGGAGTCTGTATCTTTTTATCTTGATTGTATACCGAGTCATGGAATCTTTCAACTTAAAAGATGAGCCCATTATTGCTAACAAAAAAATTAATACTATTGATACAATTATGTCTTTATTTATGTCGTTATTTTCACTAGCAAAAAATGACTATGTAGTTTTAAATAGAAACATGTTTTTTTCTCGAGAAGCTTCTAGTTTTCTCTCTAGTAGAAAACCTTTTTTCTTCGGTATCTATTTCCAACTCTATGTTGGCATTTAATGTTGATTTTTCTTCCTCATTTTTCCTTTCATCTCTCCTAGTAATCCCTTTACTTTCAATTATACATGTGCTTCTTTTTGATTTTGTTGCTTTGGGTATTGATTGTTATAACATAATTCAATCCAAAAATGTTCAGAAAACCATATGAACGTAAAATTTAAATACAACAGAAACAAAAAGGATTAAAAATATACCTCCTTCCATTAATTAAATTTTAGCACTTACACGGGAATTATAATAGATTTTTGATTAGATGCTCTTACTGGTTTCTCACACTTATTCTCTACGTTTTGATGGTGTATCTAAATTAAGTAGTGAATGGTGAGAGGACCCGATGTTTTATAAAGGTTTTCCCATCAAGAACCTCGTTCAGTTTCATAACCGACGTATGGTTTCGACGAAACCAAACCGTCATCATGATTCACCATTGTGTTGCACCACTCTGATGTTACATTCTCCCACTTGGTGCAAACGTTAAGTGAAATTCTCTTGAGTAACATAATAAATGAATCATAGTGATAGGTCCTCTAAGAGCGAGTATTATCTTTAGTTTCTCAAGTACTATACTTTATATGGTAACAAAACTTAATGAATAAATCCTATATTTATTCTTGGTCTAATAAAATATATATTTTCTCAAATAAATTAAGGTGCACATGAATATAAGAAAATATCACAATATATAAGAGTTTCATTAATAAATTGTATATATACATTTACAAAGTGGAACCAATTCTCATTTTCTCTACATGATCCTTAAATTTCATTGGTTGCATGCCTTTAGTCAAAATATCATCAATCATCAACTCAGTGCTTATGTGCTCAATGACCACTTTCTTTTCTTTAACACGTTCTCTTATGACCAAGTATTTAATGTCGATGTGCTTATTACGACTACCACTTTTGTTGTTCTTAGCCATAAACACAACAATTGAGTTGTCACAGTATAATCTTAATGGCCTGGAAATGGAGTCAATTACTCTAAGCCTACAAATGAAACTCTTCAACCATACACCATGCGATATGGCCTCAAAACATGACACAAACTCAGCCTTTATAGTGGAAATAGCAATCAAGGACTACTTCACACTCCTCTAAGACATAACTCTACCAGGAAGCATGAAAATGTAACCAGATGTTGATTTTCATGAATCAACACAACCAGTGAAGTCCGCATCGGAGTAGCCAATTAATTCCAATTCATCAGTTCATCTATACATGAGCATATAATCCTTGGTTCCTTGTAGGTACCTCATCACTTTATTTGCAACTTTCCAATGGTCAACACCTGGGTTACTCTGATATCTCCCTAGCATCCCAACAACAAATGCAATGTCAGGTCTGGTGTAGATCTGAGCATATATGAAGCTTCAAAAGGCTGAAGCATATGGAATGGTTTTCATCTGTTCTCTTTCAAAATCATTTTTTGGGCAATGGTTTAAATTGAACTTATCACCCTTCACAATGGGAGCAACACATGGTGAACAATCTTTCATCCAAAATCTCTCTAAAACTTTATTGATATAGGTTTCCTGAGATAAACCCAAGATGCCTCAAAGTCTATCTCTATGGATCTTAATGCCAATGACATAAGATGCCTCACCCATATCCTTCATATCAAAATTTTTAGAGAGGAATTGCTTTACCTCGTGTAGCAAACCCTTATCATTGGTTGTAAGCAAAATATCATCCACATATAGCACCAAAAAACAAATCTTACTCCCACTAACCTTCTGGTATATACATTGATCCATGACGTTCTCTTCAAAACCAAATGAAGTGATGATGTTATGGAATTTCAAATACCATTCATAGGAAGCTTGTTTTAATTCATATATGGATTTATTAAGCTTGCAAACCAAATGCTCACCATCACTAGAGAAGAATCCTTCAGATTGTTTCATATAAACCTCTTCATCTAGGTTACCATTAAGGAAAGTCGTTTTCACATCCATTTGATGCAAATCCAAATAAAAATGGGCAACCAATCCCATGACCATACGAAATGAATCTTTCTTAGATATAGGAGAAAATGTCTCCATATAGTCGATTCATTCCCGTTGAGTGAATCCTTTGGCAATGAGTCTTGCCTTATGTCTCTCAATATTGCTTTGTGAGTTTTTCTTTGTTTTAAAGACCCATTTACATCAAATGGCTTTCACACCATTAGGAAGCTTGACGAGATCCCATACTCGGTTAGATGCCATAGAATCCATCTCTTCTTTCATTGCATTGTACCATAAGTTCGAAACCTTAGAACTCATGGCCTGTGAAAACATCTCGGGATCATTTTTAGCTCTAACATTATAGTCACATTCTTATAAATACACAACATAATCACTAGGTATCACTGATTTCCTTACTCTAATAGATCTTCTTAATACTGCATCAACATTCTCCCGAGGAGCAAGATCATGTTATTCAGCTGGTTGTTTAACAGCTGCAGGCATCTGTTGAACTTCAATATCTATTGGATCAGGATCAACATCATGTGGTACTTCCAGGACTGGTTCTTCAACACGCGTTTGTACTCAAGGCATGTTGTTAACAATAATGATCAATCCATTACTTAAAGTGGCACATTGAGCATCTGAATGATATTTCTCAAAACCAATGCCTTGGCATCGATCTCTCCCACTAATCAAGTAATTCTAAAAAAAATTGCATTTCTTGATTCCACAAACCTAGTGTTGTGAGATGGACAGTAAAATCCATATCCCTTAGACCTTTTGACATATCCAACGAAATTATGGTCCTTGGGTCCAACTTCTTCTCTTGTGGATTATAAATACTCACTTCAGACGGGCATCCCCAAATGCGTATATGTTGCAAACTCGATTTCCAACCTTTCCATAATTCAAATGGTGTCTTTGAGATAGCCTTGGTTGGAACTCAGTTTAATATATACATAACCGTCTTTAAAGCTTCAATCCACAAGGATTTAGGAAGATTGGAGTTGCTAAGCATACTCTACACCATGTCCAATAGTATTCAATTTCTTCTTTCTACTACACCATTCTGGTCTGCTGAACCAGGCATAGCGTATTGGGAAACTATCCTATGTTCTTGAAGAAACTTAGCAAATAGATAGGCACTTGTCCATTCTCAGTGTATCTACCATAATATTCACCACATCTATTTGATCTCATGATCTTTATTTGCTTTCCACATTGTTTCTCTACTTCAACCTTAAAACTCTTGAAGGGATCTAATGCTTCGTTCTTATTATAAAGCATGAAGAGATACATATATTGATCATCAATAAAGGTGATAAAATATTTCTCACCTTGAATATCCATGTCTGGATAACATATATCCGTATGTATGATTTCTAATATGTTTGAACTCCTATTGGCACCTTTCTTTGACTTGATAGTCTGCTTTCCCTTAATGCAATTCACACATGTCTCAAAATTAGTAAAATCTAGTACTAAGTACCCCATCTTTCACTAATCTTTTAATTCTTTCTATAGAGATATGTCATAATCTTTTATGCCATAATGTAAAAGAGTCCTCGTCAATAATACACCTTTTAGTGCCATCTTGAACATGTATAGTGTTATGAGTAGCATTATTTCGTAAATTAATATAGTAAAATCCCATCAGACAAAATACCATTCCCAACACAATCAAATTTATTAAATAAACTAAAAGATGTTTCTAAAAAGTGAAAGGAATAACCAAAAGGTACAAGTCTTGAAATTGAAATCAAGTTTTTAGAGAAACTTGGAACATAAAAGGCCTTTTCTAATTCTAAAATAAAACCACTACTTAAAATCAAACTGCATGTCCCTATAGCCTCCACATGTGAGCCTATCTTGTTATTGGATAAGATGTATTGCTCACTTCTCATTGGCTTCCTTAGATTTCACATACCCTGAAAGGAGTTTGCAACATGGATTGTAGATCCAGAATCAATCCACTAGGTGTTAATATTAACATTAACCATATTAGATTCATAACAAACAAACAAGGTTAGATTACCTTTATTCTCAAGCTATTTCTGGAATTTGATACAATCCTTCTTCATGTGTCCCTTCTTTTTATAGAAGAAACACTTAGATTCTTTCTTAATATCAACTTGAGGTGGAATTATCCCTTTTCCTTTATGCTTGTATTGAGATTTTCCTTTCCTATACGTTGTAGCCAACATTGCACTTTCACCAAATTCCATAACAAGCCTTTCTTCCTGTTGAACACACATGGTCATTAGTTCATTGATTGACCATTTATTCTTATGTGTATTGTATGAGATTTTGAATAGCCCGTACTGATGTGGGAGAGTGTTAAGGATATAATGCACCAAGAAGGATTCTAACATCTCAACCTCGAGATGCTTAAGTTGAGCCATAATGTCCCTCATTTGCATAATGTGCTCGCGCAAACCTTTCACACCGGTGAGTCTTAAAGAAGAGAACTTCATAATAAGGGTGCTTACTAAAGCCTTATCTAAAGTGACGAATTATTCATCAATGACCTTTAGCAAGTCTTGAACATTGTTATGTTGATCAACAAAACCACGAACACCAGTAGAGATTTTAGTCTTAATGAATATCATGCTAAGACGATTAGATCACTCCTATTATTCACAAAGTATGATATTCTCTGTAGTGTTAGTTTCAATATTTTTAGGTAGTTTGTTTTTCCTAATAGTATAGTCAATATCCATCCACCCTAGGAGAATTCTTTCATTCCATACTTTATAATTATACCCTTTCAGATCGAGAATGTCATAACAGATATCAAAAAAATTTAAGCTGCAATTAAAAATTATATGTTTATTAAAATTTGAGACCTAAATTATAGTCATTCTTTACCAATGTAAATCATGAAAAATATGAATCTAGTGACATAAAACTTGTGTGTGGACTAAAGTTTTAATTCAATTAGTTTCATCTTAACTTTACGATAAAATTATCAAATTATGTTCTTTTTCCTAATCTATGTGGGTAAATTAGAAAATATAATTTGATATTATATCCTAATTAATCACACAAAAATATAATAAAAATTCATGTAGAATAAGATTTATTATATCACATATAATTAATTACAATTAATATTTATTTTATAAATGTTATCCTAAATAAACCTTATTATAGTTTTAATTAATTAAAGATGATATGGCTACTCCCTAATTAATTAAACTATATGAATCACTTAAATATTAGTTAAATTTTTAGGCTCAATTATTGCATAAAACCATAAGCAATATTAATTTAATTTAAAATGTGTAAATATTATCTATCTTAAGATTGCATATATGACAATAAATTATACAAGCAAAAAATAAATAATATAAGCACTAATTAAATCCATAAAAAGCCATTAACAATTAATTTCATTATCCAAAAATTATTTAACCAAATTTTCATATGTATAATTAATTACAAAATTTACATATACAAATACCAAAACAAATAATTTAAGCATAATGTATTTAAATAAAAAAAATTAATGTGTTCAAAAATTATTTAAATAAATATCACATATATAATAAATATTATGCATATGACAAACATAAATTATATTCGGAATTTCTTTTTTTTTAATAAAATCAAATTCTAAATTTATATATATATAAATAAGTTATATACTAAATAAGACTTAACAATCTTTGCACCCTAAACCCTTTCGATTCCCAACTTTTCAACATTTTTTTAAAAATTAAAATTTCTCTAATGTTATATAAAAGGAATTATGTTGCACAACATAATACAAGTGTGTCTTGGTTTTTAAAATTAAAATTCCTATATAAAAGGAATTATGTTGCATAACATAATACAAAGTGTGTCTTGGTTTTAAAAATTAAAATTCCTAATGTATATAAAAGGAATTCTATTGCATAACATAATACAAAGTGTGTCTTGGTCACATGGACAACACACTTCAATCTTCAACCTCCAAGGTCAACCCGATCTGGTTTTGACCATATCGGATACCCTGTCGTATCTTTCTATTCCGACAACGAAATCTGGTATTCTTTTTATCAAAATTCTCATAATTCAATTTATGAGTGATTCATGGTCTCAGTTTGAATCAAAAACGTCATTTATATAAAAAGTTAATCAATGATTGAAATAAATACGCACGATAAATTAGATTTATTTTCTTCATTATTTTTCAAGTTTAAATTCACAGAATCACTCTAAAATTAATATTGAAACAATTTATAATTTCCATATGCATCAAAAACAAACAAAATAAATAAAAATTCAGTTCCTCGTGAAACAAAGCACAATAGAGATGTTTTCAAAAATGACTTTGATATCAAATGTAAGATCATAATTCAATCCAGAAACATTAAAAAAACCATATGAACGTAAAATTTAAATATGGCGGAAACAAAAAGGATTGAAAATATACCTCTTGACATTGATCAAACTTTAGCACTTACACGAGAATTTCAATGGATTTTCGATTTGATGCTCTCACTGGTTTCTCACACTTATTCTCTGCATTTTAATGGTGTATCTGAATTACACAGTGAATAGTGAAAGGACTCGATGCTTTATAAAGGTTCTCCTATCAAGAATCTTGTTCCGTTTTGTAATCGACGTACAGTTTCGATGAAATTGAACTGTCACTAAGATTCACCATTGCGTTGCACTAGATGTTATATCAATTTCTTTGTATTTATTTTGTCCTAATTTATTTCTCGAGTTTGAGGTTCAACTGTTTTGGTTTGATTAATTGATGATGGAAAGATTGCGATCTAGAGTAGAAAACCTTGATCTCATTGTTGAACTTGGAGACTTGGTTGACTTAGAGAAAATTGTCTCAAATATCGTGATTATTGCTCCTTTCCTCTATCTATGATTGGGAATTCCTCCTCGATCGCTTCTTCCTTTGCTGGAATTGCCAACTTTGATGCTCTCGGCTTCTGTCTGTTAAAGTCTTTCTGGGATCTCCTATAAACCCCCATGATATGGTAAAGCATCATTCTTGTCGAAAGGATTTTTTAGGAGGCGGATTTGATTGTGAAGGCTAAGAAAGAAGGCATAAGCGGTGGAACATATGGTTTAATTCGATGGCTGGAAAGGCTCAGCTTCAAAACCGTATGTGGACTCAATAGAACTGATGTGCTCCATTTATGAATATGAAAAATGGGGGTCCTTCACGTACTTGTGTGAGCCCCCACCCGCTCAATTACGATTGATTCGCTAAACATTCAAGATTTGAGGAATACAATGAAGAAGGATGGACCGTGTGTACCAAACTCTTGTTGAAGAAGCCTATGAATTTTGATGCTCTTCTAAGAGTCCATCGAAACTAGACTAGGAAGTTTTGGATATTAAGTTAATGGATCGATGTACTCTTATTTTCTACTTTGAAGATGTTGTGAAGATGGATATGGTTTTGAAAAAAAACTCCATAAAGTTTCGATAATTCCTTATTGGTAGTTTATATGATAACACTAGGTATAAATCCCTCTCATATCTCTTTTAAAGCTACTTCTATTTTGATTCAAATTTATGCCCTACCTATGGACTGACAAGTTGATATAGTTATGAGAAGAATTGCTAGTGTTGTTCTTAATATGGATATGTTTCCATTGTCTAATAGAATAATGGGATCTGTTAGGGTTCACATCTATTTTGTGTTGACTTGTGCTTTAGTTTTTGGTGCTTGGATACATATTGATGGAAAATATGTGTTGTTAGAATTTAAGTATGAACGCTTGCCTAGTTTTTATTTCTTTTATGGATGGATCATGCATCAATCAAAGTCTTGTTGATGGTGATCAATGTATTGACTTTGGAAGAAGGCATGTAAACTATGGTGAATGGCTTCACTTTGATATAATATATGAGGGTTTTTACTCATGTCGGTGATGGTGGTTCGAGAAAAAATAAGATTGGGGTTTTTTATTTTGGTGTAGGGAACTCTAGTGAAAAGAAGAAGGTTGGTGGAAGGCTAATTGGGAAAGGAAAAAAGAATGGGGTTACTGGTAGTAGGAGAGGAAAAGTAGTTGATGTCCATGGAACAAAAACTGGGAAAAAGGTGAGAAGAGATTGAGATGATGCATGTTTTCTCAGTAATCCTCAATCTATGTCTCATGTTTGAGAAGGAAAATGATGGCAATGAAGACCCTGTAAGGGACTTGGAAGTGATAATTGTAGACTTAGCTACCTAGGTGTGTCTTTACAGGGTGGTGTCGATTGGTTATTTGTCACTTTTGTTTGGTAAGTCAATGGTTGCTCCTTTTTTGTCATTGCTTTGCTTTTGTTTTGCCTTGATTTTATTTTGTTTTATTGTTCTAGATTATTGAATTGGTTTTTTGTTTACTTTAGTTTTATTTTTTTTATCTAGTTGTTTTATTTTGTGTTTAACCTTGATATTGGTTCTATTTTTCTTGTGGATTTGACTTATGTGTTTGTTACTATGTTGGATAACGCGTGAGTATATAAAATCCCTAGTATCGTTTGTAAAATATTAGCCAGGTTGTTAGATATTAGTTTTTAGCACTTTACTTTTATTAGTTGTTAACATTAGAGTTATTTTTGGTCTCATTTATGTTTGTCTCTAGTTTTGGTTCCTTAATGTACTTTGTTTGTTTATGTTTTTTTATAGTTAAATTGTTTCTATCTTTTTGACTAAAAAAAAGACTGTGTCATACATGGGAAATTTTCATGAAGCAAAAATATAGTTCCATATGAATGCAAGTACGACATGGTAGTGATGTGATTAAACTAATACTTTTACTCTTAACTATTAGCAAATATTGTTAGAAGTTACGTGGTCATCAATTCTCTTAAAAGTTTAAACTATCGAGAGAATGATTAATAATATTTTTATAAACTTATTACTTCGATAATCAACTAACTTCTAACATAGTATTAGAGCTAGAGATCTAGTATTCAAGGTCCAATAATCCCAATTATTAAGTTTTTAAAAGAGTTTATAATAATACTTTTATACATTTTATCACTCTACTAAGTGTTGTCTCTATGCACATTGAAGGTCAAAACTTGCAATTCAACAATTAGATTTATTGGGTTTAATTAAATGACATTTAACTCTCATATCATATTGGAAGTTATTGAAAAGTCAACTATCTTAAAAGCAATACTATCGGGAGAAGAGATAACTATATTTTATACATTTATTATGCACTTTACGTTACTTTATTTACATAAATTAGATACATTAATAACCTTTTTTAAATTGTGCACTTTAGTAACTTTATTATTACTTTTGCATACATTTAGTCATTTTTATTTTTATTTTAAATTTCATTTTCAAATATCTATAAGTCTCGTGCTATTAAGGTTAAATTCAATTTAATTTATTTATTTTTCACACAAAAATGAAGTAAAACAATAAAAATGGATAAAAAATAATTAATATATAATTTAGAAAAATAAAATATTACGTTACTCGATATTGTATATGCGATATTTGTACCAAAGTTGTTATTTGTGAAAAAATTAAGTTTAAACATGTGAGTTATTGTCTTTTGAAACCATATTACAAAATCGAGATAGAATGAAGATTTTATAGGTTGGATATAAACTTAAATCCTAATTGTATTTAAAGAAAATAAGGATGATTAAAGGTAGAAAGAAAAATTAATTATTTAATTTATATACATGGAATATATTTTAAATTTTTTGGTATTAATATTAATAATATTTATCTAATTTAATGATTCTTTTTTATCTAGATTATTACAAAAAATATAACAAGATCTTTAACTAATTTTATTGATTTTATAAGTTTGATTTTTAAAATATCATAATTTTTAACGAATAAATTAATGGATATCTAAGATTGTATTAAAAGAAAAGAAAAAACTCATAAAAGAATAACAAACAAACAAAAATTTGCGCAATAAAAATTCTATACAAAGATATGCCATTATAAACCTACATCTAGCTAAAAAGATTACAAATAGTTCTTGGTTTTATTTTAATAACAAAAATAAAAAATAAAGAAAATTTACTTAGAGCTGACTGCGGAAGAATAACAGCATTCATCATGTAAACAAAATCTAAAAAATGAATAACAACATACACGAGAAAATTGCTTAAATTTAGAGAAAAATATAGAATAGGCTGCATGACTTCCTACAAATTGCTAAAAATGTTTCAAACTTTTAAAAACTATCAAAAATGAACCTATTGAAACATACTAATATTGTAATTCATTAACAATGTAAAATTAAAAATTATATTAGGTTTGTGCAATAACTAGTATACGTGCAAAGAGATTGATAGATAGTTTACTTAATAATACATGTATGCTTTTAAATGATAATAAATTAAGAAGAAAAACTTTAATAGGGTTAGGTATTTTAAAGGTAATTTTATTAAATAAAAATTATATATTATTAAATTAATATTTTAATAGTCTTTTATTTAATAAAAGTATATTAATAGTCTAAATAAAAAGAAAATTAATTTATAAAATAATAATTTTATTTTATAAAAATATTCATTATTTTATATATTTTTATTCATTTAAATATGAAAACGTAAATACTACCTTAGTAATTATCATCAACCTCCACAAACCTCTCCATCTTACCCCTAACATTACTTTATTTTTTTATCGATCGATCAATTTTCATTATTTATTGTAAAATAATAATAAAAATATTATTTTATTGAATCTATATTTAGGCAATTACCAACTTATTTAAAATATCTATTTTTGTCTTTGAACATCATTACCATTTGCTGGTTCCTTTTGATATCATTGATCACTTTATATTCGATCAAATTTAATGTAAAGTAATTTTTATTGAACATAAATTTATCAAGAAAAGAAAAAGGAGTAAAAAAATTAGAGAGAATGAGTTGACATAGTATCGATAATTTGTAAAGATTATGCTTTAAATGATTTAGTGGTTTCCTAATTTTAACTTCGATAAAATTATATTCTTAAATTGTTTTGTAGGAAACAATTAAGAATGATTTGTAGGTAAAAACTGTGATGGTATTAGAGGTAGAACAAAAAAAATGATAAATGTAGATATAGTTGCTACTTGTTAGGATGTAAATGTTTGTTTTCGTAATAAAATAGACAAAAAATATGATAGAAGGCATAAATTAATAAATATATTTTTAAAAAATAAAATTATCTTTTATAAATTAGATTTTTTTTAAAATTAAATAATTATTATACATTTGATTAAATGTGAGGAAAATTATGTTTTAATTAGATAATATGAGTTGAAATATATATATATATTGTTTAATAAAGATATTTATCAATTACTAAATCCAAAAACATGGCCAATTTCATATTTTTTAAGCATTATTTCTATTTCTTATACGTTGTTTTTCATTTTTTGATACTTAATTAATTATATTTTATATTAATAAAAAGCAATAATTCCAAACCGCTAAATTAGCTTTAATTTTTGCTTTACAATTTGTACATGTTAATTTGAGTATATTTCCAAAATTTCATACTAGACTCAATTTGAACTTGTACATTTACTTTTTTTTAGATTATTTTCTTTAATAATTTTAATGATCTATTTTTACATACATTATTCACGATAAATTTAAAATTATTATCAAAAAAATATTATTTAAAACATTATCTTCAATATTTGTATTATTTTAAATCAAACTATGTACAATTAAAATATTATTTAAAACTTTTCTTCAACATTTGTATTATTTTAAATCAAACTATGTACAATTAATATAAAAAAACTAAATGAAAACAGAAATACGCAAATGATCTTACGCAATTAAATTCCATGTAAATGCTAACAGAGATAGATTGTCTTCCTAGTTTGTAGCATAAAGATTCAAATTATCCGTCGTACTTAATTTATGAATTTAAAATTATATAATTATAATTTTAATGTTTTTAAAAATTGATTAATTTTAAAACCTTTTTATGAATTTTTACAAATTTTGATGTATAAGTAAAATTATTCTTCCACCGACCCTAAAATTTTAAAAGGATTTATAGAGGTTTTTAAAAATTTATAAAAATCTTTAAAATTTATTCACTTAAACAATATCAATATTTGTGTTGTAATGGAATTATACTACCTGAAGCTATAAATTGACAAACAAGGTTTAGGGTTAACTCTTCGATGAAAAGGCATACCTCACAGGCACAAAAACCCTAGCTATTTGGTTACTTTGAACCCCAAATCTATTAACCATTCCCCGATTGGTCTGAACAATCATATTCTGTGCTCCCGTCCTCAATCTTCTTCTATTTTTCATTCAAATTTGAAGAGACTTTCATATAATTTCGGTTGTAAAACCCAAAAACGAAATTCTCAAATTACGGATTTGTAGGGTTTTAAGGCCATGGCTGATCTAGAAAAAGCCATTCTTATAGTGTTTGACGAATCGGGTTCAGCTCATTCGGAGCTGAAGCTGAAGGCGAAAGAATACTGTGACAAGATTAAGGAAGAACATGCAATTTGTAGAATTTGTATCGAGAAATTATGCTTTTCAAGCCTTGTTCAGGTCCAGTTTTGGTGTTTGCAGACTCTTCACGAAGTTATACGGATTGGATACTCTTCGATTAACGTAGATGAGAGGTACTTGATTAGACAATCAGTGTTTTCTATTGCATGTTTAGAGGGTTTTGATGATACGAATGCTGTGAATGTTTTAGAGGCTCCTCCATTCATAAAAAACAAACTCGCTCAGGTTTTGGCGACTTTAATTTATTTTGAGTATCCATTGATTTGGTCTTCGGTGTTCGTTGATCTGTTGCCACATTTGAGCAAAGGGGCAGCTGTTATTGATATGTTTTGTCGGATTTTGAATGCTTTGGACGATGAAGTAATCAGTTTGGACTACCCAAGAACGCCTGAGGAATTGACAGTTGCAGGGCGTGTAAAGGATGCAATGAGGCAGCAGTGTGTAGCTCAGATAGTAAGAGCTTGGTACGATATCATATCCATGTATAAAAATTCTAATCAGGAACTATGTACTAGTGTGTTAGATTCAATGAGGAGGTACATTTCTTGGATTGACATTGGCTTGATTGCAAATGATGCATTTATCCCTCTGTTGTTTGAATTGATTTTAGTTGATGGTCCATCTGAACAACTACGAGGTGCTGCAGCTGGGTGTTTGTTGGCAGTGGTTTCAAAGAGGATGGATCATCAAGCCAAACTTTCTATGTTGCAAAGCCTTCAGATGAGTCGAGTTTTTGGACTGGTAACAGGTGATGTTGATACTGAGTTAGTTTCAAGAATAGCGGAGCTTCTCACTGGGTATGCTGTGGAGACTTTAGAGTGCTTTAAACGGGTCAATTCTGAGGATGCTAAGAGTGTGTCTATGGAGCTTCTGGATGAAGTATTGCCCTCTGTTTTTCACGTTATGCGAAACTGTGAGTTGGATACAACATTTAATATTATACAGTTCCTTTCAGGTTATGTTGCCACAATGAAAAGTCTTTCTTTTTCGAGGGAGAAACAACTGCTTCATGTGAGTCAGATATTGGAAGTAATACGTTTGCAGATTCTCTATGATTCCTCCTATCGTAATAATCTTGATGTATTGGATAAGGTTGGGAGAGAAGAAGAAGATAGAATGGCGGAGTTCAGAAAAGATTTATTTGTGCTTCTACGCAATGTAGGTCGTGTAGCACCTGATGTTACTCAGATGTTTATCCGAAATTCAATAGCTAGTGCTGTGGTGTCTTCATCGGACATAAATGTTGAAGAGGTGGAAGCTGCACTCTCTCTTTTGTATGCTTTTGGGGAGTCATTAAGTGAAGAGGCGATAAAATCTGGTAGTGGACTCTTGAGTGAGTTAGTAGCAATGCTTCTATCTACGAGATTTTCCTGTCATTCTAACAGGATAGTTGCACTAGTCTATTTGGAAACCATAACACGATATTTGAAGTTTGTTCAGGAGAATAGCCAGTATATTCCTATGGTCTTGAGTGCTTTTCTTGATGATAGGGGTATACACCACCCAAACATTAATGTAAGCAGGAGAGCGAGTTATCTTTTCATGAGGGTTGTGAAGCTGTTGAAGTTGAAGCTCGTTCTTTACATAGAGATGATTTTGCAGGTGTGAAATTAGTTGTGTATCCCTCTACTATTTACATTTTATCTCCAAATTCATACCCTAATAGGCTGTCATTAGCATTTTTTTTTTGCCTCGTGATTTATATTCTCAAATATCTCTTTTACTCCCAAGCATTCAGTTCATTTCCACCTTTACTGATCTTTCTTGAATTGCTTCAATGTTGTTCATAGAGCTTACAAGACATGATTTCTCAATTTACATGTATTAACCACACATCCAAAGAACATCCGGGATCTGAAGATGGCAGTCACATTTTTGAGGTACTAATGTAGTTATAATTGTTACTGTAAATGCATTTATGTGTTTGGTTGCTTAGTGGATGAAATAATTAAGGTGAAAATGCATATTTTCTGCCTATTTTATGCTTTATCTTTACAGGCAATTGGTTTGTTGATTGGGATGGAAGATGTGCAGCCTGAAAAGCAATCTGAATATCTTTCTTCACTCCTTACTCCTCTTTGTGAGCAGGTTGTGCTTACATTTGTAGTTCAAATCTCTAATTTTGTAGGATCTTTTGCTCCAACCCCTTAAATGTTCATGTTTCTTAAAATGTTGGTGCACTGACGTAATCTTGGTCTTATCCAGGTGAAAGCATTGCTCATGAATGCTAAAGCATCGACTTCAGAAGAGAGTCCTGTAAAAGTTGCTAATATTCAGCAGATAATCATGGCTATTAATTCTCTCAGCAAGGTTACTTCCCATCTTCTCCCTCAAATAAGATGGCCTCTTTATTATTGTTCTTTCTGCCTTAAAATGATTTGGCAGATGGCATCTTTAGTAATTTTTAAACCTGATCACTGGTATTTAGTAAATTGAAAGAATTATTTTTTGCAGTTATCATTCTTAATCCTTTCTATTTATTAATTGCTGCTGCTAAGCTGAAAGCTCTATCTAGGTCTTTTAATAGGTTCACTGTTTTTGGTTTATTATTTGGACTAGCAGCCTACGTGTGCGTTTTCTTCACAATATCTCTTTTATAATCCAGGGCTTCAGTGAGCGGCTTGTAACTGGTAGTCGTCCAGCTATTGGTCATATGTTTAAGCAGGTTTGTGTTAAGGTCTTATCTTTTGTTTTGTTGCATAACTATCTTTGTTTTATTTTGAGTTTTGTGGATACAAAGTGCTATAAGTATTACTAAATGTTGTCAGATTTATGGTCTTTCCTTGGAAGAGCTCTATGATCTTATTTCTGGCATTCAGACTTCTTTAAACTCTATTGAAATCTTCAACTATATTCTAATTTGATTAATTTTTTTTCATTATTTTTATATGTACTTTAGAATGGATGTGAGTTTGGTTTCTTGATGGGTTTTGTCTTTTTTCTAATTGATAGTTAGTAGATTGATGGAAGCAGGTAAAATGCTCATGAAAACTATCAATCTTTTACTGTATTAACTCTAAATGCTATTTTCTCTTGCTTTCTTTTAAATGCAGACTCTGGACGTGCTCCTCCAAGTGCTTGTTGTTTTTCCTAAGATAGAGCCTTTACGGAATAAGGTGAGAGTTTGTATAGCTAAAGTACTTAGGTTTTATTTTATCAATTTTACCTATTAAATGATACTATATTTTGTGCTATATAGGTGACTTCATTTATGCACCGCATGGTAGACGTTTTAGGAGCTGATGTATTTCCTTACCTCCCCAAAGCATTAGAGCAATTACTTTTAGACAGCGAGGTAAAAAAATGGTTTTGATTGGTTCTTTAACACACTTTGCTCTATTATTTTCTGGTGAGGAATGAGATTTGAATGTCAGTCCATTGTGGGAAGGAAGTGATTCTGCTAAATCATTTTCATCTGTCATTACTGAAAATTATATTATCCCGGTTTTTGATTTATTGTTTTCGATGAAACTGAACTATAGAAAGCTTCTATAGTTCACTGTGTTTATCTGTTTGAATAAAAGTTTTCTTGTTTCCTAGTTTCTGTATAAATAAGAAAACTTTATTATTCACTAATACTTCTCAAACTCTCATGCAGCCAAAGGAGATGGTTGGTTTACTCATATTGCTTAATCAACTTATATGCAAGTTCAACACATCAGTACATGACATATTGGACAAAGTATTTCCTTCTATTGTTGGTAGGATATTGAGTGTTATCCCAAGAGATGTATTTCCATCAGGACCTGGTACCAATTCTGAGGTATGGGATACTGATGGTAAACTAGTGGTTATTCTTCATGATTTAGCGTTTATTGCCTCTGTAGGTAAATTCAGTTTATATACTATGTATAAACCCTGTGTATGTGGTTTTTCTGAGGTTTATTTTAAGTTGTTGAAGTCCAAAGTTAAAACATTGACTTTCTGTTGTGCTATAATATTTATCATCAAGAGTTTGAAGCAAGTGTTCTTGCTCATAGTAGCTATATATTCCTTCCTGTGATTGCTCGATGCACATGTTAATGCTTTCTGATTTTCCTTGCAGGAAATTAGAGAGGTGCAAGAACTTCAACGGACCTTGTATACGTTTCTTCATGTGATGGCTATACACAATCTTTCTTCTGTTTTCCTATCTCCAATAAGTAGGGGCTATTTGCATCCGATAATGCAGTTGCTTTTGTACACATCCTGTAAACACAAGGATATTCAGGTTAGAAAGGTAAGATTAATGCTTCGTACTCTGGATTCAGTCACAACTGTCAAATTTGCAATTTTCTGAATGTTGACTAATTGAAATATAAATGTTCATCCTATGACTTAGGCATGTGTTCAGATATTTATTAGATTAATCAAAGACTGGGGTGCCAGGCCTAATGGTGAAGAAAAGGCAAGTTCAACATTCCATTATTCTACTCGATTATAATGAAATACACATCTCTAATGATAAAATGGTTTTTCCAGGTACCTGGCTTTCGAAGTTTCACTATAGAGACCTTTGCCACAAATTGTTGTCTGTACAGTGTGCTAGACAGGTCCTTTGACTTCCGAGATGCAAATACTGTAAGATGTTTAATCTTGCTACTATTTGACTTATTATTGATAACATTTGTGTGTCCGTGTTTTTATGTCATGGATGATTATCAATTTTTTGCCATTGTTTTATTTGTATATTTTAAAGCCAATTATTTGGTTAACATATTCTTAACTAAAAACTTGTCATAGTAATATGGAATTTTAACATTGAAGGGTAGACTAGACTTTGGATATGATGAAAATTTAGACAGTCTATTATGAATAATACCGAAATTATTTCAGGAAAATATGTTAGTGATCTCGTTCTAAAATACACGACGAACAACAAAAGCTGAATAGAGTCGAAGAGTAATAGGTCAATTTGGAGATTCTGGACCAAATTGAAATCTAAGACACTGAAATGACTACACTGTAGAAATAAGGGGCAAATCAAATCAAAATGTGTATGTTATGCTTACTTCTGTGATACCTATGAGCTGGAACAGATAGTGTTTTATTTTCTGATTTATTCAGGGCCCTTTTGGTAATGGTTTTGTTTCCTCTTGAAAATAAGGGCATATGGTAAAGCTATAAGTTTTTAGTTTCCATGTATTTGGAAACAATTTCATATATTTGAAAATATCTTTTCAATCTGTGGCAGCTTATTTTGTTTGGAGAAATTGTGTTGGCTCAGAGGGTCATGTATGAGACGTTTGGTGATGATTTTCTAGTTCACTTTGCTTCAAAAGGCCTTCCAACAGCACATTGCCCACAGGATTTGGCAGAGCAATATTGTCAAAAGTTGCAGGTATCAAATCTTACTGTATGATATTCAGAATTATGAATGTTCTTGGACATAAATGTTTTCTTTCCTTGAAACAGTTTCTGGTGTCATATTTTCACATGCTCCAGTGATTATTTTATAATCTGTTCTGTTTCCTCCTGATATTTTCCTACAGGGAAGTGATACTAAGGCATTAATATCATTCTACCGGTCACTCATTGAGAATTTAAGGATTCAGCGGAATGGGAGCCTGGTTTTCAGATAGCACTGGGATAAGGCATGACAGTATATCATTCATGCCCATAAGCTTATTGTAGTGTTTTTCATAAACTACAGAAATGCGTTTTTGTCTCTGGAGGTAATTGTAACTGTCTAGTTATACTTTCTGTTGATATTGTATAGTTTGTTTCAGTACTGTTTACATTAGACATGTAGTGTTCCTTTTTTTCCTCAACAGGTTCATGTATATAACTTCTTTTCCGGCTATGTTGTGAATGAGGTATAAATAGCCTTTAAAAACAGAGAGCAATTTTTTATTGCCCTGAGTAATTTGTAGTTGCTTAATTTTGCCCTGTTCTTGTTTTGCAGCTGTAAATTAACGTGAAAAAGTTTTGTTATAGTATCACAAATTTTGCTACATCCACAAGGCCATGAATTTGGAGGCACTTTCCGAGTCCCGAGGTTCCTGAGTTTTTCTTCACATTCCCTTGATGGATGTAATATCTTTTATTTATTATTTTTCAATTTTCTCTTCAAAGTTTCCAAGTGTTTATATGGAGAAAAAAGTAATGAAAAAAAGAAATTCACAAACATTAGATTTGTAGGTTCGGTTAGCAAAACGATTTGAGTTTTCTCTTGTGTCACTAAATGATGGAACTCTTTTGAATTTACCATTCTAGCACAATTATACAGGAAAAACTATTACCTTGTATTTTTTTCTTCTTTTTTAGCCAACGTTTCTTGCCTGTCTTTGTTTTGTCTCGCCGGTTTCTGTTATTAGTTCTTTTGCTATGCTCACCCAACCAATGAACTTTATATATATTCCAAAAAAAATCAAACGATAATTTGAGATGATATTTGGATTTGAATATTCTTTGGGGAGTTACTTTGGACTTTAATTTGGCATATGTTGCAAAGCGTCAATTTATGTGCAGCTTGATCACATACCACCCAAATTGTTCCAACATACATATGACAGACATTCCTACCATCATCGTATAGCTATAGCAAGCTCTTAACAAACATATCTCTTCCTTGGGATAACAAAGTGTAAATTATTCTAGATGAAAGTCAATCAAACAAAGTCAAGAATCAAAGTGAATAAAAATGCTAAGGGAGTTTAGACTCAGCAGCAGCAACAAGTGGAACCTTTCTTGGTGTTGAGAGCCCAAAAATTTCCTCCATATTCAGCTCTTCTTTCTTCATACCACTTGGCGATTTCCATGAAAACCCATGTAAAAGATTTGCCAAAGTTGAATGAATGACCTTAAGACCAAGACTATATCCAGGGCACATTCTCCTACCAGCCCCAAATGGCAATAGCTCAAAGTCATGACCTTTGACATCAATATCCTTACCAATGAACCTCTCAGGGTAAAACTCATTTGGGCTGTCCCAATTTGTAGGGTCTCTTCCAATTGTCCACACATTCACTAGAATTCTAGTATCTTTGGAAATATCATATTCCCCAATTTTACAATCTTCACGGAAAAGTCTTGGTACCAATATTGGAGCCACTGGGTGCAATCTCATTACCTCTTTGGCAATTGCATCCATGTATGGTAAATTAACCATGGCTTTTTCTTCAAGCCATCATTCTCTTCCAATCACTCTGTCTAGTTCTTCAGTCGCCTTTTTGAATATTTCTGGCTTTTGTAAAAGTTCTGAAATTGCCCATTCCACCGTCACAAGTTCGGCGCTCTGTTCCTCCAGCAATTAGATCCTAACAAGTTCGATTAGTAGAAATTGTAATGTTAGTATTAGTTGTCACAATCCACTTTTATATCCTGTAGGTCCAGCTACTTAGTTCAGTCAATTCACTAGTATCACTGTCATCTTGTCATAATTGGTTGCCCTAATCCATGGTGCTTGGATTACTTTTAATTCAAATGATTGTATGGGTTAAATTTAAGTATAATGTCTTCCTGGTTTTTGTTATTACTGTAGTAGGATTACTAATCAATCAAAATTCTGTACAAATCCTACTGATGTATGCATTGATTTTAGGAAAAAACATGCTTTGTTCGGAGAATGGCTTAGGTCTAATATGAATATGAATGTGCCTATGCATGTCAAAGAAGGTGGGGTGAAGAAGAAGGATTGTTTCACTTTTGGGGAAGGTAGTCCAGCGTAGAAGAAGAGGTATGGTCTTCGAGGTTCTTGTAGAGGAAAGGAAAATTCTGGTACAGGTGTTGGTAGAGGCTAGACTGCTAGCAAGAATTCCCAAGAACAATGAGCAAAATCTGGTAAACGACTAAGGATATGGCCGGAAGACATCACTTTTCTAAATGTTTGCTTAGAGTGAGTTGATCAAGCTATTGGTAAGGATGCTTATGCAGTTAGCCCTAATGATGGATTGCAGCAATCTCTGGCTGATTTGACGAAGTAATTTTTGGTTGGCTGCTCAGTTTGGTGCAATCTTCTTTGTTGGGGAGTGTTTTCCTTTTCCTATTTTGGTGGTTTTTGTATCTATGAATCTAGTTTTTGTGGAATATTGGTAATCCTTGTTGCTGGTCTTTGGGATATTTTAGGTGTGCTTTTTTGGTTGTTCTGTTGGTCTGTGCTTGCGTGTCCTATAATTGAGTTTCTAATCCATTTTTGCTTCATTATGTTGGATAGCGCTGGTGCTTTCTTGGATTGTTACTCAATTAGCTTGCTGCCTAGTTTAATCTTTCTATTTGGTTCCAATTTTTGCGTTGTTGCAAAAAGATGGAGCTTGTTTGTTGTTGGGTCTATATTCTGGTTTGTTTTTTTAGTGTCTGTATGCTTATTCCCTCTGTTTTAATGGAATTCCTATTATCTGACAAAACAAAAAATTTGTGATGAATAGAGCTTAGTAACTCATAATGCCTCAAACTTTGATGGCTGCAAGACTCAGTGTAACCAGTATAAGATTCTACATTTTCATGCATCAATACAGTTAATAGGGTTAGGTACATATCTCTATTTAATAAAAGATATGTATATAAATACATATTTTTATAATAATATATTGATAGTTTTTAAATTTTAATTTTTAGTTACATATAATATACATCAATCTAAAATTAAATTTTTATTTGAGATTTAAACGTTGTTACCATATAAATTAAAAAGGTAATGATATTATCACAATAGATTTTGTTATTAATATAATAAAAATTTATAAATTGTCTATTATACATTTATTATTAATTACATTATAATATAATTATTATTATATAAAATCATTATTAATGAAAAATTTATTGTAGTAATAACAAATCTAATTGTGGTAACATATAAAATCAATTCGTAAGTTATTAACCGTTTAAAAACCTATATTTTTGTTGCAAATTAATTTATAATATAATTTTTTAGTCTATGTAAACCGTTATACCAACTAACTAACATATAATATAAAGTATAATTTAAAAATGATGTTTGATAAAATATAATATAAATTATGATATATGTATAAATTTTGTGTAAATTTTATATTATAATAAATTAAATATATATTTTACCGAAGACTAGTTAAAAACAAAAGTCCTCTCTATTAGAATGAAAAATTTATACTAAGCCAATCAACACAATAGAAATTATAATTTAAGAAAATATTTAATAAAATATAATAAAAATTATAATATATGTATAAATATTATAAAGGTAAAGTATGTATATAATATATGTAGGTGGGTTAACTTTTATTGATTTTATAAAATTAAAATGAGTTGACTTTTGAAATTGTAAGTCGTAATTGTTTTTTGAAAAAAGTGTTAACCCTTACCCTACTAGCTTGTACTCGATTGAGGTTGACTACCATTTGTCTTGTATCATAGTGAACAATGGTGACTTACCCCACCACGTGAGTAATCGTGGTAACTTTTTCAAATTATCGTTCCTTGATAATCCTAATATAAAATCTTAAATCTCTATACAACGTAGAGCAAACTTTTTTGCATTTTAGATTTTTATGCCTAAGTTTTTTTTTAAATTATATAAAATAACATTATAAAATTTATTATAATAAAAATATCATTTAATAACATAAGATGAGATCTAATTCACTAGATTTTAAGATTGAACTAATAAATTAATCAAATTTAATTTAAATAATGTTCAATTAGATAATATTTATGTAAAATTTTGGATTCAAGATTTTTTTAGTAAAATTATATGAATTAAATATAATGTGTACTATATTTATAGTTATAAGTTTTAAGAATATTATAAATGATATTTTTCTTTTCTTAATCAAACAAATAATGATCTTCCTATAATTTCTTAGTCACCTTATAATGAAACATTAAGTGAACTATTGCTTCCTCTCTCCTTTCTCTCAAAGTGGGAATGAAATTGTAACTTTCAATCCTTTCTTATAAGAGAAGTTCAGGTAAGGAGGAATATATAAGCATTTCCAAAACCTTCCTCCTCCATTTTCTATCCACATCACTATTAGTTGAAACCGAGGAACTAAATTTTTTATTACCATTTACAAACAAATATTTATGTTTCTTTAAAAATATAGCCAAGTGATAACTAGCTTTGATTAAATAGTTTTAGTGACCTTCAAACCTCTATACCAATTGATCTCTATCCTCCAATATATAAGTTTGAATCACCCTTTGAATGTCTACTAGCCAAAAAGTATCATTCAGAATCTGAGTATTTCAAGCATCCTCACTAGGAATCCTAAAATCTTTAATTACCTGAATTCTCTCAATAGGACTTAGGATAAGCTTAGGATTATCAACATTGTAAATCCAAGCATCCTCACACACTCTTACCAAGCTATTTATTCCAACATTTCAATAAATGCCTTCCTTTTTATAATACTTCTCTATCCCCAAGAAGGTCTATATCCTAAACCAGCCTCTTTGAAAGTAAAAGCATGGAAACCAAGCCATTAAAGTCCTTACCTTGTTGAAGATCGTTCCAAGATAGACAAACAACTTTATTCTTCTTATCCTAATAACCCTAAAAAAACTTACGTATCGATTTTGTTAGATATTTATAGATAGATTGAGGTAACAAGAAGCATTGCATGGTATACTTTAGGATAACAGTAGCTATGGAGCATAGAGCGACATCATAACCGGTTAGAGATAACACGATTTTTGACCAAGAATCAATCATTTTCTTAATCTGATCACATATAAAACTAGGCTTGAACCCTAATGTATCCAACTAATAAGAAAAGAGAAAGATATTTCAATACCTTCATCAACCTTTTTTTACATGAGTATTATTGAAAGTCTTATTGTTCTTGTGTCTATTTGTTAGCTTTTTGTGTGTAAAATACGTCATCTATTTTATTATTACTTATTATATTTATCTTCCTTTGTGTAAGGTTGGTTACTGTGTATCAATAATAAATACACGCACATAGTTAGGAATACTATATATGCAAGCATGTTTACATACACCATGAGGTTGGTTTTCGTAGTGTGCATGCTAAGTAGAGTGTAAGGAGATGACATTGTCACTTTGTTTTTGATTCGTTTTAGGTGCAATTATTTATGTGAAGTACTCAAAAAAATTTGGAACGAAGAAATGTGACTTTTTATCACCTTTCCACCAAGCTCACCAGGGGCTTCCCCTAGTGGGGTGGTGGTGGTTAGGTAGTTGGAGAGGTGAAAATTTTAAGTACTATAAATACTCCCTTCTTATTTGGTATCTAGAAAATGTAACAAAATTCTATCAAATTGGCATATTATTTTTTTTGTCTTTAGATCACTAATATCTTGAGTGCTCGATATTAGTGATTTGCGATAGTGTGAGCAAAACTGTACTTTTGAGTGGAATGTACTCAAGACGGTGTTTGTGAGTAGGTTTAATGTGTGAGCCAGGTATTGGCTATTAGTTTCCTTCGTGCAATTAGTTTCCTTCGTGCAAATATTTCTTATGTGAGGAGTTGTATGACTGTGAGTCGTGTGTCAGCTAGTGGTTGCATTCATGCAACATTTTCTTATTTAATTTACACATTACTGGTCTTTGGATTCTGATCACACCATATTGGGTGGTGTGGACTTTAGAAGAGATCCAGGTTCATGTGTCGAACTAAGTCACTGCATAAATATCAAGCAATAGCATTAATATGTAGTTAGAGAAAAGATCCCAACTGATAGAGGTGATAATGATTCTATTTCTTTTAAAGTTGTAATTGACTTATTGTTTAGTATATTATTTTTGTTGAGTGGTTGCCTTAAGCAACCCAAAAATGTTACCACATAGATAGGGTTTCTATATGGGTTTACTTTATTAAATATGTTGTTATGCATGATCTGCTATTGTGTTAGTATAATATAAGTTTCTATTGTGTATGTTTCGTCATACTATATTCAGACTCTGATTAAAAAGTTTATTTTTTTACGTATTTGCATGCTTTTTTCCCTTTTCTTATAACATGCTATAGTTTTCTAATTATTACCTCTACTTTTTGTTCATGCATTTTTGGTGTGAGTCTCTAAGGATTATATATCTCTTTTCCCTGGTAATCTACTAGGTGTTGAACTCTTTATTATGGTTTGTTATGTAATGTATGATTGCATGCTGTGAAAATACAATCATCATTTATAGAATATGTTTTCACATTGAGGTCTTCAAGAGATTGAAAATCCATTATAGCTTTCAGTATGTGTGACTATCTTGCATGTTATGTGATGTTTACTATATTTATGCATGCTGCTAGCCTGGACAAGAACTTGTAAGGCACACAGTCACTAATGTATTTATTGTATTTTCTTCTTTCTTATTGGAGGTTTTTTTGTGTATTGAATTAAGAATGTTGTTTTGTACTTTTTGTGTGTTAGTTACTCAATTCATGTTGTAAGGCCTGCTTAGTCGAATTAATATATATAGCGTGCAAAATGGTTGGCATTTTAACCCCTCATTTAGGTCTCATTTACCTATTTGAGTTGGAAGAACAATTGACCTTCGAATAATTGTTCCTATGTACGAGAATCTTCAATTGGTATCAGAGTGGGTCACCTCTATTTAGGCTTAACTTCTTGGGTGCTCAATCCTAGAGCTCTATCTACATATACACACACCTTGTATGTTTATGCCCTTTGTCTCTACTGGTGTAGGTTGTTGTTGTTCTATGAGATTGTTATCTCCATGAACCATTTTTTTTGCATGTTCCCTTCCTTCATGTTCATACATATCCTTTTCTCTCTATCTTGCATAGTATGTTAATTATCCTCCTTGTTACTATACCTAACTATTTGACCCTTTATTAGTATTATTTGCTACTAGTTGCTTTGACATGTTCTCTTTATGTGTTCACCTTGCTTATTTCTTTCTTCTTTTATAGTTGTTTGCATGAGCATCATGTCACATGTTTTTATCATATAATGTCAAAGTTTTAGGATTTACTTTATGTAGCCTTGTCATTCATATGCCATGTCATATAGAATGCATCTTACCTGTTTTGCTAGGTTATTCTTTCTTATACTTAATATGTTATATGTTGGTTCTTCGTTAGTCTCCCATTGGTTACTATCATCTTTTGCCTGCCCTTCCTTCACTTGTGCTTTCTTTTCCTTCACTTGTGCTTTAGTTGTATCTTTGAAGAAAAATGAGGTGTTGCTACAAGCATGTTTACATGAGTGTTTCTCTATACTATGCTTGTTTGGGTTTTCCTTGTGCCTCTATATGTCATATAGATTATGTACATGTCTTTAGGAGTCTTAACTTACAAGATTTTCTACGACTAAACTTGTGTGGTTAGTTACTATTCTTGATGTTTTGGGTGTTGACCCTGTCTAAACATGTATCTTGTCTCTGTGTTAGAACCTAAGCATTTCTTATATACTTAAATGTTTTCATAACATCCCTTTTTTCTTATCTCTTGGGAGTGTTACCTATGTTGCTCACTAGTTAATCAATTTCTCTCCTTCTTTTGACTAACAATGATATGAGTGTTGTCAATGATCTCATTTGAGGCAACTGTGTACAATTTGTTACTTTTTCTCTCTTTGGAGGCAACACGGTACGGTTTGTGCTGATTATATCTCTTGATGCACATCCTTATCTTTTTGACCTATTATCTCCTTTGAGTTCATATTTTTCATCCCATTTGTTTTTTGTTATGTCACCTTTCTATTTCTCTAAAACAATGTTCATCTTCCTTTACTTTTTAAAAAACTTATATTTGTCTAAGGTCGTTTGGCATTTTCCTTATCTCTTTCTCTCTTTTCAAGACTGTTCTACACGTTCTTTTGTGCAGTTTTCTTACTACAAGTATAATGAAGTTAACAAGGAATTTGTTGGTTTTTGAGTGGTATGCATTTGAATTGAATTAAAATGTGATTTTTATGACATGTGTTTTCATTGTGTGTATGTATGGATGAATTCTTATGTTAAATTTGAAAAGAATTTTTTTATACACATGTCATGACTATGAATTTGTATGGATATTTTGAGAGGTTTGTGTGATTTCTTCTTTGATGATTTGTATAACTGGATCAAGTTCTATAATCCACTTAGTGTCTCTTGAGGCAAAATCCTAAGTGTTGCTAGGATAGATAGAGGATTTAGCCCTTCTTTGAATGGTTTGAGTCTTTCATGCCACCATTATTCTGTTGTCCTTAGCTTCCCCTTTTGAGCCATTACAGTATTCCTTCTTTTCTTTACTCCTACTGGATTTGCATAAATAATAAATCCTACTTACCTTGCACACCTTTTATTATGTTTTGGATTTGTTGTTGGAGCACAAATTTAGTTGTATTTTATTTTTTTCCCTCACTTCTTTTTTAGAAAAAAAGAAAAAAAGAAAAAGGAAAATGAAGGGTTTCAACAAATAAATATTGTGTTGTAAAAAAAAAGGTCCTTTGTATTCGGTTTGTAATTTTTTTGAATTTTGAGAAGTAAAAAGTATTAAACCTATATTTAAAGGTTTATTCTCTTAGTTGTGAATACTTTTCTTAAACTGGTTGTTTCGTTGACAAAATGTGTGTTTTCCCTTAAATTTTCCTGCTCATCTATCCAAACCTCGGCCTAATATTACAAAATTCGAAATGTTTATTGATTTATTCTTGGTTAGCACCTACTTTAGTAGAAATAAAGGCTAAAAGTGAACTTATGAAGATAAGCATATGTTAGTAGCATGTAAAGTACCAAAGTTTAGCATATTGTGTACAATGCATCTCATCAAAAATATAGTTATACTCTTTTATGATTGCATTATGGATTTATTTCCTCGTGGATATTTTCCTTAAATGTTTTGGTTAATCTCAAAGGGCCCTCCAACTTTTTTCCTACTCTACCTCCTATTTATTCCACTAGTTTCTCTACTACTTTTGTGCTTAAAGAACATAGAGCTATATTCTCTTGAGATATTAGTAATTTATTATCTCTTATTATTGTTTGGTTTTCTTCTTTTCTTGCTATCCCTTTTGAGTTTGAAAATTTCTTGGATTTGCATCGATTTCATGCTTTTGTTTAGAGTGTTATGGCTTCTTTTCATCTTGTTGTACCTCCTATTCACGGTTCACCTATTTCTTTAGCCTCAATTAGACTTCACCCTCCTAGTTCTAAATGCCCTTTTCACTCTAGTATTTCTTCTTTTGGATTGTTGTTCTCTACTTTCTTTATTTGGTAGAGATGATAACATTGTTCCTTTTGAGCCCGATCATTCCTTTCGAAAGTTAGCTATCATTTTTCTTAATCCTCGATCTACTTCATCACCTTTTACCTCTACCATTATTGGATTGTCTTCTCATTATGGTGTTCTTGGAAACATTGATGCAGAAGAGGGAGACACAAAGTGTTGAACTTCTTTTATTTTCCTTGTTGCTTTAGTTTTTTCAACTTTGTCCTTTAAAATTTTGCAAAATATTTTTTACTTAATGAGACTAAGTTTTTTTATATTCCTTACTCTCAATTCGTCTGTTCTTACATGTTTTGTATAGTTTGTTTGCTTTTTTCTTTCTGCATTGCTTTTTTTTCCTACTATATGTAGATGCTTCTATTTTGGGAAAGCTTTGAGATTGTAGAATAGATAACATGTTCATTGCCTCAAATGCATACATTTAGGGGGAAAGGTGTTGTCAATTGCACGATGGCAAATGGGAGTGTTATGACTATTTTTCATTCTTGTTATTTGTCATTTTTATGAATATATGTTATGTTGTTATGTTGTTATGTCATAATGCCTATTTATTCTTGGCATCACTTTGTATGAACCTTGCATAAATAAGACTGTTAGTTTGACTTGTTGCAAGCATAGTCTGCATTCTCCTATTTCACATGTCTTCTTATGTGTTTACCTGCTTTCCTATTCTAGTGAGTTATTGTAGGTTTATCACATGTAGTTGATAGCTTGGTATTTGTTGTTGAAATGCACAACACATATTTTCTTTAGTACAATCGCCCGGTAGTACACGGATAATAATTCTTATAAAAACTTTTGGAATAGAGCTTCACTCTAACTACCGGGCGATTGTACCAACAAATAAAAGAACGCTACTCTAAATTAGACCGGATAACTAAACCTTAAAATCTAATTTTCAGATTTAAGTTTGTAATGAAAAATAATATATTTCTCTCTAACATTCTTAATACAAAATCTTGAATAAAAATAAAATCAATTCATTTTAGAGATTTTTACCTATTTAATATTTCGCAAGCATAACAACGTTATTATTACATCATGTTTATAAACAGCCAATAAAGTTAAATTTAATCACAGATAAATTAAATATAACATGTAAGAATAAAGCATAAAAAATAACTATAAAGAAAATAAAATCCTTACAAAACTTCGATGTTATTCTCGTTGCTGGAAAACCTCCAAGTGGAATTTGCACTCCCATTTATTGAATCAAAAAGCTAATAAATTACAAAAACATAACTAGTTCTTCCCAAAAAGAGAAGAACTCTAAAACTAAGAAAAACTAGTTAAGAAAAGCTAAAACCTAAGAAAAACTAAAAAAACTAAAAAATCTAAGAAAATAGAGAAAGAAAGAGAAGAGAAGAATGGTTTTGAGGTGTGGTATAAAGTGAAGAGAAGGGGGTATTTATAGGTGAGGATGGGGAGAAAAAGTGAGTGAAAAAATGTTAAAAAATTGTGAAAACGTGGAGTGGTAATTGCTGACGTCATGGGGCGGCTGCGCGCGAAAATGGGACAGCGTAGCGCACGCGGGAGCAGGAGCAACGCGCTGGGGCACGCGCTGATGTGCGCGGACATGGGGCGTGCTGCGCGCGGCTGGGCGCTGGCGCACGCGGGCTGGGTGGCGCGATTTCCTCCTTTTTGACATTTTTGACCTTTTTGACCAATTTTTCCATATTTGTTGACCTTTCCTGATTTATTTATTAATATATTTGTGATGTATTGTTTCCAGTATTCCTTTTTGAGTCTTTAAGTTACGTTTTTAAACGAAAATACCTAAAAACAATAAAAATACACGTGATTCCGAAAAAGACAAATTTATATAAATATATGATAAAACATATAAATATATATATTTTTAATCAATTAATGTGCATAATATCATGGTAATTTTAGTGTTTTTTGAGCACTCATCACTACCCCAATGAACTCATTCTTAGTTCTTATATGAATATCACCATTTTCCTTCAGCCTTCATAGTTGATCGATCACCAAAAATAATAAAAATGGTGAAAATCTCATCTAGATTAGAGAAGGATGACTTACAACCACTCATATGGTTGCTACAACCTGTGTCCACGTACCAGGTGTCTTCATCTATGTCTTCCATTACATGGAAGACCATCAACAAAGTCTCTTCCTCTTTCTCTTTTCTTTTTTTCTACAAAGTTGGATCTTTCACTCTTCTCCTTGGTAATTTTTGTGCAACACTCATTTTTATAATGACCTAAGTTTTCACATTTGTAACATTAGACCTTTGATTTGTCAAAATGTCCCTTCTTCTTGTTTTGATCATCATCCCTTTGAGTTTGAGAAAATGGTTTAGTTTCTTCTCTGCTCCACTCCCTATCTTCATCTTTTATATAGTTTATGTTGTAAGATTAATGTTCTTGAACTCTTCCATGTCCATCATGGCCTTTACCTCTTCATCTTGTGTTTGAAGACTCATCAAAGGTGGAAACCTTTAGTGCCTACATTTCTTCAACTACATTGGTTCTAGTAATTCTTTGCTCATACATGAGCAAGGAACTTTATAGTTCATCTATGGATATATCTTCAACTATATTAGACTCCTCAATTGAGCAAACCATATAGTCAAACTTGGGAGTCAAGGGCCTTAGTATTTTCTCAACCATAATGTCATCTGTGATTTTCTCACCATAAAGATGCATCTTGTTTTCCACTGTCATCACTTTTCCAAAGTAGTCAGTTATTGTTTCTCCTTTCTTCATCTAAAGAGTTTCAAAATCTCTTCTGAAATTTTGAAGTTGTGCCCGCTTCATTCTATTAGAGTCATATTACTTCTTTTTCATAGAGTCCCAAATGTCCTTAGTCATGTCCTTCTTAAGGATTGTCTCCAAAATGGACCTGCCGATTGCCTGAAATAGGTAATTCTTTACCTCCAAGTTCTTCAATTTTAGTGCATCATTCTTCTGCTTCTGTTGAGCAAAAACCTCTGAACTGTCCACATTAGTCTCTCCAAACTCAGTTTCTATAAGATCCTAAAATTTCATAGATCTTAAGAAATTTTCCATCAGCATATTCCAATGATTGTAGTGATCACGAATTTGGGAATAGTTGGTTGGACAAAGCTTCCATTTTTTGTAGTCATTTTGCTTTTGCAAGGCTTTGGATGTTGTGATTTTTTTAGACCTCTACACAACTATAATACTAGATGTTCGATAAGTTTTCTAAACCCCTCTATTATTCATCTCAATTTTGAAAATTGAGTTCACACACATTTTGGAGACTAAGAACAAATTTTCTCTTCATTTTTGCTTTGGATTACATGTTTTTATATAGAAATAAACTATTGAAAAAATAAGGGAGTAGCAACAACTACTTTCAACATCAATGCACTCATTATATACAAGAATATTTCATTAAAATTTATCTTATTTCTACACTATCGAAGTCGTTACTAAATTTTTTTATTCACAATTACACTTTTAAAGTGTTATATTTGCAAACCTATTTTTATATTATATATAAAAGTCTAAATAACGCCTTATAAGTTTTTGGATAAATACATCAACATATTTTTAGAGTAATAACTACTATCATTTTGGTTACTGTATAATTTAATTAATATTTATATATTTTTATCAATTAAGTAAATAACTAAAATATTGATAATTATGTAAATTAAAATTATTTATCTTTTTTTATATACAAGGTTATTTATATTAAGTAATATAAAAAATATCATTTTTTTGGTTAATTATCTTAAGTTATTTTTTATCCATTAAATAATATAAGTCAAGTAATAAATTATTAGTAGTTAAAATATTAACAATTATCATTACAATTATTTATATTTTTTATACAATATTATTTATGTAACATAAATAATTATAATGTTTTTGGTTAATTATCTTAATTCTTATTTTTTATCATTTAAATAATATAAATTAACTAATAAATTATTAATAATTAAAATATTTATTAAATTCTAAATTATAATTACTGTTTTTTTATACAAGGTTAGTTATCTTAAGTAACATAAACAATTATCATATTTTTGGTTAATTAACTTAAGTCATTTTTTATCAATTATTTCATAAATTATTAGTAATTAAAATATTTATAATTATCTAGATTAAAATCATTTATTTCTATCAATACAAGGTTATTTATCTTAAATAACATATATAATTATCATTTTTCGATAAATTATCTTAAATTTTATTTTTTATCAATTAATAAATTATTAACAGTTAAAATATTTAAAAAAGTTATATTATAATTATTTTGAATTTTCTTAATTAATTAACTTTAAGTCTTATTTTTTTATAAATTAAATAATATAAATTATGTAATAAAATAATACTAATTAAAATATTGACAATTATTTAGATTAAAATTATTTATATTTTTTATACAATGCTATTTATTTTAATTAATATTTTTTAATTATCTTAATACTTATTTTTTATCAATTAAGTAATGTAAATTAAATAATAAATTATTAGTACATAAAATCTATCATATATTTAAATGTCTACATTACATCTAAAATAATTTTAGATAAAAATATATTTGTACTTTAAAATAATAACATATTTTAACCTTTATATTTTTATTTTAAATTTTAGTGAAAAACCTTAAATAAAAAGGCTTCTACAATATTAAGAATTATATTTTTCTAATAGATAAACTGTATTAAAGAGCTTGATATTTACTTAAAAAGTTTTTGCATACATTAAATACTGCTTTCAAAACTAAAAAGAGTTTATTAAAAAAAAGCATAACAATTCAAGTGCATTGCAGGCATTTTTAACTAGTGTTGTCAGATTATAATTATTTATCTTTTTATATTATATTATTTGTTTAAATAAAGTAAATAATTTTTATGAATTAATTATTTTAAATCTTATTTTTTTATCAATTAAATAATAAATTAATGCATACTAAGTATGTAAGCTTTATTAGTATAAACAAACTTGCTAAAATTAAAATAAAATAAAACTGACAAAATCTAAAAATTATAAAAATTATATAGAACAAGATTAAAAAAATAGAAACCAACGTTATTGTCAATCCAATTCTCGATAACTATAATACAACAAGAAAGTCAAGGTAGTAATAGATTTTTGCGATTGATCAGGTGATATTACCTTACCTGAGTAACCTTTGGACTTGAATGATTGTCAAAATTCATTGTAATTATTCTTTAAAATGTTTGAGCTTGTTAATACGCTTTCTATTTCATATACAACCCCTGCTTCTTCTTTATTTTCTAAACAATTCATTTACAACCCTTCTTGATCAAGAAATATTATACTAACCAGTAACCTCTACATACGATTTTAGGTGATGATCAATGTTCATCAACCAAATAAAAAATCCTACATTTAATTGGCGAAATTGTATAATTTCAGCTAAAAAATTCAAATTAGCTCATATTGATATACTGTTTGGAATCCCTTTACATGTTACCCCTGGTTCAGAGTAAGGTGAAAGTAACTCATAAGGCAACACACCAGCTCCACACCTATTTTTAAGATTTGGATCACTATTCCTTTTCTCAATCTCCCTCTCTATTCTTCTGATCTCCGCCGAGAATCCATAAAATCCCTCCACCATCTCAGCATCAGTGGACCATGTTGACGGTTGTTGTCGCTCACCTATGTACTCCTCATCAGGTGAATGAGTGGATAGTGTGTCCACCACTGCCATATATTTTGTGGTTTGTAGCACACTAGGTAGAGCTAAGAGGAAGTACTTTTGAGGGTCAGCTACAAAGTTTAAATACTCAGGGTCTGTTTCTTCAGGAATTAGTCTCCTCATAAGGGGAGGCCTATTAGGAACATACCCTCCATAAGGGTATTGTCCAAAATTAAGGGCAGCATGTTGAGCTGAGGCCAACCAGATTAGTGTGGTGAGAATTGATGCAAGATCATCAGGTGTTTCTAATTTAGGCCACCAAGTTGCATCACTCAAATCACCATGTCCAACATTAACAGACTCAAAGTACCAATTTTGTAGCTCTTTGTCATTCAATACTTTGTTAGAATTTGGGTAATATTTGTTCACATAGGTCTGAACCCAATTCTCAATTGCAGACCAGATTAGAAGCCCATCACTGGCATATGGATAGTCATCTATCAAAAGCTTTAGACCATGTGGTTGAGTTGGGTCAGGAACTGCCATACCCCTATAAAGAAACCAAAATCATTAGTAAAAAAAAAATAATACTAAAATAGTCATCTTTCAGTAACAAATGGGGAAACTGAGTAAAGAAAGTTTCAGTTACCTTCTGATTAAATCAGCAGGAAGGCCTTCCTTATCAAAACGCCAGAAATTTTTGTAAGCAGAAGCACTAATCTCCATGGCGTAGCGACCGGGAGTGAAGCAATTCTCAATAACACCATCAGCATTAATAAGACTCTGCCTAGCCAAAGCATTTATTTCAAGTGTATATCTCATATGAGGATCCAAAATCTTGAATATAGGGTGCATTGCACTCATTTGCCTATGTGCAGCCAAGATAAATGGTTCCATAGCAGCATGTGTTCGTAACCTAAAACAAAATTAATTCCATTTCGATTAGGTAACATTCAATCATGTGAAGAAATAAAAATAAAACTTAGAATCATATATATATTGAGGTTTAGAAACTTTGCTTACCAATGATTCACAAGTTGGTGAACACCAGCATCATTTGAACATACATGAGATTTAGCAAGTTGCCATATCCAACTGGTTGTGGCATCAATAGGAGGTGTCACGACACGCTTTGATCGTGAACTTGGACCATTTTGTGGGAGGCTAAGCTCAATGGCTATGGGTTTGAGAGTTCCATTAGGTGTTAAGAACAAAATGGTACGAGTAGCATAGGATTTTCGACCATCCAAAGCATTAAGACGATCAAGAAATGGAAGGTAAATATCATGGTAATCCACCGTAAACAACTTGTTTTCATCCAATGCTTGTTGTACAGTCATGCCATTAAGATGGTTCAATATATGTTCTTCTCTTAGCGAAGATTCTTGAATCTCATAGACTTCAGGATTAAGCTTGCTAACTGGTGGAAAAACTGTCATCCTCTCAATTGTAACTGGATTGACTCCAGCAATAATTTGACGAGCAAATTCATCATCTCTTATCCAAGCAAATTTATCCTCTGCAATGTAAAAAATTGAATGTCAGTTTACAAAATTAGATGTGAATTAATTTTTACTAAAACTACATAACTCCATTTACTTAGCTTTTTCTCAAACTACTTCACTAAAACAACTCCTATAACTACTCTACATCACCAGTATTGCTCATGAGCTAGGTGAGTTTGGTTTTTTTCAGTTCGTTAGTTAGCTCATTGGAGTAAAATTTAAATAAGTTAAAAGATGCTAAATTTACACCATTAACCATAATAGTCATATTTAATTTCTCTCATCTTATGTCAAAATGAAAACAGAAAGTAAATTTAAAGAATTATGAAGATATAATTAAAGTGATTTACTTACTGGAAAGTATATTGGGCGTATCATATCTGAGAATTCCCTCAGGATCTCCTTGGATTGAGCTAACCACTTTTGGTAAAGGAAGCTTCTTAATAAGTTCATCTTGGAAACCCCACTTGAGAAGAATCCCTTTAGTATAAAGATTATCAATTTCAGAAAATCCATTAAAATCATTGTTTTTACCAGAAAGACTAGCTTTCAATGAAGGAATTAAGTTGTGAATAACTGCTTTAAGCCTCCCAAATGAGAAAGTATCTCTTTTTAATTCTTCAAATTGCTCATCTCTAGGTACATAAACTGGCGAGGGCTTCTCAACTCTGCTCTCTGCATTCATATCAGTATCAGTTGAAACACGACCAGTACGACACCGTCTTGGATATGGGATTTTTTCACCTCCAAGTTTTGGGCGAGCAAAGTCATTTCCCCTATCTGGATTACCCAAATCGTTATACACATCAAAATCATATATTCTATCTGATAATTTTCGGACTCCTTTTCCATCTCCTCTCAGGTTCTTTAACTCTTGTTCTCTTAAAGCTTTAAGCCCAGTTGGCGTCTCACTCGGTAAATATGGCTGAAAAAACAATAAAAATAAATAAATACAACAAAATAGATTAAATAATAAATAATAACCACAAATATTGATCATGATTACGTGAACTAAAATCTTTAGGAAATATTATGTGATTCTTTTACATAATTCTTTCTTTTTACCTATTTTGGAAAGATGGTTTTGATTAACTAAAGGCCTAATTTTTAAGTTAGCACTAGTACACAAAGAAATGACCCATAATTGAACAACAGGACAAAAAAAAAAGGGTCTCCATCACTGGCCTAAAAAATCAACTTTTAAAATTAGACTCGTAACCTTCTTTTACTAATTTGAAGAAAGTAAAAATAATTGATGTCAAAATAAGAAGGAAAAAAGAAAAAGAAAAAGAGGGTGGGTGGGTAAGTAGACAATATGAAAAAGGCGCTCACAATCACATCTCATTGATTCTAAATCATGTTCTAATTTTCATTAACAGCCAGTTTTGAACCATTCAAGCTACTTCTCTTACATAATAAACAAATTTCAACATGAAAAAAATAAATAAAAATAAAGAGAGAGAGGACATTCTACTCATTTGACAGAATAAAATACTAACAAATTGAAACTTAAGAACGATAATACCTATTGTAAATATTCAAAATCTATATTATAAGATTTGACTTTTAATGCTTGATTAAACAATAACATAAAATAAAGATTTCGCTGGCCTACTAGTAAAGATATAATAATCCAATAATTACCGATCAATTAATGACAACAACTTTAAAAAATACCTTATTAGAAAAGAAAATTCGTTTTGAGGGATGATCTTTCTTGGCTTGAACCCAAGAATTACAAGGGAAATGAACTGGACCACAAGCAAAACCTTCAATTGTGATTGTCTCCATGTAGAACTCCTTCTGATGTTTATTTGTCACAGTGATTGCTCCTGGTATACCAAAATTGGAGTCCACCTGAAATTCAGCTATGTAATTCACTCGCTCTGCTTTCTGATTAGATTTTTTGGACCAGTCCTTCAAAACTGCTTCTTTGCTCTTCTTTGGAGCTTTGGTTTCTTCAACATTTCAATTCCAAAATACAAGATTTAGTATAACTTATCATTGTATAACTAACTTATATTTAAGAACCCAGAAGAGGAAAACTGAAAAGATTAATCACCCACAAGATATAGCGATGTAAAAAACTATAAAGGTCACATTTTGAAGAATTAAAACAGAAATCATACAAACACAGATAGAAAAAAATGAGCTTACTTGGGTCAATTTCAGTGCTGACAAGTTCAAGAACAACATTCCTCCCAATCTGATCCGTTAAAGCATCCAAGTGCTTCACAAATGTCTCCTTGAAATCTTCTTTGTTCTTATTCCTAACAGTCACCACAGCTCTGACCTTGAATTGCACAGGCTTCTCTGCAGCAGCAACAAGGGGCAAAATTCTAACCAAATCCTCACTAATAGCAGCAACAGGACCTCTAACACCCTTTCTCAAATGCATCGCTTTCCTTTTCTCCAATGGTACTAAATTGGGTCTAATCAAAAATTGATTTGGCTTCTTTAGGTTATTGCTTAGAAACAATTTAGATGATGAAGCAAATAGAGTTCTTTCAAGAACAGAACTACCCATAAAATCTTTAACCAGTGCCATATTATTATCACCCTTTAATTATGTGTAATCTATTTATCTCCAAGAGTTGTAAGTGACTCACTGTTATTTTTCCAGAGATTGCAGAGATGAGTTATGGAGATACTGAAATGGGTATATGTTGCATATAATCAGTTGGGGGTTGGGTCTCTTTATATATACACACAGAGAAGAAGATGAGAAAGTAGGTAGTATGTATATTACACCGTCCACACGTTTATTATTATTATTTTTAATTACGTTTGTGATTTAATTGGGTGCTATACTTTTCACCTTTGTAGCTTTGTTGACATGATTTTAGGAAACATTTTTCATTATGGAGACTTCAAACAATATAGATGAGCCGAGTCAAAACGAGTTTCAACTCTTCCTAGCAAGAGACGCGGTGTGAGAGTAGCCAATTAGAAAGTCGGTCTAATTAATTGACACTCAACTCTTTATCGTTTGCTCAAATGAAAAATATATCCTTATTCTATAGTAGAGTACACCAGATAAAACTATCTATTTACATCTATTTGAATTATATTTGAATATTTTTAAACAATATAATGATATAATTAATTCTAATCAATTTGAATCCAAAATGATTGAAATTTTTTGAATTGGATAAATTTGTAATGATGTTAAAATTTATATGCGACTTGTTATCATATTTAAATTATGACATACACCATATTTTAATTTTAAATAGATCAATATCTAATAAAATTTATTATTTATTCAAAATTAAGAAAATTAAAAGAATAATAAATATACTTATATAATTATTAAATTATTATAAAGATTTAACATTTATATTTATTTTTTAAATTTATTAAAATTATTATACGTATAATATTTAAAAATAATACATTAAAAATAAAATAAAAATTTATTTATAATTTTTATATTAATTCGGTCTAGATTGTATTACAACAAATTATAAAAATTATCATTTTGAATTCAAATGAATTGTATACTTTTTAATTCAAACCCGATCTGATATATAAAATATATCAATCATATATGAACCTATCGAAACAAATCAAATTTCTTAATTTAGATTAATCAATAGGATTATTTATTCATCCCTAAAGTATATAGTGATGCAAAATAGGCTAAGTTGCCAACGAATAAATATGTGACTAAGTTATGATTATGAATATTTTATTGATTAATTTTATCTCTTGTGTATAAATAATTCATTTATTTAATTATTTTAATTTTAATTTTTTTTAGTAAAACAATATATTGATTTTATATCATGTTAAAAGAAATATATTCATTTACTTTGTAAGAAAAATAAATATATTTTTAAAGAAATTAAAAACAAAATTTTATATATGAAAAAAGGTTACAACATGCCATTAACATAGGTTGTGCTAATAACGTAGGTGCATCTTATAGCAATTATTCAAAATGTTGTTCTATTTTTGAGTGGTGATCATGTGAGATAGAAAAATAACGAAAATATAAAGAATTTTTTCTATTTTATTGCGTGAGCTCATACGTATAAATTATTGATTTTTATTAACAAGTAGTTACTAATATTGTGCTAGTGAATTGAAATTATTCCAGCGTGTCAAGTGTTTCTTGTTTTATGTGTGCATGAGTTTTTTATGTCTCTTTTTACGTTGTGTCGTATTAAGATTTAGACAAAAACTTAAATTATTGGTATCTAACTAGCTTTCTAGTTAATTGAAAATTCCTTTACCAACCAAGTACATTTATTATTTATTTATTTTAATATAAATAGATAAAACTTTTCAAAAATAAATCAATTTCTGTTTGTAAAATTTAAAATTAAAATATAATTGGTTTAATTTCTCTTACTATTTTCTTTCATTGTATTTACCATAGTAGATGAGTAAATAACGATAGCTACTCATATATGTTGGATGGGTATGATTTTGTGTAAATAATTTTGTTACAAGGATTAAATCGGAATCGAATTGGCTTCTACTGATTATGGTAAGAGATTATTCAAATAAAATCTCCATTCTTTTATAAATAAATAAAAACTAATTTTATGACTTAAATATATAGTTTGTTATGCAAATTATTAAATAGTGGATATATAAAGAAAGAGTAATATTCCTAATTTGTATGTATAAGGTACTTTTTTACTAAATAAAATTCTAACAAATATCCTTTGCTAAATAAGTTCAAACTTTAAATATATATATATATATATATTATTTTTAATTTTATTTTCTTAACCAAATTAAGTTTCAAACTAGAAGTCACCATCCATTTTATTATATTTTACAATATAATAAAAAAAAAGTAATAGAAAAAGTCATTTTAGGATATAACACCAAAAAGTCACTATTTTTTCTAGATAAAATTGGAGCAAGGATGGATGCATGGAGTGTTGATCGATGTATAATAATTTAAAAATATTTATATTTAAATAAGATACATATAATATTTTTTATTAAATAAAAAATAAAATATATATATTTATAATTATATTAACTTTTTATTACTATAATTATTAAATTAAAGATGATATGGATTAAAAAATAAATTAACATTACTATTTCATTGTTTACATAGTGCTTTCCTTAATTAACATTATAGATCGGACACCTGTTGCAAGCATATGATTTACAATTATGAACCATCATATATAATTTTGTGATACATCCATTCGTTAATTTGTCTTCTTTTGGCATACCATGCATAATTTTCTGAAATTGATGTAGAAAATTATTTAAGCCTAAAATAACACGACTCTTTGATAATAGCTGCTCATAGTATTGGAAAATTTATTTTATAAATAAAATATAAAAGCAACTGTTTTATACGAGTAGATGTAATAAATTTATTTTGTAAAATATTAAACCTTGAAAAAATTAAATACTAAAATTTAAATACTAAATTTGAGCTAAATCAACTTAATTAGTTTAATTAATGAACAATTTTATTATTATTGTTACTTTCTATAAATTACGTAACACACTTTATCATTCCTAATGACGATAATTTATCTGCGAAAGGTTTAAGGAATTCACATAACCTATGAATCTATGATCAGTTAATGTGTTTATTACATGGGAACCACAATATGTTTAGTAATAGGGGTAATTATATAAACTAATGCCATATAAACGATGAAAAGTATAATTAATTATAATTGAGAAAATAATATTTTCATCACTCATGTATATATATATATATATAAGTAACATTTTTATGAGAAAATGACATTTTAATCACTGTGTATGTAAATAATTAATTTTTGCTTTTAAAAATTATGATATTGGATATAGTGGCCCATAGAAGTAAAGTGAAGTCCAAGTTGGTTAGCTTTTGGAAAGGTAGAGATTAAGTAAGCAATTAATGTAAAAATAGCGTGCTTGCATTCTTCTTCTTCTTTTCCTTTTTTTTTTTTTAAGAAAAACCAAAAAGTAATTGACATGTATATGCCACCAGTTTGGCAGCCAAAAAGGTTTTTCCACCTCAAGAGCTTTCTCTGCTGCTGCTTCCAAAGTTATTCCAAATGTTCAAATGAATTTATTGATGTCAGCAGTGGCGTAGTTAGTTTTCCATTCATATTTCATCACTTATTAATCTTTAATCTATATATAAATTATATTTTTTTTATTTTTATTAAAATTTAAAAATAAATTTAATACATGTATAACACAGTTACATTTTTTTATTTGTTTGAGGATTAAAGAATAATTGTTTTTTTTCATTAAAAATTAGTTTTTTAATATATAATTACATTTTTTTTAAATTTGTAAAACATAATAATTACTGAAATAATTTCGATACTAAAATTCACTATAATTTTAATTTTAAATCATAAAATATGGGTATTAAAAAAATTATACATTTAATTAACATTAATGATTTTTTTCATACATTATATTATAATTATAAATTATATTCATTCACGAAATTTCTTCACCATAAAATACTACTTTTCACGGACTATTATTAGATAATGATATTTTTTTCATAAAAAAAAATTATATTAAATATTATATTAAGTAGTTTATAAAATATAAGATGGTGAATAAAATAATAATAATAATAATAATAACCTATCTTATATTGAATATATCGATTATATATAACTATGTTGAGCTTTGAAAAAGTATAAATTATTTTTATGATAGTTTTAGATATGTTACACGTTCAGTTAATATACTTAGTAAATGAAACTTAATCTTTACATCTTCAATATGTTAAAATAAACTTCTTGAATTATAACTTATTATCTTTAGTTTATAGGTCTTATATTTACTCTTTAATGTTTTAAAATATGTAGGATTTAATCCCATTTAAAAAAATTCATAGCTCCCCCACCCCACCATCATGTGCAGTGATTGATCTAGGACCAAAATCCATAGGGTTACTTATTAATAATCAATAAAATCTTGCATGAAAATCAAAAATAAAGAGAAATTAAATATAATAGCTGACAATCCAAGAATAAATTTTTTGAGTAAAGAAGTATCAAAGTGTGGTGTTTTTAATAATTTTATTATATTTTAATTAAAAAATAATCAAATTTACGCTTAAAATTTGAATTAAAAGTATTTTACACTTACAGTATAACTTCAAAAATAAGTTGAGTGGCCTTTATGTGCTAAATATGATTCAACTTACATATTTAAGTAAATTTATATATATTTTTAATCAATTGAGGAATTCATGTGCCATTAGTCATCATGTACCGTCTCTGTCAATGGGTTATAGTTTTATTACGAATATCACTTAAAATATGGAAAATTTCATTGACATACATAGTTAACTTTTAACATATTTTCACATATGTTCTTGATTTTTGTAAAAAGAGGTTCAATATCTTCAACTTTTAAGTTAATATCACTAATACTCTTGAAAAGTTAACATCGTTAACTTTTTGTCCAATGATTTATTTTTCTTTTTAATAGCTCTGATACCAAATAATATTTTACTCTAATTAATTTTTTAATTTTTCATATTATTAATAAATAAATATTGATTAATTTATTTTGGTTTTTGAATTCTTAACAAATAAGTATTATCTTTAACAAACAAAATCTAGAGTTGTATATAATCTTATTTTATTTTAATGAATATGAATCCATTTTCGTCTTTCACTACTTCGTATCTTATCTTTAGTTATCTTATTAGTAACCTCGCTTTTTGAATTGAGAATTACCTTCAATAAAGAATAGGATATGTATTTCTATTTAAAATATAAGAAAGATATTAAATTTTGGTGAAAATAGAACTTTTATTCATTAAAGAAGTAGGGTTATTACATAACTAATTTCGTACTAATTTACTCCATAAGAGTTTACCCAAACATTATCTAATAAGAAGAGAGTGAAGTTTAAGTTCTATGGTTAGAACTTGATATGCCCTTCTTTATTATACAATAACACTTTTATAGACATAGGAGCAATTATTTTACATACTCATCCTAAAGACACATGAAAGTATAAGGATTACATTCTATATTTATCTCTTCATTCATTTTCTAAAATAAAGACATGTTAAAGGATAATGATTACATTTTACCTTATCTCTTTCTTCTTTTTTTAAAATTTATATCGATATTTATTTAATAAAAATCATTTACTAACATACTTCTTCTTCATATTGAAAATATGGATCCCTTTCTATCTATTATACAATAAATGCACTTGTGGTCCTCAATTTTCTTTTTTGCTAGTTAGTAAAATTTCTGTTTGATTCCTACAATTACATCCAATTCATTGTAGTTAAATAATGCTTCATAATTAACAATTTTCTCAATATATTCTTGAATTATATTCAAGTTACTATTGAGATCATTATGATCTTACTTGTGGAGTAATTTATCCTGATTTTAAAGAATGTTTATATTTTCTTGATTTCATGATATATTTGACTCAACATCATTGCTTTTTCTTGGTTAAGAGCTTATTCATCAAACTCTTCTTCTAATAAAACCCTAGATTGGTCTACTATTCTTACTGAGGATGGAATTCTTATTTTAATAAAATGATAAGGATTAATAGGATTTTCCATATGCCAATATATTATGGAACAGAAAAATCTTAAAAAAATTGGATGATTATTTACTTTTACTCTTTTCCTAAAAATTTTAAGGGTAACATTTTTGAAAAATAATTTAATTTCATTAAATTGTTACTTGGATAGTGTTTTCAACCAACCAATAATAACATAACTGGTAAACAAGCTTTGGATCTGTTCCTTTAATAATATTGAATCAATTGCATGTGATTAGTTTTCTTCTTTATGTATGAACTTTTTCTATTGTGAAGAATTTCACAAGTTGATATTTTCCTGATTTTCTTGCTAAATTATAAAGATTTAGTCATTGGTCTAGGTTTATGTTTCTTTTTCTTTCCTTTTCTTCCTCGAAGATAAGAAATGTATCATCTATTTCCCTAAAGATTACTGATCTTGGTTTTTTTTTCTAGCATTGTCATCTTTCATTTTGTAATTGTTTGGTTTTTGAGTGCTTGTACATAGTTGTCTTTTAAGCTGGTTACTACAGCACTAGGTCTGAAAAGCTTAAAGATTTTGTAATTAGCAAAACTTTCTCTCCTTTAATCCTATTCACGAATGCTTTATGTATTAGATTAAAGAATCTAGTTATGGTTCTACTTCCTTCTGGCCATGTCTTATATATTCCTAGGGCTGGTTCATTATAGATAACATAATACTTTTCTTTTTCTTTAAGCTTTTCTTCATCTATTATATCAGACTATAAAGCTTTTGAAAAGCTATCCTTTTCTCTTTTGATTAAATCTAAGATTTTATCCTTTTTCTTTAAGATTTTAATCTCTTTCTTTGTTAGATTACTAGACTCTTCTTATTTTACACATAAGAATGACTTTTTGAGATATAAAATTTCTAATTGACCTTTTAGAATTTTTATTTCATTTTCTTTGATCTTAATCTCTATGTTAAGATTGTCCATATTTTCTACAATTATAAAAATTATTAGTAGAGTTAATTCTCTAGTTAAAGCATCAATTAAACTATTTTTCTAATAGATGTTCAATATCAAATTTATAATGATTAATCACTGTTATCATCTAATTAATCTTTCTTATTTGTAATCTCCTGCAATATTAGTTCCTAAGAAATATCCAAGAAAATTTATTGTCTATTCTAAAAATAAATCTTGAAGATATTACATATAAAACAGACTTTTTATTACCTTTTTTACACTTAAATATTTTTTTCATTACTATAGTAATTTAGTTCAGCTTCTTAAAAAGCTCCTAAAGTAAACCTATAAAAATATTTATCTATTTCGTCTACTCTTGCTTTTAATATGACTTCCAAATATTCATATGAAATATCTATTTTTATTATCTTAGATGGTAAAATGCTGGTAAGTTTCCTAACTGTGCTCTTACATTTTCATGTACTAAGTATCTTGATCAGTCAATTTCTAGACATAATCTTTCTTAAGTTTTGCTTGAAAAGTTTTTCTTATTATTGCTAATTTTTTAATATATGCTTCCGCACATATAAAATATTCTAAAAAAAATTATAATTGATTTTTATCAATAATGACACTGAAAAATCCTTGTATATTATTTAGCACATGAGGTTGATGATGGTGTTTTTTATATTCTATTTTAAGTTCTAAATACTTGATTTTTTTTGTTATACTGATACTATATTTTTCTCATAAAATATTATTCCTTATTTTTTACATTTTGTTAAGATTTTTAATATGTCTAAATAATACTTGTTGATATTATTATTAAAGACCAATATAACATCAATATAAACATAACAAAAATGGGTGATATTTTAAAAATATTGTCTATATATCATTGAAATATTTATGGTGCCAGTTTTAATCCAAATGATACAACAATCCATTAAAATTATCCACATGGGTGGCTAAAGGTTATTAATAGTTAAGATTCTTTATCTAAATTTTCCAGCATCCACTCTTATAATTAAAATTAGAAAAATATTTCTTTCCTTTGATTAAAGATAATAATTCTTTCTTTTTACTGATAAAATATTCATGATCTATTATTTCTTTCTTTAGTTATTCAAAATTTATCACTATTTTTTTCTTTTCTCATCTTTTTTAGTTTTTTTTTTTACCAAAAATGTAGGGTTTAAATGAGGACTCATACTTGGTTCAATTACTTTTAATTTCAAAAGTTCTTGAATTTAATTGTCTACTACATCCTTCTCGATCTTCTAGAGTATATACTATAGGTTTTACTCTTATAACTTTATTAAAGTCTTTTAATTTTATACTTGTTACGTATTCAAACTTATTAATATTTGGTTCTAAAGAATTTTCTAAGCTTACTGTCTTAAATAATTTTTTTAATAACCTCTTGTCTTCTTGTATTTATTTTAACAATGGATTTTCGTAGTTATTAAATTCTAAATCATCTTCATCTTGTAACTTTTTTATATTTTTTAATGTGGTTTCTATTTTTGATACATCTCACCACGTTTTCATTTTTTATGTTGTTCAATAAACCTTTTTGATAATATACTCTTAACCTTTTTAATCTTTGAAATATATATTGTTTCTCTTTCTAATATCGTAATACTTATGTTATCTATATATTATAAAAATGATTTATATAAGTTTAAAAAATTATTTTCTATCAAGAAATCAACTTTTGTTTTCTATTGATATATATTAAATCAACTCCCGTTTTCAATTGATATATAGTAGTGATATGCAATTTTTCTCCTTCTATTACAATATCAATATCTTTTATAACTTTATTAAGGTTAATTGTTGTATTATTTGTTATTCTTACTATCAAGTTCTTACACACTTATTGGTTTCAATGTTTATGTAAGGATGTAAATGATATATATTATATCAATTTCTATCTTATTTTTATGTAAATACTATTAGGATTAGTTATACTATATAAGTCATTCTAAATATGTTTCTTATTCTTCAGTTTTACTAATCAAGTATATTGGTCATTTTTTATCAGTGTCTGACTCTTCTATGGATTCTAATTCCATCTTATATGCTTGTTATAGTATTTTTAAGTATTTTTTATATTATTTTTTATGAGTTAACCTAAGTACATTCATTGACATAATGATCTTTCTCAATATATATCAAACATCTACAAATATTCTTTCCTGATGAAAAATAATTTTCTTTTATGTAAACTTTATTCTTCTAAAATATTTTTCCTTATAAGGTTCCTTGTTATATCTTCTCTTATATTTAGAAAATCCTTGTTTTTTGAATTTATATTTCTTAAACGTTTTATATTTTTTTTATTTGCTAATAAGGCCTTATATTACATCCATAATAAGACCTTATATTACATCCATACTTTCCTAGCATTTAAAAGTTATTACTATCACAACATTTTTAGAATTTTCTTTAGCATCTAGTACTACTACAGTATTTCTATTTTTCTAACTTTCTTTAAGAATTTTATATAGAGTTCCTAGTCACTTTTGATAAAACATTTCTTAGATTGTTGTTGTATTTTAGATATATTTTGATAATACATTTCATATTTACATATAAAAGAATTTATGTAGTACATATATATCACATATTTTTATATTTTTTAAACATTATTTAGCCTTATTTATTTTAGTAATATTTTTTTCTTTATCTTCTTCTATGAACTCTTTATATAATTCATTTACTACCTTATATAAATACTATGTTGCAAAATTTCCTTGCATTCTAAGAAATATATCATCTGATAGATTACTAGGTCATGTTTTAATATTTTCAATCATTTTATGATCTAATAATATTCTTTAGATTGATGATTTTATACTAATAGTTTCAAATATCTAGACAAATATTTTCATTGTACTAGCTCATTCATCTAATGTTTTTTTTTTCTATCTCTAATACAACCTAGGTCTAGATAGTTACTTTTGTTATTATTTTTATGAAGTTTGAATTATGGTGGTACATTACTTTTTCTTCATGATATCAAAGGTTTTTTTTACATCTAGTTTTCATTCTTCAGGTATTTCAAAGTCTGTTATTATTTTTTATTTTATTATTTGGCTAATTTTTTGAAAAGTTTTTTTCTATTTCTATGAATTCACTTTGTACATATATTAGATTATTATGACTGTTGGTTAATAAATATCCTACTATCCAATGTATTGAAAATGAATGATTTTCTTCTTTCATTTAATCTTTTCTTTCAAATTTATAAGTTAAACTTAATACTTGGTATAAGTTTTTATCATTAATGTAAATGGAAAACCTAGGATATATTATGAATTTTAATTTCTAGTATCTTAAGTTTCTATGGATTATTCCTAATAATGCATCTTTTTTATCATTAATGTTATCATTAATGTTAATGGCAAACCTAAGATATACTGTGAATTTTAATTTCTAGTATCTTAAGTTTCTATGGATTATTCCTAATAATGCATCTTTTTTATTTATTATTCTATTATCTAGGAGTGCTAATTTTATTGGTGTATCTATTTCTTCTCTCAAATGTATTTTTATGAATACTTAGATTACTCCTAAGTGGATATATCTAATTTTTCTTTTATCGTTTTGGGAGATTTTAGATAATTTATCCATAATGATTTATTTGTAAATTAATGGCATTTAAACTTTTCTTTTACATTCGTAAAATTAATACTTATTTCTTTATTATGTATTCTATAATAAATTATATTTTTTCTTGGAAATATTTTTATTTTATTTTTGAGAATGATAAATCTTTTAATCCATCTCATTGCTTAAGATTTAATCTTGATTTTTGAAATTTTTTAATTTTTTTTATTAATTACTATTTCTTGTGATAAACGTGTGGTGTTTTTATTTCTATTATTTATTTATTTTTTATTATATTTACTATTTTTATATATAAAAAAACTATTTACTTTTGTTATCTTTAACTACCGTTAAGATTAGAGGAAATTTGTAACATTTTTAAAATCCTATCGGTATTTATGATATTATTTTAAAATTTGAAAATATTATTGATATTTTTCCTTTAAAATAGTCAATATATAACACCTAATTAATATTTACTAAAAAAATATTGGATTGATCGGATCAAGTTTAGTAACTTTTAATTTTCTCATTAAGAAAATAGATTCTTGGCTGCATTTTGATTTTTTTATTCAAAGTAATATTTATCAACTTGATACAGATGCATATTCATATAAACGAACGTGAAAGTAGTAAAAAATAAGGTAATTTGTGAGGACTCTTTATAATTAAATTGAATAAACCATAAAACCACGTACAAAGATAGATCCATAGTTTTTGTACCCATTTTCATTTAACTATTACAGAACAAACATGTGGTCTACTTTACAATTTGAACCAATAAAGAGTAATGGTAGTAATTCTGCGTGTTATGCATTTATATAGTATTTGTTTATGTTTTTATTTACTCAAATTTATATTTTTTTATTATCATAAAAAATTAAATTATTTATTTATAATGGTAAGAAAAATTAATTTTTTTATAAATATAAAAAAATTATTAATTAATTTTAATTAAAAAATAATACCGTATTCTATTATATTTTTGTTTAAGCACAAATTAAAACTCCTACTTTTAAGTTTGTTTCTCGTTAATTTGATAGTTTATATATTCAATGATTTATATTAATTAAATATTTTAATTAATTTAAAAAAAATTACGAGTGTTAATTGAGATCAACTGTCTAATTCAATAAAAAAATTAATAATTTTTTAATTTAATAGCTCAAATTGATTTATCTTTTATCAAAATACAATGTAAATATCAATTAAAAGGTGATTTGGTACTTTTGTGGTACTTAAATTAAAACTTTGATACCTCAAATGTCCCATATTTAAAAAAAAAATCTATTTTAATATCTTAATTCAAGTACTAATATTCTTTTTTATCATTTTTTTGAATAATAATCAATTTTTTTTAAAATGATAACAAAAAATACTTTCATATAAAAAAATAAAAAAGTATAAGTTGATAAATTAAAAATAAGTTAAAATTTATATTAAAAAAATATAACATTTACCCTAATCAAAATAATACCAACTGTATATATTTTATATAATTTTCCAACATCGATCTAAATAATATAGTCAAACAACAAGTAGCCGAAACTACCTAGTATTTACATAACAAATCACCATGGTTTCCCATTGTCTTTCATGTTCAATATATGACAAGCATCAAGAATTCAAAGCCAAAGAATTGGAATTTAGAATAATATGGGCAGGAGCTGCTTCATGAGCTATTTCGATGAAATTGATGAAATAGGTTTACAATTACCATATTGCCCATAGACTCTCTCCCAAGTCCTAACAGTGGAGATATAAAATTACTTTGAATTGGGTCAAATTAAACATGGAATTTCAAAAATTTGACCGGCCAAGTACCTACTTTGTTGTCATAGCTAGCTAGCATTTGAGTGTCATAAATAACTATTGACCTCTCTCTCTCTCTTTGATATTTGAACTTTGACCAAATTAAGAGAACAGTGGGAATACATACATGACTCTTCTATCTTAATTAGTCATTACCCAAATTCTCATTCCTTCATTTATTCAAAATTCCTGTGGTCTAAAGATGAATTATATAGCACGTACAGTCCAATTAAAGAAATATTCATGGTCCACGAAACTAACATATATAGAATATTACGGCTAGTTTTTTCTTTATTTTTGTTTTTAATTTCCATGAGATAATAATAGTACGTACGGAAATTTTGACTGGTTGTTAATACTACAAAACGAAATAAATATTTTTATTATAAAATAAGTGAAAACACAACATAGAAACGATATATATATATATATATAAGTCATGCATGAGCTTTATGCATTCAATAATTTGTCATTGAGATATATACAGACGTTATTCTAAAGTTATTATTTTAGTCACCTTGTTGAAAAGCTTAATATTAGGGGCGGGGGAGAAAGAACTTGGTGAGTCATGGTCACCCTCAGCTAGATATATATATAGGTCTTTTCTATCATACTACGTATGAACACGTGTTACGTTTATTTACAAATTTTATAGTTTATTTTTGATAATTTAACCACTGTTATAAAGTCTGCTATATAATTTATGTGGGTTATTACGTGTGTTTTTATTAAAAATTCATATAAAATTATATTGGCATGGGTTTGTACGCAAAAATTTCAAAAATTAAATGTGTTTATGTAAATGTGAATATTAAAAAATATTTTTAAAATAAAAATTGATAAAATATTTAAACATGACTTTAATTTATAAATTTAGTGTTTTGTAAAAAAAATGATAAATAAAATAAAAGGATAAAAACATGTGTGGATTGTCCTTAGAAAAAATAAATATTTTTAAATATCCTTGTTTATATTAAATTTTTTAATTTGATGTTTTATAATAAGAATTTTTTTTTACCTGGGTTATTCTGAAAAATCCACGCAATTAAAATGCTTTAATATATTGATTTCATTTTTCCTGTTTTACTCACACACAAAAATCATTATCAAGTCCTAGCAAATAAACAAAACACCTCGATCATCGTCCAACACCTGTGTTACCACTTTGTCACTTTCCTCTTTGTATTCATTCATGAATTTCGCAAACAAATCCAATCTCTTCATTCCTTGCTAGCTTCTTGTGTGTGTATGTGTTTTTTAAGATGATTTAATGTTTATAATATTTGATATAATTAACGAGAAAGGTTGAGACTTTGTTTTGTTTACGAGGAAATAATTAAGTTTCTGAAGGAATTTTCTTCTGTTTAAAAGTATTTTAGATTCAAATTTTGAATCTCGCCAGTGGATTTGGTTTACCAGATCATAAAATAGTATTATGCATGAGTTTTTTTTTTTTTGGGATGCACATAGAAATTTTGCATTTTTTTTAATTAAGCTTACTTTTTCCATGGTACTTAAAACCCACATAAATGTTAATTTACATGGGTTTTAAAAACTCACCCAATATTACACCTTTAAAATGATCTAAATATATCAAATTTAATTTAAGAAATTAAAGTATAAAATTAATCAAATTAGAGAAATGAATACGAAATATCAAATTGAAAAAAATATAGAATATTAAATTTTTCAAAAAAAAATTTGGATAGCTAAATCATTCGGATCTCAAAAGTTGGAGACCAAAATGACTTGCACGTTTAACTTTTTGATAAATTTTGATTAAAGAGATTAAGACTAATTAGCTACACAAGTGGTCACTAAATTTTGCTAGATTTTACATTTTGTTTCATCAATATTTTCTTTTTGTTAATATTATGTATATTATCCTTTTAAATTTAACACATTTATCCAAATTTAATAATAATTGATTATATTTATTAAAATTTAAAAATTAAGAGATTAAATAATTAAAAGATTAACACTTAAATGACCAATAAAATTATTCATAAGAGCATGATATATTTAATATAAAGATATTTTTGTATCCAGTGGACTAAAAAAAAAGCTTAAAGTAAAAAAAATCATAAAAAGTAAAGGAAATTTTTTCTCAAAAATTTAAATTAAATAAAAATATATTTCGTTCATAAATGAATTAATCAGATATAACATATTCATTAAATGGATAAGCACGAATCATTTGAATTTTCATTCTTAATGTTAAGATTTAGGAGTATACTAATTTTTATATAATTAAAAAAATTATTTAAAGTTAATAATGTAAATACAATGCATTATAAAACTACCAAATATTAATATTCATAAGAGTGATAATTTTCTTATAAGAAAGTTTGCATTTGTAAGTGAAAAAGAAGAAGATAAAATGGGGAGTTTTGTTATCACCTATAAAAATACATTTTAGTTCTGTAATTTATGTTTTATTTATTTTAATTTTGTTATATACAAAAGTTAGGAATTTTAATAAAATTGGTTCTCAAATGAGTTAAAAGTGTATTTTTTTAAAATAATTATCCGACATAAAATTCTCATTTTTAATAATTATAATACTAAATATACTTACTTTTTTTAATATCATAATTAATAATGTTTAATTTAAAAATTATATGATTAAAATATATTTTAAAAAAATATGTACCATTTATGCCACCTAATTAGGTGGATAATATATATAAAAGATCATGAAGTTTTTTATTGTAAAAAATATTTATTTTCCACCTTATTTTTTTAATGCCGTAAACCTAAAATGCAAAAAATTGATTGAATTTGAGAGAAGCTGTAGTACCAAATTGATGAAATTTGAAGAAGTTTGGTTTCAAAGTGATCAAATTAGAAAACTATATGTCAAATTGGTCACGCTAATTTTGAACGGCTAACTTGGGTCACAAAAGTTGGGATATTTAAATTAGTAATTCAGCCTAATTGCAAGTTACATCCACTTTAAAGTATGTTCGAATAAAGGTTTTGCATATCCCATCATTTTTATTAAATAAATTCATTAATTTTATAATTTATAATTTTTTAAAATAAAATTTTTAATCTTATAATCTTATAATTTATAAATATAATACAAGTAAATGTACGATGAATGATAAGTTTTATTATAAGGAGGCCAAATCATTTCTTATATCACATTATTTTATATTTTTGCACTATTATGTTGTTTTTGGTTGGGAGAAATAAAAATTAATTAGAATTGATTTCTTCCATTTATGTGTTTGGTTTGATTAAAAAAAGATTAATAATGGAATCGATTCCTAAAGAAAAGAAATAACAATTCATTCTCTTTCTTTAAGAATCATGATTCTATTCTTATCTCAATTTTTTTCTTCTAATTTTATCTCACCCCAAATATAACTCTAAACTCAAATCCCAAATCTCAAAACCTAAAATCATATACCCAAAATCTCAAAATCCTAAACCCTAAACCCTAAATCCCAAATCCCTAAACCCCAAAACCCTAAACCCCAAATCCCAAAACACTAAACCTTAAACCCCAAAACCCTAAATCCTCAAACCCCAAATCCCAAAACTCTAAACCTTAAACCCCAAATCCTAAAACCCAAAACCTAAAACCCCAAATTCAAAATCCCTAAACCTTAAACTCTAAACAATAAGCCCTAAACCCTAAACCCTAAACTCTAAACCCTAAACCCTATTTAGAAAAATAATAATTTTAATAATATATTTTATTTTTAAGTAATAATTATTTAGATAAATAATGACTTCAATAATTTATTTTGTATGACGAAAAAATAATAATTAAATAATATTATTTAAACTTTACTGAATATAAAGGTATTAATGTAATTTATAGTTTTTTTCTATTCTATTCCAGTGATAAACCAAATATTGGAATACTGATTTCTTCTTTAATTGTAATGATCAAACCAAATAACATTGTTTTCTTTCTATTTCATTCTCATTTTGATTCCGATTTTATTTAAACTATTCGGTACTTTTGAGCCCAATTTATATACAAAACACAAGCCAAGTTTTAAACCAAAAAGATTAAATTAAAAGGCAGGAGTATAAAATGACTAATGTTTTAAAAATAAAGCGTTAAATTTATCATTTATTTTAAGTAAGTAGAGTACAGGGTACGTATAATTTTTCATTCGGGAAAAAATCCTGGGTCCGCCATCTTTAAATATAACCTTCTTTAAGTAGAATAAAAATTATTTAAATTTGATAAAAAAAAATTGTGTGAGAATTTTTATTTTAAAATTCTAATAATTTCCTAAAGTACCCTTTTATTTTAAAAAATTAAAATATCAACAAATATGTACAAAATAAAAAAATAGATACACTATTTTACCCATTAGATTAACAAAAAAAATAATGCTTAAGATACATTTACGAAAATTTTCAAGCATAGACTCCAAAGCCATAATAAATAGAATAGTATCATTGCATTAAGTGATTGAATAACTCCAAAGCCATAAGCCATGGAAAAGTAAGTACGAAATCACGTACTAATAGATTATTAAATTGTGATGAGTAGATTTTGTATTAAGGAAAAAAAGAAGTAATTTTTTAATAAATATGATTTTTAGGTATTTTTGGAAACTGCTTTTATATTCATAATTATTGTAAGATAACAATTATGATTTATAATTTATGATTAAATAGTTAGTTATTATTTGGTTATCATTTTTTTTAAATACTTATAAATATAAAAATAATAAGAGTTATTTACTATCTAAAAAATATTCGAGAAAAATAAAAAAATTAAAAATTTAATTTTAAAATATTATTTTTAAAGATTTATTCGTCACTCCATATAGTAAGTTTTTTAAAAAAAATTAAAAATTAATTTTTTACCAAATTAATAAATCACTCGAAGAAAAATCCAAAATTAAAAACTAAAATTTTCATCAAACACGTGCCTAAGTTACCAAATTATTCTTGACTCGACCGCTGGCCATTTTTTAGTCTTAAATACATGCCAGACAAATGGCAATCCCTCTACCAAACACTTCACCGTCCATGAAATCTGAAGTACCTATCCAAAAAACGGCCATGCACGTTTATCACTAAACTAACAAAAACTAAAATTAAAAATAGTTTACTGTACTGTACTGATTCTCTCCCACAGAACTGTATAAATTTTTTAAGGTGTGAGAGAGACCTAACGACTCTTATGGTGAGCAATTATTCACCGACTCGAGCTCAAGTGCTTAATTACTTACAGATTCTTAGATTTCATGGGACCCTTTTCAAATTATATAATGAAGACTAACCCACCAAAAGTACCTATACCGACCATGCACAAACACATACTTTCGCAGCAATATAATAAAATGTTAATATATCATACAACTTAAGCAAGTCTCAATCAATTAATATCTATTAAAACCATTGTGCTCAACGTGTGTGCTTGTTTACCTTCCTTTAACCAACCTTTCTTGCGTGGTGTGAATGTAGAAATGTTGGGCTTTGGGCTCGGAGTGGATATGGGATTCAGAAAGGGTAGTATTCAATTCAAATAAATTCTACCTATCTATGTTATGAAAAATAGCCCTCCCTAATTTTTTTATTTAAGTTAAGAATGCATTTTTGAGTGTCACGTTTATGTTAATAAATCATTAATGGTATATTAGTTGTATGCAACATACAACTAATATACTTTATCAGCTGTATATTAGCTGTATGTAACTAATATACTTTTCATAAAAAACATTTTTATAAAAATCAGATTCTTATTTCTTGTATTTAAACATGTATTAGTATTCATTGTATTCTAAGATTGTAAATACATTTCCAATATATTCAATTTGGTATCAGAGCAGGAAAGAAAAAGAAATTTTTTTTTTACCGGTTTCTAAGCAAGCAGTGCCGCTGCCAGTTTTTTATGCAGTGTCGTTAACATTATCGCACTGTTCAGTTCGCATCGCAGTTACAGATCCGTCGTCCAGTCCGTGTTGTCCAGTTCGCGACGTCCAGCCCGCGCCGTTCAGCCCGTGTCGACCAGCCCTGTGCCGTTTTGCCCTGCACCGTCCAACCATGTGCACCCCTGCGCACTAGCTCGCGCAGCCCTGCGCACCATCCAGTTTGCGCACCCCTGCGCGCTGTCCAGCTTCTTCTTGCATTTTCTGTGAATCCGCACAATGCGTTTTCGGTTTTTGAATTTTTTTCCCTTTTTCAGTCTAACTATCTATGTTATGAAAAATAGCACTCCCTAATTTTTTGATTTAAGTTAAGAATGCATTTTTGAGTGCCACGTTTATTTGTCATTCCTTTTTTTCGTCTCTCACCATTTTATCCGACTAATTTCATAGTCGATAATATTTAAGACAAGTTATTAATTAAGGTTCAAATTTATAGTTTTTTTCGATGATTTATCTTTTAGTGAATTGAAAAATATTTTGTTAAATGTGACCCAAAACGTCAATCTCAAAACCCATTAAAAACCCTATCCTATTTTCCTTATATATATATATTTCAATTATTTTCTCAACTGTGTTGGGTATCCAGTTTGCAGCCGCTTCTTTTTTTCTTCGCCAGCAACTACGTTGGACTAAAAGAAAAAACAAATTAAGTTTTTTTATTGATCGGGCATTTGATTAAAAGCCTACATTAAACCATTCTTACTTTTGTTTACTTGTTGTTGCTTTAATGTTGTTACTTATGGTTATCTAATATTGATATTTATATATTTATTTAATTAGTAATGAATTTTTCTCAGTTTTCTATCATTAGTGTATTAGACTTTTTAAATTAAAAAAATTAAACTGCTTAAATCATTATGTACCATCTATTTTTCTTACTATTTGTTATTTTGTTATTACCCATAATTATATATTTGTGCAATCAAATTAGACCCGAATTTCGCTTCCACTAGTGCTAATTTATAACAAATTGATATCATAATATTGAGTTATTCTGTTATTTATTAGAACTGATCAAATTTGCTATTTTGGATTTATTTGAGCTTCTGATTATCTGATTGGTTTTATATTTTTTAGGTTGTGCTTCTGTTTATTTAATATTAAGTTTTCTATCATGACGACAAAATACGAAATTGAGAAATTCAATGGTAGAAATGATTTCAGTCTTTGGCGAATGAAGATACATGTTGTATTAGTAAAGAATGGCTCATTAAGACATTTGAAGGCAAGGATAAATTGTCATAAAAATTGATTGATGAAAAAAAAAAGATGCATTGATGGAAAATGCTCTCAGTTCAATTCAATTATCCTTATTTGATGAGGTACTACGCGAGATTGGTGATAAAGAATTTCCTGCTGAGTTATGGCTCAAAACCCAAGTCTTTAACAAGTCGGTTATATTTGAAGCAGTGTTTGTATACATTCAGAATGTCAAAAGATATACCTTTACACGATCATCTTGATGAATTTACTAAAATTATTCATAATCTAAAAAAATGGTGGTATTAAAATTGATGATGATCAGGCCTTAGGTCTATTATGTTCTTTACCTCATTTATTTGAACATTTGTTGATATCATGCTATATAGGTGAGACACTATTTATTTGGAGAATGCCAAAACAACTTTGAATTTTAAAGAGTTGAAGAAAAATGTGTCTACAAGCAACAATGATAATAATAATGGTTTATTTTTCAAAGGTAGAAATCAAGAAAAAGACATAAGCAATAATAGAGGCATATCTAGATCCAAATCTAGAAAACGAAATGATAATTGCAACTATTATCGTGAGAAAGGAGATTGGAAAGTAAATTATCTTAAACTCAAAGGTAAAAGAAAATCTGCCACAACGTCTTTTGGTACTAGTGAAGTTGCTGGTGTTGCAAATAGTTCTGGTTCTAATCGTGAAAATGTTCTATCAATATCTATCGGTTCTCTTAGAGATGTTTAGATTCTTGATTCAGGTTACACTTACCATAAATGCACTAGTAGGAACTGGTTTACTTCTTATCAGTCTATTGATGGGAAACAATGTGTCCGACAAGGTTGTTGGTATTGGTATTATTCGAATTAAGATGCATGATGGTATTGTTAGGATTTTGAAAGATGTTCATCATGTTCCAGATCTGAAAAAGAACTTGATATCTGTACTCTTGATTCACATGACTATAAGTATGTAGCTGAAGGTGGAGTTTTAAGAGTTAGTAAAGGTGTTCTCGTTGTTATTAAAGGGTAATTGTCGCGTTTCCTCTATATGCTTCAGGGTAGCATTATTATTAGAAGTTTTTCAATTTTGTCCTTGTCAAATCAAGATTCAAATATTACTCGATTATAGCATATGTGGCTAGGGCATATGAGTGAGGCAGGGATGTCTATTTTGAGAAAATGGGGTTTTCTTGGTGGTCATAAAACTAGGAAGCTTGATTTATGTGAGCATTATGTCTATATAAAGCATCGCAAGGTCAAGTTTAGTACAACCATCCATAAAATGAAAGGTATTGTTGATTATATTCATTCAGATCTTTAGGGTTCTTCTAGTGCTATGTCTAAGGGTGGTGCCCAATATATGTTGAATTTTATTGATGACTTCTCCCTTCATGTTTGGGTGTATTTTCTAAAGAACAAGAACGATGTATTCTCAAAATTGTAAAATTCAAGGCTTGTATAAAAAATCAAACATGCAAGAAAATCAATCATTTAAGGACTTGCAATGGTTTGGAATTTTTTGAAAGTTAGTTTAGTGAGTTATGTGAATGAAATGGCATAGTGAGACATCACATTGTGTGTCATACACCACAGCAAAATGGAGTAGTAGAACGTATGAATATGACTATCTTAGAAAGAGCTCGTTGTATGCTTTTTCAAGCTGATTTGGATAAATTCTTTTGGACTGAAGCTTGTAACCATGCCTACTATTTGGTGAATTGGTCTCCATCAACTACAATTGATTTGAAGACTCCGTTTGAGGTATTCTATGGTACTCTTGCTAATTATTCTGATTTGAAAGTTTTTGGTTGCCCTACTTATGCTCATGTTAATGATGGTAAACTTGAGCCTAGGGCATTGAAATGCATATTTTTGGGATATCCTTCTAGGGTGAAGGGCTATAGATTATGATGTGTTGAACCCAAGTCTCCTAAAGTTTTGATTTGTAGAGATGTTAAGCGATGAGACAAGACCGGTATAACAATACCGATTTTGCGGATACTTTAGTTTTATATTTGTAAAACTCTCGTAAGTGCATGAATCATTTTATAACAAATGATAAGTATACTCCCAAGGTCGATTTAATGAAGGAATAAATGAGGTTTTTAATTTATTATTTAAAATCTTAAAAATAAAATTAAATCATAAATATCTTGTCACAATTTTTTGGTTTGTGTGTTCTAATCTAATGACATAAGAAAAATAAACATAGATATGATTCAATAAACAATAATGCAAATTTTAATCATTCATAATAGTGGAGTATTTATGGATATAATAATTAATTTTATGTTTGTCTATATTATTTAGGTTATTAAATATATAAATTGATATTTGTCGATTTTCCCTTTTTAGTATGAAAGTGTCCTAAGTTGGGACCTATTAATTAATTAAGTATTAAATTTCAGTTTTATTTATAAGAAAATAAAAAACCATCTAATCACAACTTTAGGGAGAGTTAATTAATTATACTTTATTCAAGTCATCAAATTTAAACCTAAGAATTTAATTATCCGAGTGCTAACTTTCAAGTTTTAATAATAGTTCTTATAAAAAAAACTTTTGAAATAAAGCTTCACTCTAACTTTCATATTTAAGTTTGTAATAAAAAATAATATATTTCTCTCTAACATCATTAATATAAAATCCTAAATAAAAACAAAATTATTTTATTTTATAGAGATATTTTATCTATTTAATATTTTACAAGCATAACAACATTATTATTATATCATACTTACAAACAGTCAGTCATGTTAAATTTAATCACAAAAAAATTAAATATAACATATAAGAATAAAACATAAAAATATAATTGTAAAGAATCCATTAAAATTATACCTTAAAAGAATCCACATAGCAATTTGATGTTAATTATGTTGTTGAAAAACCTTCAAACCAATTTGCATTTCCGCTTCTTGAATCAAAAACTAAATATCTATAAAAAGATAACTAGTTCTTCTAAAAAAAGAACTTTAAAACTAAAAAAAAACTTTTTAGAGAGAGAAAGCTAGAGAGTGAAAGAGGAGAAAATTGTGTGTTTTATAATGAGGGAAAAAAGTCTTTTATAGGTAAGGAAAAGGCCAAAAAGGTGAGAAAATATTTCAAAATTTGATTTTGGGTGATTTTAGATAGGCTGGCACGTGTGTAGAGCATGAAAATTACAGTAAACGAGTTTGACACTAGCGGGACATGACGTGGTTTGTACTGGCTTACACAAGAGTGTGATGGCGAGCACAGAAATCGGTTTGGTGTATGTCAGGCATGTGTTGGGCCTGTGCTAGCAGCGCACATTGGAGCATATGTTGAGCCTGTACCGACTACGTGTGGGCGTGTGTTGGGTATGCGATGATTGGCTTTGTGGGGGATTTTAGCATTTTTGATCATGTTGACCCATTTTGTCCAATTTTTCCATATTTTTGACTTTTCCTCATTTCTTTTCTCAATATATTTGTGATGTATCACCTCCAGTATTTTTCTTCGAGTCTTGAAGTTATTTTTTGAATGAAAATACTTAAAAACAATGAAAATACTCATGGTTTTGAAAAAAACAAATTTATATAAAAAATATGATAAAATTATACAAATAGAAATCTATTTAATAAATTAAAGTACATTAAATCATGGTAATTTTAGTGTTTTTTAAGCATTCATCATTAAGTTTGATGAGTTTTCCATGTTGGAAAAGAAAAGGGACTATTGTTTTAGGTAAAGACAATGGTGTTAGTGACCATGTAGAGCTTAAGAGTGAAGCTCCTAGTTAAGTGTAAGAGGGCACTTTAGATCAGCCATATGTGGATGAGATAAATCATTTTGCTCATGATGTAGCATAAGAGCAAAAAAAGCAACCATATAGTATCGCTAAGGGTAAAGGAATAAGAGAGGTACACAGATGCAAACTTAGTTTCTTTTGCATTGTCTGTGGTAGAGTCTATTGAGGTGTATGAACCTTCTAGTTATCATGAAGTTGTCACTTGTGATAAGTCTGTTCAGTGGATGGTTACTATGAATGAAGAGATTGAATCACTTCATATGAATCATACTTGGTAATTTTTGAAACGGTCTAAGGGCCAGAAGATTGTTGAAAACAAATTGGTCTTCAAGAAAATGGAAGGTATACCTGAGGTTCAAGCAGCTAAGTTCAAGGCATGTGTTTTTACAAAGGGTTATTGTGAGAAGAAAGGTAGTAAATTCAATTAAGTATTTTAACCTGTTGTGAAACATAGATTCGTATGTTGCTTACTATGTGATGCGTGCTCAAAAAGCACTAAAATAACTATGATTTTATACACATTAATTGATTAAAAATATATATATTTATATGTTTTATCATATATTTATATAAATTTGTCTTTTCGGAATCAGGGGTATTTTTATTGTTTTTCAGGTATTTTCGCTTAAAAACATAACTTAAAGACTCAAATAGGAATACTTGAAGCAATACATCACAAATATATAAATAAATAAATGGGGAAAGGTAAACAAACATGGAAAAATAGGACAAAATGGGTCAAAAAGGTCAAAAATGTCAAAAAGGAGAAAATCGCGCCTAGCTGCCCAGCCGCATGCCCCAGCGCCCACACCCGCGCGCGCCAGCCTTCCAATCCACGCGCGCCCCAGCGCACGGCTACTGTTCAAGCGCGCGCTGCTGCACGCAGCGACAGCCTCCCGCGCGTGCCCTACGCGCCCAACATCCCCTTCCGCGCACGCTGACGCCTTTTCGCCCCATTTTTCACGTGCAACCGCCCATGATGTCATGCTGACGTCATCAATGACCTCAACATTTCCATTAAGCGTTTTTACATTTTTTTACTCATTTTTTCTCTCCATCCGCACCTATAAATACCTCCTTCCCTTCACTTCAAAACACATCTTCAACACCTTCAAAACACACTTCTCTCTTCTTTCTTTCTTTCTTTTCTTAGATTTTTAGTTTTTCTTAGTTTTTAGTTAATTTCTCTTAGTTTTAGAGTTCTTCCCTTTTTGGGAAGAACTAATTATGTTTATGTAATTTCTTAGCTTTTTGATTCAATAAATGGGAGTGCAAATTCTACTTGGAGTTTTTCCAACAACGAGAATAGCGTCGAAGTTCTGTAAGGATTTTATTTTCTTTACAGTTATTTTTATGCTTTATTCTTACATGTTATATTTAATTTGTCTATGATTAAATTTAACTGTGCTGGCTGTTTAGTAAACATGATGTAATAATAACGTTGTTATGCTTGCGAAATATTAAATAGGTAAAAATCTCTAAAATGAATTGATTTTATTTTTATTCATGATTTTATATTAAGAATGTTAGAGAGAAATATATTATTTTTCATTACAAACTTAAACCTGAAAATTAGATTTTAAGGTTTAGTTATCTGGTCTGATTTAGAGTAGTGCTCTTTTATTTGATGGTACAATCGCCCGGTAGTTAGAGTGAAGCTCTATTTCAAAAGTTTTTATAAGAATTATTATCTGAAAATATATTGACAACATGTTTTCGGTAGTGGTTTTAAAACTTGAAAGTTAGTACTCGGATAACTAAATTCTTAGGTTTAATTTGGACACCTTGAATAAAGTTTAAACTGTCTAACCCCACCAAAGGTGGCATTTAAATGGTTCATTTTCAATCTCTTAGAAAAAGGAATTAATTTAATTAAGCATTTAGTTATCAACCCCACCCATAGGTGTTAATTGATTTGTTTAGTTAACAAAGAATATCTAACCCCACCAAAGGTGGTATTTATACAAAAAGGGAGAATCAATAAATATCAATTCATATCTTTAATAACCTATATAATATGAGCAAGCATAATTAACTTAGTTATTATATCCATAAATACTCCACCATTATAAAAGATAAAATTTGCATAAATGTTTATTGAATCTATGTTTATTTTTATGTAAGTAGATTAAAAACACAAAAACCCTAAAATATCGTGACAGGATGTTTAGGATTTAATTTCGCTTTTTAAAAGTTTGAATAATAAATTAAAAACCACACACATTCCTTCCTTAGATCGACCTTGGGAGTATACTTATCATTTTCTACGAAATGATTCGTGCACTTGCGAGAGTTTTATAAATATTAAAACCAAAGTATTGGCAAGAATCGGTGATGCCGGTTTTCGCTCATCACTATGGTTGTATTGTTTGAAAAGGATTTAGAACAACTTAATGTCAAGACAACCTTCTTACATGGTTAGCATGAGGAACAAATATATATGCATCAACTAGATGGGTTTGTTGCTCTAGGCAAGGAAGATCATGTTTGTTTATTGAAAAATTCTTTATATGGGTTGAAGAAATCCCTTAGACAGTAATATAAGTGGTTTGATTCTTTTATGATTAATCATGGTTACTCTAGAATGATTATGATAGTTATGTTTATCATAAAAAATTCATAATGGTTCATGTTTCTATTTTTTGCTTTATGTTGATGACATGTTTATTGCTTCTAAGAATAAGTTTAGATTCAGAAATTAAAGTCTCAACTTAGTGGTGAGTTTGAGATGAAAGATTTGGGTGTAGTAAAGAAAATTTTAGGCATGGAAATTTATAGGATAGATAAATAGTCAAGCTTTATTTAACTCAGAAAAGTTATATTGAAAAATTTCTTGAACGTTTTAGTATGAAAGAGTCTAAACTTATGAGTACGCCATTAGCTACGCATTTCAAGCTTTCTTTGGATTTGTCACCATATTAAGAAGAAGAAGAGCAGTATATGTATCAGTTTCCATATGCTTGTTCCATGCAAAAAATAAATTTTCACTTCCAATTGATCAAGTTCCATATCATTATGCACAACAATAGACAATAATAATAGAATGGAACTATATTTAACAACAAGTGATAAAATTTCAATAAAGTCAATACATTTTCCTTGGGTAAACCCCTTTTTAATAACCCTAGCCTTGTAGTGGGATAACTCAACATCTGGCACACCTTCCTTCAACTTGTAGACCTATTTCTTGCCTACAACCTTTTGACCTACCAATGGAGGAACTAGTTTCCATGTCTTGTTCTTGTATAGAGAACTCATTTCTTCTTCCATAACCTTCTGTCGTACTCATGGCTTCTTTATAGGACCTTAGCTTAAGCCCCAAAATCTCTGAATCCATACTCAATGCATATGCTATAAGAGTTAACCTTTTGAGAGCTTTAGTCATGTGTTAACTCTAATCTTGTGCCAACAAGTAGTCATTTTCTGATCTAGGTGACTCGGGTTCAATGATGTCTTCTTCTTCTTCTTCCATCTCTGTCCCATGATTATCATCATTAAGAGGTCCTTGCATAATAGGCTCTTCCAATTGCCTATGTTCACCCCTAGGTTGGTTATTATACACTATATGGCTCCATCTCAAAACTAATGCATCCATGTTTGGACTCTTATGGTGAGTCATTTGTTTCTTTAGAAGCTCCATCCATATACATCTCATCCTTCTTAAAGGTTGCATCTCTACTAGTAATGTACTTCTTAACATCACCATACCATAGCTTGTAATCCTTTACACCATTAGGATACCCAAAAAAGATACAATTCAATGCTCTAGGCTCCAACTTTCCTTGCCTCACATGTACATATGCAACACATTCAAAAACAAGCAAATGGTCATATTTTATAGGTTTGTCAAACCATACCGCTTCCAACGTCTTGAAGTTGAGCAGTACTAAATGACACCTATAGATAAGGTATCTAACCATAACAACGACTTCTCCTTAAAATCTTTTGGGCATGTTTGCGTTGAAAAACATACACCTCACTCTCTCCAATAGTGTTATTTTCAACCTCTCTACCAAGCCATTATGTTGAGGATTTTCAGAAACGATCATGTCTTGTAATACCATTCTCTCTACAAAAACTTGCGAAAGCCTTATTGCAAAACTCCAAACCATTGTTAGTTCTTAAACACTTGACCTTTTTTCTTGTTTGAATTTCTATAACTTTCTTCCATTCCACAAATTTATCAAAGGTGTTATCTTTATTTTTCAACAGGTAAACTCATATTCTTCTTGAAAAACCATCAATAATAGTAAGAACATACCTTGCACCACTCATTGACGATGTTCTCTTAAGCCCTCACAAATCCAAATACACATAGTTAAGTATGTCACATCCTTTCAATTTTATCGGTGTGAACTTCACTTTCTTCATTTTTCCAAAGATGAAATGGTCACTTAAAGAAAGCTTGTCAAGCTTTCCATTACCAAGAATCTTCCTTTTGGAAAGTTTATCTAATCCTCTTTCACTAATGTGACCTAACCTTCTATGCCAAAGGTTGAAATTCTTCTCTTCGTGGCTCACTGTGGCAACATTTTTTTATGTAGTAACATTGAGGTAATAGATCCCATTTCTTAGTATACCTTTAAAGTATACTAAATAACCTCGACGCACCTTCAATTGACCATGCTTTCCTTTGTAGCTATAACCCTTGTGTGTGGCTATTTGCTTTTCTGGTTGTTGGTTGTTGAATTTTTTAAGTCTTGGTTTGTTAAGTTTTTGCATGGATTTGTTTGTGTTAATCTTTGTTCTGTTTGTTTTCAATTATTGGTAAACTCTTTTGATGTGTGTTTGAGTTTGTTTTGCTGGTTGGTAGCTATTTGGATTCAATTGCTTAATTGGATAACGCTGATTTAAATTATGTATAGCTTTCTTTGAGTTTTTTGATTGCTATATTTCTACTAGAATGATGTGTTGAGTGATTCCTAGTTGCTGATATTAGTTGATGCTGATGGAATTCTTAAAGGTGGTATGGTTGTTCTGTTTGTTCATGTTTGTTTTAGCTTCATCTTGTATTTCTCTAACCTGTTTGGGTTCTTCAATGAAGATCTTCTCTGACAAAAAAAAATGTAAACAATTACTTTATTAGTGTGAAAAAGTAAACATATAAAATGTTTTATATAAATTATTTTTTAAGATTTTGGTTATAAATATATATATATATATTATTAAGGTGCAAACATATTTTCATTTTGTAAGATCACAATTCAATCCAGAAACATTCAGAAAACCATATGAATGTATAATTTAAATGCAGTGGAAACAAAAATGGATTGAAAACATACCTCCTGCCATTGATCAAATTTCACCACTTACACGGGAATTCCAATGGATTTTCAATTTGATGATCTCACTGGTTTCTCACACTTATTCTCTGCGTATTGATGGTGTATCTTAATTCTTGCAATTAATAGTGAGAGGACCTGATACTTTATTAAGGTTCTTCCATCAAGAACCTCATTCAGTTTCGAAACCGATGTACGGTTCCGACGAAACCAAATTGTTGTCACGGTTCACTTTACGTTGCACCATTTTCATTTACATTCTCCCACTTGGTGCAAACATTAAGTGAAATTCTCTTGAGTAATAAAACACATGAATCATAGCGATAGGTCCTCTAAGAGTGAGTATTATCTTCCATGTATTACAATGTATTTAGTTTCTCAAGTATTATACTTTATGTGGTAACGAAACTTAATGAATAAATCCTATATTTATTCTTGGTCCAATATATATTTTCTCAAAAAAATTAAGGTGCACATGAATATGAGAAAATATCATAATATATAAGAGTTTCATTAATAAATTGTATATATACATTTACAAAGTGGAACCAATTCTCATTTTCTCTACATGATCCTTGAATTTCATTGGTAGCATGCCTTTAGTCAAAGGATCAACAATCATCAACTCAATGCTTACGTGCTCAATGACCACATTCTTTTCCTTAACACGTTCTCTTATGACGAAGTACTTAATGTCGATGTGCTTATTACGACTACCACTTTTGTTGTTCTTAGTCATAAATACAGCAACTGAGTTGTCACAGTACAATCTTAATGGCCTAGAAATAGAGTCAACTACTCTAAGCCTGGAAATGAAACTCTTCAACCATACACCATGCGATGTGGCCTCAAAACATGATACGAACTCGGCCTCCATAGTGGAAGTAGCAGTCAAGGACTGTTTCACACTCCTCCAAGACATAGTTCCACCGGCAAGCATGAAAATGTAACTAGATGTTGATTTTCGTGAATCAACACAGCCATCCAAGTCCGCATCAGAGTAGCCAATTACTTCCAGTTCATCGGTTCATCTATACATGAGCATATAATCCTTGGTTCCTTGTAGGTACCTCATTACTTTCTTTGCAGCTTTCCAATGGTCAACACCTGGGTTACTCTGATATCTCCCTAGCATCCCAACAACAAATGCAATGTCAGGTCTGGTACAGACCTAAACATACATCAGGCTTCCAACAGTTGAAGCATATGAAATGGTTTTCATCTGTTCTCTTTCAAAATCATTCTTTGGGCATTGGTCCAAATTGAACTTATCACCCTTCACAATGGAAGCAACACTTGGTGAACAATCCTTCATCCAAAATCTCTCTAAAACTTTATTGATATAGGTTTCCTAAGATAAACCCAAGACATCTCGAAGTCTATCTCTATGGATCTTAATGCCAATGACATAAGATGCCTCACCCATATCCTTCATATCAAAAATTTTAGAAAGGAATTGTTTTACCTTATGTAGCAAACCCTTATCATTGGCTGCAAGCAAAATATCATCCACATATAGCACCAAAAAACAAATCTTACTCCCACTAACCTTCTGGTATATACATTGATCCATAACGTTCTCTTCAAAACCAAATGAAGTGATGACATTATGGAATTTCAAATACCATTGACGGGAAGCTTGTTTTAATCCATATATGGATTTATTAAGCTTACAAACCAAATGCTCACCATCACTAGAGAAGAATCCTTCAGGTTGTTTCATATAAACCTCTTCCTCTAGGTTACCATTAAGGAAATCCGTTTTCACATCCATTTGATGTAAATCCAAATCAAAATGGGCAACCAATGCCATGACCACACGAAGTGAATTTTTCTTAGATACAGGAGAAAATGTCTCCGTGTAGTCGATTCCTTCCCTTTGAGTGAATCCTTTGGCAACGAGTCTTGCCTTATGTCTCTCAATGTTTCCTTATGAGTCTTTCTTTGTTTTGAACACCCATTTACATCCAATGGCTTTCACACCATGAGGAAACTTAACGAGATCCCAGAATCGGTTAGATGCCATAGAATCCATCTCTTCTTTCATGGCATTGTACCATAAGTTTGAAACCTCAGAACTCATGGCCTGTGAAAACGTCTCAGGATCATTTTCGGCTCCAACATTATAGTCACATTCTTGTAGATACATAACATAATCATTAGGAATCGTTGATTTCCTTACTCTAGTAGATCTTCTTAATGTTGCATCAATATTCTTCTGAGGAGCAGGATCATATTGTTCAACAGTTGTAGGCATATGTTAAACTTCAACATCTACTGGATCATGATCAACAGCTTGTGGTACTTCCAAGACAGGTTCTTCAACACGCATTTGTACTCGAGGCGTGTTGTTAACAATAACGATCAGTCCATTACTTGAAGTGGCACATTGAGCATCTGAATGATCTTTCTCATAACCAATGCCCTGGGATTGATCGCTCCCACTAATCAAGTAATTCTCAAGAAATTTTGCATTTCTTGATTCTACAAACTTAGTGTTGTGAGATGGACAGTAAAATCTATAACCCTTAGACCGTTCGGCATATCCAATGAAATACCCATTAATGGTCCTTAGGTCCAACTTCTTCTCTTGTGGATTATAAATCCTCACCTCAGACGGGCATCCCCAAACGCGCATATGTTGCAAACTCAGTTTCCAACCTTTCCATAATTCAAATGGCGTCTTTGAGACAGCCTTGGTTGGAACTCGATTTAATATATACACAACCGTCTTTAAAGCTTCAATCCACAAGGATTTAGGAAGATTGGAGTTGTTAAGCATACTCCGCACCATGTCCAATAGTGTTCAGTTTCTCCTTTCTACTACACCATTCTGGTCTGGTGAACCAGGCATAGTGTATTGGCCAACTATCCCATGTTCTTGAAGAAACTTAGCAAACGGACCAGGCGCTTGTCCATTCTCAGTGTATCTACTATAATATTCACGACCTCTATCTGATCTCACGATCATTATTTTTTTCCCACATTGTTTCTCTACTTCAACCTTAAAGCTCTTGAAGGCATCCAATGCTTCGCTTTTATTATGAAGCATGTAGAGATACATATATCGAGAAAAATCATCAATAAAGGTGATAAAATATTTCTGATCTTGAATGTCCATGTCTGGACAACATATATCTGTATGTATGATTTCTAATATGTTTGAACTTCTATTGGCACCTTTCTTTGACTTGTTAGTCTGCTTTCCCTTAATGTAGTCCACACATGTCTCAAAATCAGTAAAATCTAGAGTACTAAGTACCCCATCTTTAACTAATCTTTTAATTCTTTCTATGGAGATATGTCCTAATCTCCTATGCCATAACGTAGAAGAGTCTTCGTCAATAATACACCTTTTAGTGCCAGCTTGAACATGCATGGCGTTATGAGTGGCATTATTTCGTAAATTAATGCAGTAAAGACCATCACACAAAATACCATTCCCAACACAATCAGATTTATTAAATAAATTGAAAGATGTTTCTGAAAAGTGAAAGGAATAACCATAAGGTACAAGTCTTGAAATTGAAATCAAGTTTCTAGAGAAACTTGGAACATAAAAGGTCTTTTCTAATTCTAAAATAAAGCCACTACTTAAAATCAAATTGCATGTCCCTACAGCCTCCACATGTGAGCCCATCTTGTTACCGGATAAGATGTATTACTCACTTTCCACTGGCTTCCTTAGATTTCGCATACCCTGTAAGGAGTTTGCAACATGGATTGTAGATCCAGAATCAATCCACCAAGTGTTAATATTAACATTAACCATATTAGATTTATAACAAACAAACGAGGTTGGATTACCTTTATTCTCAAGCCATTGATGGAATCTGATACAATCCTTCTTCATGTGTCCCTTCTTTTTACAAAAGAAACACTTGGATTCTTTCTTAATACCAGCCTGAGGTGGAATTATCCCCTTTCCTTTATGCTTGTATTGAGATTTTCCTTTCTGGTATGTTATAGCCAACATTGCACTTTCACCAAATTCCATAACAAGCCTTCTTTTCTCTTGCACACACATGGTCATTAGTTCATTGATTGACCATTTATCCTTATGTGTATTGTACGAGATTTTGAATGGCCCGTACTGATATGGGAGAGTGTTAAGGATATAGTGCACCAGGAAGGATTCTGACATCTCAACCTCGAGATGCTTAAGTTGAGCCGCAATGTCCCTCATTTGCATAATGTGCTCGTGCACACCTTTCACACTGGTGAGTCTTAAAGAAGATAACTTCATAATAAGGGTGCTTGCTAAAGCCTTATCTGAAGTGACGAATTGATCATCAATGGCCTTTAGCAAGTCTTGAACATTAGTATGCTAATCAACGGAACCATGAATACCAGCAGAGATTTTAGTCTTAATGAACATCATGCTAAGGCGATTAGATCGTCCCCATTGTTCATAAAGCAAGATATTCTCTGGATTACTGGTTTGAGTAATTTTAGGTAGTTCGTTTTTCCTAATAGCATAATTAATATCCATCCACCCTAATTGAAGGAGAATTATTTCCTTTCATATATTATAATTATCCCCTTTCAGATCGGGAATATCACAACTGATATCAGAGAAATTTACAAGTTGAGAAAGCTGCAATTAAAGATTATATGCTTATTAAAATTTGAGACCTAAACTATAGTCATTCTTTACCAATATAAATCATGAAAAATATGAATCTAGTGACATAAAACTTGCCTGTGGGTTAAAGTTTTAATTCAATTAGATTCATCCTAACTTTACGATAAAACTATCAAATTATGTTCCTTTTCCTAATCCCTGTAGGTAAATTAGAAAATCTAATTTGATATTATATCCTAATTAATCACACAAAAATATAATAAAAATTCCTGTGGGATAAGATTTATTATATCACATATGATTAATTACAATTAATATTTATTTTCTAAATGTGATCATAAATAATTTTTATTATAGTTTTAATTAATTTAAGATGTTGTGGCTACTCCCTAATTAATTAAACTATATGAATCACTTAAATATTAATTAAATCCTTATGATCAATTATTGCATAAAATCATAAGCAATATTAATTTAATTTTAAATGTGCAAATATTATTTATCTTAAATTGCATATATGACAATAAATTATACAAGCAAAAATAAATAATATAAGCACTAATTAAATCCATAAGAGCCATTAAAAATTAATTTCATTATGCATAAATTATTTAACTCAATTTTATATGTATAATTAATTACAAAATTTATACATATAAATACCCAAAACAAATAATTTAAGCATAATGTATTTAAATAAAATTTTAATGTGTCCAAAAATTATTTAAATAAATATAACATGTATAATAATTATTCTACACATCACAAACTTAAGTTAAATAATTAATCACATTATATTCGGAATTATTTTTTATATATATATATTTTAATAAAAACTAAATACCTAATATATATAAAAGTATTGCACAATTATAAGATGTAATGTGTTGTAGCCTAATGGTCTGGCCGTTGTAATCTCTCTTCGAGACTATGGTTCAAGTCCCAACAACTCCAAATGTTTAATTTTGTTGTTAATAAAACTAAATTCTAAATCTATATAAAAGTTTTCTGTTACATAAAAAAATGTAAAGGGTTTGGTGGTTGAGTGGAAAGGTCATTATAAACTTAATAATATCATTCGGATACCAAATCGTATCTTTCTATTCCGACGATGAAATCCGGGGTTCTTTGAAGCAAATAAATACCCACGACAAATTAGATTTATTTTCTTCATTGTTTTTCAAGTTTAATTTTACAGAATCACTCAAAAATTAATATTGAAACACTTTATAATTTCAATATGCATAAAAAACAATCAAAATAAAAAACCCAAAATTTCAGTTCCTCGTGAAAAATAGCAAAACAGAGTTGTTTTCAAATGACTCTGATACCAAATGTAAGATTACAATTCAATCCAGAAACATTTAGAAAACCATATGAACGTATAATTTAAATGCAGCGTAAAACAAAAATAGATTGAAAGCATACCTCTTGCTATTGATCAAATTCCAGCACTTACATGGGAATTCCAATGGATTTTCAATTTGATGATCTCACTGCTTTCTCACACTTATTCTCTGCGTATTGATGGTGTATCTTAATTCTTGCAGTTAATAGTGAGAGGACCTGATACTTTATTAAGGTTTTTCCATCAAGAACCTCGTTCGGTTTTAGAACCGACGTACGATTCCGACGAAACCAAACCGTTTCCACGGTTCACTTTACGTTGCACCACTTTGATTTACACGTTCTACCAAACATTAATTTTATAAACATCAAGTTATTTTATTGTTTGTGTAAATATTACTATCATATATGAAGTTAAGATTTAAGATATTACAATAATTATTAGATTATTTATTAATTAAGATTAATTAAGTTATAAAATATAATATTTTTGTTATAAATTAATTATCTTTTTCATTGTAAAATTAAAATGTATCTTTATTTTTTCTTTGCCTAAAATTTAACATTAATTTATCTCTAACAGAGAATGAAAAAATGTTCATGGATATGTCATCATCTAAAAAAAAAAAGAGTAGAAAATGCCATTTTTAGTCCAAATATGATAGGTATTATATATATTGTTATGATATTATCTATTTATTATTAAAAAAATTAAAATAATTTTTTTAAAATCTATCTATTTATAATTTTTATATTCAATTAAAATATTTTTTCTTAGAATTAAGACTATTTTATACTTTTATTTCTAGTTTATTATCACATTTATTTTGTTAATATTACCTATTATTTTAATCATTTATAATTTAAATTATATCATACCCCATTTATTATAATAATCTAAATTATTATTTCAAATATTTTACATACTCATCCTACGATTTTCTGGTTAATTTATTTTTTTTATAAATATCAGAAATATATATATATATATATAAAGATTAAAATATAATTAATTAAATATTTTTGTCAATAATGTTAGCTTTTTTGTATAATTTAAATCTTTTGGTTTCAGAACGTATAATTATTTGAGTACTTCAAATATTTAAAATTTAAATCTTAATTATAAATATTTAAATAATATAATTGTTTAAAAATATTTTAATCGAAATAGACATTTTAAACTTCCGTATAACAAATTAATAAAAAGAAAAATGAAAAGTAATTTTGTAACCGAAAACAGGCAGCTTTTAAGTCCACGTTATGAGCTATGACATATCTAGCTGGTTTTATCTATAAATAAGTACAGCTTGCAACCGCTTGCTGACACCAACTTCGTTGGATGTTAAGATTAATTTATAATTAGTTGTATGGCTGAAAATTTGGATATAAAGAAAAGTTGACATGAACTTCGTTGGATCTTACTGTTACTTTGATGTATACCGTTAATCTATGAGATATTATTTATTATTTTTAATTTTTAAAATATATTTTTTATTCTTTTTATTTTTTTTAATTGTGTTTATTTTTTCAAATAAAAAATTAGTTAATTTTAGATTCCATGATCAAATATTATAATAATAATGAATAATTTAAAAAATAATATTACTATAAGTAGATTTGTTATCAATATAATGATATTTTATTAATGATAATTTTATAAAATATTAATAACATTAATATGTAATTAATAGTAAAAATATAATAATTAATGCATATATTTTTATCAAGATAATAACAAAAATTATTATAATAATAATAATATCTATAATTTATGTTAATTTATAGATGCTAATTAATGCATATCAAATCATTAATGTTGGGGTAGCAATTGGTATCTTATTTTTAAGAAAATTACTAAAAAATACTAAATCTTTTACTGTACATCTAAAGTTTTTTTTAAATAATTTAATTTAATCTAAAATAATCATAAAAACATAACTCCATCAATTTTGATCAAATTTAACTATATAAAATATTCATGAATAAATTTTAAAAAAATTACTATTTTATCATTATCAATTCTTACGTGTATTTTATTTTATATTTTTAATTCAAAAAAAAAACTTAATATATATCCATTACTAAAATAAAATATTAATAGATGTATTCTTATATGATTTTGATATTAACTTATCTTTCTTACAAAATTTAAGGTAATATATAAATAATTTACCCATTAATGTGCCTTATCTAGATCCAACTGAAATCCCCAGAATTAAGCAAAATTAAAGGAGATCCATCCTTTGCGTTTAAATCCAAAAAGCAATTTCTCTAACAGTAAAATTGAAATTTGCAATGAGAGATAGAGCAGCTTTACCACTTTTATACGTTAATTTGATTATAATATTACTATAATAGTTTTTATTATTATTTAAATAAAAATCTATAAAAAAATTATTATATCTATAATATTAATTATATTTTATTATAATTAATATTAAATAAAATTATCGTTAATATCATTCAAATAATAATAATAATTTTCATTATAATTACAGCATTCTAGCAGATAATTATTCAATAAACTCTTTCTTGACTTTTTTTAATAGCGTCTCGTATCTCACCGGCCGGAATTCCCTTTGACAACCATATAACATCCATTCAGAAAAGAAAAAGGAAAATTTTCTAACACAAGAGTGATTTATCCTCTTGATAATTTAAAAAGAAGAACAAAGAGGGGTGGAAGTAAGAAAATATATAAAATAAAGGGTCGAGATTGAGAAAGAAGAAAAGAAGATGAAAAATATTATTACAGGACAAGTGTTCTTGGGCGATCTGATCCAGCAACAACAGGAAAGCTAGAGAATTAAGGACGTGCCCATAACAGGTACTGGAAACAACGCCTCTAAAAGAAGCGTTTGCTGGATCGTTTCAAGGTTACCTCCAGCTTCTATAAAGTCCTTAACCAAACTCTTATAATACTCCTTAAGCTTCCTCAACATGCACATGTACTTCAACTTTACCCACCTTAGTTTTATTCCTTTAAACCACACCTTTAGTACTCGCTTCGGCTTCTTTCCGTCGCGGTATATCGTCGGCATAAAATGCCGACGGAGCGAGATCATATGGCGGGACAATATCTTATAATTTGCATTCGTCAGAGTTATGATTCGGTTGGGAAGCTCATTATCTTCATAAGCCATATGTATGATTGTGTGTGAGAGAGTCTGATAAAGAAGACCAATAGGCTTAAAATAGAGGAAGGAAATAAGGTGGTGTCTTTGTAATTTATAATATGAAGAAGATATTTTATTTTAATTATACTATTTAAATATTATTTAAATATTAAAATTTTATAAATTTTTTCTCTTTATTAAATTAAATTTACCTCACAACTTAACGTACCTAAACATCCTATTAATATTATATACCGTTATTAGCTAGTAGGGGTGTTCATAAACCGGACTGGACCAGACTAAACCGTAAAATCGGACCGGACCAAACTGAACGGTTTTACTAATCAAAAAGTCCGGTTTGTATTAATTTTAAACCGTTCAAACCGGACCGGACCGGTTTAATAATATATTAAAATTTTTACATTATTCTTCATTAAATTATAAAAAAATCGAACCAAATTGAGAAAAAAACTGGACCGAACGGTTTTATAAGTCAAACGGTCCGTTCCGGTTTTTATTTCTTAAAACCGTTTCAAACGATTCTGTTCGGTCCGAACCGAGTAATATGAACGGTCCGATCCAGTTAATTTTTTTTAGAAAAAACCGGACCAAACCGGACCATAGACACCCCTACTAACTAGTAGATAGAGTTGACCAAATGGAAAGCAAGAGCTTTTATATTTTATCAATTCTGAAACGCATTAAATGCATCTTAGTCCTCAACATTTTCATCATGCAAATATTTATTTTTATTCTTTAAAATAAATAATTTATTATATAATTTTAAATATAAAAAATATTTTATTTCTATTTTTCTTATAAAATAATGTAGTTTATAATTTAGTACTTATTTTTCAAAATTTGAAAGAATCATACATAATATATAGATATACTCTTGACAGGAAAATAACATGTCATTATATTGTGATATTAAGTTTAAGTAGCATGGTGTGAAATTATCTTTTACCTCTAAATATTTATTTTTTATTTACTTATTATTTTAAAATATAATTTATTCAATTTTGAAAAGAAAAAAAAATTGTTCTTTTGAGTAAAAAAATAAATTTTTTAGAATATATAAATTTCTAAAAATATGAACTAAATTTTTCAAGTATACTTTACTAACATTTTCAAAAGATTTAAGGATTTTTATTGTCTCACTAGATAACTAACAAATTAAATACACTTTTGTCAAAGTTATTTCTAATATCTTTAAAAAAAAGTTATTAAATTGTTCTATGAATAAAAGAAATACTAAATTACTCCGTGATTAAAAAAATGTAAATTAAATGGTTGGCTTAAAAATAATAAAAATTAAATTGTTTCGTGTTAAAAATAGAGATTAAAAATATATTTAACTTAATTTGAAACACAAGTCCCGTTCCGTCTCAACTTCATAACCTACATGAGTCTTTTTAGCGTTACTCTAATAGTCTAATAATATATAACTCTAAGTAAGAGGTGAAAACTGAATGTACGTATCTTGTGATTTAATTATTATGTTATTTAAAATTAAAGAAAAACCATACGTTTCTTTACTTAATTAAAGTTTCTCTATATTAGAATTTATTATTTTTATATGAATATTTAATTTTCTAAAAGTTATCTATATTTCATGAATCATGTTGCACCGCGTGGCGCTAACTCAGGAGAGTTGACTCGGATTGATCCCCTTACCACGCATTGTACTCTAATTCACCCAATAAATTCTTATACCACATGTCGTTCTGTGATTGCATGGTGTTGTTCATTTTTTTTAATCTCAGTCATTGATATGAAGTTGATTTGACGATCTAGATTACACTGAGTTATATTTAAGCCACTAATCGCCCCATAAATCCTAATGATTTTCCATTAGCATAATTTTTATCACTTTTTGGAGCTAAAGTAAGCAAAATATAGAAAAATTCAAAAAGAAGATACAATTTTGGTAGAGATTCAAGAAGAGATTAGCACTACAATTCAAGAGATTGATTATATTTATTCTTCTACTCTTTTCTTTATCAATTTTAATGCCTTTTTTTTATGAAAGATACGTGCTTTATGAACAAAATTATATCTAGTTAATTTATTAATCTAGGGATTTTATGAACCCATTTTTCACCATGTGACGATCTAATATTTTACCCCAATTATAATTATATATTAATTATATTTTTTAATCTAATTTTTATGCTATTAATTGTTTGACCAATAATCTATCTATAGAGGTAATTAAATAGATTTGAGAGAATTATTTAATTGTTTGTCTTGATTAAATAACATACATAGTTTCTAGGCAAAGATGTATGATTCTTATTTATGTAATCTATAATTGATGAACTTAATGAGTAATATGTAATTTAATTGGAACGAGAGTGTGTTTAAATTAATTATTATATGGTGTGTAGTTTACTTGAGAGAGCAATACATACTAGATTAGATTCAATTGATTATGTAATTAATTGATAATTATATTGGAGATATCTTAGCGATTCGCGTATTTAGAAGATTTGGGGATTAAGTATTCTTATATATTTTCTCATATATCTTCTTAATTATCAAATTTGATTTAGTTAATTATTACTATTTACTTTTAGTTATTTTAATTTTGCTTTATTAAAATATAAAAACACAATTTTTTTAGTTTCAAAAATTAGTTTCTAATAAAATAATTTTCATAATAACAATCTTTCTAAACATTATATTACATATTACGATACTTATACGTGTGTATTCATTGTACACATAATTTGTGTAGCGATCAAGTTTTTGGCGCTTTTGTTGGTGATTATTTTGGTGCCTTTGTGTACCAATCCAACATTATTTTACTTATATTTTCATGGGTTTTGTTTTGTAGGTGAATTAATGTGAAGAATAATGGCGCAATAAGATTGAGCATTTCAATGAAAAATGTGGTGTGTTAAAACTAAAGAAGTTTTCTTTTCTTTTACTTTTTCATATTTATATGTGCACATTGGGAATAATGTGTAATTTAAGTTTGAGGGAGGAAACTTCATTTTCTACTTTAGTATTTAAAATACATTTTAAATTTTTAGTATTTTTTTAATCATGATTTAGGTAGAAATTGATAAATATATGGAAAATAAATGTGTGCATGCTTGATATGAAATATATAAACTCAATGATAAAAATTGGTTGTTATGACTAGGATAAAGAATGTAACATATTTGTTAAGATACTTACATGAATCATGTGATATGTTTGTTAGTTTTGATTGAATTTATTCAAATTCTTATGCATATATCATGGTTGATTTTGGTGTTCTTATTAAGAAAATATTTGTAGTAGTTTATTCGAGTCGATGAGATTTACCAAGTTTTAGAATATATTTGATCATCTCTTGAGGAGAAATCCTAAATAGTATTTAGCAAGAGAAATGATTTAGGCCTTATTTGGATCGATTTAGCCTTTCAAGCTAATCATTGTTAATATTAGTAGTCACTCATTTGAGCTTAATAAAGAACTATTCATATCTTTAAGCCATATTTTATGCCCAACCAATAAACATTACCTTTACCCTTGCACCTTTAGCTTGTATGAATAGAAAAGAAAATACAATCATTTGTTATGCTATAGAGTAAGGTGATATGTAATGCACTCTATAAAAAAAGCAAAACTCACAACACAATTATTCCTCTATAGAAAAATAAAATAAAATTGAAAATAAGTTTGGGTGTTGTGAAGTTAAAAAAAAAAGAGAAAAGAGAAAAAAGATGTGGAATAGAAGAATATGAAAAGAATGAAAAAAGGTGCAATGAAATATTAATCTAAAACTCATTTGAAGTTAAAAAGTGCATGATGAACAAAAAGAAAACTAAGGTATGAAATGAGCCTCAATGTCTTCATTTATCAGTACCAACCTAACCCTTACATTACAACCATGTAAAGTTCTTATTGATTTTTAGCTAAGTGCATATTTATATTAGTTGAGAGGGATGTGAAAAATGGACTTATGAGACTTGTTCTAAGATTGAATTGATTAGTATACTCGTATAGGTTGATTTCAAGAGTGCATTGAATGATATCATATGCATCACACATACACAAATTAATTTGTCAAAAACCTTGCAAATCCTTGTATTGATAGAACGTTAATTGATAAATATGCAAAGCTTCTTATCATAGGATTGGATGAGTTTTGAGAGGGATAATTTTTGCTAAATATGCATGTATTAATATACATACATACATACATATATATGAATATATTACTTATATCACTTTATTTAGTTATACTTGGTTTTAATTGAGAACAAGCAAAGAGTTAAGTTTGGAAGTGTGATGACTCTATGAAAATAGAGTTATTATCGTATTTTTTTTACTTAATATTTATTTGTTTTACCAATAAATAGTATTTTTGGGACTAAAAATATTAAAATATAATTTTTTTAGTGAAAAAAGTGAAAATATAATTTTTGGAAATTTTTGGGATTTTTTAACGTAAAACCAATCAAAAATTGTCACGTGTCATGCCATAGAAGCAAATGAGCTCACTGGGCAAGCCACACAGATGCCATGAAAGTAGGGACAATGAATCATAGATCGCCGCATGTGAGCAACGATTAACAGCGTGCTAAGTGTTAGCACGATGTTCAAACCTTCACGCCATGTGTCATCATGCAATTTCTCTTTGCGTTCTACCCGTTCACCACACAATCCGTTTCTAAACATCACATTGTGTCACATGGCATTGAATCAGCGAGCATTGACTCAGACCAATCTCCCCTGCCACACATTGCATTTTGATTCACCCAGTAAATTTTATGTGCCACATGTCGCATTGTGATTGGTTATTAATGTTCATTTTGCTTATTTTGATCTCAACCCTTGATCTGAAGCTGATCTAACGGTCCATATTTCACCTGAGCTATATTTAAGCCCCTAATCACCCCATAAACTCTAATATTAGCATAAATTTGGTTAGTTTTTGGAGCTAAAAAGAGAGAAAATACATAAAAATTAAAAAAAAGATACAATTTTGGTTGAGATTCAATAAAAGATTAACACTACAATTCAAGCGATAATTAAATGGGTAAGCATGAATCACGTGAATTTTCATCCTTAATGTTAAGATTTACAAATATAGTAATTGTTATTTAATTAAAACAATTATTTAAAGTCAATAATGTAAATACAATACATTATAAAATTACTAAATATTACTATTCATAAGTGATAATTTTCTTATAAGAAAGTTTGCATTTGTAAGTGAAAAAAAGAAGATAAAACGGGGGGAAATTAAACCAAGGAACAATATGGTCGTCACAAGTATTATTGCTTTTTATAAATTAGAATATGAAAAAATGTATTTATAGTTTTTTATCACCTATAAAAATACATTTTGGTTAATTTTGTTATATATAAAAGTTAGGCATTTTAATAAAATTGGTTCTCTAATGAGCTAAAAGTGTATTTTTTAAAATATTTATCCGACATGAAGTTCTCATTTTTAATAATTATAATACTAAATATACTTACTTTTTATAATATCATAATTAGTAATATTTAATTTAAAAATTATAGGATTAAAATATATTTTAAAAAAAATGAAACATTTATGCTACTTAATTAGGTGGATAATATATATAAAAGATCATGAAGTTTTTTATTGTAAAAAATATTTATTTTCCACTTTATTTTTTTAATGCCGTAAACCTAAAATGCAAAAAATTGATTGAATTTGAGAGAAGCTGTAGTACAAAATTGATGAAATTTGAAGAAGTTTGGTTTCAAAGTGATCAAATTAGAGAACTATATGTCAAATTGGTCACGCTAATTTTGAACGGCTAATTTGGGTCACAAAAGTTGGGGTATTTAAATTAGTAATTCAGCCTACTTGCAAGTTACATCCACTTTAAAGTATGTTCGAATAAAGGTTTTGAAATTTTATGTAATTTTTTTATACATTTACTTATAAAATATATTTTATTTTGATTATTTAACAATCATTAAAAACAATTTTTTTAATTATATCTATAATTTATACACAATATTAAATATAATTTCAAATTTATTTTACTTTTTAAAAAAGTAAGTTAATTTTTAGATAAGAATATTCGATCCCTACAAATTATCTGAAACTTTGGTGAAGAATCTTCTTCCTATCCATAAATATTTAGTATGCTAACGAAGATGTCAAATCCACCAGACTCTATAAAAGTAGAGTCATTAACATGGTTTTTTTACTCAATATTTACTTATTTTATTTAATAAATAATATTTTTAGACTAAAATATAAAAATATAAACTTTTTAGTGAAAATATAATTTTTGAAATTTTTATAGATTTTTTAACATATTACCGATAAGAAAACTCCCACGAAAGCAAATAAGTTGACTAGGCAAGCCACGCAAGCATGGACAATTAATCGTAGATCACTGCATGTGAGGAGCGATGAATTTCATGCCATGTGTCAACACGTCGTTCAATCCGAGTTTAGAGCATGGTTAAACCTTCATGCCACGTGTCGTCATGCAATTGTTCCATGATTTATTGTTACAAAAAAAGATGTGGAATAGAAGAATATGAGAAAAATGAAAAAAATGTGCACTGAAATATTAAACTAAAACTCAATTGCAGTTAAAAAGTGCATGATGAACAAAAAGAAAGCTAAGCTATGAAAAGAGCCTTAATGTCTTCATTTATCAGTACCCATCTAAGCCTTACATTACAACTAGGGGTGTCCATGGTCCGGTCCGGTCCGGGTTTTTTCTAAAAAAAAATTAACCGAACCGAACCGTTTGAAACGGTTTTAAAAAATAAAAACCGGACCAGACCGTTTGACTTATAAAACCATTCGGTCTGGTTTTATTCCCGGGTTGGTTCGATTTTTTTATAATTTAATGAAGAATAATGTAATTTTTTTAATATATTATTAAACCGGTCCGGTCTGGTTTGAACGGTTTAAAATTAATACAAACCGGACCGGACCGTTTGATTAGTAAAACCGTTCGGTTTGGTCCGGTCCAGTCCGGTTTTACGGTTTAGTCCGGTCCGGTCCGGTCCGGTTTATGGACACCCCTAATTACAACCATGTAAAGTTCTTATTGATATTTAGCTAAGTGCATATTTATATTAGTTGAGAGGGATGTGAAAAATAGACTTATGAGACTTGTTCTAAGATTGAATTGATTAGCATACTCGTATAGGTTGATTTTAAGAGTGCATTGAATGATATCATGTGCATCACACATACACAAATTAACTTGTCAAAAACCTTGCATATCTTTGTATTGATGAAACGTTAATTGATAAATATGCGAACCTTCTTATCATAGGATTTAATGAGTTTTGAGAGGGATAATTTTTGCTAAATATGCATGTATTAATATACATATATATATATATATATTACTCATATTACTTTATTTAGTTATACTTGGCTTTACTCGAGAACAAGCAAAGAGTTAAGTTTGGAGATGTGATGACTCTATGAAAATAGAGTTATTAGCGCATTTTTTACTTAATATTTAGTTGTTTTATTCAATAAATAGTATTTTTGGGACTAAAAATATTAAAATATAAACTTTTTAGTGAAAATATATTTTTTGGAAATTTTTGTGATTTTTTAAGAATTTTTAACGTAAAACCAATAAAAAATTGTCACGTGTCATGTCATAGAAGCAAAGGAGCTCAATGGGAAAGCCACACAGATTCCATGAAAGTAGGGACAACGAATTGTAGATCGCCGCATGTGAGTAGCGATGAACAGTGTGCTACGTGTTAGCACGATGTTCAAACCTTCAAGCCACGTGTCATCATGCAATTTCTCCTTGCGTTCTACCTGTTCACCACACAATCCGTTTCTAAACATCACATTGTGTCACATGACATTGAATCAGCGAGCATTGACTCAGACCAATCTCCCCTGCCACGCATTGCACTTTGATTCACCCAGTAAATTTTGTGTGCCACATGTCGCGTTGTGATTGGTTGGTGATGAGCGAAAACCGGCATCGCCGATTCTTGCCAATACTTTGGTTTTAATATTTATAAAACTCTCGCAAGTGCACGAATCATTTCGAAGAAAATGATAAGTATACTCCCAAGGTCGATCTAAGGAAGGAATGTTTGTGGTTTTTAATTTATTATTCAAACTTTTAAAAATGAAATTAAATCCTAAACATCCTGTCACAATATTTTGGGGTTTTTGTGTTTTTAATTTACTTACATAAAAATATTCATAGATTCAATAAATATTTATGCAAATTTTATCTTTTATAATAGTGGAGTATTTATGGATATAATAACTAAGTTAATTATGCTTGCTCATATTATTTAGGTTATTAAAGATATGAATTGATATTTATTGATTCTCCTTTTTTTATATGAATACCACCTTTGGTGGGGTTAGATATTCTTTGTTAACTAAACAAATCAATTAACACCTATGTGTGGGGTTGATAACTAATTTGGTTAATTAAATTAATTCCTTTTTCTAAGAGATTGAAAATGAACCATTTAAATGCCACCTTTGGTGGGGTTAGACAGTTTAAACATTATTCAAGGTGTCCAAATTAAACCTAAGAATTTAGTTATCCGAGTACTAACTTTCAAGTTTTAAAACCACTACTGAAAACATGTTGTCAATACATTTTCAGATAATAACTCTTATAAAAACTTTTGAAATAGAGCTTCACTCTAACTACCGGACGATTGTACCAACAAATAAAAGAGCACTACTCTAAATCAGACCGGATAACTAAACCTTAAAATCTAATTTTCAGGTTTAAGTTTGTAATGAAAAATAATATATTTCTCTCTAACATTCTTAATATAAAATCTTGAGTAAAAACAAAATCAATTCATTTTAGAGATTTTCACCTATTTAATATTTCGCAAGCATAACAACGTTATTATTACATCATGTTTATAAACAGCCAGCACAGTTAAATTTAATAATAGACAAATGAAATATAACATGTAAGAATAAAGCATAAAAAATAACTGTAAAGAAAATAAAATCCTTACAGAACTTCGATGTTATTCCCGTTGTTGGAAAACCTCTAAGCGGAATTTGCACTCCCATTTATTGAATAAAAAAGCTAATAAATTACATAAACATAACTAGTTCTTCCCAAAAAGGGAAGAACTCTAAAACTAAGAGAAATTAATTAAGAAAAGCTAAAAACTAAGAAAAACTAAAAATCTAAGAAAAGAGAGAAAGAAAGAGAGAAAAGAATGTGTTTTTGAGGTGTGTTTAGAAGTGAATGGAAGGGGGTATTTATAGGTGAGGATGGAGAGAAAAAATGAGTGAAAAAATGTTAAAACGTGGAGTGCAAATGCTAAGGTCATTGATGATGTCAGCATGACGTCATGGGAATGGCTGCACGTGAAAAATGGGGCGAAATGGGCGTCAGCGCGCGTGAACAGTAACAGCGCGCTGGGGCGTGCACGGATTTGGAAGCAGGCGCGCGCGGGTGTGGGCTTGGGCGCGCGCGGGACTGGGCAGCTGCGCGACGCGGCGGCGCGATTTTTTTCTTTTTGACCTTTTGGACCCATTTTGTCCAATTGTTCCATAGTTGTTGACTTTTTTTCATTTATTTATTAATATATTTGTGATGTATTGCTTCCAGTATTCCTCTTTGAGTCTTTAACTTACGTTTTTAAGCCAAAATACCTAAAATACAATAAAAATATCCGTGATTCCGAAAAAGACAAATATATGATAAAACATATATATATATATATATTAATCAATTAATGTGCATAAAATCATGGTTATTTTAGTGCTTTTTGAGCACTCATCAGTTGACAATGTTCATTTTGCTTGTTTTGATCTCAACCCTTGATCTGAAGCTGATCTAACAGTCCAGATTTCACCTCAGCTATATTTAAGCCCCTAATCACCCCATAAACCCTAATATTAGCATAAATTTGGTTAGTTTTTGGAACTAAAAAGAGAGAGAAAATACATAAAAATTAAAAAAAAAGATACAATTTTGGTGGAGATTCAATAAAAGATTAGCACTATAATTCAAGCGATTGATTGTATTCCTTCTTCTACTATTTTCTTTATCAATTTTTATGTCTTTCTTTATAAAAAATATGAGCTTTATGAACAAAATTATGTCTAGTTAATTTATTAATCAAGGGATCTTATGAACTCAATTTTCACCATGCGATGATCTAATATTTTACCTCAATTATAATTATAATTTAATTATATTATTTAATCCGATATTTATTTTATTAATTATTTGGCCAACAATGTTTCTATAGAGATAATTAAATAGATTTGAGAGAATTATTTAGTTGTTTGTCTTGATTAAATAATATGATGTAGAATTCTTATGTATATAATCCATAATTGATCAACTTAATGAGTAGTATACAATTAAATTGGCATACGAGTGTGATTAAATTAATTAATATATGGTGTATAGTTTACTTGTGATAAGAATACATGCTAGGTTAGATTCAATTGATCATGTAATTAATTGATAATTATATTGAAGGAATCTTAACGATTTACATGTTTAGAAAATTGAGGGATTAAGTATTCATAGATATTTTCTCATATATCTTCTTATTTACCAAATCTGATTTAGTTAATTATTGCTATTTACTTTTAGTTATTTTAATTTTTCTTTCCTAAAATATAAAAAAACTTAATTTTTAGTTTTTAGTTTTAAAAATTAATTTTTAATAAAATAATCTATGTAGGAACAATATTTTCTTACTATATTACTTATTACGATACACATACTTGCCTATTTATTACACACATAATTTATGTGGCAATCACCACCCAAGCCAACTCCACAACACTAACTCCCACTGTAATGGGTAGGTTGGTTGGAACTTAGAAGCACAATCTTGAAATCATCACACATCTTACTTAATTGGCTTTATTAATGTAATATCTTTTCATCTTATTTTATTTAAACAATGTAATTTTATAAATTATATGAAAAATTCTACGAATCATGTGTTGAGATAAAGGTCGGGCAAGCAAAATGATGCAAATTGTATCTGACATGATTTTGCATACTCTAATAAATGCTTCAGACTTTTCGACTTGTCAGTTAATTAGAGAGAGAAAATCCTAACCTCTATATTAAGGGGGAGGCAAGGCATTTTTTCATAATTCTTAGAAAACCAAGCCAATTCTCTCTAAAAAAAGCTTTGTCGCTTCACCTCATGCCTTAAGTTTTCCTATTCGGGTGGTAAGAAAATAAGTTTGTACTTTTACAAATCTTTGTTCAATTCTTAAATATTCATCTTCACGTCTAACTAAATATCATCTTTTCAAGTTGTTTCATAATTTTTCTCCTCGACTTTTTAGGTAATCTCTGGCTTCTCGTATCTTATATTTTTCCTTTTGTTTTTATTTTATTTTGTAGCAAACATGCATAGGGAAACAACAAGCAGGGAAAAGGCAGAGTGATCCTCTATTCGCCTTCCTTGAGTTCTTCTTCTTCTTGAGAAAGCCCTAAATATCTCACATATTCAAATGAGAAGGAAAGTTTAGCACGATTTCAACCATAGATGAGAGCATGTCCTTAGATGATGAAGAGATGTTGAGTGTTCAACTTGAGATTCCTACCATATTAACATCTCGACCACACACCACCTTGACCATTAGAATGAGTATCCCTCACTCATAAATATATGCTCAAAGAGAGTGGAGAAAGAAGTCACATCAAAGAAAGAATGTGGAGTCAAATGGTCGAACAAAAGATTGTGATGCCAAGGTTCCCACTAGTGGCTTAACTCTAAATAACCATGAGAGTTTAAGAAAAAAAAACATACTACATACCACTAACATTCAAAATATTGATCCATAACTTGGATGCATTATATAGTGAAACCCTTTAAAGGCTGGATGAATTTTCAAAAAAAAAAAAGGTTATATGGCTCAAGCTCAAGTTTCCATTGTATTTATTCATAAGGAAATTTCTAATGAGGACTCAACTTGTGCCCAACCAATTAATGCCAAATGGGTGGAGATACCTTATTTGACTTACTTTAACATGCAAAGAGCTCAAGATAGAGCTAAGGATGCCTAGGTTCAATAAAGCATACATGTCGAAACAAAACCCTACTCACAAAGGGAGTGTTTTACATGTCAACTAAATAAGATAGGGGTTTAAATGTCACACTTCTCAAAAATGAGAAGAACTTGAAACAATATTTCTTCTACATTTTTGGTCGGTATGAGACCGATGAGAATGATGAAAGGATCATAAAAAGTTCTTCAACTAATGTGAAACTTGTGATCAGAAACATGGGCTTCTACACAATAAAATTGAGCTCTGAAGCCAAAGAAAGGCTAGCACGTATCCAGAACTATCTGCTCGTGCCTATAGCTTGAAAGAAACTTAACAACAATGTACTTTGTAGTGTGTGGCTTAAGAGTCTGGGATTTATCCCTTATCCAACTAGAATCATTCATAAACCTTGAGCATCAGCTCGGCATAGAACTCCACCTGGTGAATTTGAGGGTGGATTTGAAGTAGTAGTAGAAGATGGTGATATTTATAAGCTCATCTTTTCATAACTCATCCCTATGTAAAATTTTATTTTTCTTGATATTATAACATGCCATTATTTTCTTTTTGTCGTAACAAATTTCAATCTAAAGGTGATGCTTACCTAGTTTTCCAACCAAAAGAGTGTGAGCTCTCAAAAAAGTGCATACTCCCAAAAAGATGCATGCTTTTTAAAGGATAAGAAGTTGACCAAAAGCTCGAGCAATCTAGTCTAAGACAAGAAGAAGAGGGGATCATACATTGTTATTGAAGAACATATTATTTCTCAAGGTTTAAAGGTTATGATCGAGCCTTTTCCAGTTTCCTTGGATCAATAGACTCTTGTTCTAGTATTCTTGGGCCAACATACACCACGTATACATGGTTTTGGAGACTTAGGGAAAGGAGTTATTGAGGACTAAAATTAGATTGTGCTTGAGGGTGTGGCTCTATACTGTATAAACTACTTTGTCCAACACCTCTCATATATGGTTTTGATGAAAGAGCTTAATACCTTATACAAAGACATCGAGCCTTCTCTTGTTATGAGTAGGCTAATGTTTAAGGTAATAAAAACAATTCTTTCCTTGTACTTTGACTCTTTTTGTGCCTTTAGTTTATTTATCTCACCACCACCAAACTTTCTTTCTAGGCTCAGTTTGTGCATACGCTTAACAAGTTGAGTAGTATGGTCAAGTCGAATGATGATTAGGGCCATAGCTCTACTCCAGCTAAAAGGGCCTTGAAAATTGCTAAAACCACCCAATGGAAGATTAGGATGATTAGGGTGGTTTTAGCAAATTGCTAACATGTTGAGTAGTATGGTCACGTTGGCTCAGGTTGCCAATGAGCTTAATGATTATACTAAGAATATTGAGGCATATAAGGAAGAGGAGATGAGAGCCTTAGCAAGATTCATGCAGCTAAGCATGAGCTGAAGAGACTAGGCACAAGTTTGAGAAAACAAAGCATGATTTGAGCACTACATTTGAGCAGCTAATAAAGAGCACCCAGATTGGCTATAATATGGCCATGAGATCTTTCAAGGATGAGACCAAGAAGAAGAAACTTGGCAAGTACTATTACCATATTTTGAACATTCCACTCATACCACCAGGTTCACCTACTCACACTCAGATGAATGACAAAAAGTTTGAGGAAACTAAAGATGAAGCTAAGGTGGGAGATGCAACCAATAATCTTGGGAATATTTGTAATAGGTTTGAGCTAATTATTTTTGTAAAGTTTGACCTTCTTCAACTAATAATCCTGGGAATGTTTAATTTTTGTAAAAGGTTCAAGGAAAGTGTTTTTTTAAAGCTTAACATCCTTTTGTAAGTTCAACCTCCTCATTTTGTTTATGGGTTTGAGCTCATCCTTTTGTAAGCATGACCTTATTGTAATTGAAATTTTTCGTATACTTTTTAATTTATAATATTGAATCCTTCACTTAACTTATACATGCATTTATATACGTATGAGTATAAATATGTATAAGTTTGTGTTTATTTATGGCACCCATTTATTGATGTTGATCTACTCATTGTATTTTAAACATTTATCCATTTGGTTGTCCCAATGTATGTCCTATTTAAGGAAACATGCTTACTTGTTGAAACACACAAGAAAAGAGATCCTTAGTTGCTTTAAATATTTTTAGCATTAATCTTATTATTTTTTTCTTAAGTGTCATAGGCATTGATCGGGCAAAGGGACATTTAGCACCCATTTTTAAGTAACATAATTCTAAGATTGAAATTGAGTTGACCAAGTTGTGGACATAGTTGGCTCTTAAAACGGACAAGGCTTCACTTTATGACCAACTCAAGTGTGAGTTCTAGCTTCATAAAGATGAATTGTTTTGAACGTGAGCACCTGAAAGTAAAACAATGTTGAAGATGACCACATTGGTAGATGGTGAGGCACACTAGGCTAGATTTTACATGAAGTAAGGTGAGGATTTGTTCCTCAAAGTTATGAATATTGGAAAGGAATTGGAAAGCTTGGCATGAGTCCAAGCTTATCCTCATCACAAATGGGCAAGGAGATATGCAAATATATGAGCAAGACCCAGGCTGAGATTTTCTGTTTAGTGAAGGAAAGGACAGAGGATCTTGACCCTGGTCACATGGCTAAATGTCTTAAGGGTTTTTTTTAAACAAACCTTGTTTTTAAGCTTATCTTATCTTTTATTTTTAAAAATACACTTATGGAACTTATAAGCTCAATCTATGAATAAATGTTCTTGTTTAATGGATATCTTTAAGCTTAATATTGTACATGAGCATTCTACCTAGTTCTTGACCGAGATGATTATCTCAAGCCTTAAATCTTCGTGTAGCTTAGTTATTGTAGTTGGTGATACCTACTTCCTAAGATCAAGCTTCTACCCAATCGTTCTTGATCGGTGCAAAATTATAAATGCATAATATCATAGTTTTATAGTAAAGCGATGAGAAGAGTATCGTCCTCAAGGATTAGTAACTTACTTTTGAAAAATACCAAAATTATGTTAATCTCCATTTAATTTAGAGAAGTCACCAAGGTTGTACTAATTGGAATTTAAAATAAAATCAATTTAAAGAAAATGCGTAAAAGAAAAAAATATTTTGTTCGAAAATCAAATCAATGGGAAGAAAACTTCTAGGAAATTGATTTCACCTAATCTCTCACTATGTTTTACTCATCTAGCTAATTAAATTTAAATCTCTCTATTTGTTAGCAATCTCCAAAAAACATCCAAAATCCTCTTTCGATATGATGATTTGCATAATTTGGCATAATTTATCACTTATCAACTTTAAAATTTAGTCTAATTTTATTTATTTTTTATTGAATTTAGAATTTATTAGTATTATTTAAATTTTATTGAAGATTTGAAGATAATGAAGATCCAAAATTTTAGAACCAAATCATGTAAGGATTCTCAAATTTAAATGAATATATATATATATATATATATATATATCAAAAAGAGCATTTGACATAAAAACAAAAAAGGAGAAGAGAAAAGAGGCTAGAAAAAATGAAAAAAGAAAAAAGAAATGAAAAGGTAGAGAATAGGGTTTAGAGATATAGGAGAAGACAAAAATAGAAAGGATATGAGCCATCAACGAGAAAAGAAGAAGAAAAAATATTCAGAGCAGACAAGGAGAAAAGAAAAAAGAAAAAAAATGTGAGAGAAGACACGAAAACATATTCTTTTTATGATTTAATTTTTTTTCAATTCCTCTGAAAAAATTATGGTGAATTCGTTTATGTTAAATTTAATTTTTAGCATGAATTAATTTATTTATTCTAGGAAAAATATGTAATTTAATTCTGAACTATGCTTAATTTTTTATGTTAATTTGAATTATTCTCTTCATGTTTATCTAATTTATTCTGACTTTAATGCTTCTAATTAATTGACAATTAATTAGATTATTTTTGTCTTGATAGTCAATTGAAAACATTCTCGTTCATCAATTTACCCAAGTGTATGCACTTTAACAAAGTAAAAAAGCATTAAGACCAATGATTTTAATACTAAAGAAGTTCATATAAGTCTTTCAATCTCTGTATTTATTTTTGTTGAAATATTTCACATTTATCCTATAATTTTCTCTTTCGATAATAAATCACAAGACCAAAATCATCGAATTAATGGTTGGTTAATTGGAAGCAATAAACTCAGAATAAATCAGAAAAACATGAAGAGAAATAATTCAAATTAGCATGGAAAATCAAGCATAGTTCAGAATTAGATTAAATCTTTTTCCTAGAATAAAAAAAATTTAGTTCATGCTAAAATTAAATACAACATAAACAAATTCACCATACTTTTTTTGAGAAGAATTGAAAATAAAATGAATGCCAAAAAATCTACTTTGTGTTCCTCTCTTTCAACTCTTCTTTGCTGCATTCTTCTTCTATATTTCTGCATTTTTTTTTCTTTAAATTGATTTTATTTTATATGTGCTTGATTGCCCATTTTGTCACTAGAAAGAAGAGGGTTTTCCAAACCACTGATTTCTGGTCATCTTTGCAAAATATTGATTATATGTACTTGATTGCCCATTTTATTGATACAGAATGGAAGTATCAAAAAATAATTATCATTTTTTGCCAAATTCCAATATTTCTTTTTGTTGTAAAAATTGGGTATATTTTTCCTATTGTAAGTAGTTACTATTAACTTATGATTTAAATGAATATAACTCAAACTAACCCAACAAAATAATGTTATTGAAAATATAATATTAAAATAAATTAAAGCAGATATTGAAACAGAAATATTAAAGCAGGAAAATAAAAACACCATAAATTTAATGAGGTTTGATATAAATGTTACTTAAGTCCTCGGGCGTCGTTGACCACTTCCACTATCTCCAAATGGATGAACTCCAAAATTACAACTGATTGGACAAAATTGAGCTAATCAATTACCCTTACAAAAGAGAGGAAAATTTACAAATTTTGGAATATTTACAAATGGTGGAGGAGGGCTTTATTTATAGCCCAAAATACAACACCCATATTCATTCCTAACCAATGTGGGACTTTTCCAATTTTCTCACTAAGGAGCTATACAAAAAATCTCCACCTTAGCGACTTCATGATTCTCAAATGATTTCTTCAATCACTAGATCAATAACGGCAGTGCCAATTCAGATTTTCTGGATGTTAATCAAGTTCAGACAATGTTTGAACTTGATTGTTGTTACCACCTTAGTCATCATATTTGTGGGTTTCTCTGTAGTATTGATATTCTCAACTAGTACTCCACACTTTTTAATAATCTCTCGCACAAAATGATAACAAACGTCAATGTGCTTTGTATGTTCTTGGTAGACTTGGTTCTTTGCTAAATGAATAGCACTCTAACTGTCACAAAACACCTTAATATGTTTTTGACCAATTCCCAAGTCTTCTAGCAAACCTCGTAACTAAATAGCTTCCTTCACAGCCTCTGTAACTGCTATATACTCTAAATAAAGAAATTGTGGATCACAAGGTAGACTTCTAACAAACTGTAGCTCTAACAAGAGTAAACACATAACCAGTAGTTGATTGATACTTATCTAAATCTCCTATATATTCGGAATCACAATATCTGACTGCACATTGAGCAATAGTATTATCCTATTGAAATACTAAACCAGCATCTACAGTATTTAGAATATATCGTAGAATCTATTTCATAGCCAACCAATGTTCTTTACTAGGATCATGCATGTAAATGCTTACAACACCAATCACATATGAAATGTTAGGTCTTGTACACACCATTTCATACATCAAGCTACTAACCGTATTTACATATAGTACATTTTCCATGTATTCTCGTTATGCATCATTCTTAGGAATAATTGAGCACTAAGCTTGAAATGAGAAACAAGCGGAGTATTTATAGGTTTTGTCTATTTAAATATTCATACCAAAATGTTGTAGTACCTTCTTCAAATATTGACTTTGGGTCAAACTAAGCTTCCCATTATTTTTGTCTCTGCTTATCTCCATACCGAGAATCTTCTTGGCTTCTCCCAGATCTTTCTTCTCGAATTTCTGATTTAGTTGAGCCTTTAACTTCTCAATTTCTGCTAGGCTCTTCGATGTAATCAATATATCATCTACATACAGTAGGAGATAGATGAAATATTCATCTTGTAGCTTACGAAAATAAACACAATGATCATGTGTGCTTCTAGTGTACTTCTGCTACAACATACAATGATTTGTTCAGCTTACAAACTCAATTCACTTTACCAACAACATTAAACTCTTTTGGTTGAGACATATAGATTTCCTCTTCTAAGTCACCGTGTAGGAACAAGGATTTCACATCAAGTTGAACTAGTTCTAAATCCAACTATGCTACCAAGGCCAACAAAATTCAAATAGAGGAATGTTTTACAACTAGAGAAAATACCTCATTATAATTGATTCCCTCTTTCTGAGCATAGCCCTTAGCCAGCAACCTTGCCTTGTAATGAACACCATCTTTATTAGAAAAATTTTCTTTCTTTGCAAACACTCATTTGCAGCCAATTGGATTTTTGCCCTTAGGTAGTTGTGTCAACTTCCATGTCTTATTCTTCTGAAGGGATAGAATTTCTTCATCCATAGCTTCCTTCCATCTTTCAAAATCAGGGCTTCTAGTTGCTTCTTTATATATGGAAGGAACATCATCATGCACAACTAAATGTGCACATGCCACCATATTCTTAAATTGAGTAAGTAGGTCTTCAAAATCTTTGAATCTAGTAACCACCTTGACATTTTGTCATCGTAGCCTATCAACTACAGTTTTTTCTTGTTGTTGTGGAGGTTCTTGGGTTAAAAACTCTTCATCTGATTCATCTTCTGTCAATGGAGGATCAACTTCTATCTTATCTTCACTAATTGGATTAATAATTCTACTTTCAAACTCCACATGTTTCAGAGTTTTCTCCACCTACTTCAAAGTTTGCTCTACTTGCTCCAAAGTGCCATCAATCTTCTTAGTTACCTTTATTTGCAAGGAAAATTCATCAAAGGTAACATCTCTGCTAAAGATTATCTTTTTCGTTTCAAGGCACCATAGTTGATATTCCTTAGAACTAGAAGGGATGCCCAAAAAATAGCTTTCTTGGCTCTTAGATCCAACTTTGATTATGTTACACGGTAGCATGTAATAGAACCAAAAGTATGTAAGAAATCGTAATTTATAGCAGGTTTTCCATATCATGCCTCCATAGGCATTTTGCCTTCAAGAAAAGATGATGGTAGATGGTTGACGTAATTTCTAGTAGGTTTTCCATACCATACCTCCATAGGCATTTTACCTTCAAGAGAAGATGATGGTAGATGGTTGACAAGATGATATGCATATGTCATAGCCTCAGTCCAATACTGCTTACCTAACCCAGTATTTGACAACATATACCAAACCTTTTCCCAACAAAGTCCGGTTCATACGTTCTGTAACTCCATTCTATTGTGGTGTTTTTTGAATAGTGAAGTATCGCATTATCCCTTATTCTTTATAAACCTTCATAAATGGATCATTTATGTACTCAATAACATTATCAGACCTCAAAATCTTGATCTTTCTACCAGTCTGAGTCTTGATCATCTTCTTCCACTTGAGAAAAATTCCCATCACTTCATCCTTCTTCTTCATAAGATACACCCAAACTCTTTTGGAGAAGTCATCAATGAAAGTGACATAATAATGTTTGCCACTCATAGATAGAGTTCTTGTTTGCCCCCATACATCAGTATGGATGTAATCCAAACTACCCTTTGTATTATGGAGAGTAGTGCCAAAGCTTACTCTTTTCTACTTCCTCAATACACAACGCTCACAGAATTCCAACTTATTGGTTCTCGCACCTTTTAACAGGCCTTGCTTTACCAAAATCTGTAAATCTTTTTCACTAGCATATCTCAAACACATATACCACAACTTGGTAGCTTCTGAATCTCTTTCTTGCTCTGAAACTATTGTTGATGTTGTCCCAATAATCGTACTACCAAGATACTAGTACAATTTATTCTTTTGAACAACTTTCATTGCTATAAGTGCTTTAGAAGTATCCTTCAATGCCTCATTTTGTGTGTTCACAGTGAAGCCTTTTGATTCTAAGACTCCCACAACAATGAGATTCTTCTTCATATCTGGAACATAATGAACATATGTCAAGACCCTGGTTGAACCATCTTGATTCTTCAAACGAATTGTATCGATCCTCCAAAATTTGCATGGATAATCATTACCTATGAAAACAACTCCATAATTTATTTCTTCAAAGTTAAAGAACCACTCCTTATTAGGAGACATATGGATGGTACATGCTGAATCAAAAATCCAATCACCAAGATAGGATATTGCTGACGAACTAACCAATGCAAAATCTGAATTTGAATTGCTTTCAACTACTCATGCATCAGACGACATAAATTTTCCTTTCTTCTACCACATTCATCTTTATCAATCCTTCTTTTTGACAGAGATCTACCTCTCCTTCCTTTTTGTTATGTTTGTGGACGTCCTCTTACAGACAGTGCCTTAATTGCTTCATTCCTACTTTCTTTCTTTTTATCTTTCTTTCTAATTTCATAATTATACAAAGTAGTGCAAACTTCCTCAAAAGACATTTTATCCTTCCCAATGAGTATGTTTGTAATAAGGTGATCAAACTCATCGGGAAGGGAAGCTAACAACATTAAGGCTAAATATTCATCTTTAAAAGTTTCATCCATATTTAACAAATCTGCTACTAATCGATAAAAAAACAGTAATGTGGTCATTTATTGTGATACCTGAAAGGTATTCAAAATGGAAAAACTTCTTCAAATAGAGCCAATTATGTCCGCTCTTCTCCATGAACTTGTTCTCCAATGCCTTCAACAACTTACTTGCAAATGTCTCTTTCATAAACGCGTACTTTTGTTCTCTTGAGAGACACGAATGGATTGTACCACATGCCAATCGGTTAATATTTTTCTACTCGACTTCATCTACTCTATTTGGTTTCTCTTCTTCAATGGCGATGTCTAGACCTTGTTGAAACAGAGTATTTAGAACTTTGCTTTGCCACATGCCGAAATGAATGGTTCCATCAAACTTCTCCACCTCAAACCTTACATTCATCACCATAGTTCTGCTTGACGTGGATGACTAGCCTTTGTTTGAAACAAATTTTTCTTCCACCATTTCTTCAAATTACAACAACTAGCAACTATATTCCAATAGCAAACAAATGCCTAGGTAGAAACCTTCAACTGTGATACCAATTGTTGGGAAAATCGGGTATATTTTCCCTACTCTAAGTAGTTACTATTTACTTATGATTTAAATAAATAAAAATTAAAATAACCCGACAAAATAATGCTATTGGAAATATAATTCTAAAATAAACTAAAGCAAATATTGAAACAGAAATATTAAAGCAAAAAAAAAATACAAACACCATAACTTTAACAAGATTTGGCATAAATGTTATCTAAGTCCTCGAAGGTTGTTGACCACTTCCACTATCTCCAAATGGATGAATTCTAAAATTATAACTGATTGGAAAAATTGAGTTAATCAATTACCCTTAAAAAAGAGAGGAAAATTTACAAATTTTGAGATGTTTACAAATGGTGGAGGAAGACTTTATTTATAGCCCAAAATACAACACACATCTTTATTCCTAACTATTGTGGGACTTTTCCAATTTTCTCACTAAATAACTATACAACACTTTTGTTTTTACTATCACTACAAATAATGCTTCTAGTAATGATACTTCTATTGCCTACATCAAGAAGAAGTTGATTAGTTGGAATGGTTGTTTGTTTGAGGGTTAGTTTTTGCATGTTTGCTGTTGTGCATGCATTGTAAATCTGATTGTTTTTGAGGGGTTAAAGGATTTGCATTCGATCATCAGATTTGTGAGGTCCTCCCCCATCAGATTGCTGAAATTCAAAGGCTATGTGGACAAAGAAAAAATTGAAAGCAAGAGTTTACTTGTCCTAAATGTCAGTACCAGGTGGAATTCAACCTTTCTCATGTTAGAATCTGCTTGCAAGTTTCGTAAAGCATTTGAAAGGTTGAAAGAAGAGGATGGAAAATATATGTCATTTTTCTTCAGAAATGGAAGGTCCACTCACTAGTATCGATTGGGAAAATGCCAATGTCTTTGTGAAGTTTTTGAAGTCCTTTTATGATATCACTGTTCGATTGTGCCTCTTTGAATGTTACTTCTAATCTCTATTTTCATGAATTATGTGAAATTCAACCAAAACTGATTAAATGGTGTGAGCTGGTTGATGATTTACTTACTAGCATGGCAACCGATATGAAATTCAAATTTGACAAGTAGTGGGTTTCTATCGAAAGGGTCAATAAGTTACTGATTATTCCGGTAATACTTGATCCTAGATTCAAGATGCAATACTTGACCTTTTGTTTTCATCATATCTATGATGATAGTATGGTTGACTCGATGATAAATGAGGTTAAAGAGGTATTGGTTAAAATCTTTGATATTTATGCTAAAAACGTCTGGCAGTTCTGATCCTATAAATAGAAATGATTTGCAATCTGAAGGCCATAACAAAAACAGAACATCAGATTGATGACCTCTTTCTAAATGACTTTTTGAAACATATATATGGAAGAAAGACAAACAGGAAGTGACAAGTCTGAGCTAGACAAATATCTATTAGATCCTTATGAGGGTGGAAAGGATAAAAATTTTGATTTGTTAGTATGGTGGAAAGTGGTTGGTAATAAGTATCCTGTATTCTGATTGCAAGTGATGTTTTGGCAATTCCTTTATCCACTGTGGCTTCGGAATCTTCCTTAGCATTGGTTTGCACACAAAATTGGCTGAGATCTTCATCTATTTCTTGTAATACTATGATGCGGAGATATGTGATGAAGTAGAGACAGGGATAATATTTATAATTTTTTTTTTTTTGTGTTATTTCTCTTATTTGGCTAAAACTTGTTCTGAGATTGATGCCTAAACATTTTTTCATAGAGATTACAAGTTCTTGCAATATTGTGGATTGACTTGATTAAGGTAAAATATTTATTATATACTAATCTATTTGATATATCTTATTAACTTTATTCATTCATTTGTAGATTCAGATATCAATTAGTTAAGTATTTTGATGGAGGATACGCTGCTTTTTGTGAAACCCACTGCTTGTGAAAAAATTGATGATTTCCTTTGTGATACACATTTTGGCAGGTAGTATTACTTTTTAATTACTTTATTTATTTAGCTCATCTGCTAATTAGTTTTTTTCTTCTTTTTCTTGTAGGTATGAAATAGCTGCTTGGAGCTTGAAAATCTGATTAATGGATAACATGCTGCTCTCTTTCGGAGGTTTGGAATTGCAGTATTGAAGAAGGCTGAAAGCTCCATGAATGCTATAAACTTGTGAATTTTGTGTAGTATCAATTAATTAGTTTAATGATTATCTGCATCATGGATGTGTATTTTTATATTATATAAAATACAATGATAACATATGTATTTCATCAAGTATATTCAGATATAATTATGTATTTGAAGACTTGGTTTATATTGTTACTTTTTTAATTTATGAAATGATTTTAGTGCAATGATAATGAAAGTAGCAGGTCTGTAAATAAATGAAATTAATGTGCTCTATCTAATAATACCCATTTCAAAGATAGTGGTTTGTTAATTTTAGCTTTTTATATTATGCCTTAAACATTTTTTAGAGACCGATTGCCGGCTTAAACTAAATTGAATTATTTTAGTTTGATTTGAATTGATTAGAGAGGTTTGTAATTGATAGGTTTCGACCCTACTATCAAGTTAATCCGAGTACGTCGAGTTTGCTTAAGTTTTTGCTTTACCTAACTCAATTCATTCCAAAAGTTTATAAATTATGGACTTAATTAATTTAAAGTGTATGAATAGGTTATTTTTAATTTTTACTAATTTATAATATAATAACCTAAACAAAGCAGTTAGACATGCAATCGCGTATAAAAATAAGTGCAAAAATAAAATAATAACACACGATATTTTTAGGTGGAAACAACCTAAACCACAATCATGACCTAAGAGGAAAAGCAACGGTCCACCGGACCACCTAACTTTCCACTATGAAAATCAAATGTTCAAGTACAAACTCGGTCTTATGCTACTCTCCCTAGGATACTACCCCAATGTATTTTACTTACGAGCCCCTACTCTATTTTTACAGTTTCTAATATTAGCGTGAGTGGTTTTCAAACCAACGTTTCAATAAGCTTCCTGTCAATCATCCTGGTTGCCTACCCAGTCGGCATCTGTAAAACCACTTACTTTACAAGTAGTGTCAGTAGTAAAATATAAACCATAATTACTTATTCTTGAGATATACTTGATGATTCTCTTTACATTCTCTAAGTGTGATTCCTTAGGGTCAGCTTGATAACGAGCACACAGACTAACACTAAAACATATGCCAGGTCTACTTGTAGTGAGGTAAAGTAAACTACCTATCATACTCCTATAAAGGGTTTGATCAACACTTTTACCTTGAGTGTCCTTTGTAAATTTTGTGTTGGTACCTAAAGGAGTCTGTAATGGCTTGCTAGTTTCAAGACCAAACCTTTTAACAAGGTTACAGGCATACTTGGTTTGAGAAATAAATATATTATCACGAGATTGTTTGATTTGCAAACCAAGGAAGAAAGTCATTTCACCTATCATGGACATTTCAAATTCATTTTTCATAACATGCACAAAATCATCCACTAGTGTACTAGATGTGGATCCAAAAACTATGTCATCCACATAAATTTGAGCAATAAAGATCTCGTCACTACTCCTTTTAATGAATAAAGTCTTATCAACTCCCCCTTGAATAAATCCCTTGTTCAAAAGATAGTTGGTAAGTCTCCCATACCATGCTCGTGGAGCTTGTTTCAAACCATAAAGAGCCTTTTTGAGTTTGTAAACATGATTTGGAAATTTCGGATAAACAAATCCTTTTGGTTGTTCCATGTACACCTCATTTAAAAATCCATTCAAAAAGGCAGACTTAACATCCATTTGATATAATTTGAACTTCATATGATAGGAAATAACAAGTAAAATCCTAATTGACTCTAGTCTAGCTACAGGTGCAAATGTTTCATCAAAGTCAACTTCTTCTACTTGCGTGTAGCCTTGAGCTACTAACCTAGCCTTATTTCTAACAACAATGTCATGCTCATCAGATTTATTTTTGAACACACATTTTGTTCCAATAACATTTTTTGTTTTTAGGCTTAGGTACTAATACCCACACATGATTTCTTTCAAATTGAGCTAACTCATCCTGCATGACATTTATCCAAAATTCATCCCTAAGGGCTTCATTCACATTTTTTGGTTCAAATTGAGAAATATAGCATAAATGGGTTACCTCACTTATTTGTCTTCTTCTTGTTACCATGATTGCATTAGGATTTCTGATTATATTCTTAATAGGATGATTTTTTGAAGTTCGAGTTGGATTTATCATTGATAAGGTTAATGCTTCTTCCTTCTTTTCTTCTTTTTCCTCTAACTCTTCTTCTTTTATTCCAATTGTGTCACTGGTCATTGTTAATTTAGGTGTTGTGAAATTTTCTTCATTTCCAACTTCTTCACTAGTAATCTTCTTACCTTCATCATCTATAACGACATTTATGGATTCCATAACTATATTAGTTCTACAGTTGAAGACTCTGTAAGCTCTACTATTTAGGAAATAACCAAGAGATATACCTTTATCACTTCTTGAATCAAACTTAACCAACTGTTCTCGATCTCTAAGTATGTAGCATTTACTTCCAAAAACATGCATAAAATTCAGATTGGGTTTTTTACCTCTCCATATCTCATAGGGAGTTTGGTTTGTACCTGGGCGAAGATATACACGATTTATAATGTGACATGCAATGTTTATAGCTTCAGCCCAAAACCTTTTGGAGACTCCCTTGGCATGCATCATTACTCTTGCCATCTCTTGAAGTATTCTATTTTTCCTTTCAAATACTCCATTTTGTTGAGGTGTAATAGGAGCAAAGAATTCATGAAAGATACCATGTTCTTTGCAGAAGTCAGCATACTTGGTATTTTCAAACTCTTTTCCATAGTATGTTCTTAGTCTCTTGATGGTTACTATTTTGTCACCTACTTCAACCTGCACTCTTGTACAATATGAGATGAAGAACTCAAAAGCATCTAGCTTGTCTCTAAGAAAGTCTACCCACGTGTAGCGAGAAAAGTCATCTACTACAACTGTGATATATTTCTTACCTCCATCTCATAGGACCTATAAGGTCAATATGTATCAATTCCAATACTTTGTTTGTATTTATACTCTTGATATTCTTATGAAAAATCCTAGTTTGTTTACCCAATTGACATGGTCCATATACAGGTATTTCAATTTTTGAGAGAATAGTTAAACCACACATAGTCTCAGTTTTACTTAATCTAACCAGATCTTTAAAATTCATATGACCTAGATTTTCATGCCACAAGGTAGTTGAGTCATTTCTATCTAGGTTACATACTGTGGGTGATGTATCAATACAATAACAATTGTCATGTGATCTAATTCCCTTAATCATACATTCACCTTTTTGATCTGTTACAATACAATGATTGTTTGTAAATTGCACATTAAAATCACTATTACATATTTGACTTATTCTAATCAAGTTTTCCTTAAGTCCTTCCACATATAAAACTTCATCAAGTTTAGGGATACCCTCTATTTGAAAAGAGCCTTTTTCCAATAATTTTAGATGTTTTACCATCACCAAAGGTAACTGTCCCTTCATTGTATTCCTTAAAGGTTTTTAACAAAGAAAGATTCCTCGTTATGTGTCTAGAGCATCCACTATCAAAATACCAAGCGGTATTTGATTTATCTTTAAACGCTATATGGGCCACAAAGCAGTACAACTCAGATTTCTTAACCCATCCTTTTTAAATTTTGGACATTTGAGTTACCGGTTTCTTATGTTCCTCTTTTTTTGTAGTTCTTGTAGTAAAAACTTTACGTTTTGAAATTTTTTGAGGTGCCTTAGAAACATTTATACTCGTGATAGAATCATAAGCATAAAGAAATCTACACATAGGTCTAATATGTCATTTCCTACCACAATGATGACAGATGGGAACAGACTAAATTTTCTTAGAATGATAAGGTGTAGAAACTACCTTCCATGCCTGAGCAATAGTGGGTTTTACAAATTGAGTTTTGGATGATGAATGTGTTGATTGTTCATCTATGTATCCAAGACCTCTCTTATCTCCATGTGGTTTTCCATAGTCTAGGACTTTGGTTAATTTTTCAGCACCAATGGTCAAATTCTTCATCGTTTCTTTAGCAATACTAAGTTATTGCCTAAGATTTTTGTTTTCCTCAATGGTTTCTGCAAGTCTCATATTCAAAGCATTAATATGATCAGAAAATTCCTTTTTATCTTTCTCTAGGCTAGAGGAATTTGTTTTGTGAACATTGATGATATCATTAAGTTTAATTACTTCCACAAGTAATTTATCTCTCTCTTCCCTGACACCTAGACAATCCATGAATAGTTCCTCATAATTCGATATATTAAACTTAGATAGTAAGAGAGAAGAGTTTACTTCCTCATTTTCTTCATCCGAGCTAAGGTCGGAGTCATTGTGATGTGCATTGGAAGTTGCGGTGAAGGCAATAATTAGTGTCATCATCCTCTGAGTTACTAGCATTATCTTGCTCACTTTCTGTGTCACTGAGTGTAGCATTAAAGGCTTTTCCAAATTTATTTTTATTGTTAGCACAATCTATAGAAATATGACCAAATTCCCCATAAGTAAAGCATTGAGGACTAGTGGGCTTACTTTTCTTACCGTCAAGGCTAGGAGGCTTGATTTCCCTTGACTTTCGGTCATTCGAATGACTGGATTGTGCCTTGTTGGAATGATTATTATGTTGACCCTTCTTCTTCATGAACTTCTTAAATTTTCGTGCTAACAAGACTAGTGACTTATCATTCATATCATCATCATTATCAAAAATGTACTTTTTGGAGCTTTTGAATGCCACATCCTTATTTTTCTTGGGTGGATCAAGAGAAAGCTCATAGGTTTGGATTGACCCGACAAGTTCATCAATTTTTAGTGTGTCTACATTCTTGCCTTCCTCTATCGCTGTAACTTTCATCTTGTAGTCTACTGTTAAAGAGCTTAGGAGTTTGTGTACATGTATAGGTTGTGGAATTTTCTCACCAAGGTTAGAACAAGGATTAGTGATATCACAGAAGCGAGCATAGAACTGACCAAAATTTTCTGTGTTGCTCATTTTAATGGAATCAAACTGAGATGTTAGCAATCTCAATTTTGTTTGTTTCACTTGGGAGGTTCCCTAATGAGCAAGAGCAAGTGCATTCCATGCATCTTTAGCAGTTTCACAATCGAAGATGCAACGAAACTCATCCATTGACATTGTAGCAAATATTGAGCTTAGACCTTTTTGGTTTGCCCTACTGATAACTGTATTTTATATAGTTATTTTCACATATTTTATTAATTAAAATTGCTATTTCTTAATGTTTTTTGTTAATTTTAGTTTAATAAATTAGTATTTACTATTTTTTATATTTTTTAATAAAAATTAAATAATTTGTATCGAAAACATATTTAATTGCAAATTTGTGTCCAAAAATATAATTTCAAATAAAATAGTATTTAATTGCAATTTATAAAAGTCGAAAATATAATTTAAATTAAATTCGGGCTTGATTTTAATTATTAAAAATTTAAAAATTTAATTTAAATTAGAAAAGGGCTAAACTGTAATTAAAGAAAGTTGAAAATGTAATTTGAAATAAATTTGTGGGCCAAAATCCAATTAATTAAAGTTTAATTTTCTGCGCAGGTGAGAAGAACCACGCGCCAATATGCACGCGCGAAACGTGGACCGTTCGATCAAGAAGAAACAGCTAAGATTCGCGCGTGCCATTCACGCCTGACCAAATCGCGTGTACAGATTCTTTCACGTGGCTCGGCGCCCAAGTGGGGCCCACTGCCGCGCAGGCCGGCGTGCAAGTGGGACCCACTCTCTGACGCGTCCAGCCGTTGTCCCCCACATACACGCGCATCTGATCCCGTGCGCCGATCTCTGCGTGCAACCTGATTTTTAGCGAATCACATGAAGCCACGTGTCTGCACGAATCCTTGCCGCTAATAAGAAGATGCCACGTGTCACACTATATTTTTAAGCCAATCAGATCTCGACACGTGGCAGGTTACGATGAGCGCGAAGGCGCTGAATCTCGCACGCGTTCCAGCTGTTGCTCCCACGCGTCGCGCGCCCCAATTTCGTGCGACATTTTCTGTGTGCGCCCATTTCCTTCAACGAATCAAATGCTGCCACGTGCCCCACTATTTTTTTCAGCGAATTAGATCGCGACACGTGGCAGAGTTTATTGAAAATAAAAACAGAACGCACGGCTCCCCACTTATGCGTTTTCGATTCAATTTTCGATACAATTTTGTTGTGTTATGTGTGTGCCAAATATTTGTTCTAATTGATGTTTTAATTTTCCTTCTTCTTCATCTTATTTTTATGTATATGTTATAATTTTTATTTTAATTTTATGAAGTAATTTAATTTTTCTAGGGTTGCATTTGATCTAAATTTATGATGCTTTTATTTTAATTATTTTTGATAGATTTATAAGACGTTCGATTTGTTCGTTCTATTTTGTGCTTAATGCTTTTTGATTATTTACGAATCTTATCGAAACGATCCGTGGCACATGAATAAACTTAGAAGAGGCATTTGTGTGTATATTGCTTGTAAATAGAATGACATGTATGATGAAGGATAGGAATATACTCTAATTATATGTGTGACCATTTGAAAACTTAAAACGTAATGAATTTCGGTGAATTTAATTCTCATAGGAATATAGTGAATTAATTTAACGAGATGTGTTTATACGGAGCTCGAAAGAGATGTATGAATAAAATTAGAAGTTTTCGGTTGAAAAATTAAATGTACTAAAAAATATAAATCAAAAGAAAATAAAATGATTCGAGTTGATTAGTTTAGTGAAAAATTGCAATCCTAGATTTCTTTTATTTTGTTTTTAAACTTTTTTCTTACATTTGTTCAACACAACGATTGTTTTGAATAAAATCAGAGAGATATAATTTTAGTAATCAAAAAACTATAGTAACAAATCTCCGTGGGAACGATAACTTACTTATCAAATTTATTACTTGTGACCGTGTATGCTTGCACGTTTTTTGTGTGTTGCAAAACACACAACACCTACTAAGCGTGCGTTCTTGAGTGGTCCAAACTCTTCTTGGCTTTATGATTGTTACACCATCTTTCGTTACCGAAGGTGATTCCTAACCATCAAGAATAACATCTCAGACTTTTTCATCTTGTCTGAGAAAGGCTTGCATGCAAGCCTTTCAGTAAGGGTAATTAAACCCATCAAAGAGTGGGAGTCTAGCAGATGACCCACCTTCTTTCATTTGGTCCATAAGTAAGTGTGTATGTCCCTAAGGATCAATCTTACTAAGTGTGTCTAGTGTCGGCTCTGATACTAATTTAAAGTTTATAAATTATGGACCTAATTAACCTAGAGGGGGGTGAATAGGTTATTTTAATTTTTACTAATTTATAATTTAATAACCTAAACAAAGCAGTCAAGCATACAATCGTGTGTAAAAATAAGTATGGAAATAAAATAATAACACGCTATATTTTTAGGTAGAAACAACCTAGGCCACAACCATGACCTAAGAGGAAAACCATCGGTCCACCGGATCACCTAACTTTCCACAATGAAAATCAAATGTTCAAGTACAAACTCGGTCTTATGCTACCCTCCCTAGGATACTACCCCAATGTATTTTACTTACGAGCCCCTCCTCTATTTTCACAGTTTCCAATATTAATATGAGCGGTTTCCAGACCAGCGTTCCAATAAGCTTCCCGTCAATTAGATATGTTCCCGAAGTAACTGCAAAATAGTTAGCACAAAAACACAAGTGCCCGTGTGTGTTCTAGAACAGATTTAATAATGAATAATCTTAACTAGATGATTCAAAACATATGTCATTTTAATTAAACAACTAGCAAATCCTAGAGCAAAAAGATCAAGCACAAGTTCAATAAAAATAGTTTATTTAAAGATAATCAAATAAAATAATTATGATATAACAAAAACAATTATTTGATCTAACAATTTAAGAACAAAAATAAAGAAGAAGCTATAAGAACATATTATCAAAATAAAATAATTAAGCTTATTAATCAATCAAACATAACCATCAATATTTGATAGATTAACTAAATAAAAAAGCCTAAAGAATCAGGATCTTATATTTGTAAAACAAGATAGAGAAATTTAAAAGAATAGAATAATGCTCTTGTATGGTTGATTGAAATAATGAGGAATGAGTTTTATTTATGGGAAAAATTAAAACTCTTAATCCTATGTAATTGATAAATATCTTTTCTATTACAAATGAGATTAGTAATTCTCATTAATTAAGATAATTCTCATTTAAAATAAATTTCTTTTAAAATAGATTTTATGTTATCTTTTATGGTAAACATTTCAGTTATAATTTAAAGTATATCTTATCTAATATCTTTTAAAATAGATTTTATGTTAAAGATTTCAACTATAATTTAGAGTATATCTTATCTAATATCTTTTAAAAATAGATTTTATGTTATCTTTTATGATAATTATTTCAAATATAATTTAAAGTATGTCTTATCTAATATCTTTTAGCATATCTTATTTTGGAGTATATATCTAATATCTTTTAGCATATCTTATTTCATATTTTAGCACTAAAAATAATTTCAAATTTATAAGCATATGTTATTAAATGCATAAATGTAATCCTATGTGTCGTAGTTATCAAAGATATACCTGAAGTATAATTATCTGGAACTCGAACATTTGTTTGGCTTTTCTTGATAGACTTGATAGTAGGCCAAAAACAAATTTACAGATAAATATTTTGTCCACGAAAATAGTCGATACTCATAGTCCTTATACACCCAATGTCCACCTCTAATTGATAAATTTTATTATGTTTGTTTTTTAAATCTATTTTATTACGTTCTTGATAGAATTATACATCACCTATTTAACTATGTTTATAGGAGTAATTAAATAATTCGATCAATTTATTTAAAATGAAAAATATGATTTTATTTGTCAGATTTAGATTGGATTGGATTGACAAATTTATTAGATGCATAAGATTCAGATTGAAAATTATGCAATTCTTTTGGATTCAGATCGATTTCGGATTGATAGATTTTATAATCCACTATATTCGATCCGGACTGAATTATTATTAAATTATAAATAAATACATATTTTATTTTATAATATATTATATTTAAATATTATGTATACCATAATTATATTATATTATTAGTTTAGTTTAAAAATAAATATAAATATTTATAATAATGTAATAATTGTACAAATATATTTCTTATTCTTTTGATTTTTTTAGTTATGATTGTAAATAATAATATTTGTTATACTATAACAGTTTAAAATTTTAATTCATGTTTTTTCTGTCTATATATGACAATCATTCATAAATAAATTTTAATATAATTTTGATCTTATTTAATCTTAAAAAATTCTTTTTGTTTGAATTCAGATTGATTATATCATTAGATAGAATTTGAATAGAAAACTTAGTCTCTTTTAAAAGACAAGGGAAATAATATCATATAGGATTTTTTTTAGCTACAAATATACCGAGGAGAAGTAACTTGTAAAAGTTAAATCATATTTAACATATAATATTACCTTTTGGTTTAAGTTTAAAACTCATATTTTAAGTGTAAAGTTTTTAAATTTAAATTTTGTGTAGATTCATTTAATTTTTAATAAAATGCAATAATATAATAATAAATCTCATATTTTGATAAGCATTTGTTCCAAAAAAATTATTGTTAAATTTTTAGCTCTAATATTTAATTTATTTTTTATTTGTAATTTTTTGTGTAAGCCTAACAAAAAATCATTAAATTATTATATTTATTTCATTTATATCACCCAAATATTGTATTTATTCTATTTATATCATTCAATTAATTTTTGTCTAGGGTAAGTAGTTAAATGTTATATTTAAAATAACATTTTTTTCTAAACTGTATACTACTTAATTATTTTATGTATGATGTTATGTATGATGATGCTAAAATAATATAAATAAAATAATAGAGTGATTTAAAAGAAAAAAATAATCTAATGACACTAATAAAATAATAACAACAATTTAATAATATTTTTATAAATTTATGTTATTAATTATTATTAGTGTTGAGAGTTTCGAGTGTATGCTATTGAAGAAGAGAAAAAAGACCGGCGAAACAAAATGGTAACGTCGCCTGAGAGATTCGAACTCTCGCGGGGAAACCCCATGTACTTAGCAGGCACACGCCTTAACCACTCGGCCAAAGCGACACATTTTATTTTATTGGACATTTGTACTTTATAAAATGCTTTTGTTTTGCACTTTTGCTCACATATATGCTCATGGGGAGGCAAATGCCAGAAATGAAAATAAATTTTAGCAAAGTATTATTAGCCTCGAATAATATCTAAACTGAGAGTTACTACTAGTGTTTTTAGGTAGTAGAATATAATCCATTGAATTGTTTAACTGAGTCCTGATCATAAGCCTTAGCACTTCCTTGATAGAGGTTGGAATACTACAAAGTAATTTATTGTTTTGGAAAAGCTCGACTATCAGAATAAGAGGAAGAAGAAATGTGGCATCACTTCATGGTCACGAAAAAAAGTACAGAAAATGGTCATATTCTAACTGTCACAGATACTAATAATTTCAGTGAAAAAAGCATAATGACAATTTGACCCTACAATTCAGTGTCCTGGGGTACTTCGGGTTTGGGGCGGATCGGTTCAGTGCAATACTCATTTTTAGAATATCAATTCGGTTCGAATTTTAACCATCTTTTATTTTTATGTTTTAATTTTTTAGATTGAATTATTGTTCAAAACAGAGATAAAACGACACGTGGGTAATACCCGAATGGAATCATATCCAAAAGTAAAGAACCACGGGTCAAGATGATTCGGTATGGGTCAAACCTGAACCCATCTATTGCTATAATAATAAGATATTGTTCATTGTTCTCTCTTTGATTTGTATTTACCCAGATAGTAAATTCTATCACACTCATAGGTAAACCAGAATCTTCATGCAGGTACAATATGCAGCTTAAGAGTACAAAAGGGTGGGAAAAAAAAATACCATTTGGCATAAATAATGTGGTAAACAAGTGCCGAGAAGTCCATTACTCAAATCAATGAAGCTTATTCTTATTATTAATCTGAAGTACTGAACACAAGTATCTATATACCAATTTGTCTTTTGTAAATCTACCAATCAAATGGAAATAGCAGCCCCACTAGTCCACCTGACAGCAATTGGACTCCTCACATGATGAATTCCATCAGTCCACTCAATTGAACCAAATTTGGAAGAACCACTATACCCAATGCCCTTTGAAATTGTAACTTCAAACATTTGTGTTTGTTTCTCTGCTTGGAACTTAAGCTTACTTGGTACAACCTTAATTTCAACTCCTGCTGGTGAATCCACTTTCACCTCATAAACTGCATCAACATTACTTCCAATATTCTTAACATACCTCTTGTATTTAACAGACTCTTTATTGTTTGATTCAAAAACAACTGACAATGTTGGATAGTTTAAATCACCAGGACTAGACAATTTCTTGTCACATATATCAGAACCAGCAGTCTTTTTAAGAAAAACTGATATAGTCTTTGAATCATACCCAATAGAACATAAGAATGCAACATAGTCATTAATATCAATATCATATACCAAACCAGGATCAAGAGCTCTATTTAGATCAACATGTCCAGCTCCATGAGCAAATGGGGTTGATTCTTTTCCAGTCGAAAGATCAACAATGTTCTTACCTGAGTTATCTAAATTATAAGCTGTTGTCATGAGGGCAGATTTTATAGCAGCAGGGGACCAATTAGGATGAGCCTTTTTAAGCAAAGCAGCTAAACCACTTACATGTGGGCAAGACATTGAGGTACCAGAGATTATATTGAATTCAACACGTCTATGATCAATGTCCACTTCAGTTGGACTACTAGAACCAGACCAGGCAGCTAAAATGTTAAGACCAGGGGCTATAACATCTGGTTTTAGAATCTCTGGTGTGAGATAATTTGGACCACGACTACTAAAGGCTACAACTTTAGGAGCTGGTGGTGAAGTACCAATCACAGTTCCTTTAAAAATAATGGTGGCTGTTGGGTTTTGATCAGATTTTATGTAAGCTTTTATTTGATCTCCAGCAATTTGACCCACATTTGTTGTTGGTATCAAATGAGCATCAGCAACAAGCTCTTCACCACTATCCTCTGTATTTGCAAGTATCATTCCTATTCCACCAGCAAGTTTCACAGCAAATCCTTTTTCAACTCCAGCAGTATCACTACGATCACAAACAACAATCTTTCCAGCAACTTTTGAAGAATCAAGGCTATCCACATAGCAGTATTTATTGCCTGCATTTGCAGCATAGACCATAGGAAGCTTAAAATCCCCAAGGGGGTCACCACTATAAAGTGAAACACCGCGGAAGACTTTGCCATTCCCAAGGACTGCATCAGCAGGAAATTCTCTGTCAATTGTAGAAGCACCAACAGTTAGTATCCAAGGAGCAATATTTGTAACAGTATATGGACGAGACCCAGAATTGCCAGCAGAAGCACTAACAAGAACACCATGTTGGGCAGCTCCAAAAGACCCAATTGCTATTGAATCAGTTTCATATGGAGGAGGATAACCTGAGGCTCCAACAGAAAGAGAAATAATATGAACCCCATCAGCAATAGCTTGGTCCATTGCAGCAAGAATGTCAGAGTCAAAACATCTATCACTCCAGCAGATTTTATAAGCAGCAATTCTGGCTTTGGTAGCCATTCCTTTAGCTTCACCTTGAGCATATTGATAAAAGCTTGCATTTTTAACCACAGACCCAGCAGCTGTTGAAGCAGTGTGAGTTCCATGACCTTCTGTGTCTCTTGGGGACTTAGATTCTACAGATGTATTCATGGGTCTTTTCAAAAATGCTTCATATCCTTTGTGAAATGCTCTAGCACCAATAATCTTCTTATTACAAGCCGAAGCAGGAAAGTCATCAGCTATTTCACATTTTCCTTTCCAACCGGAAGGAACAGAACCCAATCCTTCATCTGAGAAACTACGTCTTTCTGGCCAAATCCCAGTATCAAGAACTCCAATTATTATATCTTCAGCATAATTAGAGTTAGGCCAGAGACCAAAATTATCTGCAAGGCCTAAGAAATGGGGGGTTCTTGTGGTGTGAAGTTGTCTGGCTTGATCTGGTATGACAGAGAGAATCCCATGAATGTCTTGTAGCTTTGAAGCTTGAGAGGCAGTGAGACTGGCAGAGAAGCCATTGATGGCTTTGTTATAAGTGTAAAGAAGCTTGGTGGGGTGAGACGAAGGAGGAAGAGAATCAAGAATGGAGGAGTACCAGTGATAATGGGAGGAGAAGAGAGTTGGCTTATCAGATTTAGCTACATAAATGATGAAGTTATGTGGGCCATTTGATTGGGTGGACAAGGTCAAAGGGATGAGACAAAGAAAGAGGAAGAAAAAAGTTAGGTAAGACAAGAAGTGTAAAAGGGTTCTCATTGGTAGGTTTTAACTAAGAAATTGGATAATGGTCTTAATCTATTGGTAATGGTGAAATAGAGGGGTTTAATACCTAAAGGTTAGGGATAGGAGGTATTTATATATTGAGAAAAGGAAAAATGGTAACTAAACGTAGGATACGTTTAATAAAAATTTATTTTATATATTAAGTGGGATATTATATGTTATTTTAAAAAAAAATTATAAAAATTTATTTTGTAAAAGCAAAGAAATTGTTTTATTTCACTTTTGGGAAGGAAAAAAAGAAAATACAAGTTAATAATCTTTATAAATTATATTTGTTATATTTTTATATAGATATCGAAGTCATACTAGCTAATAAATAACAGATTAAAATATATTTTTATTAAAATTAATGGATTTTTAACATTATCTAAGATCATATATAATAAGAAAAAAATTAATTATTTACGTTAATATTATCACAATTTTAATTGTTATTATTATAAATATTTTTATTAATAATAATTTTATCATATAATAATAATATTAAAATGTAATAAATTATAAGCGTATAATATATAATTTATATATTTTTATTACAATAATAAATAAAATAATCTTAGTAAATATCAATTATTAATTTTTTTCCGTGAATTTTAACACTTTTTGAGGTGAGATTCATTTATGTTAACTTACTGGAATGACTTATTTCATTGATTTTTATACAATTATACAATGTAGTTTTAATTTCTGAATGTTTCGTGCAAGATTTGGATTTCGAGGCCTATTAAAACCAACATATCTTCCAAAACAGCAAGGGATAATAAAAGATCAATCTTACTCGAGATTGCAATTACATGGATAAAGAGAAAACAATCACTTGGCGACAAAGATTTTATGAAGAAAACGACATTCGTTATGAGCAACAGTTGGTTCATTCCATATGTGGCAGGTTGTAGTTTTATTATTAATAATTAACACCTACAAGATTACCCATTATTTTATTTTTTATTTTTATTGTTTTAATAGCTTCATATCAACTTCTATTTCATTCATTTTTAATCCCATCATTTATCTATCCTACCTAAAATATATGAATATCCTTCTGAAAGTTTATTAGACTCTATTATTTTGAACAGTTTTTTTAACATATGTTATTTACGTAATATGTAAGTGGAAGTGAAGTGGGAGTGAGAGTGAAAGGGTGGTTAGGTGAGAGTTCTTTTGAAATCAGTCGAATAAGTTTATTATTTAAAAAATAGAAGGTTTTGGTAACACGTTATAATTAATGAAAAGTTTTGACATAGTTGGCAAAAGAAGTTTTTATTCTTTTATCTTTTGGATTGGGTGCACGTTTTCTTATTCGAAATGTGAGTACTTGATTTCAGACTCTATGTTCTCCAAGGTGATATTATTCTGTGAGTTTTAATAAATAAATTTAGAGGTATAAAATAAGTTGTATTATCTCGTATATTTTAATTCTCTAATGAACATGTTATCTTATTTTATTTAAATATTCTTTTGTCTCATTTAAATTGTAATACTAATAGATCTAACTTTAAAGTGATATTATTTTTCTTATTAAACTTACATTATAAATAATCATTTTATTATATTTTATATTATTTTTGTATTCTTACTTGTTTTATTTAAATTCATTAAATACAAATAAAATATCTCAATTAATATTATTTTATTATCATTTCATCTCATTAAAAATTAACTGAGATAATATGATATAGGTTTTGAAAATTAACGATGATCTCATTAATTTCATTAACATCTCAGCTTAATTTATACCTCTAAATAAAATTATTATTATGATTAAACTTTTCAATTACATTCAAATGTTTCACAAAACAGTTCATACAAGAAAGTGGACTTGATACCAACCAAAAAAGATAATGCATTCGTTAGTTTGCATCAATTTCTTTTAAATGCAGAGTAAATGTCATTAATTAAGATGAAGATAAGAGAAGATATATAACCTCCCTATTTAGGCATAACAACTTGGATCCAGCTAATTGCTACCTTAGACTATAAACGAAGTTGAACACGCTTCTATCTTGAACATTTCTGGTATACAGAACAAGAATTATTAAAGTTTTTTAGCACAGTTGGGACTTAGGACAAAGGTTAACATCATCCTTCTTCATACATTTACATGAATACAAGTTGAAATTGCAGCAGCTACATGACTAACATGAAAATTGAGTAAATTTGCATCCTTTGATATTATACCTTTTCTCCAAGCAACTGCTATCAGGGCACTGAGTCTTAGGTGATGGACAGTCAGCTACATGGCTTGTTAAGATGAACCAGGCAGTCATTTAAACGACAAATCCTACCAAGACTGAAACAACATTTTCCCCTTGTCAAAATAAACATACGTTATTCGCTTCATATCCATTCATTTAATTCAAAATTTTAGGATCAAAGATCAAAAGTTCAAAACCTTGATTGAACCATGGTTGATATCTTTTCTCGTTTTCAATGAATCAAACAACAACAAAAAAGTGACTGATAATTTTAACAAGATTTTTGTACCCAAAAAAAAACAATTCTAGCTTGAAAGATTATTGAAACCCGAATGTAAGTTTTGAATTTGAATAAGAAATATAGAATCCGAATATGATTAGAAAATAATGACTAAATTATATCATTGGTCTCAAACTTTGATTAAATTTACATGTCTCAAAGTTTTAAAACTTATGATATGGTCCTTAAACCTTTAAAACTCTACACATCTCAAAATCTTGAACCACAAAAATGTATTTTAATAGTCAAGTTAAGACCCACATATGAAGTTATTCAAAATTTGAGAAAAAATCGTATGATTTTAATGTTTAGAGACTTATACGTGAAGTTTTAAAAATTTGAGTACTAAATCATATATTTTAAATATTTAATGATCTATGTGTAAATTTGCTCAATATTTGTAGACTAATCAAGTAGTTAAATAAAAAATAATAATTAATAAAAATAAGGATGAAGGATCCTAGAGGTCCTATAACTTTTAATAAGAATGCACATAAATCTTATAGTTATCAAGTAGTGCACAAAAATTCTATAAATTTCAAAAAAGATGCACAATGATCCGATCATTGATCTTTGAAGAGATTAAAAATTAACTAAATTTTTTATTAATTTGTAATTCTAAAAATACCCCTTAAAATGTGATTACGACACATGATTACTTTAGGAGGAAAAAAACTATGAATTATCAATTTAGTTGAATACATGTGATACCAGTAACCCAATTCACTTATTTATTAACTTATGCTTTTTCAAGTGTAGTCTTAGGTTAATTGAAGAGTAGGGATTTTACAAGTTATCTAACTTTTGGTTTCATATGTAATAACTTTTGAGGTGAGTCTATTGGTTCAATAATGAAAAAAAATTGATTCAAAAGGCAATTTTTTTTATTTTCAAATGTACAGTAAATGGAGGGCAATTTTGGTATTTCAAATAAATTGAAGAAAAAAAAAACGAAGCCTGCTTGTCTTTCATTTCCATCATCTACTGTAATTTTTCTAACCAACCACTCGGATCAAGATATCAAAAATTTACAATTGGAGCTTAACATTAGCATGAACTCCACACTTTCCTCCTCTCTACGTTCCAGCAAAAAAAAAAAGGAAAAAAAAGATGATACCTTGCTCATTTCGTGCAGTAAATAAAATGGTCCCAGTCTCATCTCCAATAAGGCACTCGGCGATTCTGGTCTGACGGGATGACGCTCCTGCGTTAAGCATCATTTTTTTTTTTGGCAAATAAATTGAACCCAAAAACAATTACCTTTGGACCAATTTTTTTAATTATATGACCAATTGGACTCACCTCAAAATATATAGAACTAAAGCGTATTAAAATAAAAGTTACAAGACTCGTAGAAACCCTTGAGCCTTAATTGAATACCCTGGTAGATCTCTATTACAATAGAAGGGAAAAGCAAAGGCTTATTTATCAGGCATAAGATGGGGCAAATGTACCTGATTTTATTCCTGAAATGATAGGATTTATCATTCTCCTGCTTAGTGCTGGAAAGAAACAAATTTGAAATGGTAATGAGTTATACATGCTGAAATTACACTAGAAGAGTTTGAGGTTAATGTTCAAGAGTCATACTTAGCAATAAAGGGATCAAGTCTGGACTCTATATATGTGTCGAGCCTGTTAAAACAATATTCATGGTCAAATCAGATCATATTGATCAAGACATGCCTAAAAGATTACATGACAGTGTAATGTTAAAGAACCAAATCATCGGACAAGGAGTTTAATTATACGTACTCTTTACAGCAACTAGACGCAGGTTGTAGGCCATCAAGTAATTTCAACTCCTCCTGTTTGCATCAATATCTTTATAATTATGTACAATTCATCTTAGTCTACCAAAAGGCTGACATTAATTTCTTCAACACTCAAAAGGGACAAAAAAAAAGAAAAAAAAAATTGGAAAATATACAAACAATAATCACAATCCATTTTGTCCTCTCATCTTGATGCACATACAACTATGTAATGCAACTGTGCTGTAAGATAACAACTATGATTAAGTTATTAATGATGTATGTTGAAAGAGAAGCATCCTACGATTCAGGCTGCAAAGGACAATGTAATTGTGACGAGAAACACCATATGATTGAGGCCAGAAGCAAAGATTATTATTTGGAATTTTGAAGCTAATGCATTTTTTCCACAATGGCATATATTCAGTGACCAAAATATCTTAAACCATCAAGTATCCAAAATAGTATTTTAACTGTTTTCTAATTAATTTTTTAAGGTTTCTATATAGAAATTGTTAAGAAGTAACACATTATGAAACATTTACCAGAAGTGATGGCATTGCTTCTAAAATGGGGTTATTAGAAATTATTTCTAATGCAACTTACATGAAACCAGTATAGGAATACAAAATGGATATCAAAAAAATGCTCACCATATTTCGTAGACCATTAGTCAATAAGGACTTAACATGATTGCTGCAACCATGGCACAAGATTGTAGCATGATAGAAAATTGCTATCTGCTTCATAGGAAGCTCAATAATATACATATATATAAACAGATCAAGGCAAGGCAAGGCAAGGAACACAGATCTATCACAGCATAGATATGTGATTCTTAGGCATCTATTTATCCAAATCTTATACAAATAATTCCTCAAACGATTGGAATCAACAGTTGTAATTTAGCAGCTATGTTGAGAGTCCTCAATTAAGAGTTATATACAAAGTGGAAAGAGAGAGAAAACAAAATTGTGTGCATCTTCAAATCCACAACTGCAGAGAATAAACCTGATCAATTCCAATCCACCCTAATGCAAATCAACTTGCCCAAGATTTCACAAAGAATTGCAATCAGAAAAAGCATGAAGGAAGTAGGATTACTAAAAAGAGTTCCTACTCATTTAGGCACATAGGATACAACAGGGTAGACAAACAAAAGGTCAAATTACTAATTTGGTACCTTATCTTCTCTTCGTTGACCAAAGTAGTCCCTATCTTTTAACTTTTCCAATTTGGAACAATATCTTTTCAAAACAGACCAAATTATTGCTCTATTTTTTTTTAATTTGACCAAATTTCCGTTCGAGATAATTAATGAAGAAGAACACATGTAAGACATGGTTTTCATTAATGCTTGATTTAGCTTAACCACATATGAAGTACATGTCTTGCACAAATTCTTTTTCATTCATTTTCATTCTCGTTAGCACAGTCTAACAAGTCTCCAATATGAATGCATCTAATTTTATGAAAAACCAAACCAAATATTTCATAACATGAATGCAATACTTCATTTGAAATCCAACATATCCATATCACAAAACTCAAGTCCCAAATGCAGATGCTACTAACAAAAGGAACCATTTTGACAATCTATTCATAAGAAATAAAAACAATGTCTTTCATTCCCAAGTAGAAAATGGAGACTTGCCCAATTTGCTGCACTATAATGAAAGACGCATTTTTTCCTCGCTAATTTCAGACATAAAGCAAAATGTACTGAGCAATAAACATGGTCAAAGTTCAAAAATAGAAGACCTGAAGTAAAGTAATCTCTCTCTCCAAGACCTTGACTTTCACGATGTGTCTCCGCTTGCCGTACAAATCCAAACCCGGCGGTGGAGATTTGGGGTTCGCTGAACGAAAAGCTGAACATGTCCCAATCAACGACGTTCTTGACAAAGAAGAAGAAGAAACACAACGATTGTCCATGCAATAATTCTACTACTAAAAACCCAAATGCAAAAGTAGTGATTTCAGCTGTGGGTCAAAGAAAAGCTTGCTTTTCGGCAGCAATGTAGGTGTTGGGAGTGGAAGTTGCAAAGCTGGTTAACGACATGTCGTTACGCAGTAAGGTGGGGTGTTCACTGTTCAGTTTGGCTGGAAGACTGAGAAAGTCAAAGTACGAGCCTGCGATTTTCAGGTCACACGTGACTGTCACAAGGTTTTTTAATCACAAAATATATATGTATATTATAACGCAAATAAAGTTTTTAATCACAAAATAACACTGATTGTATCTAATTTATAACTCAATTCTTATTTTATTTTTTTGTCACGAACTCCACTCATTCATATATGTTATGGTGTTCATCGGTCCGATTTTGAGTTGGATGGTAACGAGACATAACGAGATTATTTAAAATAATTTTAATTAATACAAATAAAATAATATCGTTTGATTAATAAAATCGTTCGATTCAATCTAATTTAATTGATTTAAAAATTAATATAAATCAAATTATTTGAAAAACGATTTTAATTAATACAAATTAGATAAGACAATTTAATTTGTAAAATCGTTTGATCCAATCCGATTTGATCTAATTTTACGATTTTAGTCCCATCCTTTCCGGTTTATAGAAACATGATTTTAGTCTCTTCCTTTAATCTATATCTGTCTGCTGACTTATATGTGATTTTTGTCTCTTTAATTTATATCTCATCTTAAATTGTTTGTGATGGGTGTGCAATCGATACACTCATATCTAAGTTAAATGGATAATATATTACAGTATAAAAACATGTATTGTATTATTTAAATATAATATTAATTTACAGTTTATAAATAAATATGATAAGTATAATCTTATCTTTCGAATTAATCTATTAGGATTAAATATTTATAATTTTTATAGATGTGGTAAAATAAAATGTCTGAAAGCAGAAGACCGAGGTTAAAAAAAAAAGTAGAAAACTAAAATAAATAGAAGAAAATACAAACTAGAGTTTTATGCACCCAGGGAAAACTTCAACTGGTATCAAAGTTTGGCCCATTGGATGATCACTCCTATATTTTATAATTCATGTTCCAAATTTTGTTTTTTTCTTTTCCCAACACTGTGGACAAGCATAACCATTGAACATTGTCAATGAAACTAAAAATTAGTTTTTAATTGTTTATGAAATTGTCTTTTGTGAAGCCAATTCAGTGCACTTAAATTTGATGATGTAGTTATGACATAGGTTGAATCAATGTTTATTTTAAACAGAAGAAAACTGGTCAGCACTAAAGTCTAAACTAAACCTTCATCTATCAACATATGCTTAGAAAAAGGATTTTTTTTTTCTTGATAGTCATAATTTTCTTTCTTTTTCTTTTTTTTAATCAGAAATAATCCCAATTTTTAAAATATTTATTGATAAATAATAAGTGATATAATATAATATTATCTATAATTAAAATTTTGTAACTATATTAAGTTTTAAAATAGATGTAGTTATTATTAGGGTTGTTCATTGTATCGAAACCGTTTATTTTATACTCATTCGATTTGATCCGACCATTCATTCGGATTAAAATATACTAATCTGTAACCGATCTGATTATCTCTCACATCCGCTCAATCCGATCCGTAAATTATTTGGATGACATCCGATTAATCCAATCGATAAACTTAATTAATTCTATTTTTTATATTTTTAAATAAAAAATTTAAATTTTCATATAAATTATTTGATTTAAAAAAATATTAAAAAATAATATATATATATATATATATATAATTAATTTTTTTGAACAATCTTAATTATTATTACCGCCTCAAAAGCTATAGATGAAGCAACAAAGTGGGGTTTAAAACTCTGTGTCTGTAAATACTTTTAATGTTACATTAGAACAGCTTTTGTCCTATATTGTATACGTCAAAAGCAAAACAATTATACAACATGTACGACATCCATCAACACATCACCTGATAGATTACTCTAGCCTTCTTTAATATTATCCGACAAAGCAGGCAATAAAACAATTATACATACAGAGAGAACAGCGGAGGTATGTGGTACTTATTTTGAAGCTTGGTCTCTAATGGTCTAATCCACTCGTTTGTTCTTTTCATTGTATTAAAATGAATTTTTTTTAAATGTTTTTTTGCTCATATATAATCCACTCATCACGTAATTTTATTTTTAATTTTAAATATATATTTAGGAAAAAAAAAATAACTAACGATATTTGTTTTTTTTTTTTTTTACCTAAAAACCAATAAAAAAATTCTTAAGAAATTAAAAACGAAATTTTACGTATATAAAAGTGTAAGGAGAATCACAATTTCAATTCGAACTTAATTAAGCTCTAAACAGCGGAATTAAACCTATTCTCCTTCTTTGTGTGAATATTTTAGGAAACAAATAAATAGAGCTCAAAATCAAACATGCACAAAATCAACACAACCAATTTACGTGGAAAAACCTTCCCGGTATAGGAAGGAAACAACCACGGCACTCCTCTCCAAAACTTCCACTATCAAGAAACAATTGTACAACAATTCTCTCTAGGTAAAACTAGAGGCAAGCAATCAACAACATCATCAAGAATACACTTCTTGGAAACTAACAATTATTTCAAGAGAATGGAGAAATCTAACCAAATTCGTAGTCACTGTTCACTGCTCAGAATTTGTCAAACCGGTGAGCCAAATCCAAATCCCACCGCACAGATTAAAGAGTCTTGAGTCGTGAACCTGTCCGCAAAATTTCAGCTTAATCGGACCACAAACGGCCTTCGATCGGAGCACTTGATGAAGACTGACTGGAGAGGGAAAAACTGCTCAGTTTTTCTGCAAACTGCTGCCTTTGCTGCTGCAATTCTAAAAACTGCAGAATCCACACACAACAAACCCTAAATGGGTTTATTAATTAAGGCAATGAAATGACATAATTGCCCCTTCTTACTCCATGGGCTTTTAAGCCACATGGGCTTCTCTTGGGCTCCTCCAAATCAAGAGGAAAACCCAACAAATCTCCCCCTTTTCCGATTAGATGGAGGGATCCGCCATACCGGCTATTGAACAACAAACTTCAAGTTTTTCTCTTGACACTGCTTTTGTCAGCATGTCAGATCCATTCTCATCAGTATGGATTTTCTCAAGTTCAAGCAACTTATTGTTAAGAGTATCCCTTATCCAATGATACCTCACATCAATATGCTTTGATCTTGAGTGAAATGCCGAGTTCTTCGCTAGGTGAATAGAACTCTGATTATCGCAGAATAGCACATATTTTTGCTGCTTGAAACCAAGTTCTCTCAAGAACTGTTTCATCCACAACAACTCTTTACAAGCTTCCGTTGCTGCAATAAACTCCGCCTCTGCTGTAGAAAGTGCAACACACTTTTGCAATCTTGACTGCCAAGAAACTGCTCCACCAGAGAAAGTAATTAGATAACCTGAAGTAGACTTACGAGAATCTTCATCTCTTGCCAAATCTGAATCAGTGTATCCAACTAACACTGGTTTTCCACTTCCAAAGCTAAGTGTTAACTTGGAAGTACCTCGAAGATATCTCATAATCCACTTTACTGCATCCCAATGCTCTCTTCCTGGATTCGAAAGAAAACGACTAACAACTCCAACTGCATGAGCTATGTCTGGCCTCGTACACACCATTGCATACATTAAGCTTCCTACTGCTGAGGCATATGGAACATTTTCCATATCTTCCTTCTCTTTATCTGTTGAAGGGCCTTGACTCGATCTCAACTTAAAGTGATTAGATAAAGGAGAAGAAACCACTTTAGCTTTATCCATATGAAATCTTTCAAGTACCTTGTTGATGTACCGTTCCTGTGACATGTACAACTTCTTTCTTTTCTTGTCTCGACAAATTCGAATACCAAGAATTTGTTTTGCTGGCCCCAAGTCCTTCATGGCAAAGGACTTACTCAACTGCTTCTTCAAATTATCAATCCTTGAAGAATTTCTACCAACAATCAACATGTCATCAACATAGAGCAATAAAATGATAAAATCATCATCAGAGAATTTCTGCACAAAAACACAATGATCAGAAGTAGTCTTCTTGTAACCATGCTCCCCCATAACTGACTCAAACTTCTTATACCATTGTCTAGGTGCTTGCTTCAACCCGTAGAGGCTTTTCTTTAACCGACATACGTAATCCTCTTTTCCTTTAACCTCAAAACCTTCTGGCTGCTCCATATAAATCTCTTCCTCCAACTCACCATGAAGAAAGGCAGTTTTCACATCCATTTGCTCAATTTCTAAATCCAAGCTTGCTGCTAGACCTAGAACAACACGTATGGAAGACATCTTCACAACAGGAGAGAAAATATCATCAAAATCAATACCTTTTCTCTGACTGAATCCCTTGACGACCAGTCTAACTTTGTATCGTGGTTGTGAATTGTGTTCTTCTTGCTTCACCCTGTAGACCCACTTGTTCTTCAAAGCTCTCTTACCCTTAGGCAACTTTACCAGCTCAAACGTGTGATTGTCATACAGTGACTGCATCTCATCTTCCATAGCACCAACCCAGTGTGCTCTGTTTCCATCTTCCATCGCTTCTGCATAACATTGAGGTTCTCCCTCATCTGTCAATAGCACATACTCATTTGTATCATACCGTGTGGAAGGACGTCGGTCTCTGGTAGACCTCCTGGGTGGAATTTCTGGTTCTGGCAACTGATCAGTAGTCTGGTGATCTGTTTCAGCTTGCATATCTGCATCATCTAAACTATGTTGGTCATCTTGAACATTTTGTTCCATCTGTACTGATAAAGGAACCGGATCTAGGTCAATCAAATCATCGCTATACTGATGGACTCCTTTTTCTATCTTCTCAACATCTTGTATAGTTTGATCTTCTATAAACACAACATCACGACTCCTTACCAGTTTCTTCTCAACTGGATCATAAAATCTGTAGCCAAATTCATCCAAACCATAACCAACAAAGATACACTGTCGTGTCTTCACATCGAGCTTAGATCTCTCATCTTTTGGTATATGCACAAATGCCTTGCAACCAAAAACGTGAAGATGATCATAAGAAACATCTTTGCCAGTCCAAACTCTGTTTGGTACATCAAACTGAAGAGGAACACATGGTGTGAGATTAAGAACATGTACAACTGTATTCAAAGCCTCACCCCAGAAAGATCTTGGCAACTGAGCCTGCGAAAGAAGACATCTTACTCTTTCAACCAATGTTCTGTTCATTCTCTCAGCCAACCCATTTAACTGAGGAGTCTTAGGAGGTGTCTTTTGATGTCGAATTCCCTGATGCTTACAATACTCATCAAAAGGACCTGAATACTCTCCCCCATTATCTGTTCTGATGCACCGCAATTTCTTCCCAGTTTGTCTCTCAACTAAGGCTTGAAACTGTTTAAACACATCTAATACTTGATCTTTGCTCTTCAAAGTGTACACCCATAACTTTCTTGAACAATCATCTATGAAGGTTACAAAATAACTGGCACCACCCAAAGTTTTTGTCTTCATAGGACCACATACATCTGAATGTACCAAATCAAGTATGTATTGTTTTCTTGAAGGAGGGGAACTTTTGAAAGAAACTCTATTTTGCTTCCCTGCCAAACAATGAGTACATCTTCTTAAACAAACATCATTCATTCCAGAAAGAAGATTCTTTTTAGTCAATACTGTCAAGCCTTTCTCACTCATGTGAGCAAGTCTCTTATGCCACAATTCTGATGTGAGCTCATCCGTCACAGCATTAATAACACCTTTAAAGAGTCTCGCCTGCAGTATATATAAACTGGAATGCTTGTTCCCACGAGCAACAACCATAGCACCTTTAGTAAGTTTCCATTGACCATTACTAAAGGTATTGCAATATCCTTCATCATCAAGTTTACCAGCAGAGATCAAGTTCAAACGAATTTCAGGAATATGTTTTACCCCTCTAAGAAGTAGCCTCATGCCATTATTCATCTCCAAACACACATCTCCAATACCAATGACTTTAACCAAGCCATCATTACCCAACTTCACTGTCCCAAAGTCACCTGCTGTATAGGATGTAAAGAAGTCCTCTCGAGACGTAGCATGAATGGAGGCTCCACTATCAATAACCCAACTGACCTCGTGACATGCAACATTGACAACATCTTCATTATAAACAACGAGAAAGTCTTCTGAACTAGCGGTGGCAACTCGATCATTTTCCTTGCCAACATCACCATCTTGTTCTTTGTCTTTCTTCTTGTTATCCCGCTTCAACTGTCTACAATATTTCTTGATGTGCCCTTTCATGCCACAGTGATGACACTCAATATTAGAAAACTTGTTGGACTGGCTTCTTCCTTTTTCTTTGTTCTTGAAACCTCTGCTTTTACTCCTCCCTCTTCTTTCTGTAACCAAAATCTCTGACTGCTGAGAAGACCCATGTGACTTTCTTCTCATTTCTTCATTCAAAACACTACTCTTAGCCAGATCCATATTGATTACACCATTTGGAGCTGAGTTACTTAATGACATTCTAAATGTTTCCCAAGAGTCCGGCAACGTACCCAATAAACACAATCCCTGAATCTCATCATCAAACTTGATACCCATTCCAGCTAACTGATTGATTATTCCTTGGAACGTATTCAAGTGATCTGTCAACGGAGTTCCATCTTGGTACCTTAAAGCCATCAACTGCTTTATAAGAAACATTTTATTATTTCCTGTTTTCCGAGCATACAACTCTTCAAGTTTATTCCATAATGACCGTGCATGTATTTCTCCACTAATATGGTTCAAAACATTATCATCTACCCACTGCCTTATATACCCACAGACTTGTCGATGTAACAAAGTCCATTCTTCTTCAGACAATTTTTCTGGCTTTTCAGAGGCAAACACCGGTAAATGAAATTGTTTCACATAAAGGAGATCTTCCATTTTCCCTTTCCAAGTGTGATAATTAGAACCATTCAAAGTAATCATTCTACTCAAATTTGCTTCCATTATTCAACACAAGAAATTCAACAATAATAACCACAGCTCTGATACCACTTTGTAAGGAGAATCACAATTTCAATTCGAACTTAATTAAGCTCTAAACAGCGGAATTAAACCTATTCTCCTTCTTTGTGTGAATATTTTAGGAAACAAATAAATAGAGCTCAAAATCAAACATGCACAAAATCAACACAACCAATTTACGTGGAAAAACCTTCCCGGTATAGGAAGGAAACAACCACGGCACTCCTCTCCAAAACTTCCACTATCAAGAAACAATTGTACAACAATTCTCTCTAGGTAAAACTAGAGGCAAGCAATCAACAACATCATCAAGAATACACTTCTTGGAAACTAACAATTATTTCAAGAGAATGGAGAAATCTAACCAAATTCGTAGTCACTGTTCACTGCTCAGAATTTGTCAAACCGGTGAGCCAAATCCAAATCCCACCGCACAGATTAAAGAGTCTTGAGTCGTGAACCTGTCCGCAAAATTTCAGCTTAATCGGACCACAAACGGCCTTCGATCGGAGCACTTGATGAAGATTGACTGGAGAGGGAAAAACTGCTCAGTTTTTCTGCAAACTGCTGCCTTTGCTGCTGCAATTCTAAAAACTGCAGAATCCACACACAACAAACCCTAAATGGGTTTATTAATTAAGGCAATGAAATGACATAATTGCCCCTTCTTACTCCATGGGCTTTTAAGCCACATGGGCTTCTCTTGGGCTCCTCCAAATCAAGAGGAAAACCCAACAAAAAGAACGTTATGACCACCATTAAACCATTAATTTAACATAACATAAATGAAGCCTAGCCTACCCGTAGCTCATGATATTATATTAAGTAACATTATTGCCTCAGTGATTGATTCTTTTTTAATCCACACCTAATCTTTGAAACTAGAAACTCCAAAACCAATCCTCTAGAATTTGCAGGCTATTGAAGCCTTATGTTAAAATTGAAAGAAGATACTAATTAATTAGTTTATCCAATTACTCATATATTATTTTATTTAATATTTTTAACGAATTTATATTAAAATATGATTTTATTTTATTTAAATATTATCGTATTTTATTTTAAAAAATTAATTTTAAATATAGTAATAATTTTTCTTATTAAATGAGATATTTTAATTAATAATTTTTTATTATCATCACATCCCATCAAAATTAATTGAAACAAGATTAAATATTTTTTAAAAATTAATAAAATATCTCATAAATTTCGTTAAAATTTCATTTCGATTTATAATTTATCTAAAGATGTTATATAATGAGACTAATTATAAGCACTCTGACAGAAATTACTTGCTCCTCTTTAACTGCTCTATCAAATTTGGAGAATCTTCTTCAATAATTGCAATTTACATAGATTTTATACAACTGATGTTTAAAAAATTCATTTATATGTCCTAGCTAGCTAGAGAAATGGAAACAAAAGTCTTTAGAGATCCAGGAATTATTACACATGTATAGCCAAGCAAGCCAATGGTCTTCCAATTTATTAATTCAGTAACTCAACTTATCAATATTTACTGAGATGAGCATATCTTTTTGAGATATTGACTACTAACTGTTTCTAAATTCTACTCAATTACCAATTTTAGCTCCATCAAATTGATTAATCTTATGACTAAACAATTGAGCATGGACGCTAAGGGACAGGTCATTCGTTAAAGCACTGGTATACAACCATACCTCTAAAAATGAGCATGCATAAAAGATTGGGAAAAATATTAAGAGTTTTTTTTTTCTCTATTTTGAGTAAAAGTATTATTTAATCATTTAATTTTAAAAAAATATTCATTAATCTTTTTTACTAAAAAAAAGTACTAATTTATCTTCATGTATTATAAAAAATATACTTATTAATCATTTTATTTATAAAAAATGAGTCATAAAAAAAATTTATTGATAAAAAAAATTTAAATAGATATTAATGAGAATTTTTTCATTATTTATTCGCATCATATTAAACAAACAAAAATATAAACTTAATTGATAAAAGTATTATTGTCTTTTACCCCGTCGTATCTTTGATAATTTTAATTTTTTAAATAAATTTAAAATTACTAAATAAAATAACATATTACACAAACTTTATATTTAACTGGACCCAAACTCACATCTTCTAAATGCCCATTAAGACATCTCACATTAGGCTTTAAACACTGGAATAGTAAAACATTTACACTAAAAATATATTACATGATATAAAAACTATATATTAGTATACATGATATGATAATCAAGTATCAACACAAAAATTATCCAATAATTAAAGAACTGATAGATACATTAACTTCAAAAGTTAAGATGATGGTATACCAAAATACTTGATTTCAACAATTTTTTTACTCAATATAAACAACTAAAGGATAAACATGGTCAACAATATACTACAAAATACATTAATTTAACACAAGTGAGATTAATATACTAATTTGAAATATTAGTATCGATAGTTGTGTACTTTAATTGTAGTGTTTATTTATTTATTAAATGTAATGTTTTTTTAACTATTTAATTCATATAATAAATATAATATTTTAGTTAATAAATTAGTTATTTTTTCTTAATAATTTTTTTATAATTAATTAAATAATAATATTATTATATAGTTAATTAATTGGTTTGATATAACAATTATTAGAAATTAATTAATTAAATTAAATTAAAAATAATAGTTTTTTTAATATAATATTTAGTATATTGGTTTACATGCTATCAATCTTTACACTAACCTCGTGTGTTTAGTTACAAGGAATAGAATGGAATCAATTTATTTTTTTGTGTTTGGTTGAACGAATTAAATGACGGAATAGAATTAGATTATTAAAAAAGAAGAATTACAATTCTTTATCCCCTCGTTGTTAATCATAATTTCATTCACATCTAAACTTTTTTTTTCAATTTTAACATCACTTAAAATATAACCTTAATCTTAAATTCTAAATTCTCAAACCTAAAATTTCAAACTCTAACGTATGTAATATGTCATTGCTGGCAATTTGCGAACATGTATGGAAGATTTCAAGGAGAAATCAACAATTTGAAATAGAAGTTTTGCATTCCGTATACAGATAACTTACTAATACACATTTAAGCTTAACCCCATTTCTCAAGTTGTTTTATTCTCCACCAACTTAGTTTACAAGTTTCTATTCCATACCTTAATTACAATCAATTAGACAAAGTAGGAAAGCAACTCTCCGATCTAGTAAGGCCAGGACCACGAATTTCTTGGTCGATTTTCGTAGGACTACTTGGAGTTGATCTCAATCTTCTTGGAGAATCCAAACTCCTCCTTAAAATCTGTCTCATGGCAGAAATCAAATGGACGGTAGGATCTGGTGGTGGTACTGAGGTATTGAAATTCTTGCAAAAGTTCATGTGTATAGCTATGGCTTCTTCATTACCAATAAGATTGTCAGACCTTAAAATCTCATCTTTAATAGCCTCAGCACATAGCCCACAAATCCAATGGTCATTGTATCTCTCACGTACAAGCTTTATATAGGCAGGAGTGCACTCCTCTGTTAGACCACAACACTCACATTTGGCAAATTCAATTTCTATTTGTGCAATGAGTTTTGTGGCTGATGATTGATTTTCTGGTGTTGATATAACCAATGGGTCGCTGATAATTGTAGCAGACATATTCAATAACCCTGTAAATCAAAACTAGGAACTTCAATTCAATCAATACCTTTGTGATTTGACATAGACAATCAAATTTCTTATTTGTTCTGTTGATTTTATATGCTATCTTCTTCTAGTTTATTTATTCTACACTTTTTAACTCCTAATGAAAGTAAAGTCGCGTTTGATAACCAAGAAAATAAGGGGAAGGGGGGACAAAAGATGATTACAGTAAAATTAGTAGGAAAAGAAAAAGAATAATAACAAGTCATTTGAAAACTCTCTGTTTTCCAGAAATTGTATGAGAACACGTTATGAAACACCTCTATTCCATTATTTAGGAAATATAATAGGAACGTATATTTTCATAATAACAACCAAAATAACACACGTAATATACTTTTACTATTAGAAAAACTCCTACGGATTTAAACTGAATACTGTTTAATTAGATTAATTTTAAATTAAAATCCCATTAATTCAACCATTTCAAATTACACAAATTATTCAGAAAAGTAGAGTTTATGTCAAAAAAAGAAAAGAAAAAGATTTGATATTTAAACCAGAAACGCAGGAAATCAAAAGAAGGTCGCAGGAATTACCAGAAGAAGCTAGCAGATAAAAAACGAACCCGATGTTTCTTTCCTTTTACTCTCTACTAGTGAGACACTGGGTTTCTTTATCTCTCCTTTTCCCACTCTCCTTCGACCTTCTCTTCTTCAGCAAAGAAAATCTCAGTCATGAAAAACATTTCAAAATGAATCTTTGATATCCAAAGTTACAATCTTGATCCTCTTCCTTAAGCTCTTACTAATGAAATAACAAATGAGAAACCTAGATCTTACTATTATAAACAAACAAAGGGGCTTCTTTTTGTTTCTGCTCTACAGATTTCCCTCAATGAAGTTTATATGAAGGAATAACAGAGACTTGAGGGAGAGACGGAGACTCAGAATCATTTCTAGAGAGAGTGGTTTGTGGACAGAGAGAGAACCAATGATTGAAGCATATAAGGTGGTAAACTGCAGTATAATCCAAATCAGCAACTTTTGCTATCTGTAAATTCTAACCGTTGATTTCTTCATTTCCAGCTAAGCATTATTATATTCTAAGGCCATGATGTTGCCCATTCACATGTGTTGTGTGAAGGGTTTTCATTTTTTTATTTTTTTTGGGTCAAAGGTATGAAGGTTTTCATTGGCTTCCTAATTTTTGCATATTGTTAAAAACGTGTTATGTGCTCATGTCAAAACTCACATCTAAGATGGTGAAACAGAATTTAGACACAATCATAACAATATAGTAATCCATTAACGCGTAAATATCATAATATGCTCACTACCACCTGAAATATTTACAAGAGAGAGTCTTGGAAGAAATAGTTGGAGATAAATATCCGAATTATCTGACCCTAAATAATAGTAGTTATCCATTGAAGATATCTTCAACGGGAATTTCGATATACTTCTAATTCACACTTATTTCGTCATGAGATGATGACTAAGCATTGATCGTTCTATTTTCACGTAGACTAATAAAGTATATTTGATAAAATTATTAGTCAATTATTTAATATAATTTTATTTTTATATAAAGTTAAAAAATATTTATTTATTTACGTTATAATAAAATAAATATATATATTTTTTAAAAAATTAAAATTAAATATATAAAAAAAATTATGTCATGTAATTAAATAATAAAATTATTTGAAAATAATGTATGAACCAAAACGTTGGAAAAAATAAATAAATGAAAAGATTGTGAAACAATTGCACATATTCAATTGGGAAAGCGACCCTGAACGCAATTGGGCAACCCATCCCTTAAAAATGACTTTGAACTAGAGATAGGGCTAAGAGCATGTCATTTAGGTAGTTTATTGTTGTAGTTTAAAAATAACATTTTTTTTAATGTTAATTTAAAAAAAGGTTAGATGAATATAAAATTAATTTTTGTAATTAACATATCACGTAATTTACTGATAATTTTATTAATTTGATAATTTTATTAATAAGAATCAAAGTTATTATTTCCATAATTATAAAAAGATGTCTCATGTACTATTAAAAAATATATTAATATAATATTTATAAGTAATATGAAAATCATATTCTTTTTATATTAATATTTTAAGATTACATGATTATTTATATATAATACAAAATTTATAAGATATCATACCTTTAATTGATCAATATAACAATAAAAAAATTAATAGATCTCTCACTTAAAAAATACATATAAATTGTAAAAAGAAGAAAAGACAAAGTAATTCAAATAAAATTAGAATATATAAAAATAGTTTAAAAGTATAAAGTGATAAATCAAATGAAGAATACTTTGAAAGAGATATTAGTGTATAAAAAGTGTGTTTTATGATGATTAAAAAATATACCCATGTATTTTTATAAGTAGTATAAGACTTATCCAAATAGAATTAGAGTATATAAAAATAAGTTAAAAATATAAAATAATAGATCAAATGATTAATACTTTGAGGAATGTAGTATATAAAAAATGTGTTTCATATTACTTAATAAAGATATTAGTGTAATTTTTATAAATATTATGGTATTTAACTTAGTAAAAAAATTAATTTTTTAAGATTTGATGACTCATATTATCCATACACTACAATATTCATATCAACAACAACCCTAATACGTTTATGTATAATTATTATACTATCTTATTCATGGTTTAATTTTAATTTTGTTTAACTATTATTTAAATAATAATAATAATTTAATCACATAATCAAATAATAATATTTTATTATAAATTTTATTTTTTATTTATATGGCTATTTTGTAACAATAGTACAAAAAAATCTCTTTTCTATTCTAAATAACTAATTCACTTTAAACTTAAGCTATGAACCTTAGCGTCATTTTTCCATAGATACATTACTATTTTTATTCTTTTTGGAGTATTAAGAAAATAAATACCAATTCATTGTTTTACATCACAAATTTTAGGGTTGAGTCAAGAGATTAGTAGGAAGGATAAAACTAAAATCTTAAATATTTTTTATATTAAAATAATATAAATAAAAATATTTATTTTTATTTTTAACAATATATTTAGATATTACAGCAAAAATTACAAGTATACGTTTTAGTAAAGCAACAAAAGAAAATATTGAAGTGATTTTACATTTAATGTATAAAATTAGACAAACATAAAAATATAAAAAAAAATTAAGCATTATATAAGAATTTATATTATGTTTTTATGTCTAAATATAAAAGATAAAATTAAAATTTGATTAAAAATTAATATTTTTGTCAAATAATAATGATAACTTAAAAATATAAATAAAATTAAAAAAGATAAAACTATGAATAAGAAAAAATATTTAATATTAAACTTTATTAATTTATAAAGTAATATGATTAATAAATTATATAAAACAAAGTTACAATTTACTTTTAAAATATATCATAAATAAGATTTGATAACGTATTAAGAATTATTTATTGGTAAAATTTTAAATTAAAATAAAAAGTTTAAAATTGTATGCATATTTATTTTTCAATAAAACATACATGTATGTATAAAACAAAATTTCAAAGTAAAAATAATCATTTTTAATAATAAATTAATACAAATTTGTATTTTTTTTAATATCTCGATTAATTAAGAAAAGGTGAAATAATATTAAGAAATAACTTTAAAAAAATTCATAAAATTTATTACTTAAAGTTTTAAATTGTTTCACATATAACCTTCATTTTTCCTTAAATAAAAAAAATCTTTGAAGCCAATTTTTATTAGATTGCGTTCTCTTACACATATAACCTTCATTTTTACACTAAGATGAAAGATTTGAGATATGAGTTTATGTGTATCATTTAAAGTTGTGAGATCATATTTAAAAGTTACATAATAATAAATCATTAATATTAATTAATTAATATTTAAATATTAAATTAATTAATATATAATTATTTATAATATTAATGATATTTTATAAATATGATAATATTATTAATATTAATTTCGAATTTAAAAACAAATGTTTGATGGTGCATAATAATACCCATTTGATTTTTTAATGTTCATATAAATCAATCAAATGGGATTAAGAGAATGTTATGGTTTTTCTATCTAACAATAAATTAAAAGTAAAATAGTAAGTAATTTTTATTTTTTAATTAGTTAATAACATATAAAATAGTATTAAATTTAATATATATATTTTTAATTTAATATCTCTTAAAGTTTTTACCGTAATATTATATTTGTTCAAAAAATATATATGAAATTTTTTTAGGGTTCCATCTAACCGGCTCCAAAGCGACATGCATTACTAAGGCACTATTATCTCATAGTTTTCACCTCAAAAACTAGATTAAAAAAACTGATCAAACCTATTGCAACAAGAAAGCTAACATATATTTTATATATTAAAAACCTAATTTGTCATTCTCTACTTTTTTATTTCTTAAATTTATTTTTTTTAATTTTTTTTATAACAATAAATAGTAAAATATTCATATAATAAATATAACTTTTTAAATAATTATTTTATTGTGTATTAACTTCATACTATTACCATTAGATAATTATTTTAACCATGTTAAATATGACAATTCATATGGTTCATGTTTATCTATTTTTAGAACAAATTGGATGCGATTAATTCATTTTTGAGTGTATTATATTTATGTTAAATTAATTATTTTTACGTGGAGATCATGTCATATCATATCTCATATTAATTAAAAAATAATTAATTAACATACATTCTTTTCAAGTAAAAAAATACTTATAAAGGTACTTATTAGTTTTTTTACACCAATAAATATAAAAATATTCATATAATAAATACATTTTTTTATTCTTTTTTACTTTTTGTTTTTTACACTAATATATATCCAATTTTTTTTATAATAAATATATTTTATGAATTTCTATTTTATATAATGAATTTATTTTTATTATATTAATGTTAACAATTCATATAATTTATGATTATCTATTTAATGATTATTCGATCAATTCACTTATGATCATGTCATAAATTGTTAACTAATAATTTTAAAGATTATATCATATCTCATATTAATTAAAAAATATTCAACTAATATAAATTACTTTTAAAAGCAAAAAATCTTATTATTCATGTAGAATTAATTTATTAAATAGTTAAAATATTAATCAAATAAGGTCATAAATTGTTATATTATATTTTACTTATTTATTAAATAAAGTTATGTAATTAATGTAAATATTATGATAAATTATTCATGTTTATGTTATAATTAAATTTTATTGCTCATTAAATTATTATTATATATTTATTCATTATTAAAGTAAATAAATTAAAAAACTATTTGTTTTAAGAGTATTTATTGGAACCACTTTATAAAACATTTTAATTTTAATTTTTAATTATAATAAAAATAATTTAAAGATTTATTTTTCCTTTTAGTTTATAAAAAAAATTAAACAATAACAATTATTATATATTTATTAACTTAAATCATCAACTCATATATGATACAGATCCTAAAACTAGTACTAAAAAATAGAAAGAGAGTCAAAAAACTTCAAGAAATTGTGTTTAACTTTTGGATTACATGACCATTTTCTTCATCTTCTACGGGAGCCAATTTAAGATCTTATCTTTTAGACTTTTACATATTTAAATTCAGCTCAACTTTATCTTCAGCTCAATTTTTTATTTCATTATTCTCTCAATAATCAAAGTAAAAAAAATTCAATGTTTCCTATTGCATAGGTGGATATTTTGGGAAAACCATAATATGAATATTGAAATAGGATAGAAATTGTTCAAAATATCAATAAATATTGATAAAAATATCTATGTAAATACTATAAAGTCGATTTCAGTATATAGGTTTCATTATTTTCTTAAAATTTTGTTGACTATTTCAATAATGTGAGTGATTTATGAAACTAGTAGAGTATTTAAGTTATATTTTATTTTTTTTAGCAAAATGACTCTCAAACCAAGGGTTATCATTGTTGTGATAATATATTACTTTTCGTGGTAAGTTATACCATAATACTGGATACCTGTAATAAGTCTTTTTACACCAGGTTAATGTTTTACGATAAATGTCATTTTTTTTATCAAAATTACTCTGAGGTAAGGTCTATCACTATTGTGATAAGATGTTGTCTTGTCGTGGTAAGTATTGTCATAATATTGGATGCTAGTATTAAGATTTCTCACACCGGACAAATGTCTTCTCATATTAAGCCAATATCTTACCACTAATTTCAATTTTACAAAATCACTTTAAGACAAGGCTTATCACTGTTATGAAAAGCTTTACCTCTAAGTCAATTTGGTAAAAACAAATATATATTAATCAAAATTAAATGATTTTGGATAATTTTTCTTTTGATAATATCGATAATATTAAAAAAAATCTACTTACAAAAAATATGGGTACAAATCTATTAAATAAAAAATTTCATCTTGCATAATTTAGATCATTTTAGTTTTTTAGTTTAGAAATAGCATCAATGTTTCTCGGTGTAGATAAAGGTGGGAAGGAAAGAAATAGAAGAAGTAATAAGAAGGGTTTAAGCAAATAGAAGGTCTCGCTAAGAAGAATTGAAGGTAATACCCGATTTCTTATTTGAAGCTTGTGAGTATTTAAGTAGATACAATTAGTACCTGAGAAAAATGAAGAATTTGGAAGAAGTAATTGATGCAGATGATGAATTTATCATTAATACGGTTATTATGGTGCTATGTAATAAAACTTCACAGGTGTTGTACAAGAATATTAATGTGTGTTTGAAGCTTCTCTTTCTAAGTTTTGTTGGTGCGTGGTTTATCTAGTTTTCTATTTGACATTATTTACCGTTTCTAAACTACATTTCATACCAGTATAACCAACTTTGTTTGATTTCTTTATCACAAAAACTTACTACGAGTTCTATTTTATATATGTTTATAGTTACTTTCTATTGATTGAATAAAAACTGAATTTACTAGAGTTTTGGACCGAAAGATAAGCAATTAATTGAGTAGAGAGAGCAATTGACGTTGGTGTTGTAAAGACTTGATTATCAAAGCATATAGAGTTAAAGGCTTTTGTAACTATTAAATTAATTACTATTATGTATGTCTTATGTAATTATGAAATATTATAATAAATTGTTATGAAACTAAGTTGTTATATTAAAAGCCTTGAAACTAATTGTAAAATAATAATATACTATTGTAATTAATGTTCATGCTAAATTCTAAATTCTAGGTTTTTAAATTTTAACTAAATTTATATATAAGTCTCTAAACATCTTACAAATTGATTTTCAAACTTTTAAAGCTCCACACATAAATCCCTAAATTTTTAAATATTATAATTTATTTCCTAAAATTTTAAAATTTTACACATAGTTTCTAACTTAGCTAGTAAAATACATATTTATGATTCAAAAATTTAGGATTTATGTTTGAAATTTTTAAAATTTTTGGAACTAAATTGTATGATTTAAAATGTTTAGAGATCTATGTAAGAAGTTTTAAAAATTTGAAAGTCTAGATTGTATGTTTTAAATTTTTTTTTAAAAAAAATATATATATATATATATATAATTAAAGTTTAGGGACTAATAGTATACCTTAACTTAATGTTTATTAAAAAATATAAAAAAATTGTTTAGGAAATTAAAGTTTTACAAATTCCTTTTTATTACTGTACTTATATAGTAGATATTGTTTTAACATAAGGCTCGACTTGGAATTCGATCCTTGAACAACTCGATCCATAATATGCCTTCTCCAAGACTATAAGATATGCTCACATCTAAAGTGACAAATCTTAGGGTGTCCTCACCTATCCAGAACATTCTGAAGTATTAAAAGATCGACCATCAGTCTTGTATGTCAATATAGTTGAGCCTAAGTTAGTTTATTCTTTTACTAATATACCCCCTGATACGTTATGATGTGTACCTTTATATAATTGACACGTGTACATGTAATATTTTATATATGTGAAACTAATATAAGATTCATATAATTGACTCTAATTTTCTAACTTCTTTCTAGTTTCTCTCTTTAAAATCGAACCATCCCAATATTTTGACACCCGTCGTGGGGTCCAAGATTTAAAGGTTGAGCTTTTGTTTCTAACCTCTTGTTTTCTAGTAATTATCCTGAGTTTTGAGAGAGAAACTCACGAATAAACACTTCACCTTGCGATCTTTTAAATCACATTCATCATGGTTGGAATGCGAGCTGAGGAAAGATTGAGGCTAGAGAATGAAATGGCTTCATAAGATAACATTGTACTTGTAAGTTTATAAAATATGGAACTGATTAACCTAGAGGGGGGTGAATAGGTTATTTTTAATTTTTATTAATTTATAATTTACTAACCTAAACAGAGCGGCCAAACATGCAATCGTGTGTAAGAGTAAAGTGCGGAAATTATAACACACGATATTTTTAGGTGGAAACAACCTAGGCCACAACAATGACCTAAGAGGAAAACCACCGGTCCACCGGACCACCTAACTTTCCACTATGAAAATCAAATGTTCAAGTACAAACTCGGTCTTATGCTACCCTCCCTAGGATACTACCCCAATGTACTTTACTTACGAGCCCCTGCTCTGTTTTCACAGTTTTCAAAATTAGCGTGAGCGGTTTCCAAACCAACGTTCCAATAAGTTCCTCATCAATCAGATCGTTCACAGATCAACTGCAAAATAGTTAGCACAAAAACACAAGTGCCCGTGTGTGTTCTAGAATGGATTTAACAATGAATAATCCTAACTAGATGATTTAAAACAAATTTCATTTAAACCAAATCAACTAGTATATTCTAGGGCAAAAAGATTACGCATAATTTCAATAAAAATAACTTTTTTGAAATTTAATAATTAAATCAAATAATCATAATCGTTCATAAAATTATTTAATTTAAATACCTATAAATCAAATCAATAAGAATTAAATTAATTAATATAAATCAAAAGCATATATATATATTAGTTACCTTTTCTCCCTCCTTCGTAGCTTTCAATATATATATATAACTTTTCTTCGTAGCTTTCAATATATATATATAACTTTTCTCCCTCACTGCTACAATCAATATATATATATATAATTTTTCTCCCTCACTGCTACAATCAATATATATATATATAACTTTTCTCCAAATTTTGAACGTTTTTCTTTTTCTTTGTTTCAATTGCGGCAGCCCTTTTTTTTTTTTTTTTTTCAACTACGCATCGCAGCCTGTGCTCATCTATCACACACATATATATATATATAGGTAATCATTAAAACCTAATAGGTATTATATTCAGATTTTATTTTTTTATTATTATTAATTTTTTTTGGACTTTGCCGCCGCACTTGTTATATATATATATATATATATATATAATCATTAAAACCTAATCCTAATGTGTATATAAATACATAATAATAATAATCATTTCTTTTAAAAGTCTTAACACAAAAAAAATATTTAATTAGTAATTTAATAGATTGATTTAAGTTTAAATAAATATTTTAACACAAAAAATAATTTTAGATTTATGAGCATGTGTTATTAAATGTATGAATGTAATCCTATGTGTCATATTTATAAAAGATATACCTGAAGTAGTCATCTGGAACTCGATCATTTGTTTAGCTTTTCTTGATAGACTTGATAGGAGGCCTAAAAACAAATTTACAGGTAAATATTTTGTCCACGAAAATAGCCAACACTCATGGTCCTTACAAACTCCCCCTTTGGCATTTTCGTGTGGCAAAACCTTTCTCTCACTACATGACGCTTATAAAAATAAGATAAAAATACAATGATATCCCAGACTCCATAGTGGAACTATCCTATGGTCCGGTAGATCCATCTTCGCTGCAACTTGACAAGCTTGTAAGTAACTGAAATGACATTGACAAAGCATAGAACAACTTGGCATGAAAGCCTCATTGTATATTAGTTCAGTTTACATAGAAATAAGCGAAGTGTAAATAATAGTCATGTAGTATGCATTCATATCAATTAAGCTTAATAAAAATATGTTCTCCCCTTATATGCATAATAAAATAAAAACATGGAAGTAAATATTCTCTCCCCCTTTTTGACATACGAGAAGGACAAAGCATTAGACAAACAATTGAAGCTAAACTCCTCCTAAAGATATAACAGTGTAAAATCAAAGTAATGCCAAAATGCAATGTGCTTTAAACTCCCCCTAAGTTCTATGACTCTCTAACTTAGAAACCAATTAAAAAAAGTAATAAATAAAAAAGACTTTTTTTTTAAATTTGCATACATAGCCATATAAGGTATTAAACTCATTTAATTACAAACAAGCACACAACCAATTGATAACTCATCATTTTTTTTTAACTCCAATTTTGATTATTTATCATATAAATAAATAAGTAGAATAAAATAGGTGCACATGCACACTTCGCACATATAATGACATATTGACATTTACTTAAAATAGTATACATGTTTAAACTCCATAAATATGTTAATTAATTCATTTATGATCTATCAAGAAGGACTCAAAAGAAAAAATATCACCTATCATATAAAAATATAATCGAGTCTTCAATCTTACAGAATAAAATATATTTACTAAAAGAGGACTTAATTTTTTTTTTTATAAATGAGGTAAATGATATATATATATAATTTTTAACCTCTATTAGCTCTTTCTTTTTGTGCATTCCAAGTACAAGATTTATAAGCAATCAGTTTTTGCATAATCTTTCTTCTTTTTTTTTTTTTTTTTTTTTTGCACGAGCCATAAACCTAGCACGATAACTTTCACACTAGTTGTGAGGTAGCCCTCTCCGTTCATTGCGGTAGCTTCACACATCACAGTAGGTAGCCCTCTCAATACTAGGTGCCTCCATACGGTAAAATTTTAGTAAAAAAAAATAGAACTCAACACAATTTTACAATCAAGATTAGTTAAAGTCCTAGAGTCTTTCAAGAAAATTCATAAACTTCAAGCATAACATATATGTGTGTTCGTGAGTGTGTGAAGAAGTTTATGTCAACATCGATCATCACATGTATAAGAATATATATGTATGCACAATCCAAAATTGTAGAATAATTTATACAATAAATATCAAAATGAGTTGAGTCACTAAAAATGAGATTATGTGTATAGAAATATTAAATAAGTTGAATACTCTATTGGCCAAACAAGGATGTTTTTTTTTTTGGTTAATAAAATTTGAAATTCAATTTGAGGGAGAAATTCCCAAGGCACTTCTGAGATACTCAAATCTTTGAGTGTCTATGGCTTTAGTGAATATATCAGCTAGTTGTCTCTCAGTAGGTACAAACTCAAGTGTTACTATTTTCTCTTCAACTAGTTCTCGAATAAAGTGATGTCTTATGTTAATGTGCTTAGTTCTAGAATGTTGAACTAGGTTCTTAGAAATACATATAGCACTAGTGTTATCACAATATAAGGGCATCATACCTTTTGGTTGACCGTAGTCCTTGAGCATGTTTTTCATCCAAAGCATTTGCGTGCAAGAGCTTCCTGCAGCAATGTATTCTGCTTCAGCTGTAGAGAGTGAGATAGAGTTTTGCTTTTTTACTATGCCATGATACTAAGTTGTTTCCAATGTAGAAACAACCACCTGATGTGCTCTTCCTATCATCCTGGTTGCTTGCCCAGTCGGCATCTGTAAAACCACTTACTTCACAAGTAGTGTCAGTAGTAAAATATAAACCATAATTACTTGTTCCTGAGATATACCTAATGATTCTCTTTACATTCTCTAAGTGTGATTTCTTAGGGTCAGCTTGATAACGGGCAGACACACCAACACTAAAACATATGTCAGGTCTACTTGCAGTGAGGTAAAGTAAACTACCTATCATACTCCTATAAAGGGTTTGATCAACACTTTTACCTTGAGTGTCCTTTGTAATTTTTGTGCTGGTACCTAAAGGAGTTCGTAATGGCTTGCTAGTTTCAAGACCAAATCTTTTAACAAGGTTACAAGCGTACTTGGTTTGAGAAATAAATATATTATCATGAGATTGTTTGATTTGTAAACCAAGGAAGAAATTCATTTCACCTACCATGGACATTTCAAATTCATTTGTCATAACATGCACAAAATCATCCACTAGTGTACTAGATGTGGATCCAAAAACTATGTCATCCACATAAATTTGAGCAATAAAGATCTCGTCACTACTCCTTTTAATGAATAAAGTCTTATCAACTCCCCCTCGAATAAATCCCTTGTTCAAAAGATAGTTGGTAAGTCTCTCATACCATGCTCGTGGAGCTTGTTTTAAACCATACAGAGCCTTTTGGAGTTTGTAAACATGATTTGGAAATTTCGGATCAACAAATCCTTTTGGTTGTTCCACGTACACCTCCTCATTCAAAAATCCATTCAAAAAGGCAGACTTAACATCCATTTGATATAATTTGAACTTCATATGACAGGAAATGGCAAGTAAAATTCTAATTGTCTCTAGTCTAGCTACAGGTGCAAATGTTTCATCAAAATCAACTCCTTCTACTTGCGTGTAGCCTTGAGCTACTAACCTAGCCTTATTTCTAACAACAATGTCATGCTCATCAGATTTATTTTTGAACACCCATTTTGTTCCAATAACATTTTTGTTTTTAGGCTTAGGTACTAATACCCACACATGATTTCTTTCAAATTGAGCTAACTCATCCTGCATGGAATTTATCCAAAATTCATCCCTAAGAGCTTCATTCACATTTTTTGGTTCAAATTGAGAAATATAGCATAAATGAGTTACCTCACTTACTTGTCTTCTTCTTGTTACCATGCTAGCATCAGGATCTCCAATTATATTCTTAATAGGATGATTTTTTGAGGTTCGAGTTGGATTTATCATTGATGAGGTTGATGCTTCTTCCTTCTTTTGTTCACTTTCCTTCAACTCCTCTTCTTTTATTCCAATTATGTCACTGGTTATTGTTAATTGAGGTGTTGTGAAATTTTCTTCATTTCCAACTTCTTCAGATGTAATCTTCTTACCCTCATCATCTATAACGACATTTATGGATTCCATAACTACATTAGTTCTACAGTTGAAGACTCTATAAGCTCTACTATTTAGGGAATAACCAAGAAATATACCTTCATCACTTCTTGAATCAAACTTACCCAACTGTTCTCGATCTCTAAGTATGTAGCACTTACTTCCAAAAATATGCATAAATTTTAGATTGGGTTTTTTACCTCTCCATATCTCATAGGGAGTTTGGTTTGTACCTGGGCGAAGATATACACGATTTATAATGTGACATGCAGTGTTTATAGCTTCAGCCCAAAACCTTTTGGAGACTCCCTTGGCATGCATCATTACTCTTGCCATCTCTTGAAGTATCCTATTTTTCCTTTCAACTACCCCATTTTGTTGAGGTGTGATAGGAGCAGAGAATTCATGAAAGATACCATGTTCTTTACAGAAGTCAGCATACTTGGTATTTTCAAACTCTTTTCCATGGTCTGTTCTCCATCTCTTGATGGTTACTATTTTGTCACCTGCTTCAACCTGCACTCTTGTACAATATGAGATGAAAAACTCAAAAGCATCTGACTTGTCTCTAAGAAAGTCTACCCACGTGTAGCGAGAAAAGTCATCTACTACAACTATGATATATTTCATACCTCCAATACTTTCTGTTCTCATAGGACCCATAAGGTCAATATGTATCAATTCCAATACTCTGTTTGTATTTATACTCTTGATCTTCTTATGAGCAATCCTAGTTTGTTTACCCAATTGACATGGTCCACATACAGGTGTTTCAATTTTTGAAAGAATAGGTAAACCACGCACAGTCTCAATTTTGCTTAATCTAACCAAATCTTTAAAATTCATATGACCTAGCTTTTCGTGCCACAAGATAGTTGAGTCATTGCTAGCTAGGTTACATGTTACTGTGGGTGATGTATCAATACAATAACAATTGTCATGTGATCTGATTCCCTTAATCACACATTCACCATTTTGATCTGTTACAATACAGTGATTGTTTGTAAATTGCACATTAAAATCACTATCACATATTTGACTTATGCTAATCAAGTTTGCCTTAAGTCCTTCCACATATAAAACTTCATCAAGTTTAGGGATACCCTCTATTTGAACAGAGCCTTTTCCAATAATTCTAGATGTTTTACCATCACCAAAGGTAACTGTCCCTTCATTGTATTCCTTAAAGGTTTTAAACAAAGAACGATTCCTTGTCATGTGTCTAGAGCATCCACTATCAAAATACCAAGTGGTATTTTATTTAACTTTAAATGCTATATGGGCCACAAAGCAATGCAACTCAGATTTCTTAACCCATCCCTTTTTAATTTTGGACATTTGAGTTACTGGTTTCTTATATTCCTCTTTTTGTGTAGTTCTTGTAGTAAAAACTTTACATTTGAAATTTTTTTGAGGTATTTTAGAAACATTTGTATTCATGATAGAATCATAAGCATAAAGAAATCTACACCTAGGTCTTATATGTCCTTTCCTACCACAATGATGACAGATGGGAACAAACTGAATTTTCTTAGAATGATAAGGTGCAAAAACTAACTTTCCTGCCTGAGCAATAATGGGTTTTACAAATTGAGTTTTGGATGATGAAGGTGTTGATTGTTCATCTATGTATCCAAGGCCTCTCTTATCTCCATATGGCTTTCCATAGTCTAGTACTTTGGTTAATTTTTCAGCACCAATGGTCAAATTCTTCATCGTTTCTTTAGCAATACTAAGTTATTGCTTGAGATTTTTGTTTTCCTCAATGGTTTCTGCAAGTCTCAAATTCAAAGCATTAATATGATCAGACAATTCCTTTTTATCTTTCTCTAGGTTAGAGGAATTTGTTTTGTGAACATTGATGAGATCATTAAGTTTAGTTACTTCCACAAGCAATTTATCTCTCTCTTCCCTGGCACCTAGACAATCCATGAATAGTTCCTCATAATTCGATACATTAAACTTAGACAGTAAGATAGAAGAGTTTACTTCCTCATTTTCTTCATCTGAGCTAAGGTTAGAGTCATTGTGATGTGCATTGGCAGTTGCGGTGAAGGCACAATAATTAGTGTCATCATCCTCTGGGTTACTAGCATTGTCATGCTCACTTTCTGTGTCACTGAGTGTAGCATTAAAGGCTTTTCCAAATTTCTTTTTATTGTTAGCACAATCTGTAGAAATATGACCAAATCCCCCACAAGTAAAGCATTGAGGATTAGTGGGCTTACTTTTCTTACCATCAAGGCTAGGAGACTTGATTTCCCTTGACTTTCGGTCATTCGAACGACTGGATTGTCCCTTGTTGAAATGATTATTCTGTTGACCCTTCTTCTTCATGAACTTCTTAAATTTTCGTGCTAACAAGACTAGTGACTCATCATTCATATCATCATCACTATCAGAGATGTTCTTTTTGGAGCTTTTGAATGCCACATCCTTATTTTTCTTGGGTGGATCAAGAGAAAGCTCATAGGTTTGGATTGACCCGACAAGTTCATCAATTTTTAGTGTGTCTACATTCTTGCTTTCTTCTATCGCTGTAACTTTCATCTTATAGTCAGCTGTTAAAGAGCTTAGGAGTTTGTGCACTTGTATAGGTTGTGGAATTTTCTCACCAAGGTTAGAACAAGCATTAGTGATATCACAGAAGCGAGCATAGAATTGACCAAAAGTTTCATTGTTGCTCATTTTAATAGAATCAAACTCAGATGTTAGCAATCTCAATTTTGTTTGTTTTACTTGGGAAGTTCCTTCATGAGCAAGAGCAAGTGCATTCCATGCATCTTTAGCAGTCTCACAGTCGGAGATGCGACGAAACTCATCCATTGACACTGCAGCGAATATTGAGCTTAGACCTTTTTGGTTTGCCCCACTAAGGGTGCGTTCTTCAGTGGTCCAGTCTTTTCTTGGCTTTATGATTGTTACACCATCTTTCATTACAGAAGGTGATTCCCAACCATCAAGAATAGCATCCCAGACGTTTTCATCTTGTCTGAGAAAGGCTTGCATGCGAGCCTTCCAGTAAGGGTAATTAAACCCATCAAAGAGTGGGGGTCTAACAGATGACCCACCTTCTTTCATTTGGTCCATAAGTAAGTGTGTGTGTCCCTAAAGATCAATCTCACTAAGTGTGTCTAGTGTTTGCTCTGATACCAATTGTAAGTTTATAAAATATGGACCTGATTAACCTAGAGGGGGGTGAATAGGTTATTTTTAATTTTTATTAATTTATAATTTACTAACCTAAACAGAGCGGCCAAACATGCAATCGTGTGTAAGAGTAAAGTGCGGAAATTATAACACACGATATTTTTAGGTGGAAACAACCTAGGCCACAACAATGACCTAAGAGGAAAACCACCGGTCCACCGGACCACCTAACTTTCCACTATGAAAATCAAATGTTCAAGTACAAACTCGGTCTTATGCTACCCTCCCTAGGATACTACCCCAATGTACTTTACTTACGAGCCCCTGCTCTGTTTTCACAGTTTTCAAAATTAGCGTGAGCGGTTTCCAAACCAACGTTCCAATAAGCTCCTCGTCAATCAGATCGTTCACAGATCAACTGCAAAATAGTTAGCACAAAAACACAAGTGCCCGTGTGTGATCTAGAACGGATTTAACAATGAATAATCCTAACTAGATGATTTAAAACAAATTTCATTTAAACCAAATCAACTAGTATATTCTAGGGCAAAAAGATTACGCATAATTTCAATAAAAATAACTTTTTTGAAATTTAATAATTAAATCAAATAATCATGATCGTTCATAAAATTATTTAATTTAAATACCTATAAATCAAATCAATAAGAATTAAATTAATTAATATAAATCAAAAGCATATATATATATTAGTTACCTTTTCTCCCTCTGCGTAGCTTTCAATATATATATATAACTTTTCTCCCTCACTCCTACAATCAATATATATATATATAACTTTTCTCCCTCACTGCTACAATCAATATGTATATATAACTTTTCTCCCTCACTGCTACAATCAATATATATATATATAACTTTTCTCCCTCACTGCTACAATCAATATATATATATAACTTTTCTCCAAATTTTGAACGTTTTTCTTTTTCTTTGTTTCAATTGCGGCAACCCCTTTTTTTTTTCAACTACGCATCGCAGCCTGTGCTCATCTATCACACACACACACACACATATATATATATATATATGGGTAATCATTAAAACCTAATAGGTATTATATTCAGATTTTATTTTTTTATTATTATTAATTTTTATTTTTTTTTGGACTTTGCCGCCGCACTTGTTATATATATATATATATAATCATTAAAACCCAATCCTAATGTGTATATAAATACATAATAATAATAATCATTTCTTTTAAAAGTCTTAACACAAAAAAATATTTAATTAGTAATTTAATAGATTGATTTAAGTTTAAATAAATACTTTAACACAAAAAATAATTTTAGATTTATGAGCATGTGTTATTAAATGTATGAATGTAATCCTATGTGTCATATTTATAAAAGATATACCTGAAGTAGTCATCTGGAACTCGATCATTTGTTTAGCTTTTCTTGATAGACTTGATAGGAGGCCTAAAAACAAATTTACAGGTAAATATTTTATCCACGAAAATAGCCAACACTCATGGTCCTTACAGTACTAACCCGTGAAGAAGCTCGAGCGGAACAACAAGTTGATTCACCCAATAAGGTCGACCCTAAAAAATGTTGGCTTAATAACTTCTCGATCTAAGGAGAGTGCTCAAGAGACCAGACAAAAAATAGAGCGCTACGTGCATGAATAGATCCAAATGCCTTCTTTGGTCGAGCTAATAATTTGGTTAAAGAAATTGGACCAACTCCTATAGGAAGAAAACCTACCAGAGTTGAGAATGTAGTACATGGTGTTCAACAACATAATGCTGGAATTGAAAAACAATCGGTTTAAAGGTAAAATGTAGTTAGGCTCAAAAATGAGAAATTATTGGAAAAATAAAAGATGTGGGAGGCATGCTTCCAAGCCTTAGAGGAAACAAATAGAAAATAAAACAAGGCCCTTAAAGAAACTAATAGTAGGCAAGACAAGGGTAAATCATATTATGACTTGGATAAAGACTATAAATAGCTATATATATCCTTTTTCTCTCACAAAATAAAGAATAGTGAACCATCCACGAAATTCAATGCCTCTAAGCATCCTCACTACCAAGGAATGAAGAATCTCGAGACAAAAGAGATGTTATGATGTGCAAACTCTTTGTATCCACCTTATATGATGATACTTAAAAATGGTTTTATAATTTTGTGCATTGTACCATAACCTCCTTCTATCAATTTACTAAGTTATTCATTACCAATTATGCCTATAACAAGCCCATGATGAAAGAGTCTCATCACTTATTCTTAATCACCTAGGGAAATTTAGAGTTAATAAAGGAATACATGAGAAGATTTAAAAAATAAAAAATTAGAAATTGTGAATTGTTCCAATTGCAATAGAGGCATTCAGTCGAGCTCTATTGATAAATTTTGATTTATTTACTAAATTAACCAAAATCATGCCACATACAATAAAAAAATTGTTGTCTTTTTAGGAGAACATGAAAACGTGCAAGTATACACGGTCACAAGTAATAAAATGATAAGTAAAATATCGTTCCTAGGAAAATTTGTTACTAGTGTTCGTTAAGTACTAAAATTATTTCAATCTAATTTTATCCAAAAGTAGATAGTTTGATATAGTTTGACTAACTAATTTTTATAACATTTTATAAGAAAATTCTAAGATTACAGTTTCATCAAAGTAATCCACTTGAATCATACTATTTTCTCTTGACTTATATTCTCGCATTTAAGTTGTTAACCAAGAAATCATAATTTATCCATATATCTCTTCCGAGCTCCATATAGACACATCTCGCTAAAATAATTCACTATATTTCAATAAGAATTAAATTCAACCAGATTCATTAAGTTCTAAGTTCTCAAATAGTTACACGTACAATAAAGGTATATTCATATTCCTTATATATATGTTATTCTATCCACAAGCAACACACAAAAATATCTTTTCAAAGTTTATTTAAGTGCCACAGATTAATTAATTAATCTTCCAACAATTAAAAAAATTAAGTACAGATAAAATAAACAACTTAAAAACGTCATATACTTCATTCAAAAATAATTAATTCAAGTTTCATAATTTAAGCTACACTACAACCCTAAAAAAATAAATTAGTTCATAGTAGAAATTAAAATTGAAATACGAACATAATCAGTCATTTCAGGGAAATGAAATTAAAAGAAAAAGGATTAAAAGAAACTCTTTCACGATTCCTCAATGAAAAATACAATTACTTCCCTTTTCTTCTTCTTTGTTGTCTCATTTCTCTCTATTTTTCCCTACTAAAATAACAAGTCAAGAAAAATAGATATTATGTATTCTATATTTTTCTTTAAACACGCAGAGGAAAAACTAAGAAAAAGAACATAAAACTAAACTAAGAAAAAAAAGCTAAAACTAAAAAACAAAGCATGGCTTCCCTCGCGTCTCCAAAATATATCACCACCCAAAATTATTTCAGAACACGCGTGTAGTGGGGGACAAAAATCATCCATGCGTGTAAAAAGTGTCAAATAACGTGCAAACTAGCTGGAAGTGCGCTCGATTTTTTGGTTTTTTATACATAACGCGTGACACGTGGCGAGCTATGATTCAGTGGAAAAATAACAGGACATATGAAGGCTTCGTACTGGTTGTAATGAGCGGGCGCATGTAGAATAGGTGGACCACGTCACCCGTGAACTTGGCATGCTGATCTGTGCACGACAGACTACGCAAACAGGTAGACCCCACCCTACGCACCGAGCAACATACAGTCTACGAAATGCATCCAATCACTTATATCGTGCCCGTATCACACTTGCCTGATCCATACCGTTGATTGTCTGATCTGACGGTGCATGATGTTCGTTGATAATGGCGCATGTGGTCCTTCTTTTCCTACGCAGAAAAACAAAGTTTATTTAATTGCATTTTAGCCCTCAAATTTAATTCAAATTAACTTTTAAAATTTTGATATTTGTAATTAAGCCCTCTTTTAATTTAAATTATATTTTCAGCTTTTATTATTTTCAATTAAGTCCTTTTTCAATTCAAATTCTTTAATTTTCTTTAAAAATATATTCCTTAAAAAACTAATAGTAAATATTAATTTAATAAATTAAAATTAACTAAAAACATTAAGAACATAGCAATTATAATTAATAAAATAGACAAAATAACTCTAAAATATAGAGTTATCAAAAGTCTGATGGAGAGGGCATAAAGTTTGTTAATCCAAAAAGAGAGTTGAAATTAGATAAAAAGAAAAAGATTGTCATAAAAGCTACACCAAAAAAGAAAAGAACAAATGAGGATAAGCCCAAACAAAAAAAATCAAGATAAAGTGTTCAATAGAAACAAACATTTTTCCTCAAGTCACAAAGGGATAAGCCAATGGTAAATAAATTATGGACCTTGGGAGAGGTCTTTATAACCCTTTAGAGGTCCACCTTTAAGAGTAAGTTTGGCTCAAGCTGTATTAAGGATGGAGAATACACTACTAAAATATGTACTTATGGCCTCAGTTTTTAACCGTGATCGTAGGTCTATGGCCACGGTTATAAGGACCGAGGCCTAAGTGAGAAAGACCATAGACTGTTACCTATGGCCTCAGTTTTTCAATAACTGAGGCCATAGGGTATGCATAAATAAAAAATACAATTAGTAATTACAATATTAAAAATCATTATAAATTATAATAAATTTATTAATTAAAATACTAAAAGTATAATTACATTTTAGAGTTTATTATACACTAAAACATAATAAAAACTTATTATTACAAACTGACTTTTTACTATGAATTACAAGCATTTATAAGTATATTTCAAATCAACTAGTAGCACCAGCAACAACACCAACACCAATGCCAGCGTCAACAGCAGTAGTAGCGCCAGTAACACCAGACCCAACGCCACACAGTAGCGCCAACGTTGCACAACAACAGCACCGACATCGTGCAGCAGCGCCAGCGTTGTACAACAGCACCAGCATCGCGCAGTAGCGCCAGCGTTGCACAACAGCACCAACACCAAATTAAAATGCAAGTGATAGTATAATCAGATGAACAATATTAGAAAGGAGTACCTTACCTGACAATTAAGACGATGCAATACAACCCCAAATTCTTGACCAAATATGTTTCTCCTACAAAATCTCACAAAAAGATTGTGGTAAAGCATGGGAAGTGCACCATCTCCAATATTTATATGCAATATAAAGGCACAAAAAGATTGTGGTGTGATAAAATGGTAATTTGTAAACAAACCTTTATTTATATGCAATATAAAGGCACAAAAAGAAGAAAAATATAATGCATCACTACTCAGTTAAATAAATGATAGAGAAAAGTGAAATGAGGGAATCCAAAAACATATATAACCTGTTCTTTAATATTTGGGAGAGAATATGTATCACCATCCCTAGTCAAGCTAATTAGAACAACATTTGAATTAGAGGACCCAACAAAATTCAAATCCTTCTTAAAGAAAAAACTAGTAAAGTACCAAAATATACATACATAATTTAGGCAATCTCTCTCGTACCAACTCTTCAAAAACAAGTTGATCCACCTGAAAAAATGCAACAGTTCAATAGGGTGTCATTATGCTTACATGTGTTGTATAAACCCCATTAACAAGCAATTGAATAGAGTTTTCTTATCTTTTAAGAAAAGCTTTCCACCTGTCTGTCTTTCCTTCTTTTCTTCCTGATATATTAAAGCACATGGATCAAAAGTTGAATCTTAAAATTTCCATTTTAGGTCACCAAAATCAGAAACAGAAACCATCAAATCGGACAATCTCTCTTAACTCCCAAGTGTTTACAATTTTTTTAACAAAATCATACATCAGTATGCATAAAAAATAGAACATCTACCCTTCTTTATGAATCGCATAGTACATTCCCAGCATACAAATGAAGACATGAGTGAAATCTACAAATAAAAGAAAGATAAGTAGAAGAAAACCTCATAGATGTAAGCATATTCTCGGTATCTCTGTACGTGTTGAGGTCTCACAGCAAAACCATAAGCGTCTCTGCACACAACATAAAATTTAGCACCAAAATCAGTACCAATAATTCAAATAGTCAAACCTAGTGGCTCAGACTCAATCAATGATGAATTGTAACCCAAACTATTGTATCAATAAACCATTCAATCAAAGAAACTAATCCAAAAAGGAGTTGAAACTTGATGAATCAAAGAGAAAGAAGGCGTCAAAGGGTTTAAGAAGGGAAGTAAGTCGAATGGAGAAAGAGGATAAGGGTTAACTCCATAACTCAAAGCAGTAATAATATTAGGGTTAGAACTAGTGCTAAGATGAAAATTGGCTCAAATTCCTAACAAGATTAGATGAAATAAAAATTAACCAGCTATGCGAGCGAGCTTGGGAAAAGGAGGGTCCCAACCAGTAAGGAAAGGTGTTCAATAAGGCCAAGAAAGAGGAAAAAGAGAGGGAAGAAGGAAGAACACATGTACTAGCCAGTTCACGAGTTGGGAAAAATGAATCGAAAAAAGAAAAAAACTCAGTAAATGAAAAATGAATTAGGGTAATTTAATTTTTTGAGTAAATTTTATTAATATTATAGTAATATTTTTATTTTTAAAATATTATGAAAATATTTTAAAATTTTGGCATTAGTTTTTTTTTTATTTTAAAAATATTAATTTTTAAAATTATTGCAAAAATATATCAAAATTTCAGTAAAGAATGAGATTCAAATAATATTTTAAATGTTATATTTTTATTTTTATTTTTTTATTATAAAAATAAATCAATACTAAATATTTTATAATAAAATTTGAAGTAAATAACTAAAAAATATATGTAATAATAACTAGATACTCTTTTTATAATAAACAATATTGATATAATCTTGTTATAAAATAGTTTAAAATAATAAAAATAAATTATAAAAATTATATCTAAAATTTTTAAATTTAAATAAATATTTGAAATAATTTGTATAAAAGAAAGATTATTGGTATTTTTAATAAAATAAAAACATAATTTAAAGATGGATTATAAAATTTTAAATTTTTTAGAGTTTAAATAATTTTTACAAATGAAAAATGAAAAATTAGAGAGAAAAATGAGAAATTATAAAATAATTTGATGTTTTCTATGTCCTCAGTTTTTAAATAACCGAGGCCAAAACCCTATTGCTTTGATTTTTTTTAAAAACAAGGCTAAAATTTCGAGACGAAAAGCATATATTGTAGTAGTGAATGAGCAAAATGTAAGATGAGGACACCTCTTAAGGACAAGTCTAAATAGTATGCCTTTTACAATGATATATGCCAAGAAACACTAGATTACAAACATTTGAAAAAAAATAGAAGATTTGTTGTTCAGAAGATACTTGAGTGGCCTTGCGGGAAATGTTAACAAAAGATCAATTTGTTAACCCCAACGTGAAACTTTAAGACTAAATGTTCTACCAATTAACAGGGTAGAGTCCATAATAAAGATATTGTGAGGACTATCCATACTATACATGAAAATTTTGGACTTAATGGGACATTCAATAACACACACAAATGATACACTCGAGACTTGTGTGGATCACCCCATTTAAATAATTTGCATTAAGGGTCATCCTATGTAGCAATCACCTTCTCCAATAATTATGAGACCTCGGCTCCTTATAAAAACCCTTTAGTAGTCACCCTATGGGTAGGGTCATGCGATGTTTGTAGAATCTTGATCGATATCATGGTTTGTAGAATCTTGATCAATATCATGGTTTGTAGAATCTTGATCAATATCATGGTTTATAGAATCTTGATCGATATCGGGATTTCAATTTATCTTCTTTTTCTTGCAATAATGAAAGTGTTAGGTTGAAAGGAGTTTTTTCTAGTATGATTCAATAGTAGCACCATTTATGCTATCGAAATTGTGATATTGCATGTCATAGCAATTGGGTCAATAGTTATGACTACCTTTGTAGTGATTAATGTTTCAACCCACTACAATGACATTTTGAGAAGACCATGGATACATAAGATGAAGGTAGTTCTATCTACTTTCTACTAAGTCATTAAATACCCAACAAAGTAAGGTATACAAGAGATAAGGATGGACCATGAGAAAGCTAGGATTTGTTATAATGCTACAATGAAAGAGGTAGCTTTGAAGAAGCAATTACAGTGTGTGTCTCATTGAAAAAGACCTAAGGAAAAATTCCTGGTAGAATGATTCAATTCAAGTGAAGTTCAAATTTACAAGTTGGATATGAAAGAAAAAATCACTCTTTAAAATTAAGAACCCACTTGACAATGGAAGTTAAAGGATAGCTATCACATTTCTTAATAATGGAATACCACTCTTTAAAGTTGAGCACCAACTTAACAATGGAAATTAGAGAACAACTGTCACATTTCCTAACAATGCAATACCACTCTTTAAAGTTGAGCACCAACTTAACAATGAAAATTAGAGAACAATTGTCACATTTCTTAAGAGCCAACTCTAATGCCCTTGCATGGAAACCTGTAGATATGCATGGAATTGACCCAAGAATCATAACCCATAGATTGAATGTTGAACCAAATGCTAGACCTATCAAGCAAAAGAAGAGAAACTTTCCAAGAGAAAAAGAAGGTGATTAAAGCTTAGGTCCCTACACTTAAAAAGACAAAGGTTATCAGAAAAGTAGATTATCTAGCCTGGTTATCAATCATTGTGTTAGCAAAAAATGTTTGCGGTTTACCTTAAATGTGTGTAGTGTGTGTATCTTTTCATAGATGAGAATGATGCCTACCAAAAGACCATTTTCCTTTGCCAAGTATTGATCAGTTGGTCGATGCCACCTTCGGGTCCGGTTTAATGAGTTTTCTTGATGTATATTCTAACTATCATGATCAAATATGAATGCATTTATAACATAAAGAAAAGATATATTTTATAACTAAAGGTGGGAATTTATACTACACTCGAATACTTATTGGTTTAAAGAATGTAAGAGTTACGTATCAAAATTTGGTCAATAAGATGTTCGCAAACCAGTTGGGAAGGATCATAGAAACATCTATAAATGACATGGTGATCAAATCAACACATCTTGTAGATCACGTCAAAAACCTAGAAGAAATATTTGGTGTTACCCAAAGGTAATCCTAAAAACCAAATTTGGTATTGCCTCCAAAAAGTTCTTGGGATATCTTATATCGATCGAGAGATTGAGGCTAATCTAGAAATGTTATAAGCCCTGGTTAACATAAAGCCTCCAATAACCTAAACTTAATCCAACGTTTAATGGAAGAATTATGGCCTTAAATAGATTCATTTCCAAATGTCTTGACAAATGCTTACCATTCTTTAACATACTGAGAAAAAAATCATTATTTTTGGAAAGAAGACTGTGATATATATTTCTAAGGAATCAAGTAATACTTGAGCACACCTATTTTACTAGTTAGCCCTATCTTAGGAAAACAAATGTTTTATTTATATTTGGTTGTTACCTTTTAAACTTGTAGTGTCGTACTTCGAGCAGGAAGGAACAAGGTCCAATACCCCATCTACTACATCAGCCAGATCTTGATAGATGCCCAAAGCATATATCCAACAATCGACAAGTTAGCATTTTCTCTCAATATGGTGGCACAGAAACTCAGATATTATTTCAGCTCATATATAGTGGAAGTAATCACCTTTTAACCACTTAATAATGTGTTGATAAAACCAAAGGTAGGAAGGATACAAGTGTATATTGCAATAGAATTGGGAAAATATGATATCAAATATATGTCTAAGACTTCAATAAATGCTCAAGCGTTAGCAGATTTTGTTGTCAAGCAAACTAATTAGTTTAAATTAAAAATAATGATGTTTCAAATGTTACAAACAGTTGGACAATTCAGAGGATTACCAATAGATGATCTTCATTTACATCTCAGATTATTTATTGGAGTTAGAAATGCACTCTAATTTAATGGTGTAACCAAGGAGACATTTAGGCTTAGATTGTTCCTTTACTCTTTGAAATACCGTGCTCGAGCTTGGATAAACTATTTGCCACCTAATTCCATTACAATTGAAAATTATTTGATAGAGAAATTCTTGATGAAATATTTCCTACCAATAAAGAATGTGAAGCTTAGGAATGACATTACCTCTTACCAACAATATGAAGGGAAATCTTTATATGAAGCATGAGAAAGATTCAAAGAATTGCTAAGGAAGTATCTTTACCATGGTATCCCTCATTGAATCCAAATAAAGACTTTCTACAATGATCTCAATGCTCAAACAATAATAATTGTTGATGCATACCCTAATGAAGTTATGCTAGCCAAATCTTATAATCAAGCTTACGATTTACTTGAGAAAATGGTTAAAAATACTTATCAACGGCCAACAAATAGAATGGAAACCACAAGAAGTGTAATCGGAAGCTTAAGTCTCATCTTTGGTGAATTTTTGAATGCTCAAAACTCACCAATGAGTATAAACTAGGTGCAAGATTAAGAGATGTCTTGTGTTTTTTTGTGATGGTGCTCATTTGTTTGATAATTGTCCAAATAAACTTGTATCTGCATTCTATATGGGTAATGTGAACCGAAATAATAATCCATACTTGAAAACATATAACCAAGGACAAAGAAAACATCCAAATTTTTCTTAGAGCAATAATAACAACCAAGGTGGGAATCTATTCTACTGTCAATCATTTACACCACTTGGTTTTCAACAATCACAAGTCCAAGACAAGATACCACCTACTAGGGACAATACAAATGCTTTAATTGGGATGATGAAAGACTTCATCCAATCAGTAAGTACAAAAGTGTCCACTCTAGAAACTTCAATTCAAAATTTAGAGACCCAAATAGGGAAACTTAAACAGTTATAAGTAAAAGGCCTTAAGTTAACCTTCCAAGTGACACAATTATAAACTAAAGAAGATAAGGTAATAAGAATTGCAATATCATATCCTTCAAGAGTGGTAAAACTTTAGAGAGGGAACATGAGACTCAAAAGCATAAGAAGGAATATGAGACTCAAATGGATGGGGACAAACATGAAGCTAAAAAGGATGAGAAGAAACAAGTGGATAAACAAAGCACTAGGAAATAAATAATTCTGAAAAAAAAGAGAAACCTCTACTAACCCACTATTCCTTTCCCCCAAAGAATGCAAAAGCAAAAGTTAGATATGCAATTTTCAAAATTTGTGGATGTCTTTAAGAAGTTGCATATAAATATACCATTTGCATATTCACTTGAATAAATGTTTTCTTATGCCAAAATTTTGAAGTACATCCTACCTAAGCAAATAAGGCTTGGAGATAATGAAATAATAACCTTGATTGAAGGTTGTAATTTCATCCTTCTAGAAAACTATCACAAAAATTAAAAGATTTGAGTAGCTTTGACATTCCTTGCACAATTGGGAACATGAACTTTAAGAAAGCACTATACGACTGAGGTTCAAGCCTTAACCCAATGCCATTATTGGTATTTAAGAGATTAAGGGTTGTTAAAGCCAAACCCACTTCAATAATACTCAAGTGGTATATAGATCAATTAAGCAACACCAAGGTGTGGTAGAATATGTGGTAGTGAAAGTAGACAAGCTCATATGTTTAATGGATTTCATTGTTCTAAACATAGAAGATGATCGTAAAATTCCTATCATACTTGGTTGCTCATTCTTAGCAACCGAAAGAGCACTCATTGATGTACAAAAATGTGAGTTTATAATAAGAGTGCAAGATGAACAAGTAACATTTAAAATTTGTAAAACATATGAACCCTCTAATATTGATAATGCTAATTAATGCTTTAGGATAAATGTTACTAATCATGATTATAACTTAAAGGAATTTTTTGAATCACCCACACTTAAGACTATTACACATTATACTATGAATAATGAAGCAAACTCACCAAGAAACAACTCAATCATATCTTTAATATTCGTTTTTAATATATGTTGTCACCTATTTCAGCCTAACAAAGAACCTTCATATTTTTAAGCCATATTTTGTACCTAACCAATAAGAATTACTTTTACTCTTGCATCTTTAGCTTGTATAAAAAGAAAAAATGCAATCATGTCTTATACCATAGAGTAAGATGAAATGTAATACATCTAACGAAAAAAAACTCACAACACAATTAGTCCTCTAAAAAAGAGAGAATGAAATTAAAAATAAGTTTAGGGATATTGTGAGTTACAAATAAAAGATGTGAAATAAAAGAATATGAAAATATTGATAAGATAGGGTACACTAAAATATTAAGTAAAAACTCAACTGTAGTTAAAAATACATGATGAATAAAAAGAAAACTAAAGTATAGAAAGAGCTTAAATGTCTTCATTTATCGACCCCAACCTAAGCCTTACATTACAAGCATGCAAAGTCCTTATTGATATTTAACTAAGTGAATATTTATATTAATGAAAAAGGATGTGAAACATAGGCTTATGAGACTTGTCCTAAGATTGAATTTATTAGCATGCTCATATAGGTTGATTTCATGAGTTCATTGGATGATATCATGTGCAACACACACACACATGAATCAGTTAGTCAAAAACCTTACATATCCTTATTTTGATTGAACATTGATTGATATATATATATGAACCTCCTTGTATCATTAATAGATATATATTTATGAATATACTATTCATATCATTTTATCTAGTTAGACTTGGCTTTACTTGAAGACAAAACAAAGAGTTAAGCTTAGAATGTGATGACTTTGTTAAAGTAGAGTTACTATTGCACTTTTTAAATTAATATCTATTCATTTTATTCAATAAGTAATACTTTTAGGGTTAAAAGTATTAAAATGTGAACTTTTAGTGAAAATGGGTGAAAATATATTTTTTGGATTTTTCAATGTAAGACCAATCAAAAGATGCCACATGGATGTCATGCAAGAAGAGGAGCTAACCAATAAAAGAGGGTCAATTGAAGTGCACTACATGTACCAAGTGATACAAGCCTTGACATGTGTTGATATGGTGTTTGTTTCGAGTTTCATCGCATGGTCGTCGTGTTATGCATCTTCATGTGATTCGTCCATTCTTGCCACCGAGGCACCACGTAATCTATATCCATGAATTATAGTGTGCCATATGGCACTCACTTAACCCACTTTGACCAGGACCAGTCCATCCCATTACGCGTCTCGTGTTGAGTCGTTCAATAATTTTCTCATGCCACATGTCGCATTCCTATTGATTAGCGTTGTTAATTTTCTTTTTTTTTTTTCATCTCAACCCTTGATTTAAGTAAAAAAAATTATAATTTTATATTAGTTTTTGTTGCCAAGAAGAGAGAAAAATAAAGACAAATTCAAAAGAATATATAATTTTGGTAGAGATTCAATATGAGATTAGTGCTACAATTCAAGAGATTGATTGCATTTCTTCTTTTCTTATCCTTTCTTTATCAATTTTTATGTCTTTATTTATGAAAAATATGATATTTATAATATAATTATGCCTAGCTAATTTATTAATCTAGATATCTTATGAACCCTATTTTCTACATATGATGATCTAATATTTTTACCTCAATTATAATTCTAATTTAATTATACTATTTAATTTGATTTTTATGCTACTAATTGTGTGGCCAATAATTGATCTATAGATGCAATTAAATAGATTTGAGAGAATTATTTAATTATTTATCTTGATTAAATAACTTGCATAGTTTCAAGGTAGAAATGTAGGATTCTTATGTATGTGATCTATAATTGATGAAATTAATGATTAGTATGCAATTTAATTAATATGAGAGTGTGATTAAGTTAATTTGTATATGGTGTGTATTTTAATTGAGAGATGAATACATGCTACGTTAGATTCAATTGATCATGTAATTGATTGGTAGTTATATTGAGGGATTTTAGTAATTCACATGTTTAGAAAATTGGAGGATTAAGTATTCCTAGATATTTTCTTATATATCTTCTTCAATGCCAATTTTGAGTTAATTAATTACAGTTATTTATTTTTAATTTTTTTACTTTTGCTTTCTTAAAACATAAAAATACAACAAAATTGATTTATACTTTTTTTTAGTTTTAAAAATTAGTTTCTATTAACATAATCTCCGTAGAAATGATTATTTCTTATCATTATATTACTTGCTGTAATACATATACTTGTGTATTCATTGCACATAATTTGTGTCGATCACTATTCTAACATGGTATCATAGCCTATAGCTTGATCTATTTAACTACAACTACAATCTTCTTTATCAAAATAAAATATTATCTTGTACCATTGTATTTCTCCCGTGTTTAGTCAATTTCCCTTTTTGGTTTCTTTTTTTAACTCTAACAAAGTTTTTCAATGATGGTTTTCGAAAGGAATTGCACCGTTTCTATTAATCGTGCATTATAATATAATAAAGGGCATTTATGTTAGGGTTTAAAGTCAATTTTAAAAGGAAAAAAATTGATTTATAATAAATTTTAATTTGATATGCTTACAAACCAACTTAAAATTTAAAGTATGTTATAATAAAAAACTAACTTTAAATGGACTTAAAATTAAAAAATACTAAAAAATCAATAGCATATGTTTTTTTTTATTATTATGTGCTTATTTTGTAAATAATAAGACATACAATAGTGGATAAGTGTAATTTCATATTTAATATAACATGTATATATATATTTGATTATAATATTTAATAATATTATAATTAAGTTAAATTTCTATACATGTATTGTATATAACTTTTTTTTTTGTTATAATGAGTTTTAAGTAAGTAATTACTATCCAGTTTTTAAACGAAGAAATGGTTTTAAAAAAATTTATAAACATATTATGGTTGTTGTATGCTACTATGCAATTTAAAATGTGTGAATAATTAACCAAAAATATGTTTAAAGATTATATTATTTTAAGTTGTTTAACATTGAAGATTAACTTAAAATTTTAAGTCAATTCTAACTTAAAATTTTAATTCGGTTCTACCTTAAAATCGACTTAAAAATTTAAGTCACTTCATTTTAAGCCAGTTTAATGAACCGACTTAATACCCATTTTAAGTCACTTAAAAATCAACATACAAACTTTTTGTTGTAGTAATGATTGTTTTAGATTGTTTTGTCATCGTTAATGTAGTTTTATGTGGCTTAATTAGATCTTTACCTATCGATACTTCTCCATATTAATGGGTTTATCTCGTGAAAAGATCCTTAAATTATCACTCATTTTCTTGTCATATTATTTTTAGCCCCTTTATTTTATGTCGACTTCTTTTACATTTTATTGTTCACTTTATGACAGTATTGGCTTCAAAAATATTTTGCCAAAAATTATTTTTTGTCATAATCATAGGTCTCTGCTTGCTAATCCACCCAACATTTGTTGATATTCTTTTGTGACGTTTACATATTTATGACAATGCAAATTATCTATAAAGGTGCATATCAAAAGTTCTTGGCTCCATCTATGATGGGTTAATTTCCAAATTCAAGACGTTGCATGTTCACCACTCCGACTTTGAGTTTGCAGGAGATGTTGAGGTGAGTTTGCAGGAGATGTTGAGAGTAAATTATAATATTTATTTTGGAATTGAATTAAAGAAATAATATTGTGATTATAGATTTAATGATTAGCAAAAATTATGGTCATTGGATCGCTATCATGCCATTTCAATTATGACTTAATTTACACTACTCAACTTTTTATATATAATGGCTTTATGCTTGTAAACATTAAGTTATTTATCCATGAAAATCTTTAGTTTTCTTATCTTTCACTCTACAATCTTTCTTTTAATATTCTAACATAATTTGATTTTTTTTAATAATAACATTTACACCCTTAAACTTAAAACAATAAAATTAATACCCTTGTACTAGTCAACATCTATAGATTGTACTGGTTTTGTTACTTAGAGTCTAAGGGGTGATTATTGTGTAATTTTTCCATTCCTAAGAAAAACTCATATACTAAACACATCGTTTTGGAAAAGAAAAAAATAATATAAATATCATATTTTTTTTAAAGATAAATACCACCATATTCTTATAATTATTATAAAAATAATAATACTTGAGTTTTATACTTATTCTTTATAACAGTTTAGTCATATTATTATAAAAAAGTGATTGCATAAAGATAAAGTAAATTTTTTTCATTTTATTTTTAATTTTTTCAGTTGCGTTACATATAAATTGCTTTAACTTTAATAAATTATATAACTAAAAGAATCGAAAAAATAATTAAAAATATATATATTATTTGTCCTTATTAGTCACTTTTTCATAATAATATAACTTTACGATTATAAAAAATAAATCTAAAATCTAAAATTTATTTTTAAAATAAATATATAACCTATATAGTATTTTTTTTTTCAAATAACTAGCTAGTGCAATGTAGGAGACCAAGGACGAGTGAAGGTGTCTACAATGATTAGAAAAAAATCTCTCACAATCCATAATCATTGATCATATAAATTGTAAAAGCTATCTTATTAGTTATGACATGTTAATCACAAATATACGGGTAATGCGAATAAATTACACACCATATAGTAATTAATCTAATCAAACTTTTATGCTAATTATATTGCATACTATTTATTAAAATAATCAATTATAGATCATTCATATAAGAATCATACATATTTACCTAGAAACTATGCATGCTATTTGATCAAGACAAATAATTAAATAATTCTCTCAAATAATTCTCACAAATCTATTTAATTACCTTTATAAGTCAATTGTTGGCCAAATAATTAATAGCATAAAAATTAGATTAAATAATATAATTGAATTGACATCACAATTAAAGTGCGTTCATAACACACCTAGATTAATAAATGAGCTAGACATAATTAAGTTCATGAAGCTTAGATTTTTCATAAAGAAATACATAAAAATTGATAAAGAATGAAGAAGAAGAGATATACTTAATCTTTTGATTTGTAGCACTAATCTTCTCTTGAATCCTTCCCAAAGTTGTCTTCTTTATTCTTTTTGAACTTTTTCTCTCTTTTTAGCAATTGCTAGAGTTTTTGATTCTTCATTGTGTGCTTAATTTGTAAAAGAATAGTGTTTATTTAAAGAAAAAATGGCCTAATATAGACCATTAGATCATGTCTTAAAATGATCCAAGGATTGAGATTAAAATTGATTGTTTGATCCAAGGCAAATAATTGATTTAGAAATGGATAAATAACTCTACTTTTGTAGTGTTATCATAACCTCAAACTTAACTCTTTGTTTATCCTTAAGCAAAGCCAAGTTTATCTAGCTAAAATGATATGAATAGTATATTCGTACATATTTATTAATACATGCATGTTCATTAAAAACTATATTCCTCAAAATTTGTACAATTCTATGAGAATGAGGTTCGCATATCCATCAATCAATACTCCATTAATACAAGCATATACAAGGTTTTTGATGAATTTATTCATGTGTGAGTTGCACATAATGTCGTTCAATGTACTCATAAAATCAACTTATATGAGCATAATAATCAACTAAGTCGTAGAATAAGTTTCATAGGTCCATTTTTCAAACCCCTATCCACTAATGTAAAAAAGTATTTAACTAAAGATCAATAGGACTTTACATGCGTGTAGTGTAATGTTTAGGTGGGGGTAGATAAATGAAGACATTTAAACTTTTTCTACACCTTAGCTTTTTTTTTATTCATCATGGAATATTTAACTATAATTGAGCTTTCATTTGATATTCTTGTGCACTCTATCTTACCATTCTTTTCATTCTTTTATTCCACAACTCTTCTTCTCTTTTATTTTCTTCTTTATACACACACACATATATATATACCCCAAACTTATCTTTAATTTTATTCTTTCTCTTCTTATTTAGAGGAATAACTGTGTTGTAAGGTTTTTTTATGTGAAGGAATGGAGTGCTTTACATTTCATCTCACTCTATAGCATAACACATGATTGCATTTTTCATATAAGCTAGAGGTATAAGGGTAAAGGTAATGCTTATTAGTTAGGATAAAAATGTGGCTTAAAAATATGAATGGTTTTTAGATAGACTCAAAAAGTTGACTAAAGATATAAACAATAGTTAACTTAAAAGGTTCAATCGATCCAATTAAGGCTTAAATTATTTATCAAGTAAAATACCATTTAGGATTTCACCTTAAGGGATAATCAAACAAATTCTAAAACATGGTAGACCTCATCAACTAGCATAACTTACCCTAAATGTTCTTCCAATAAGAACACCAAAATCAATCATGAGCATATGCATAAAAATATGAATCAATTCTAATAGAGTCCATATGGGTACACTACCAAGGTAAAAAGATGCAGACTCCTTAAAGACTTAGCCCTAACTCAAAAAAATTGAAATCAAATACTTATGTAGTAAACACAGTAGAAGCACAAACAATATAATATCATATAAGTAAATAACTTTGAATAAAGGATATAATATAAGTTCAACATAAAGTAGGGAAGAATATAATGACTTTCTAATCAGAGTTTAAGCTTTTAGTACATTGAAACATGCACATCTCAAACTCAGATTTTACTAACTCGATAGCAAATCATGCATAACAAGTGATATAACGAGATAATTCATATAGAGACTATATCTATTTGGTAATATCCTCGAGTTGCTTAAAGTAATCACCTAACAATAAATCATTCACTAAACAATAAACAAGTTACAAAACTAATAGAGAGTAAAACCACAATTACCTCTATCAACCAGGACCTACGTCCAAACTACCTATTGTTGCTTTTCACTTGCTAGTTCTACAATGACTTGATTCGACAAATGAACTTGGCTTTTATCCATAGCCAGTGCCACCCAATATGGTGTTATTGAAAACTATGGATCAAGTAATTAGAAGTGTAACAACTTCTACTCTCAAGAGAGACACAGTTCAATACTAAAATCAAATAATGTATGGGAAACACACAGCCAAACCATGTACACATATAGTCTATGTTTTGACTACTAAACTTGAAAAAAATGACCCACTCTCAAATCTAAGCTCTCCAAAATAATTTTGAAATCAGAATATGTATTTTGGCAAAATGTTAGCTCTTGAAAAATGGGTGAAGAAAAGAGAAGAGAAAAGAGTGAGGTATTATAGGGATTCGAAGCACAGCTCGCCAACCACTTTCCAACCATCTTGCCAATGATGGTGGCGAGTGTGATGGGGAGCTTAGTACTGAGGTGCTAAATTTTTTTTTTTTCAAAAATGTCGATAACTACCCATAAATACCCAGACTAGAAACATGACAAAAACTACAAGTAAAAAACGTTAGCTCACTTGCACACTTTCTCGTTGAAAACCAACACTCTATCTAGCATGTACACTACAAGAACTAACCCCATGGTATGTGTAAACATTCGTACATACAAAGTGTACCTACCTATGTGCGTGTGAATTACTAATCCTTAGTAATCAATCTTACACAAAGGAAGACAAGCACACTATGTGTCTTACAAATTCAATCAAAACTAGCAAGCATATCACATGATTATTATAAGTATCTTAATGAGCATGTTACATTCCTTATCCTAGTCATAACAACCAATTTTATCATTGGGTTCATATGTTTCATATCAAATATGTACATATTTAATTTTCATATGTTCACTAATTTCTACCCAAATCATGATAAAAAAACATCCTAAAAAATTCAAAAAGAAATGAAAATGCATACTAAACACTAAAATAGAGAACAAAGTTTCGTCCCCTACACTTAAATTTCACATTGTCCCCGTTGTGCACATATGAATATAAAAAAAGTGAAAGGAAAAAAAAACTCTCATAGTCTTAGCAAACCACATCTATTGCTGAAATTGCTCAATCTTTGTTGGCCATTGCTTTCCATATTTCTAAGTAAAGATGTATGATACTTATATATGTGAACCATAATTGATGAACTTAATGAGTAGTATATAGTTTAATTAACATGAAAATTTGATTAAGTTAATTACTATATGGTGTGTAGTTTACTTGAGATAGGAATACATGTTTGGTTAAATTCAATTGATCATATAATTAATTTATAATTATATTGACAGAATTTTAGTGATCCACATGTTTAAAAAATTAAAGGATTAAATATTTCTAGATATTTTATTATATATCTTCTTACTTGCCAAATATGATTTAATAGATTATTGTTATTTATTTCTAGTTCTTTTAATTTTGCTTCCTTAAAATATAAAAACACAAAAAAATAGATGTTTATTTATTTGTTTTAAAAATTAGTTTCTAATAGCATAATATACTTGATAATGATATTTTATTATCATTATATTACTTGTTGCGATACGTATACTTGCGTATTCATTGAACACAATTCATGTTCGATCATGTAGATAAAAAATAACTATATTGAAGTACCTTAACTGTTGTTTTTGTGCTTCCAAAGTGGTCTTCGTAGTCTGAGCTATGGCAATAGAAAAGAATACTTCCAACTTCATTATAAGGGATAGCCATTCTCAAAACACCATCATTGTATTCTTTGTAGAGGTAAGGATTATCCCAAAAGTATTATTTTACATCATGGAAGAGTTTCTTATTTTGTTTCCATTTGAGGCCAACTAGAATGATATTAGCAATAGAGAATTTTGCAATGTCTGCATACCATGGGATGTCAACTTGAGCCACTGAAATAATTTTCTCATATGGAAAAGATTCTCCAATCACCATATTATCATACATATTTGCTTCCCATTTCAATCTAGATAGATGGTCTACCACCTGATTTTATGTCCCTCTTTTATCACAGATTTTCAAGTCAAACTCTTATAGAAGGAGAACCTATTTGACCAGTCTTGGTTTGGCATCCTTCTTTGTCATAAGATATTTTATTGTAGAATGGAATGTGTTATGGGTGAGTAGCGAATCGAAACTGTATATTTTTAGTCAATTCGAATTTGATCTAATCCGAACAAATTTGAAGATTTTCAATCCGAACAGATCAAATATTTTTAGACCGGATACGGCCAGATTGATATTAAAATTTATTTATTAATTATTGTCATAAATAAAACATGACATATACAAATTAAAATTTTAAATTAATAGTTTTATAACAAATATTATTATTTATAGTCATAACTAAAAAATTTAAAAGAATAAGAAGTATATATGTACAATTATTAAATTATTATAAATATTTATATTTATTTTTTAAGTTAAAATAATAATCTAATCTAATTATAATATGCATAATATTTAAAAATATAACATATTATCAAATAATATATATATTTATTTATAATTTAATAGTAATTTGGCTCAAATCAAATACAATGGATTATAAAATTTATTAATCTAAATTTGATTTGAATCCACATAGATTGTATAATTTTCAATCTGAATCTAATCTGACCATAAAATTTATTAATCTAATCATATTCGAATATGATGGATTAGATCAAATTTCTCTATTTAAACGGATTAATCATATTATTTTTTTCACCCCTAGTCTGTGTAGATAATGGCCATGAGTTCTTTTCTATAGAGGCATAGTTCACTTGAGCATCATTGAGTATTTTATTTTTATAATATATGACATGGAATATCTTGTCTCTACGCTGCCCTAAAATATCCTCAATAGCAAAATCACTTGCATCACTCATTAACTAAAAGAGCTTGCTAAATTTGGTGCTACTACAACTGGTGTTGACACTAATTTATCTTTAAGCACTTCCAACATATTGCAAAAAGGATTGGAAATTTTGAAAAATTATTTAATGAATTTACGGTAAAAACCTATATGTCAAAAAAACTCTTAACTCATCTTATACCAGTAGGTAGTGGTTGCTTCTAAATAATTTCTATCTTAACTCTATCTACCTCAATACCCTTAGCTGAGACTTTTTGATCCAAGATAATACCCTCATTTTCCATGAAGTGAAACTTTTCCCAATTTAAAACCAACTTCCTTTCTTCACATCTTTGTAGCACTAGGAAAAGATAGTGTAAACACTCATTAAATGTGTTCCCAAAGACTGAGAAGTCATCCATGAAGATCTCTAAATGCTTCTCCACTATGTCTGAGAAAATAACCACTATATAGAATTGAAATGTTGTAGGTGCAAGACATAACCCAAATGACATTTTTCTAAAAGCAAAAGTTTCATAATGGCATATGAAGGTAGTCTTTTTTTGTCTTTGAGTGTAACAATCATCTAATTATAGCCAAAATATCCATCTAAAAGGAAAAAAGAAGGAATTCTTGACTAATCTATCAAGCACTTGATCCATGAATGGAAAAGGAAAATAGCCCTTCCTTGTAGTTTTATTGACTTTGTGAAAATCCATATAAACTCTCTAATCCCTAACAATCTTTATGGTATTAACTCATTTGATTCATTTACCACCACATCGATTCCTCATTTTTTGGATACATATTGAAATGGATGTACCTATTCACTGTCTCATATTGGATAAATGATGTCCATGTCTAGCCAATTAATAATAGGGTTTAACCGACATTGTGTATCCCTAATAGGCTTAGCTCTATCCTCTAACAAGATTTTATGCATACATATAGATGGGTTTATGCCTTTGATGTCGGTAATAGATCATCAACGCATAGCCCTTTTGAATTTACCAAGCACATTCAACAGTGACTCTTTTAAACTCTATACTTAGACTAGTAGAAATTATGACTGAAAGTGTCTCGTGCGCACTCAAAAATAAATAACTAAGATGGTTTGGTAAAGGTTTGAGCTCTAAATTAGGTGGCTCCTCAATGGATGGTTTGAGCTTGGATCTTATTTCAAGACACTCCACAACTGCATTAGATACACACATGAGAGGCGTAGCCAACAAATAGTTTACATGGTCAATAACATCAAATTGCATCACATATTCCATAGTTTTATAATCAAAGTGAGTTGAGTTGTTTCCTAATGAATTTACCTCATTGTTCATAGCATTATGTATTAAAGTCTCAAGTGTAGGTGGTTCAACAAATTTATTAAATTATCATTATAAGTGTGTGTGCCTAAGTGATTTTCATAGTTATTATCAGCATATGTGTTTATATAATTAATAAGCATATATTCTAAAGCATCATTAGGGCATATCTTATGAAGCATATCAATGTATAGCTTATCAATAACATTTATCTTAAAGAAATCACTATTATTATCAGTATTAAGAAATTTAATTACTTTAAAAATATTAAATTTTACTTGTTCATTCTATAATCTCATTGTAAGCTCACATTTTTATACATCAATGAGTGCTTTACTAGTTGTTAAAATGGATGATCAAGTATGATAGAAATATCACAATCCTCCTTCATTTATAATACAATGAAATCTACTAGAAAAATGAACTTATTGACTTTTCCTAGCACATCTTTTACCACATCTTGTGGTCACTTAATTGACCTATATGCCATTTACAATGTTATTGAAGTAGGTTTGGCTTTACCGACCCCCAATCTCTTGAAATTTGATAGTAGCATAAAGTTTATGCTTGCACCCAAATCACATAATACCTTGCTAAAATGTATATTTCCAATTGTGTAAGGGATGTCAAAGCTACTCAGATCATTCAGTTTTTTCATCAAGGATAACACTACAACCTTTAGTCAAGGTTATTATCTTATTATCTTCAAGCCTTCTTTTCTTAGAAAGGATGTCATTCATGAATTTGGAATATGAAGAGATCTATTCAAGCATATCTACAAATGGTATCATGTTTACATGTAGCTTCTTGAAGGTATCCAAGAATTTTAAAAATTATGTGTCTAACTTTTTCTTCTAGAATCTTTGACGGAAAGGTATTATGAGTTTATAGAGGTTTCCCTTTGGTTAAATTATTTCCTTTTCAGTACTCTCTTTGACCACTTTTTCCTCATCAACCTTTTTAGTTTTCAATTTTTCTTCTGAATTTTTATCTATTCTCAAGGCTATTGCTTTACAATGCTCCTTACCCTATCTTTTTGGGCTTACTTTTGTATTGTTGGAAGGTTACCTTGAGGTCTTTAACTTATGGTTTGGGCAATTTGCCCCATTTGGATCTCTAAATTTTGGATAGAAGCCCCATGAATGGACTTTATGTAATCCATTTTGTATTTATTGAATGGATGAAGTTTTTCATCATTCCTATTAAAACACTTATGCTATTTTCCTATATGGCTTATTCTATGGGGCTTTTGATTGTTGTGATTGTTGAAAACCAGGTGGTGGGAAGTGTTAATGGTTAAATGGATTACCACCTTGATTGTTGTTATTATTCTATGAGAATTTTGGGTGATTTCTCCATCCTAGGTTGTATGTGTTTAAGTGTGGGTTTCCTTGGCAATTTTGGTTGTTGAGATAGTTTACTGCTTCAGAAAAGTTCCCATATGCCTCAATAGAATGAGGTTTATTACAATAGCCACAAACCATGAATGACTTTGTACTATATTTTCTCCCATAATGCCACCATCTAGCTTCCATGTTAAACCTAACAGTATAACATTTATTTGAGCTTGCAATAATACTATGGTGTTTATATCTACTACTTGAACCATTCTCTGTGGGTTAAGCCTCTTGACATGCCATTGGTAATTATTGGATAGCATCTCACCAAGTAGTGCACAAGATTTCTCTTCAATTTTAAGCTCATTCAACATCAATTATGGCCCTTGGTTGCCCCATTAATCCATTATAAAATGTTTGCACTTGTAACTAAGTAGGAAGACCATGGTATGGGAATTTTTTGAACATCTCTTTATAGCGTTCCCAAGCTTCATAAAGTGATTCTCCTTCAAATTTTTGAAAATATGTAATGTCATTTCTATGCTTAACTCTTTTTGAATATAGGAACCACTTTGCTAAGAATTTATGAGCCAATTGATCTCATATAGTGAATGACCCAACAACTAGTGAATGTAACCAAGCCTTAGCCTTGTCCTTTAGTTAGAAAGGAAACAAGCGAAGGCAAATTGCATCATCTGATACACCATTTATCTTGAAAGTGTCGCATATTTCTAAGAATGAAGCCAAGTGAAGATTTGGGCCATCATTAACTAACCCTCTAAACTGATTTTCATATATCATCTGAGTGACACCTCGCTCGAGTTTGAAATTATTAGCATTGATTCCTAATTTATTAATAAATGATTGGGCTCTATCTACTTATGGGACTGCAAAATCCCATAAAAGTTTGGGACCACTATAGCTCATTGATCTTCTTGTTCTACTATAACCCATAATTGATCTTATGCTAATCGTTCTCTTCTTAAGCGAAGTAAGGTTTTCTTTATTTTTGGATCAAAAGGAACAAAATTTTCACATGTTAACCTGGATATACAACAAAAATACTAAAACAAAAATTAAAAGGTTAAAATTAGTATAATAATAATTGTTGTTGATATATGTTACAAGTACTAAAATCTTCGACAAAGGTGCCAAAAACTTGACATGCTAATTAATCATAAATATATGAATCTTGTGAGTAATATAATATACTTAAGTACGAGTATCAATCTCATAGGGAGTGGTGTAACTTATGATTGAGTACCGATATAATTATTACGAATAATATTTGGACAATAATAAATTACAAAAATTGAAAAATAAATGACAACTAATTTTAAATTACAAAACTCAATAACTATGAAGATATATGATAAAGTGACCTAGGAATCTTTAATCCTTCAATTTCTAGCATGTGAATCACTAAAAAAAATTCCAATATAATTTCAAATTAATTACATGATCAATTGAATCTAACCTAGCATACATTTCTTTTCCAAGTACACATCACACCAGTAATTAACCTAACCACACTCTCATGCCAATTAGATTACATACTACTCATTAAATTATCAATTATAGATCATAACATAAGAATCTTATGTTTTTGTCTAGAAACTATGCATGTTATTTAATCATGACAAATAATTCTATCAAATCTATTTAATTATTTTTAAAGATCAATTGTTGGTCAAACAAATAATAGCATAAAAATTAGATTAAATCATATAATTGAATTGAAATCATAATTGGAGTAAAATATTATATCATCACATGTAAAAACATTGGGTTCATAACACCTCTAGATTAATAAATTAGCTAGACATAATTAAGTTTATAAAACTCAAATTTTTCATTAAAAAAAAGAGATAAAAATTGATTAAAAAAATTGAGAATAATAAGATATACACTCAATTTTTTAATTTGTAACGCTAATCTTCTCTTGAATTGTGTCTTTTTTAATCTTCTCTAGAACTTTTTTTTCTCTTTTCTCTCTTCTTGGAAATTGTTAAGCTTTTTAATTCCTCATTTTGTGTTTAAATTGTGAAAGAATAATGTTTATTTAAAGGAAAAAACAAACTAATATGGACCATTAAATCATCTCTTACAATGATCCAAGGGTTGAGGATTAAAAATAAGAGTTATTATTTGATTAAAAATATGATTTTTTCCAATAATGAAAGTGTATTGCAATACCAAAAAAACATGTATCTGCATAGTCTCCTCTAATCACCAATGAATGTATAAACATAAATCGCATGTCGAAAAAGCATGTCGTGACATGGTCCATGCCATGACACATAAAAATACCCATCGTTGCATGGTTTTGATTCTTTTTTTTTATTACTCGTTTTCACTCTATTTATTTCATTCAATCTACATTAACATAATTAAACATAAATTAAATTTTTTCATTATATTTTAACATATAACAAGGTAAATAAGTGGCTAAATAATTCTACTTTTATAAATTTATTAAGTTAAAAAATTAAAATCACATAAATAAATTATTTTTTATTAGTTATTCTTTTATATTATTAGTGATGTATGTATGGATATATATTCTTCGGGTTAAGCTGAATGAAGACACGCTAGCTTTGTTTCAAGTTAACAAGCCAATTTGCGTTACATGTTCAATGACATAAATGACTAAGAAATTTATCAACAAAAAAAATGCCTAGGAAAGTCTAGTGGATGATGTGTAACTTTAAAGAATAAAAGATGACATGGCATAATAGTTACAACTTCCGTGTCACACACTCATCATGTTATATTTTATTAAACAAGTTTTGTAATACCTTTATTTTGGTTATTGGTTCTTTACGTCCATGATTGCCATAAAATAAAATTATCATATCAACCTAATAATCTTACGATAAAAGATGTGCATTATATTTGTTTTAAATGTAGTTTAAGTTCTCTCTCATACTTTAGAACATTGGTGATTGTATTATATTAGTATATTTTTAAAGTTTATTATATGGATATTAGTATTTTTTTTTTGTCTAAAAAATAGGTAGATTATATGGATAGGAAAAAATTGTAAGCTGAAAGTCATTAAAAATATATTTAAACTAAAAATAGTTTTTTAATAAAAGATAAAGGGATTCCATTTACATTTTATTCTTAATTTATATTAATAATTTTGGTGACTTACTTTTGTTTTTATATATATCATTCCGATTTCTAAATCATCCTTTTCTAATAAAGAAAATTATTTCAAAATTTTCACTATGCTTTCAACCTATATAATTAGGGGAGGATAAAAAGTGAAATAAGGTATTGGTAGCTGGTGGCTCAGTGGGAATGGACATTTAGAATGACATCTAGCATTTTGGTTTACTATTTTATTTTATTTTTTTATATTATTTACTATTATTAATTGATATTTTAATAAAATTTGTATTTAAAAAAATGTATTAATTTAAGATAAATTAAAATTAAAATTTTTAATCCATGCATGAAATGTGATACTTTTCAAAGGGTATTTTTATTTTTAAATATTTTTTTTTATCTCTTCTCTTGCATCTCTTCATAACCTATGTTTTCTTCAAATCTCCTCTCATTCTCTATTTCTCCGTTCTCTCACCTCTCTAACTCTCTTGTCTTTGTTCTCTCTTTTTTCCTAGCTCTTGCTTTTGTTATCTCTTATCTCCCTTCATTACTTCATTAGGAATGAGCATTATTATGGTTATATTAATAACCATAATCAGTTCACATCAGTTTCAAATATATTTAAGTAATAACAGTCGATTATAACAAGTAGTAGTTTCTCTACAGTTTAACTACGTTTTTTATTTTTTAACATTTATTCAAAAATATATTTAACTTAAAAAATTAAATATTAAAATAATTCTTACTCTATTCATTATTTAAAATATTGACATTAATTTTCATTTTTTAACAATTTAATATATATTTCTAAATAAAGTAAAAAATACCAAAGAAATAAAAAAAATTAATCTAATTATAAAAATTATTATGTGTTTTATTATTAAAAGTCTATTTTTATGTAATTATATTTATATAAAAATATTATTAGTATATGTTTGGTTTCGATTAATTATAATTTTGATATTGTAATAACCAATCTCACCCTACGCCTTATTGATTACGTTTATTTTCGTAAAAAAATCAAAGGATTTTGGTAGACAACCAGAGTTTAAATTATTCACACTTAAAATGTACATATTTACTCTTCACTTCAAAATCAAGTTTATATAAAAAGATGTAACTGTTTATCTTTCATACAAACATATTTTATAAATATCATGTTTCTTTTTGTTTCTATATTAGTTGTATATACAATTTGTATATTTAGACGTGGTATAATTACTGTTACTTTTGTTTTTTAAAATTATATCTTCTTTTGTAAAATAAAAATTGTAGTTTTTAGAATTTGAGTTATTATAGCAAGTGGCCAATAATTTGTGCATGTAATCTTTAAAGGAAAATAAGAGATTGAAAAGAGATAGAAAATGAGATAAAATTAATCAAAAAGTATTAAAATCTTTATTTAAGAATTCAAAAATGAAGAAAAAATTATTTTTATTGAAGAGACGAAAAAAGATAAAAAGATTAAAAATATCATACAATAAAATCACATGAGCTTGTCATATGAAAAAAATTGTATCAAATTAAAACTTTTAAGACTATAGGTTGGAGATTTATTTGTAGAATTTTTTGTAATTATTTACTAGTTTTATTTATTTTTACTTTTTGGTACCCTTAATATAAATTTAAAGTAACTTTGATCGATAGAAATAAATATGAATTTCACGTCTACGCTACTAATAAAGAGAAACGCTAACCGCATTTTGTTATAAATCTTTCAGCTATGTGGTTTCCATGGCTTTGGCCTAAATTTTCAGAAAATTCCAACTGGGAAGAGATAGTTTCATATTCATAGTATAACCAATTAGTTTTAAGAATCTATTTTATCTTTTTATATTTATTTTTTATTAGTTGAATGGTAATAAGATTTTACAAATTAGGATATCTATTATTGTCATAATAAGAGTATATGGGACAAACATAAAAATAATTATATATAATAACAAATTTTAATAAAAATAATGATAATAGAATGCAACTTAATGTTAGCATATTAGATTTGTATAGAATAAGATAACTTTAAATCATATATCTATTAAAAATATTAAATAAAATATAATATGATATAATACAATACAGGTTACATTCTATTAACATGTTTTTGATATATATAAAGTGTGTAATACATGTCAAGTAAGTACATGTTTTTGATATATATAAAGTGTGTAGTACATGTCAAGTAATTACATGACAAAACAAATTAGATAAATAATAAAGAGAGAAAATATCATTGGGATCTTTGAAATTAAACTAATAGTATTATTTAGTTTATTTGTTTATAAGGGTGTATCGTTTAGTCTAGTTATTGTTATAAAATATGTTAATTAAAAACATAAATTATTATCTTAATATATTAAAATATATATATTATTATATTAGAATAAATTGATAAGTGGAGTCTCAACTTGGAATGAATATATTTAGAAGAAAAAATGAAATCATTTGAATTACTGTTAATTTGTTATGAAAGGAATAAGAAAATGACAAAAATAATTCTATTCAAATTAATATTAATTATTAAAATATTATTTTAATAGGAATAGTTGCCTTCATTTGACGTTTTCTTTTGAAAAAAAATGGAAACACGGTCATAAAAACTCAATTAAGTTAAGTCAACTTAGAAAATTAATAAATTAATTATGTTTTATGCTGTAACATTATTAACATATGTGTTAATTATAAATATTTTCAAAATGTTTATTTATAATTATATATATAATATATATATATAACAATATCATGCTTTATGATAGATATAATTTTATAGTTATTAATATGTTGTTGTGTATATAATTATAAATTTAAATATATTTAATATTATATATATTTATATTATTATTTATACATAGATATAATTATAATTAAATAAATATTTAAAATATATTTATAATTAATCGATATAAAATATAATTAACCTATATAATGATTATAGGAGACTTAAGATTAAGCATTAATCATGAGAGCAAGATGACCAAACATCAATTATAGAGCAATTATAATCAATTTTAGTCATAACATGACGAAGGAGGCCTAAAATAACTTCGAAAGTTGGGTCAATTCAACCGAATTAATGTAAATGACAAGTTGTAGTAATCAAAATAATCAAAGTAGTGTGTGGCAAATATATATAATTTTATGAATAATTTTTAGGAGCTCTTTTTTTTAACTATTCTTTTTTTTAGTAAATTGTTTAGTATAAGATTTGTGTTTCACTTTTAAAAAAGCAGAACTAAGATACTCCACTTTGAAAAAGAAGGAACTAAATATCTATGGAATTATGTAAGTGTTCGAGATTCTGATCCCTCTCGACTTTTATAGCATGCATTTTAAATATAATATTACTAAAATAATAAACAAATTATATGCAAAAAAATAAATCTATATTCTTCTAAAACTTCATTTATAATATTTTATCAATGAAACACACTAAATACCAAATAATCTGAACACATTTATACTTAAATAAAAAACATATAATATTTTTTCGCAAATAATCCTATTAAACTAAACAATCTACTATTCAAATTAAACGACTATATCTTAAAAAAGAAGTAACTAAAATGATCTACCTTGAAGAAAATAAAAATAAAAATAAAAGAGGAATAAAGTACTCCACCTTCAAAAGTAAAGGGCTAAAGTGTTCTACTCATCATATGGCACCAAGTGGTGCCCATTGCCGATCTTTAAAACAAAAATCATAATTAAATATGAATTAAATTTGTTCTTCACGCTTTCGGATTGTGTAGTGTTTAGCCCTATTAACTAAACAGTTTGTAAAAGTCATACCCTATTGTGTTCTTTACTGCAACTCAAACTCATGCCCAAAAGTAAGACTTGAACCCACACTTTCCATATGATCAAGTGGCCAAATGTTAGATGCCTTTCGTATTCGGTTTGTGAGTTGAAACACAAATTGCCACCACTAATTCTCACTATAATGAGTAAACTGATTCCATATCCTGGTACATGATCTTCATCTTCATTGCTGACTAGAAATTACAACGGAAAAACAAAATGATCAGGAAAAATCCCTGCAAAGTTTGATTGATGATCGAAAATAGATTCTGAATTTGAGAGGTTACAATATCAAATAAAAAAAATTCTCCGGTAGTTTCCGCTACCTGATGATTCAGTCACGCTCGCTTATTGCAGTCAAGTGCTCATCAATCTCCTCTGGATAACACTCTAAACATTGGATTCTCCTTCCGTACAACTCCGACCTATGAGTCACGATGTTAACATATGACTCCAAACTTACATTCTATCATAAAATCAGTACTTGTATTTGCATCTAGCAACTTTCCGAGCCACCCATCAGTAAATTAGAAAATAAATCATGCAACAACTAACTCTAGTATATAATCCTATGATTTGCTACAGACAGATAACGTCCAAAAAGAATTCATATCAGAATTCAGACGCCACTCACCAAAGTGAAAGACTGAACAAAACTTTAGATCATTTATTATGAAAGAGAAACTATCTTCAAGTTCAAGCTGAATCAAATAAACTCAATTTTAATGAATCCAATAATGTCGATTTAAAGAATGAGGGATCAGCTTGGTCGGGAGACAAACTTTGGAGGAACAGAAAAACAAGAAAAATAAAGTCTTTCATTTTTCCACCCCATTTCCCTAGGTGTCACTAATAATATCCTATGTGGATGGAATGGTCAAATGGAATTTATCCCAACATTGAGTTTCTGTTCAAATTAATGGGAACAACAGCAAAGACATAACATTTCACAAAAAATATAAGGCCAAATTAAAATCCATCTTGAAAGACAGATTTTGCAGTTTCATATGAGAAATTAAAAGCTGCATAACAGTACTCAGCTTGAAACCATTCACACGGCTGTAAAGCAGGAGCAAGCATTTGAACGGAAAGACAAAAATAGGATATTCAGTACCTCAATCTCACTGGCCTTGAAGTCCTCCTGTAAAACTGATTGCAAGGCAGAAATTGCAGTCTACAAATGAAATAAAAAACCTGATATTAGGTAAAAAGAAGACATCAGATACCATGTTATTAGTAGTAATATGCTATGTCTCTTTCTCTCTTTTATATGGATTGCACAATCATCTCAAAAACCAATAGCCCATAAAATTTCCATCCGAACTTCAGCAAATTGTATTAAGAGGAAACCTAGCTTGTACCCAGCAGTTAAGGGGTTCACTCCATAAGCCCATTTCACTTTCAGCCAGTATTTGTATTTCTACGGAAAAATTCAAAAACCATCAGCTTACATTAGTTTGATGCTGCAAAAAAGGATTGAATCAAGCTATCTGGGTGCATTGGCACGAAATTTCAAGGGTTTGAAGCCATCTGGGTGCAAAAAAGGATTGAATCAACCTGATATTAGGTAAAAGTTTTTCTATAGTCCATCATCTAATTAGAACAATGTTAGAAGTCTATCCCGTTAAAAACAAGAAATAATGTCTACCTGCACTGTCTCCTCGTAGGTAAATTGAGGATCATTCCTCATTTTCTTCTCCAAGAAATTAATAGCCTCCTGTTCTTTGAGTCCAGCACTGGTAGCCTATGATAGATAACAATGAAAAGAAAGGAAAATGTGGATATGGAGGGAAGAGAATGTTTCTAGCCCACAAATCAAAAGTAGAGTGAAACATATTTATGTATACCTTGTGACCAAAGTGACCAGCTGGATCACACTTATAAAAACAAGGTCCATACTCATCATCAATACCCAAAACCATAGCAACTTCCAAAGGAAAACATGAAGCATAATATATTGACGTCAGTGACAAGTCAAATAAGTTCATTAAGAAAGAAAAAAATGGAAAATAGAAAATGCTATCAAACAGCTCACTTCTTTAAAGCATGATAAGAATCTTTAGTTATATTGGGAGATAAGATATAAGAAACTAATCATATGGCATGCTGAGAGTAGACTTGTGATTTGTCGGCAATCCTGTGAGCAGAGATGACACCATCAAAAGGCAATAAGGCGGTAGTTTAAAAACATAATATAATTAATAAAATTGTGACATAAAAAAACTATATTGCATAATAGCAATTTTTCTCATGACATGCAGCGACAGAAAGGCAATTACCATCTAGCCAATATATCTAAAGGCATCTCGTATCCATAACTAAAGCGAAAATCAGCTGCCTGATTCCTTGTTTGTTGAATAAGGGTCCTCGCATCAGCTGGAGATGGCATACAAAGAGGTTGTAGTAAAGTAAAAAAAAATTGCTAGTATAAAGCATACAATTCCACAGCAATATATATATATATATATATAAACAGTAAACTATCTGAATACCAAACATCTGCAACAGATTTGCTTAGTTGGCTCTTCCTATTTCATAAATCATAAACTCTTTTACAAAAATCCTATCAAATCTTTCCAATACCTCCCTTTTACTTAATTAATCAAAGAAGCAATGCATCATTGATGATTGTAATAATAATGCATGACTTCATTTTTTCTTTTTTTTAAATAATTGATTTATTTGGAATCTCTAACAAATAACATCATTTGGGATCCCTACCAATTATATGTGGATATGTTAGCAACTTAAGTATCATAGTCAATTGCATTTGCCTGGCCAAGGGCATTACTAATCTTAAAATAACTGTAAAAACATATTTTACCCACACTGCCATTTGTTAATTGTTTTAAAATAACTGCAAAAAGAGGGGTAAACAAACACAAGAAACCTATCACTCCAGTTGCTAATAACCCAAGGTACTTTGTAATGGGGAAAAGATGTGTTATTCTAGTTTGATCCAAAAGCTTGTCCTGCATGAATTTGGAAATATTATGACGATCCAAGTTTATTCAGATATAAACTTTTGCTATTATTTTAATAAATTCCAAGAAAAAAAATGGATATACTTACTGGGACCTTCTTCTGAGTCACAACACAGACTGAATCCTTCACTCGAACATCTATCGAGGTGATCCCTGCAGCCTTAACAGCCTTAAAAGCATACTCTGTAGATTTGTATGAAAAAATCAAAGTCAAAACACAACATTCACATATGCTTGCTATCTTTGATTCAATCAAATATCTCAAACAATTTATACGCATACACCACTACCTAAACTTCAATAACTCCAATACTTGTTTAGTGAGAAATACAAATACTTTGCTTGCACCCAAGAAATTTTAATTTCAATTAGCTTATTTCTTCCACCTGCATTGGAATGCATCTTGCTCAACACTGTTAACATTTTTAGCACCAAATATCTTAAATTTTTGGAAATGTATGCCCGTTTTTCTCAATTTTCTGTAATTCCACAAAATTAGAGTGTCAAGTATCGGCACCCATGTCTATGTTGTATCACTTGGACAACTTCACGAAAATCTAAGAGTCCATTAACATAGGTTAATGGAAATATAATCCAACTTTAACATATTACTCTTTTGCCCTAAATAAAGGACATCAAGTTCAATAATAATGTCAAAATAAGTACTGAATCTTATAAATAAGATATTTGTTAGCTGTAGATTGGGGTATCTTAAAGGCAACTTTGATCAACATTGGTTTTGTGAGAATCCAACAAATCGACATGACTCAGGTCCTGGTCATGCAAAAACATAATAGGTTTCGTTGTAACTCCCTCAAAACGGTGCATATGTATTTTTTTTAATAACGTAGAAAATACAAATTAAAAAATGTGGTGCATATGTGTTTTTCTAATAACGTAAAAAATCTTTTTTTAAGGATTAAAAGTAAAACCAAATAACTATGTCAAGACATTCTTCCTCTTACTTCAATTGTAGGTTGCGAAAAAGTTAGCATAAGGAGAAGACAGCTCCGGACCCAGTTCCAAGAATACTTGGCAAAATTTGCACTAGTTTCTAGGGCGTGAACCAGAAATTTGCCCTTTCTTTACCTACAAGTTGAAAGTTCTCAAGACATTACGGTACATAATTACTTATTGTTCTTTACCTAATTCCTTTTTCCTGCCAAGATCCTCAAATTACTCTACTTTAAGCAGAAAACAATATCCCATTAACCAAATTAACATCAATTACCGACAAAAGTCCAAATGAGATTTAAATCAATGGTTAAGAAAACCCAATAGAACCTATCAGCACGGCATTTGATTGAAATTTGAAATCTCAGTGAAAGACAAGTAAAAGACAAATAGGATTCACATAGCCACTTGAAACAGAGGGCCTTCAGTTGAAAAAAATCGTAATGTAACGATCGTATCCACCTCCACTTCCTCGACTCATGATTGAAATTTGAAATGTTTTTTTCAGTATCTTCTTGCTTATTGCTTCTTGCTTCGGCTATGAAACCTCTTTGGTTATGAAGGGGTCAGGACTATTACCATTTACAAATGTTATAGACTGGAATTATTAACACAGAAATCTTTTCCCACACGAAAATGCTTTAGTTCGAATGTAATCGTATATACGGCACCGTATTAGTATGTTAGGTCAGGGAGAGCCCGTGGATGGGGCTTGTCAGGAGAGGCCCTCTATCCTGAAAACAACTTGGTGGGCAGGCCTGAATTGGGCTTGTGTTAAATCCCCTCCTCACCTATTAGTAGATTAGCTCTAAAATTCGAGATTAATATATATATTATTTATAATTAAAAATAAAAGATTAATAATTAGAAGATATATTTTTAAAAAAAAAACATTTACATACTAATAATATATCTTTATTAGTCACTAAATCCTAAACTATTATTGATCAGTAAACTCTTAAAATAAACTCTAAACCTTAAATTAATTAAATTCAAAGCTATTTTAATCTTTTTAATATATATAAACTATGTTTTTAATTACTTGTCATGTTATTTAATTATTTAGATATAAATATCCATTATATTGGATCTTTTATTCATTAACTCTGAGTACGACGGATCTTGTATGGTAAAAAAAATTATTAGTTATTATTTAATTGTTATTAATTTTTAATTAAAAAATATGTTATATGTATATAATTAATATAAATATGTTCAAATTATTAAAATTGTAGTATTGTTGAGTATTAAAAGCCTAAAATTTAACATTTAAGAATAATACAATTATATTATATATACATAATTTGTTTATAATTATATACATATTAGATCTAACAGAGTTCTTTGCCCTTCATAACCCAATATTAATTACATCTACTCCTAAGTATGTCTAACTAAATTTTCAAGTATCATAGTTTTAAGAAAATCAAGTATATACCTTCAAGTACTGAGAATTGGTACATCTAAACTATTCATATTCTTATTTTAATATCTTTTTTGACCTATCATCTTAACTGATGCATATAAAATATCCACATTTAAGTTATTTATATATATTTTAGTTAATTTTAATAATAATTTTAATGAATTTGGATAGTTCAGAGGTATCATCATAGTTAAAATTAATTAAAATATGTACTAATAATCTAAATTGGAGTATTCCATGTGTTTTAATTGAGAATAAGGATAAAAAAACATTTCTTTCTTTAAGAATAATAACAAGATAGTTTATCTCTGACTTTTAGTTTTCTTTTTAGGTTGAAAGAACCAAGAAATTGGACAATTTGAAATTGAATTAGAAACTATACGATTGGGAGAGACAATCAATCGAGACTTTGAGAGGGAAATTTTAAGGATTGAAAGACGTGTTGAATAAACATCCATAGAGGATGTGACAACACATTCTAGACGAAGATATATCAAGGATTTTGACATTGCATTGAAATCAATAATTTTGTAAATATCAAAAAAATAATAAAATTAAAGAATTGAGTTGAATTGATTAAACACCATACTCTCAAGTTCCAAGAATCTTTAATGGCATTATACAATTCAAGAATTTAAAAGCCCACTACATTCCTTTATTAAATCTTAATGAATTCTCAACACACACTGAACATCAATGCCTTATGTAGAAGATATAGTATATACATAATATATTTTCACAAACTCACTTAAATCAATGCCTTACTTAGAAGATGTAATATATACATAATATATCTTCACATGCTCCCGTACTTACAATTTTGTTAGTTAGTTACATAGTATTTAAATACTACATCAAGGTACACAATATTATTTATATAGTCTAATATGCTTATAACAATAATACCATATTTTAGGATAAAAAATAACACATGTAAAATTTATAATCATAAAATAACATTATTTATGTATAGTTTATATATTTTTATTAAAAAAATATAGTATATGATTTTATATTGAATCTTATTCAAATAATGGAACGAAATTTAGGTTGAATTATGATTATTTTTACACATTTAATATTGAACATCATCTTATTCAACCTCATCTAATATTATTAGGGTAATATATTTTTGTTGTTATAAATTTTAAAGGTGTTGTTTTATGTATTTTTTTTAAATTTATCATAAGTTTTTTTAACTACTATCATAATACACATTTTATGCTTGCTAATACATGTGTTTCTTCCTTTTTCTTTTTTTCTTTTCTAAAATTGTTTTTGTTTGAAATTATTATTTTTATATACAAACACAACCATAGGGACATTTAGAGACCAAAAATAGGGATGTGTGTTTGATTTTGAGTGACACAGTGCAAATTTCATTGCTCTAATGTTTACAAGATAAAATTATTTTAATTGGTGAAATCTTCAGGGACCTTCCTGCAAGAAGAAACATTTGCTTAATGTTAATGCAGGACAAATTATTATATTATGAACCGAAGGATCCAATAAAAGAAGAGATATATAGTCAAACAATGATGGCAACACATAGTACAAGATTATAGGCTTAGGCGTATAGCATTCCAAAAATAGAAACTATTCATTTCAGTTGCTTAATGGGGATTTGATTTCTAAACACTAGACATCTAGTAGATGCGATTGCCCACGTGGGGTTTCTTTTTCTTTTTAATTTCACTAAAAAGCTGTCTTGATGAGAGTGACCTATCTTTAAACCCTTACCTGCAATCTCGAGGAAATTTACATATAATATATTCAGGTACTTTGGTGATGAACTAAGTGACGATGGAGTCATGGACATATGGGATATTTTCACTAAGATATATAATGAACTATTTTGTTGGAGCTCGACTACCACTTATTATTTTAACACTAATTACACAATAAATAAATACGTGAATAAAGAAGTATGAAAATATAAATATTTTATGTACATATTTATTAACAAACCAAAGTAAAATAAGTGAATTGCTTGTGTTTTGTTGTTTGTAAGAACTATATATAATAGCTAAGATTTGTGTCCAATTAAATGATTTGAATTTTAGGTAATAAACTTAACAGCTGTTTTTTAATTAGAGTATGGAGTCCATTTATTTTATGTGGTTTAGTGCAATGTGAGGGTGACAAAATCAATATAATCAAAGTAAAATGGACTAATTTTGTTTCCATTTTGATTATGAATATTAAATTATGTACTTAAGATACTAAGTATAATTGTATATTAATCCAATCACGTTTAAAGAAAAAATGTAGGGTTTTTCAAAACAGCAAATGGGTTATATTATATAAATTAAAATAATAATAATAATTGGCATTTGAGATTTTCAATATGTATATGGGATGATAATTTTCTCAGTCTATAACTGAATTTTTTGTAGTTAGAGGCAAAAACTAGAATTTTTTTTATAGAAAATAATTGTAATTGATCAATATGGACTCAGATGATACTAAAATATTAAAATCCAAATTAATTAATATTATATTATATATATATATATATAATTACTTAGATAAAGAGAAAGATATTTTTAATATCAAACACATAAAACTTTAAATAATTATATTAAATTTTAATTATTCTTTTATATATATATATGGGTAAATAACTAAAGAATGGAAATTAATATAAATATTTCAAATAATTTAATATAGTAAGTATTATGTTATTTATATTTTTAAAATTAAATATATTTTTAAATAAATAATAAAAAATAAACAGTATTGTTTTTTAGTACTATTACATATTACAAATATAATACCAACATAATTGACATGAAAATTCTTATTAAATTCATTTATATAAACCCAATTATAATTACTAATAATATTCCATCTTATTATTTAATTTTTTTTCCAAATTTAGAACATATAAAATTTTATTTTTTTTAAATCATAAGGTACTTTCCAAATAATTTAAATGTATAACTTAAAATAAGTAATCAATAAAGAATAATTTCTATTATGGATTTCACTAATTTTAGAACAAAATTTTTACTTTTAAAAAAATTTAAAATTTTAAAATATTAAATTATAAAATAAAATATTTAATTATTTTAATATTAATTTTTTTAATGAAAACTTTATTATAAATCTTATGTCTCATTAGTAATTAAGCACAAATAAAAAAATTAATATTCACTAGTTATTTTTAGAATTTATCAAAATCTATATGGTTATCGTCCCGCCTATAAGAAGGCAAGAAACCAGGTAAAGAGAGATGGGTTTGCTCTACAGGTGTCAATAGCATCTTGGACATATTTGGCTCTGTAAACCTCATATGGAATATTGTAGAAGTCAACCACATTTTTGGTACACGTGTTTCTCTGACAAAAGGTCTTGGAAATTTCTTTGTCTGACACGTATTAAACGTATTATAACATGGATATATTATTATAACAGCGATAAATTATAAATTAAGTAACTAACTTAATTCATAATTTTCTGTAATATTATTAGAATAAAATTACTTTTCAAACAGTAATAATATTTATTAGTAAAAAAATTAACATAATAATAAAACAAATTTAATTAGAATAAAATTATTTTTATTTTAATAATTTAAACTAAATATAAATAATACAATTTTTTTTATCTTTTTTGTCAACTCTTTTTGTAAATTTATATTTTATAGATTTTTTTTTATATTTTTAGACAATTTTCTATATCATATTTTTTTACATATTTCGTATTTGAATTGAAATTATGAATTTTATTATATTAAAATATAGATTATATGTATTAAAAAATTACAAGATCATTAACTTGTAATCACATGGGTGATTTCTTTCCTTTTCATTATATTTAAAGATTAATACCAAAAGTTAACAATATCTTCATTGTTTTGCTTGAAGTTGGCAATAAACGAGCCATCCATATGATTTTGTGTTATGGTACAACGAAGAAAGCTCATTTGTGTGGTTTTAATATTATTGATTTTGTAATTTTTTAACATGTGTATCTTTTATTTCTCATGTTATAAAGTCTAAATTTCATCTATATATGATTTCGATAGAAAACATAATACATAATCAAAAGCATACAAAAATTTTCATAAAATATAAATTTTGTAAAAATAATTAACCAACAAAATTGAAAAATATTATAATATTCATATTCAATTTTAGTTGTTAAAATAAAATAATTATTTTATTTTCATTAAATTCACTTTATTATTATGTCTGATTTTTATTAAATAAAATATTATTTTATTATTCAAAAGGTAATTAAAGTATCATAATTTTACAAAAATAATAACTTAAATATCTTTTGTGAAAATAAAATGATTAATGTGTAAACTTAATACAATTAAAGTAACTTCCACGACTGTGAATTATTATAATTTATGGAATATAAATTATGTGGTATGATTTAATACAAATATTTTGTGTGATATTTCACAATAATAATATGAAATTGTTATTTTAGAAAAAATTTCTAAAATTAGAAATATTTAAAATTTATATTCACAATTTAATGATTAAGTATTTTTAAAAATAAAAATTTTACTATAATAATAAAAAAACAACTTTATCAATTAGAATACTTTAAAAATAATTATTAATGTCATGGGCTTAAATTATTAAGTTATTCATACTCTAAAAGTAATCAACACGAATATACATTACAAATATTATATGATTACGTTCTTGTTAGATTAATACTCATTATTGTAAAAATTTTATTTTAAAAATAATAATTTATTTTGATAATAATATTTATTAATTTAAAAATAATATATATTATAATTATAATTAATATAATAATTTTTTACTAAATATAATAGAAATTAGATTCTTTAGTAAATTTTGCAATATTATTCATTAATGTTTATCAAGTGTTTCTTATTCCATTTTACTTAATGGTTCTCAATATGCCTATATTAAACATACTAGATGTTTAAAACAAGGGGACATTCTTTCACTATATCTATTCATTTTAGATGCTAAAGTCCTTTCGAGATTGATTTTTAAAGCATAAACTTCTTAAGTTTTACATGGTATTAAAGTTTTCATAAATGCTCTAACCATAAGTCATCTTTTGTATGCTGATAATATACTCTTTTCTGTAAAGCAAACGAAACAGAAGCTAATACTACACTACAAATCTTGCAGTAGTATGGATTAACGTTAGGACAAAATCCTAACTTAAGTAAATATGTGATATTCTTTTCAAAAAATGCTACATCAATTCTCAAGAATTATTTGTCTCAATTGCTAAATATTGCCATAATTAAAATAAATATCACTTAAGAAATCCAATTTTCATCCAAAAAAATAAAATAAAAACTATCTTCAAAAGATGCTAGATAATATTGTAACAAAATAAAGGGTTGAAAAGCAAATTTTTTTATCAAAAGCATGAAAAGCCACACTCATAAGATTAGTACTTCAATGTATTACAATTTATACTATTAATACTTTTAAACTACCATATTCTATCTGTGATAAAGTTGATTCCATAATAAAGAAATTTTGATGGAATGCTTATTAAAAAAAATCTCATTATTGTGCTTTCAAGAAATGGAATACTCTTTGACTTGATAAAGAACTATAAGGTTTAGGATTTAGAAGTTTTAAACAACAAAATCTAACCTTATTTTCCAAACTTTGTTGGAACGTAGCAACAAGTTATGATTTAGGCTTTTAATAATAACAACCAATAAAATCATGTCTTACAAATTAAAGTTTATAATAATGATTCATTTACTTAGAAAGGTATTTATAAAACTTACGTGCACATAACACGCATAATATAAATTATTCAAAGAGCATGCATATTAATTTACTATAGCATAAGTAATAATTAGAAAGTTAAAGACATGTTATATAGAAAGGAAAGAAAGCATGCTACAACATATAATGAATATGTTTTCTCATCAAAATCTACATCTATTATTTTGGTTCATACAAGATAGACACTCATATTATGTTAACATGTAATTTGATCATACATAACATCCAACAAATAAACACATAATTGAAAATTATAATAGCAGTACATATAATTAGTAAATAGAAAACATGTAATAAACGATAAAAGCTTTATATTCAGAGTATAAACTTCAACATGTAAAAATATACACCATTTAAACTCTAATCATACTATCCATACATTCAAGCATGCATATTAATAAATATAATGAGGTAAACCCACATAGAAACCCTATCTATGTGGTAACATCCTCATGTTGCTTAAGGAAAACCATCAATAGCAAAAGATCGAATAAAAAACAATAAACAGATACAACTCGATAAAAAAGTATAAACCTAAATACCTATGTCATTCGGGACACCTATTTTAACTATCTATTATTACTCACGTTTGTTACTTTAACAACCTAGTTTGACATATGAAATCAACTCTCATTCAAAGCTCACACCACCCAAAGTGGTGTGATCAGAAATCAAAGACCAATAATGTATAAAGTGAATAAGAAAATAATGCACTAGTGCAACCACCAGTCAATACACAGCTCACAGCCATACAAGCTCTTCACATAAGGAAAATTTACATTAGGGTAATTACCAGTTGATACACGAATCATATATCACCAACTCAAAATAATGCACGAATTACTAATATCAAGTAATACACAAGGTATTAGTATTCCGAAAATAGAAGACGAGATGTCAATTTGATAGAGTTTGGTACCTCTTTTTTGGATCTTGAGTAAGAAGAAATGGGGAGGTATTTATAGAAATTTTCAAAGCCAAGGCCAACCTTATCACTACCTATGGGGAGGTGGCTGGTGAGATCTACGGCGAGTCGCCATGTTAAGGTGCCAAAAAAACACATTTTTTGTTTACAAAAATACCGAGTAGTTTTCATAAATACCTATACTCAAAACGAATCCAAAATGCATGTAAAAAAGGTCAACGAACGAGCGTGTACTCCACCTAGCATGCACACTACAAAAACCAACCCCTTGGTGTATGTAAACATGCTCGCATATAAAGTATTCTTAAATATGTGTGTGTGTATTATTGATCTACAGTAACTAACCTTACATAGAAGAGGACAAATTCACTAAGTAAGAATAAAATAGACACCATATTTTGCATATGGAAATGCAATACATAAAAAAAAATTCAATGTAACTTATAGATGAAACTGGAAATTACTTAACAAATTGATTACACTATTATCTATTAATTTTATTAGTAAACTTAGGAGCCTAAATATTAATTTATCGAGCAAAATATAAAATTTGTTTATTTTACTTAGTGTATTTATTTTCCTCTATTAAAGTTGGTTATTGTACACTTTGTATGAAAATATATTATACACGCACCACGGGGATGGTTTTCTTAGTATGCATGCTAGGCTAAGAGTTGTGATTTTTGATAAACGAGGGTGTGAGAAATTTGACATTGTCGTTGTGTGTAGGGTATTTATAAAAATTACTTGGTAATTTTTTGAATAAAAAATGAACTTTTGGTGTCCCTCAACTAAGGCCTCATTGGACTCCTCATCGAACCACCTTGGTGAGGTACCCCATGATATTGGATGACTTCTATAAATATCCCTTCTCTTTGTGTTATTTATCAAGAAAATATGTAACAAAAATCTGTCAATTTGACATCTTATTTTTTTATTTCTAGATCACTATTACCTTGAGTGTTGTTTGATATTATAATTCTTGACTATGTAAGAAAAATAATGCTCTTGAGTGGTGAATACTTAAGACGATATATGCTAGTGAAAGTAAAACAACGTTTTTAAGTTGTAAGTACTTAAGACTATTTTATTGGTATAATGTGAGCAATACTGTGTTGTTGTGATTATTGAGTGTTCCCAAGATGGTGATTGCAAGTGATCATGGTTCAGTGGTTTCCCACATTGGTTGTACTCTATCTAGCTCATGTTGATGATCATTAGTGGTTGATTGCATTGTTGTGTACAATGTTGGCTCTATAGAAGGGCTAGTTTTGTATGTCAGATCAAGTCGTTGTAGAAGTAGTAAGAGAGTGTAGCAATAGGCAGTTAGGGCAGTATTTCCCCTAACTCATAGAAATATTAGTGATTTTATTTTTGTAAGTATTGTATATGTTTTTATTTCTTAGTGGATTTGTTTGCTATTGAGTAGCTGTCATAAGCAACCCAAAGATGTTACCAAATAGGCAGGGGTTTTGTGTGGGTTTACCTTGTTAAATCTATTGCTATGCATGATCAGCTCGTATGTTAGTATAACCTAAGTTTCTATCGTGTATGTAACTACATGCTAGATTTAGACTCTAATTAGAAAACATATTTGTTATATGTTGTCGTACGCTTTCTTTTCTTTCTTTGTAGCATACATGTTGCTTTCTAATTATTACTTTTGTTATATTAAATTAATATATCTATTTATTGATTAATTTATATTGCTTTTTCTTTTTATTTGGTGTGAGTATCTAAGGAGAATGTATCTCTTTAACCTGATTGTGTATCCAATGTTAGACTCTTTCTTTCAATACGCTATTTATGTATGATTGCATGTTATGAAAGTATAATCATCATTTTACTAAATATGTTCTCATGTATGAGGTCTTAATGTATGCTTAATTCACATGCTATATGATGTTTATCATGTTTATGTATGTTTCTAGCCTAGAAAAGAGCCTGTGAGGCATACCATCACTAGCATATTTACCATAAATTTGTCTTTCTTATCTGATGGTTACTTTTGTAGTATGTTGAATTAAGCATGTTGTTTAGTTCTTCTACAATGTTATTTGCTTAATTTATGTGTATGAAGCCTCAATAATTGAGTTGGAATAGATCTTGCAAAAAGATTCTATGAGTTGACATTTTCACCTCTCATCGAGTTCTTGGATTTCTATTTGGGTCGAAAGAATAATTGACCTTTGTGTAATTGTTCCTATGTATGGAATTCTTAATAACTAAGAGACGTCAACATCTTTGGGCGATCTTAAATGCATGAAAGATTTAAGGTGTTTTTATGGAGAAACATGAATAACACTGTCAGACACAATATTAAAAGATTCATATGGGATTTGGATTACAAGTGTCCTTTATGAATGAAAAAACCAAACACTTCTCAATATTTTCATCCAAAGATGAAAACTACTTCATGGGTTATGGTAGAGTTGCCAGACATGTATTCTTCTAAACAAATTCAACAATTTAGAATATTAAGATTACATATCAATTATATTGAATCCTCTAAATGGACTAATAAGGAACAAAAATGATAAAAAAGAATTCATCTTAATAGTAACTCTCGTTATAGAACATCAGAAACAATCTCATCTTCAATAAAATTTAACCTAACTCTCAATAAATCATAAGGATGTTCTTAAGACAAAAAACAGAGAGGTTAACATGGAGTGAGAAAGAACATTATACCATAGAAGAACCTCAACTTGTTAGACAATTAAAAAAAAGGCACAAAACACTATATAGTTGGATCAAGTTCAATTTTAATGCAGTAGTACAAAACAATAATTAATCCTTAGTAGTTATAGCTAGATATAATTTTGATGATGTAATTGGAATATAGTGTAAATTTCTAAAAAAATGCATATTCAAAACAATGCGAAGTTAGGACCTTGACATTAGTTATAGGTGTAGCATCAACAATTAAATTTCCTTGAATTATATCAATAATTTTAATAATCAAGCTTCATGTACATCAACTTCATATTTAGATGATTTTTTTCTATTATTGTCAACGTTTGTGGATTTTTTTAGTCATCAGGTACCAGCTGATCCTTGATTTATTTTCAATTTTTGGAACTCTTAAAAGCTGTTTTATTGAACTCAAAATCAGCCTTTATATAGGCTTTTGGATTACAAAGAAGTTACCACATTTCTAGCTACTCCTAGACGTGGATTTTTTGAGCCCTAAAGCTTCGGTGAAACATTCAAACTAAAGGAAACAACCAGCATGTTCCACTGGCTACACTCCTTTTAAATCGGGGAGATTTATTCAAAATAGAAATTCCTAAAAATCAATTTTGAAGATAACTAGGTTAATACTTACATTTCCTCCCTTAAACTGTATTGCATATTGATGCAATCAGTTTACTCTATCTTTGAACACATTCCCATCTTGTCTCTGAGCTTCAAAAATGTTTCCAGCTTTAGTGGCTTTGTCATGATATCAGATATTTGTTCTTGAGTAGGGCAATATATTAGTTCCATAATACCTTCATTTGATAGTTCACACAAAAAATGATATCTTACGTGTATATGTTTGCTCCTTCCATGTAAGATCAGATTTTTTGATAGTTTAATTGTAGAGTTATTATCACAATAGATGGTAGTGAACTTACGTTGAATATGCCCAATTTGTTCAAGAACTATTCTCAGCCATATTTTGTGGCAAGCACAATAGGTTGTTGTAATAAATTCAGCTTCAGTTGTCGAAAGGGTTACAACAGGTTGTTTCTTGGATGCCCAAGACACAGCTCCATTTCCCAGCATGTAGACAAAGCCTGGGGTGCTTCTTTTGTCATCTATATCACCTGCATAATCATTGTCTACATATCCTATCAAGTCTTTATCTTCTTCTTTCTTTTATGCAACTCCTAGCTCTGTAGTGCCCTTCACATATCTAAGAATCCTTTTAGCAGTTAGGAGATGCTCTTTAGTGGGATGCTCTATGTATCTGCTGACCAAATTTACAGAGAACGTTAGGTCTGGTCGAGTAGCTGTTAAGTACCTCAAACTTCCAGCCAGTTGTTTAAACAATATAGCATCCATAATAGTGCCACCACTAGTTTTTGTCAATCTGCACCTAGGGACAACTAGATTCTTTACTGGATTGCAATCCTTCAATCCAAAACGAGTCAACACTTCATTTGCATACTTGATTTGGTTGATAAAGATCCCCTTCTCTCCTTGCACCACTTCTACTCCAAGGAAGTATTTCATCTTACCAAGATCAGTCATGGAAAACTCATTCATCATAGACCCTTTAAATTCTATGAACATAACTTCATTATTCCCAGTAAAAATAAGATCATCTACATAAAGGCTTATAATGAGAATGTTGTCTTCACTTCCTTTTTTTACAAACAATGCGTGCTCATAGTAGCATTTCTCAAACCCTTCCTGGCTAAAGTATTTATCGATCCTACTATACCAAGCCTGAGGGGCTTGTTTGAGTCCATATAGAGCCTTTCTGAGTTTGTATACTTTGTCTTCTTCTCCCTTTTTTACAAAACCTCTTGGTTGATCCACATAAACATCTTCACTTAATTCTCCATGTAAGAATGCACTTTTGACATCTAGTTGTGACACACTCCATCCCTTTTGAGCTACTAGGTCTAGTATAATGCAAATCGTGTCCCACCTAGTAACAAGTGCAAACACTTCATTAAAATCCACTTCTTGCTTTTGTGTGTAGCCTTTCGCCACAAGTCGAGCCTTAAATTTGTCAATTTCTCCTTTCTCATTGAGTTTCATTTTGAACACCCATTTTACACCTATCCTTTTTACTCATGTTGGTAGATTTTTCAGTTCCCATGTCTCATTGTCTTTAATAGCTGTTATCTCTCTTTTCATAGCTTCCCTCCACTTGGGATATTTCACAGTTTCTTCATATGTCTCTGGATCTTCAGAGGCTATGAACATTATAAACCCTTGCTCTTCATGTTCTTCTTCGGATAACCCTTCTCATGTCAAATAATCGTGCATCCATTGTGGTTCTTGCCTATTCCTCCCTTAAACTGAGCCCTCATTCCTTTCACTGCTCATTGTGTCTTGTGATGAATTTTTTGTTGTTTCGATGTAGGTATCTTCATCAATGATTTGACTTTCATTTTTGTTTTCATCTGCTGATATTGGTTAGCTTTCTTTCCACTCCAACACACCACATTTTTCTTCTTCATTCTTCTTCAAATTCCATTCCTCATTTTCTGCAAATGTTACATCTTTACCGATCAGGATTTTTTTGTTTCGGGATTGTAGAGTCGATATTCCTTTGATTCTACACTTAATCCTAATAAGATACACTTCATGCTTTTCTCATCTAGCTTTGTCCTCTTCACATCTAGCACATGAACGTAACTGATGCTTCCAAAGATTCTGAGATGATCAACCGAAGGCTTGTGACCACTCCAAGGCTCCTCTAGAGTTACCTCCTTCAATGCCACTAATGGAGTCCTATTTAAAATGTGAATTGCATAATTTACTGCTTCTGGCCAAAATTCTCTTGAAATGGATTTTCCAATCAGCATACACCATACCATATTCATGACTGTACGATTATTTCTTTCAGCCACACCATTCTATTGAGGTGTGTAGGGAGCAGTGAGTTGCCTTGCTATTCCATTCTTACTGCAAATTTTTTGAAAATCCTTCTAGGTATACTCACCACCTCTATCCATGCGTAGGCATGTAATTGAATCTCCACATTTCTTCTCTATTTTAGCTTGAAACCTTTCAAACACACTTAGAGCTTCTGACTTTTATTTTAAGAAGTAAGTTCAAGTTTTGAGACTAAAATCATCAATGAATTTAATCAAGTACCTTCTCCCACTATGAGAGGCTGATGTTATAGGTTCACAGATATCACTATGCAAAAGTTGCAATCGACGAGTTGCTCTCCAAATGCTTCTTTTTGGAATGACTTCTCTATGTTGCTTTCCTTTTATGCACACCTCACATACCCTGGTTGAAACATTGAGTTTTGGCATTCCAAGTACCATCTTCTTGTAATAGAGAGTTCTCATACTCTTTGGACTGATGTGACCAAATCTATGGTGTCACAATTGCATTGGATCTTCTGTGACAGATTGTAGACATGTGGCATTGTCTGCAATTTGTGTTCTAACTAATGCCAATAAAATAAACATCTTATTTACTATCATTATTGACTTCATGATCAACCTTCTCACCAAATGATAGATTTTGCACACATCATTTTTTTATGATAATGGTTAACCCCTTCTGTTGCAGCTACCCCATACTAAACAAATTGTTTTTTTAACTTTGGCACGTAATAAACAGAGGTGATTACTTGTGCCAAGCCATCTATTTCAAGTTTGATGTTGCCTTTCCCTTTTACCAGCATCCTTGAATTATCTCCAAGTCTCACTGATTTTTGAAAGTCACCATCAAAGTTAAAGAACCATTCCTTTGTGCCACACATGTGGTTACTACATCCTGAATCTAGAAACCAAACATACTCTCTGCTCGTTCTATTCATCATGACATATGACATCAACAACATTTCATTGTCTTTATCTAGGTCAGCATAGTTTGCACCTTTTTCCCAACTAGGGCATTCATAGTTGAATTGACCCAGCTTGTGACACTTGAAGAATTCCACAAGAGCTTTGTCCAAGCCTCTTCCTCTACCGCTTCCTTGATATCGTCTTCTTCCTCATCCTCTGTCACTTCTACTTTCCTTGATACCTATTGCAGCCTTCAGTGCTTGCTCTTCCCCAGTATGCTTTCAAAGTTTCTGTTCATGAACCATGAGAGAGCTCTATAATGCATCTATTGAAAGTGTGTTGATGTCTTTTGACTCGTCAATTGAACACACAATATAATTGTATGTCTTATGAAGGGTTCGTAAGACCTTTTCAATAACCTTGGAGTCTGGCATATCTTTCCAAGGTTCTGTATGTTTTTTGCTACAATCATTACCCTTGGAAAGTAGTCAGTCACTGACTCTCCTTCCTTCATTACAAGCACTTCAAAGTCTCTTCGCAGGCGTTGCAAATGTGCACGCTAAACACGCTCATTCCCTTGATACTTGTGCTTCATGGAATCCCATAGCTCCTTTGATGTGTTCTTCTCAAGAATAGTTTTTAAAATCGATTTTTCAATGGCAGCAAAAAGATAGTTCCCTTGTGGTCTTTTAACCTCAAATCAGCCAACTCTGTGCATTTTATTCCATTCAATACATCTCATCTATGTGGTTTTGTGAACCCTGACTCCACCAGGTGCCACCATTCTTTAGAACGCAACAAATTCTCCATGAGCATTGCCCAATGCTCATAATCCCTGTCAAACTTAGGAATGCATAGTTGCCCATCTTGGTCACTTGACATTTTTTACGATCAACACCGAAAATTGTGGTTATGATACCACTTGTCAGGTACCAGTTGATCCTTGATCTGTTTTCAGTTTTTGGAACTCTTAAAAGCTATTTTATTGAACTCGAAATCAGCCTTTATATAGCCTTTTAGATTACAAAGAAGTTACCATGTTTTTAGCTACTCATAGATGTGGATTTCTGAGCCCTAAAGCTTCAGTGAAGCATTCAAACTAAAGGAAACAACCAGCACATTTCACTGGTTACATTCCCGTTAAACGTGGGAGATTTATTCAAAATAGAAGCTAACAGAAATTCCTAAAAACCAGCTTTGAAGATAACTAGGTTAACACAATGATCTCTACATAATCGTAAAGATAAGCCTTTTCAATACACTGATTTCCCACATAATATATGTAATTTGATTAATATAAAGGTATGTAATTACAACTAGTTTATTATTATTAATAATATTATATTAATTAGACAAAAACAATTAGATGATATATGCTTCTAGTGCAATTAATAAGTTGCCATGACCAAACGGTTATTAGAGGTGCTATATACTAGAGATGGCAATGGACCATATTTGATTCCATATGGTGATTATTTAATTTGATCTGTTGTTTGAAAAATTCAATTTGATTTGTAGATTAGATGAAAAATTCAATTTGATTTGTAGATTAGATAAATTGGATCATGTATTAATTCGTAGATGAATGAATATTCATGATTCGATTCAAATTGTTCTATTTTTTCATTTTTTAAAAAACTAAAATATTATTTGATACGATGTATTACATATTTTAAATTAATAAATTTTTTTAAAAAGAGAACATTATATATGGTAAGGAAATACTTTCTTATTTTTTTAAACAAAATTTTTCTTTCTTATTTTAAACAAATTATAATAAATTAAGAAGTAATATTATTTATAATAAATATAAGAAAAAATAAATAGTCATAAATATGATGAAATTTACATTTTTATTTAACAAATTTTAAATAATAATTGATGGATTTATAAAAAAAATCAAGAGAAAAAGTTAGATTTGTAAAAATGTAGAAGAGATTTTAACAATGATTGTTTGTAATTAAATTTTTTTAAATAAATAATTAGAAAAATTAGAAAAGTATGTTTAGCAAGTGTGATGTTTTTTTTAATTTTAAAAGGAATTAAATTTAAATCAATCTAATCTAATCCGATTTGATCAACCTTTATTCAATTTAAATTATTAATCTTATATATGAATCATTATTCGATCTAATTTAAAAATAATTTAATTTAAAATAAATTATATAAAATAAATATCTACCAAGCTCAATCTTTCTAAATTACATAAAATGAATATCGATAACATTTTAATTTAGTACATATTTTAACCGTCCTTACTCATAAAAAAATCCAATAGATCGATACTTAATTCACGGTGGTACCAACTGAGTTTTTCTTGAGACATATATAAACATTTCCAGGCACTCGATAATTAACCAAATTACACAACCCATGTGTCGTTGTGGGACTTGTCGCCTTGTCTACCTTACGTGTTTGGGTCCCATCTTGGGGTTGGCCAGTCACGTGATTACATGGTGGATACTAGGCTGACTAGAGATCAAAATTGTCTTTTTTCTTCTATACAAATTATATTCTATCATAATTGAATTTAAATATTTTCGATCTGATTTTAATTCAATGAAGTAATGAATTTACACATTCTAGAGAAAAAAATAATAATCAATTTACATTAATTTGAATTGAAGTAGATTATACTTTTTTTATAGGATAAAATGTTACTAAATTTAAAATTTATTTATAAATTATTATTATACACAAAATATAATAAATAATATTTTAATTTTAAATTAATATATATTTAATAAAATTTATTATTTCATAATAATAAAAAATATTCTTATAAATGTATTAAATTATTCTTATAATATATATATATATATATATATAATATTTAAATATAACACATTATAAAATAAAATATTTATTTATTTATAATTTTAACAATAATTTAATCTGAATAAAATTACAACGAATTATAAAAACTATCAATACAAACCTAAATAGATTATATTATTTTTCAATATGAATATGATACAACTATAAAATTTGATTCACTCTCTAATTTAGTATGTTTTGCTTCATGATTTTACCAAATTATATTAACTTTTGAATAAACGTAATTTAACAATATATGTATTTTTAATTGTAAATAAATATTTTTCACTACTTTAGGAATCATTTTTTAATTGAAGATTTTATATTTATTAATATGTATACTCTTAAATAATTCATAAAAAGGTCACTATGATTTGCCATTTTTATTTGTCTAAACCATTTATCATCGGAAGATACTCCTATGTGTTGAGATGTTTGTTTTTGTTGTTAGTGCATCTAGTGTACAAATGATGATAATGTTGAGTTATGTAGCTGCTATTAGTGTAGTCGTTCTTAGATAAGTTATTTAGGTATCAATTTTGTTAATGTGAAGTTATTTAGGTATGCTTGTTCCAATTTGCTTTATAAAAAGGAAAGTTGTATATGTTATTACATCAAGTTTTTCATAATAGTTTCAATAATATTCTGAGGTTTTTTTTTTTCAAAATCAATTTCTTTCTTTCTTTGTGTTTAACAATCAAGAGTGAATTCTTGAGTGTTATGAATAGTATCCAAGCCAAGAGCACATAGACTCGAAAATGGAGATTATGAATCATACCTATATATAGTAGTGAGCAAATAATCGATCAATCCGTTTAAATTAAGAAATTTGATTCGATTTGTCGGATTCAGATAAGATTGGATTGCTAAATTTTATAATTGGATTGAATTCTGATTCAAAATTACACAATCCGTTCGGATTGGGATCAGATTCAGATTGATAGATTTTATAATCCGTTGTATATGATCCGTACCGAATTATCATTAAATTATAAATAAATACATATTTTGTTTTATAATATGTTATATTTAAATATTATACATACCATAATTATATTAGATTATTATTTTAGCTTAAAAAATAAATATAAATATTTATAGTAATTTAATAATTATATAGATATACATGTTATTCTTTTAATTGATTTAGTTGTGACTATAAATAATAATATTTGTTACAAAAGTATCAATTTTAATTTTAATTTGGTATGTCGTATTTTATATATGACAATAATTCATGAATAAATTTCAATATCAATATGATCTTATCCGATCTATTTGAATTCGAATTGATTTGGATTGATTAGATCATGAGATCAAATTTGGATTGAAAATCTTTAATCCATTCGGATCGAATCAGATTCAAATTTTCCAAAAATAAGTAGTTTTGATCTCTTGCTTACCCTTACCTACATAGATGCTATGAATGGCTCTTCTAGTATCATTGCTTTCACATAAATTTTTGTTACTCAAAGTTCTCATGTATTGGCTAAGAGTATTTCATCTTCTCCACTTATCAACATATACCTTCCTACAAAGTTGAATGAGCAAAATTACACAATTTAGAGGAATTAAAATTGACTTATGTCACTACTTAAGGGCTTGAAAGTGTCATTGATAGGTCACTTGTTGTGCCTACAAGGTATCTTGATGCTTTTTTTTACATCAAATCCTACTTTCTTGAATTGGAATAGATTGAACTCCATTTTAAAAGGTTGAATTTATGGTTCTATTTCAATCACAATGCTGACATATCTTAATAGTGGAATGACAACTAGACAACAATAAATAACACTTAAGGAGTCTTATTCAACTAATATTCAATCTAAAAGCTATGGAATTAAGAGAAGAGATTTAGGCGATGAATAAGGAAGGGCTTACAAGGGCGCATTTGATGACTTTATGAAAGTAAAGTCATTAGTGCACTTTTCATTCTTAATATTTGCTCATTTATTCAATAAATAGTAATTTTAGGTTTAAAATATTAAAATATGAACTTTATAGTAAAAAAGGGTGAAAATGTATATTTTTGGAAATTTTTATGAATTTTTTAATGCAAGACCAATCACAAGATGCCACATGGATGCTAAGCAAGCAGTGGTGAGTTGATCATGCAAGCTATGTGGATGCCACATAAGCGAAGATGGCCAATCGAGTAACGTTGTATGTACTGAGTGATGAAGATTCATGCCACATGTCAACATGGTATTCGTTTTGAGTTTTATAGCATGATCAGTGGTTGTGCCACACATCATCACCTGATTCATCCATTCTTCCCACCAAGGCACCAAGAAATTCGTATCCACGAATCATAGTGTGCCACATGGCATTGACTCAGTGCATGTTGATCGCGACTAATCCATTCCATCAAACGTTGTGTACTGATTCTCCTAATGAATCTACAATGCTACGTTTCACCACCCTATTGACCAGTGTTGTTAATTTTTATTTTTTTCATCTTAGCCATTGATCTTAAGTTTATTTGATGGTATAGATTTCACCTAAGCCTAATTTAACTCCCTAATTTTCCTATAAACCTTAATGAGTTGAAAATTACATATTTTTTAATCCATTTTTGAAGCCAAGAAGAGATAAAAATTCAAAAATTGAAAAGAGATACAATTTTGGTGGAGATTCAAAAGGAGATTGGTGGTACAATTCAAGAGATTGATTGTATTCTTCTTTTTCTCCTTTCTTTATCAATTTTATGAAAAATATGATCTTTATGAAAAATATGATCTTTATGAACAAAATTATGTCTAGTTAATTTATTAATACATGAATCTTATGAACCCAATTTTCAGTATTTGGTGATATAATATTTTACCATAATTATGATTTCAATTTAATTATATTATCTAATCTAATTTTTATGTTATTAATTATTTGGACAACAATTGATTTATGGAGACAATTAAATAGATTTGAGATAATTATTTAATTATTTGTTTTGATTAAATAATATGCATAGTTTCTAGGCAAATATGTATGATCCTAATATGTGTGATCCATAATTGAAGAACTTAATAAGTAGTTAGCAATTTAATTTATATGAGAGGTTAATTACTATAAGATATGTAGTTCACTTGAGAGATGAATACATGCTAGGTTAAATTCAATCGATAATATAATTGATTGATAATTACATTAGAGAGTTTTTAGTTATTCATATGTTTAGAAAATTGAGAGATTAAGTATTTTTAGATACTTTTTCATATATCTTCTTAGTTTCCAATTTTGAGTTAACTAATTAATCACTATTATTTATTTTTAATTCTTTTAATTTTGTTTTCTTAAAACATAAAAAATAAAAAAAATTGATTTGTACTTTTTAGCCTTAAAAACTAGTTTCTAATAACATAATTTCTATGATAATGATCTTTTTATTATTATTATATAACTTGTTGTGATACGTATACTTACTTATTCATTCTACACAATTTGTGTTATATCAAGTATTTGGCCTAATTATCAAGGATTATAAACATTAGAAATTAATTTTTTTCTTTTAATTTAGTAATTTTGTATTTATTTTTTGTAATTTTAATTTATTTATTTAGGCATAATTTTTGTGCTATTAGAAGCATAGTTGAGTCTATTGCATGAGTGAGTTCGTAAAGAAATATTTTTGCCTTTAGATCCCAAAATTGAGCTACATTGAGATCAACAAGAAAATAACAAGTTGTCACCTAAGTTGAAGAAATGACTAATCCATTATAAATAAATAATAATGAGCTAAATTTGAATAATCAGATGTTGTTATTGGATGATAGTGGCAGAGTTATGAATGAATATGTATTACCTATGTTGAATAAGCTGAATATAAGTATTATAAGGCTAAATATTCAAGCTAACTTGTTTGAATTAAAGCTGGTGATGTTTAAAACATTACAAATAATTGGACAATTCAATGGATTACCAACAAAAAATCCTCATTTATATCTCAAATTATTTATTAAAGTTGGAGATTTATTTAAATTCAAAGGTGTGACCGAGTAGGCATTTAGGCTTAGATTATTCCTTTACTCTTTGCGAGATCATGCTCAAGCTTGTTAAACTATTTGTCACTCAATTCCATTACAAATTGGAACAATTTGGTAGATAAATTCTTGATAAAATATTTCCCACCAACAAAGAATGTCAAGCTTAGGAATGACATTATCTCCTACCGACAATATAAAGGAGAATCCTTATATGAGAACGATTCAAAGAATTGCTAAGGAAATTTCCTCGCCATGGTATCCCTAATTGGATCCAAACGGAGACATTCTACAATGGCCTTAATGCTCAAACAATAATCATTGTTGATGCATCCACTAATAGAACTTTGCAAGCCAAATCTTACAATTAAGCTTATGAGTTACTTGAGAAAATGGCTAGTAATAATTATCAATGGTCAATCAATAGAAAGGTAGCCACAAGAAAAGTAGCCATAGTGCATGAGGTAAATGATATCATGGCACTTACAGCTCAAGTGTCATCTTTGGTGAATCTTTTAAAGTCTCAAAACTCACCAGCGAGTATAAACTAGGCCCAAGATTCAAGGGTGTCTTGTGTCTATTGTGTTGAGGATAATTTGTTTGATAATGGTCCAAATAAGATTGAATTAGCATTCTATATGGGTAATGTGAACCAAAACCATAATCCATACTCTAACACATATAACCTAGGATGGAGACAACATCTAAATTTCTCTTAGAATAACAACAACCGAGGTGGTAACCAATTCAACTATCAATCATTTCCACTACTTGATATTCAATAACCACAATAATCACAAGACCAAGAGAAGAATCCACCCATTGAGGACAATACATGTGCTTTTATGAGGATGATGAAATACTTAATCCAATCAGTAAATACAAGAGTGTCAACTTAAGAAGCTTCAATTTGGAATTTAGAGACCTAAATGGGGAAACTTGTCTAGGTCATAAGTCAAAGACCTTAAGGTAATATTCCAAGTGACACAATTTTAAACCTAAGAAGATAAGGTAAAAAGTATTGTAAAACCATAGCCTCAAAGAGTGGTAAAACTCTAGATGAGGAATATGAGACTCAAAAGAATGAGAAAGAATATAAGATTAAAAAGGATGAGGAGGAACATAAAAATAAAAAGGATAAATAGGAACAAGTGGATAAACATAGCATTAGAAAGGAAATAATTCATCCAAAAAAGAGAACCATCTATAAACCCACTATTCCTTTACCTCAAAGACTGTAAAAGAAAAAGTCAAATACACCGTTTTTAAAATTCCTAGAAGTCTTTAAGAAGCTGCATATAAATATACCATTTATAGATGCACTTGATTAGATGTCATTTTATGCCAAATTTTAAAGGACATCTTATCTTATAAAATGAGGCTTAAAGATAAGGAAACAATAAGCTTTACTAAAGGTTGTAGTGCCATCCTTGATAGAAAACTACCCCAAAAATTGAAAGATTTGGATAGCTTTGACACCCCTTACACTATTGGAAACATCCATTTTGGAAAATTGTTTTGTGACTTAGGTTCAAGAATTAACCTTATGCCATTTTTGGTCTTTAAGAGATTAGGGGTTAGTAAAGCCAAACCCACATCAGTAAAATTACAAATGGTAGATAGATCAATTAAGTGACCCCAGGGTGTAATGGAAGATGTGTTGGTAAAAGTAAAAAAAGTTCATCTTTCCAATGGATTTCATTGTATAAGGCATGAAATAGGATTATAACATTTCTATTATACTTGGTCATCCATTCTTAGCAACTAGAAGAGCACAACCAGATGTACAAAAAGGTGAGTTGATAATGAAAATGCAAGATGAACAAGTAACATTTAAAGTGTTTAAAGTGTATGAACCTCTTGACATTGATAACGCTAATGAATGCTTAACGATAGATGTTATTGATCATGATGATAACTTAAAAGAATCTATTAAGTTACCTACGCTTAATACTATTACACATGATGCTATAAACAATGAAGTAAACTCACCAAGAAATAACTCAATCTATGTTAACTTTAAAAGTATGGAATCTATGATTGATATTATTGATTGTGTGAATTATTTGTAGGCTATACCTCCCATATGTATACCTAATATGGTTGTGGAGAATTTTTAGATAGGATTTAAGCTTAAATAATTTATTGAAGGGCCACCAGGTAAGACCTCACAACTTTATCTTACCATCCTCAATCGAGTATGCAAGTGAAAAAGATGCTAGAAATACATAAATTAGATGAGCTACGATTGAGTGCTTATAAAAATGTCCACAAGTATAAAAAGAAAACAAAAATATGGCATGATAAGAGAATTAAGCACCATGTTTTTAAACTAGAACATAAAGTATTATTGAATAATTCAAGACTCAAACTGTTTTGGGCAAACTTAATAGTAAATGGACACATGGGGATCTATCTTAGGAATTTATATGACTGTCGAGTCAAGGACGCTAAAGTGATGCTAGTTGAAGACAACCCAACATGATTTTACTTATATTTTTATTTTTTTTCTTTTGTAGGTGAATAAATGTGAAGAGTAATGGTGTAATAAGATTAAACATTTCAATGACAGATATGGTATGCCAGGATTAAAGAAGTTTTCTTTCCTTTTACTTTTTTATATTTATATATGCATATTGAGGACAAAGTGTAATTTAAGTTTAGGGGAGATAACTACATTCTCTATTTTAGTATTTAGTACATATTTTCAATTTTTAGGAAAATTTTTTAGGATGTTTTTAATCATGATTTAGGTAGAAATTGATAAATATATGGAAACTAAATGTATTCATGCTTAATATGAAACATATGAACTCAATGGTAAACATTGGTTGTCATGATTAGGATAAGAAATATAACATATTTGTTATGATATTTATATTAATCATATAATATGCTTATTGGTTTTGATTGAATTGATTCAAATTTTTATGCATATGTTCATAATTGATTTTGGTGTTCTTATTGAGAGAAAATAGCGAGTTATGTGAGTTGATGAGATCTACCATGTTTTAAAATCTATTTGATCATCCCTTGAGGTAAAATTCTAAATAGTATTTAGCAGGATAAATTATTTAGGCCTTATTTGGATCGATTGAGCCTTTTAAGCTAACCATTGTTAATATTGTAGTCACTCATTTGAGCCTAACTAAGAACATTTCATATCTTTAAGCCATATTTTATGTCCAACCAATAAGCATTACCGTTACCTTTGCACCTTTGGCTTGTAAACAAAAATACAATCATGTGTTATGCTATAAAGTAAGGTGAAATGTAATGCACCCTATAGAAAAATTAAGTTTGTAGGTGTTGTGAAGTTACAAAAAAAAAGATATGGAATAAAATAATACAAAAATACTAATAAGATATGGTGTACTAAAATATCAAGTTAAAGCTTAATTGTAGTTAAAAAGTTCATGATGAATAAAAAGAAAGCTAAGGTGTGAAAAGAGCCTACATGTCTTCATTTATCGACCTTCACCTAAGGCTTACGTTACAAGCATGCAATGTCCTTAATGATCTTTAGATAAATGTCTATTTATATTAGTGAAGAGGGATGTGAAAAATAGGTTTATGAGATTTGTTCTAATATTGAATTGATTAGCATGCTCATATAGGTTGATTTCATGAGTGTATTTGATGATATCATGTGCAACACACACACACAAATCAATTCGTTAAAAACCTTGCATATCCTTGTGTTGATAAAATGTTGATCGATGAATTTGTGATTCTCATTGTTATAAAATTTTAGAAATTTTTAGGGGATAGTTTTTGCTTAATATGCATGCATTAATAGATATATATTTATGAACATACTATCCACGTCATTTTATCTAGTTAGACTTTGCTTTAGTTAAGGACAAGTAAAGAGTTAAGTTTGAAGGTGTGATGACTTTATGAAAGCAGAGTCATTAGTACACCTTTTTCCTCAATATTTGCTCATTTTATTCAATAAGTAATACTTTTAGGATTGAAAATATTAAAATATAACCTTTCTAGTAAAAAGAGGTAAAAAAAAATAATTTTGGATTTGTTTTTGAATTTTTATGAATATTTTAACGTAAGACTAATCAGAAGATGTCACATGGATGCCACGTAAGTAGTAGAACTAACTAGGCAAGCCATGCAAGCGAATAGGGCCAATCGAGCAACATTGTGTGTATCGAGTGATGTAGGGCCATATCACGTGTCAACATAATGTTTGTTTCGAGTTTCATAATGCAGTCAATGGGCATGCCATACATCATCATCTAATTCATCCATTCTTCCCACCAAGGTACCACGTAAGTCGTATTCGTGAATCATAGTGCACCACATGGCATTGATTATGACCAGTCCATTCTACCACATGTCGTGCACTCATTTTCCCAATGAATCTCCAATGTCCCATATCACCATCGTATTGGCTAGCGTGGTTAATTTTCCCTTTTTTCATCTCAGCTTTTGATCTGAAGCTAATATGAAAGTCCAGATTCCACCTAAGCCTAATTTAACTCTTTAATTGCTCCATAAATCCTAATGAGCTAAAAATTACATATTTTTATTAGTTTTTGGAGTTAAGAAGAGAGAAAAATACAGAAAAATTTAAAAGAAGATACAATTTTGATGGAGATTCAAGAGGAGATTGGTGCTACAATTCAAGTTATTGATAGTATTTCTTCTTCTCCTCATCCTTTATTTGTCAATTTTTATGTCTTTCTTTATGAAAAATATAAGCTTTATAAATAAAATTACGTCTAGTTAATTTATTAATCTAGGAGTCTTATGTACCCAATTTTCAATATGTGATGATCTAATACTTTATCTCAATTATGATTTCAACTTAATTATATTATTCTATCTAATTTTTACGTTATTAATGGGGTTACTAACAATTGATCTATAGAGGTTATTAAATAGATATAAGAGACTTATTTAATTGTTTGTCTTGATTAAATAACATGCATAATTTATAGACAGAGATGTATGATTCTTATGTGTGTGGTCCATAATTGATAAACTTAATGAGTAGTATGTGATTTAATAAACATGAGAGTGTGATTTGATTAATTACTATATGATGTGTAGTTTACTTGAGAGAGAAATATATGCTAGGTTAAATTAAATTGATTGATAATTATATTGAGGGAATTTTAGTGATTCACATGTTTAAAAAGTTAAGGGATTAAGTATTCCTAGATATTTTCTCATACATCTTCTTAGCTTCCAATTATGAGTTAACTAATTAATACTATTTATTTTTAGTTCTTTTAATTTTTCTTTCTTCAAACATAAAAAACACAAAAAAATTGATTTTTACTTTTTAGTTTAAAACTTTGTTTCTCATAACATAATTTCCTTGAGAACGATCTTTTTTTATTATTTTACTTTTTTCAATACATATACTTACGTATTCATTGTACACAATTCGTATTCGATCAATAATATATGTTACAAGCCGAGACTATTGCTAGCAGTCTTGCTACAATAGGTGATCTTATTAGTGAAATAGACATGTGTTTTATATGTGTTACAAGGTCTTGGTTCAAAGTATAATAACATTGTGTCAAATATCTGAATGAGAGAAATATTGCCTTTGATCAATGTTATGCATAGCTATCTTGAAGGTTTTGACAAAATATTGCATAAATAATCACCCACTAAGCCTTTCCATGCGAATGTTACAAAATTTCAAGGCAAGAATGCAAGCTTTAAGTTCTGGAATAATAAAGAAGGTGAAAATAAACCTCGTTGGACTTTCAAGGAGTTCCTTCAAGACTTATCGTAGCCTTAAGGTAACAAGAATGATTATACGTAATCTTTAAAGAATGGTCCTAAGAAAAGTAATCTTGAGAAACCTATTTGCCTATTATGTGAAAAAGTTGGCCATAATGATCATTCATGCTTTGTTCTTCAAAACATTCTTAATGGGAAATCTATTTCACCCTCTACAATGGTTGCTCAACGTGGTAATGGCTTATCGATCTCTTCTAATGGTCCTTCTTGGGTGTAGGATATTGGTGCAAGCCATCATATTACTGCTGATTTAACAACATTAACACATTGTCTTTCATATTTTGGCCTTGAAGGAATTACATTAGGTAATGGTGAAACTATTCCCATTTTTATTGTTGGTATAAGTGTTCAATTTCCTAATGATTGTGATCTCAATTTAGAACAAGCTTTACATATTCCTAAAGTTGTTGTCAATTTAATTTATGTTCATAAATTATGTAAGGATAATTCAATTTTTATGGAATTTAGTCATTTTGATTTCTATGTTAATGACATACATTAAAGAAGGCGAAGCCTCAATATCCCAACCTTCATGGTCTATACAAGATGCAAAGTGGTTCTTTATCATCTAGTATTAATGGTAAATCTCCAAACCTATTTCTTGCATCTTTGGTGAAATGGCACATAATGTAAGGTCATCGTTCATTTCCAACAATCAAGGTTGTTCTACATCAACAAGGCATTACTAGTAAAAGTAGTAGTAAAACTAATGTTGGTAATTTATTTTGTAAGTTTAGTCAATTGAAAAAAGGTCATCGATTGCCTTTTCTTTCATCTTATAATAGAGTCAATATTTCTTTTGCTTGTAAGAGTGACGCAAAACTATGGACAGCTCCTAAAAGTGATTCAATAACTCAAAAATATTTTGTTCTACTATTAATGATCACACCAAATTTACATGGATTTTTCTTCTCAAGTCTAAAGATCAATATGACTACTATTTTATTTTTTATTCTTCAAAAGTATGGTTGTGAAACAGTTCAATGCTAAAATAAAGGCTATTCAAACTAATAGTGAGAGTGAGATAAAATCACTTATGGCTCAACTTCAGCAAGGTGAAATTATGTATAGAGTTATGTGTACACATACATCTCAAAAAAATAAGGTTATAGAGTGTCGTCACAGACACACTATATAAATAGATATAACCTTGCTTTTTACTGCTCATATGCTTGTTACTTTGTGGATTTATGTTGTTCAAACTACAACCTTCTTTATCAATACATTACCTATAAAATCCTGTCTAGTTTGTCTTCTTTTAAGGTATTATATAAAAAAGATCATATATATGATGCTTAAAATTGTTTTCTTGCTAATGTTTCCTATGTATAATGGATTATAATCATACAAGTTTGATACTCAATCTATTGAGTGTGTTTCCCTTGATATGCTTTGTATCAAAAGGGATATTTGTGTTTAAACAAGTTCACTGTTAAAGTAATTATGAGTAGGTAGGCATATTGTGTTTTATGAAAGTAAATTTTCTTTTGTTGAAAAATTGTTTGAATCTCCTCTTCATTCTCAACCTGAAGTTGTTATTACAGTACCATTTACTATGTTAGTTGCTTGTATTTTCCTATTTGTTTGTCTTCTTCTACATCTCTCTCTTCTACTAATTCTAGAAATTCCAGCATACATGTCCCAAATGCCAGTCCTAATTTTAGTTCTACACCTAATGTGTTGAGTGTGCCTAGTGTTACAGTAAGTCTTCCTGAGACATCTCATAAGCCTAATATGCTTCCTAGAAATGAGCTAGCTATCTTATTTGAGCCAATGCCTCCCTTTTATTAACATTGTTCCATCTCCCAATAATGACCTACAACTCACTATGGATTTGCCTATTGAGCCCTATCATGGCTTCCAATGCTCGTCAAATGGTTACAAGGTTAAAGGTAGGAATTGTCAAGCCTAAAGCGTTTTCAATAGTATCATCTTCATCTATAGTTAATGAACCTAGAGTTTACAAGCAGGCTTTAAAAAATCTTTAGTGGAAGAAGACTATGCAAAATTAAATTAATGCTTTCAATGCTAACAATACATGGGTTTTGGTTCCTTTACCAATTGGTGTGTCCCCAATTACCTGTAAATGGATGTTTAGAATTAAAATTTTGAGATATGAGGCTTTAGATGAGTATAAAGTAAAGTTGGTTTATTGTAGGTTTTCACAAGAATTTGGAGTAGATTATTCTGAAACTTTCATCCCAATTATGAAGATTATAACCATAAGAGTTGTGCTTACTCTTGCTTTGAATAAAGGATGGACAGTGAGGCTGGTAGATATAAACAATGCATTTATACATGTTGATTTACTTGAGAATATGTATATGCATCAACCTTCTGACTTCAAGGAAGGTGGTTCTACCGTTGTTTGTAAGCTTGAAAAGGCCATATATGGTATGAAATAAGCCTAAAGAGCTTGGTATCAAATTCTCTGTCATTGTTTGCTTGGTATAGGATTTCATAACTCTAAGGTTTATACCTCATTCTTTCTTCTTATTAAAGACAAGAAACTTATGGTTCTTTTGGTCTAAATTGATGACATCCTTGTCACGGGATCAAGCTCAGCTCTTGTAGATAAAATCATCTCAAACCTACATCTCCATCTTGTTCTCAAGAATTTGGGAATTCTCACGGGTATGCACTTGTATCAACACAAGTTTATGAAAACTTCTTGATATAGATGGTCTTCTTGATCCCCAACCTATGACTACTCCAATGTCAACTAGAAAATTACTTAGTAACATGGATGGTCATGTTTTAGTTGATCTATCGAAGTATTAAAGGCTGGTAGGATCACTTCAGTATCCTACTCTTACACGACTTAATATTGCGTTTCGGGTGAATAAGATTTATCAGTTTATAACATTGCCTACTAATTTACACATGCTTACAACTAAAAGGTTAATGAGATATATTAGTGAAATTTTGCAATTTGAGCTTGCTTTGCATAAATGTGAGGTGCTAAACCTACACTACTACAATATATACTTGTAGTCTCAGAAATTTAGCCTCGGTTTTTATAAAAACCGAGGCTAAAAAGCTTTGGTCACGGTTAAATAAAAACCGAGACTATAGGGTATGTTTATGGCCTCGGTTTTTATCAATAACCGTGGCCATAAGTTATATCAAATTTTTTCATTTTTTTATTTTTTCCTTTTTTTTCTCTTTTCTTTTTTTTCCTCTTTCTTCTTTTTTTTCTTTTTTTTCTTTTTCCCTCTTTTTTTTCTTTTTTTTCTTTCACCGGCCCATCTTTTTTTTCTTTTATATTTTTTCCCAAATGTTTTTTTCTTTTTTCCCAAATCGATATCTTCTGATCCCCTCTATTCTTCCTCATCCCCTCTCTTCTTTCTCTTCTCCTTCTTCCTCGGCCCTATCGCACAACTTTCTTGGTCCTCTTGTTGGTCGTTGGTTCGCAGGTTACTGGTTCGCTGGTATTGTTCGCTGCTCGATGTTCATTGTTCGTTGTTCGTTGTTCACTGTTCGCTGGCGCTGGTCGATGTTCGCTGGCGCTGGTCGCTATTCGCTGGCGTTGGTCGCTGGTCGCTGGTGCGTTGACAAACTGATTTTCCATCTAAGCTTGGACTCAACCAATTATGAATCTGGAATTCCTATTGAGTTGGGATGTTCTTGTAAAGCTGATTTGGTTCTTACCCATAAACACTGTGCAAAGGCTTGGTTCAAAATCAAGGGTAACATTGATTTAATTTTTAAGTTTCTTATGTTTCACGACATATACATTTTATTGTTATCTGATTGCGTTAAGTTTCATATATCCTTGAACGTGTGCAGTTTGGTTGCTAGGGTTTGATTAGTTTATGATCTAATATATATTGAGCCAGTTACTACCTTTCATTTTTCCACTGCTCTGTGATTCATCTTTTAGCTCTTGATATTATATTGAAATCACAAGACCTAAAATCAAAAAGAAAAATTTTGTCTGATACTCTTTCCAAGATTTTGGTTCTCTGTTTACTCTCCCTTTGGACTCTTTTCTTTAAAAGATTTTGGTTCTCTATTTACTCTCTGTTTACTCTCTCTTTGGACTCTTTTCTTTAAAAATGGTGGTTTGGACTGGCTTATCCCTCTTTTCTCAGTTGCTACTTTGCCTAATACCTTAGTCATGGGCATCCATTTGCTTAAGGATATGTACGATGATTTCACTCAGAGTCTCATGTTTCAAATTGTTGTTCTTCGATGTATTATTTGGTAATTCTTATACCTACTTAATTTACTTCATTTTTTTTCAATCCTGATTAATTTCATGCGTGCTTGCTTTCTTTATTTAGTGGTTTGGCATCAAGATTAACTTACCGTTTGATATTAAAAAAATTAATTACATAAATATATAGATTTCTTTTTTTAGGTATATTAATGTCTTATATTGTTTTTAGTAGCTAGATGTTGGATCTTCTGTTTGTTTGTTTGTGTACATAAATTTGCACCTTCTGTACCCACAACCTTTATATTGTGCCACATGTCACTATTATTTAGAAAAATGAATTAATTCTCCAATTTCCAAATTAATTCTAAGACATGGCACAATATAAGAGACATATGTGCAAAAGTGAGGGAAAATTTGTGTGATATTATCATTTCTCTTTGGATTATCCTCTCTTTGTATTGTAATCGCTGCTAATCCTAGTTAACTTTTACGGTTTACGTAAAAAAAAAATTGTTGCGAGCTTTGAAGCAGCAGTTCAATTTTCCTCTTTGTATTATGTATTATAGGGCTTTAATTTATAAAATAATATGAAATATCAGCCTTTTGGTTTAAGACACTTGGGTTTTGAGTATATGTTTTTTGTTTCTATATTGATTTTGTGCAGCAACTTTATTTGATTGACGTATTTTTCCTAGAAGTTACTGCATATTATGGAAAAGTTATTTTGGAAAAAAAATAGTAGATTACATGTGCAATCTTGATAAAGAATAATGTTGCTTGGTAATGAACTTTAGATATATGGTTATATAACAAAAGCTACAGCAGGCTTCTACTTTTAAATATATATTTTTCCAGTTCTTTATGTTCTAGAAGTATTCTTTGTCTTGCATGAAATAAGCTATAATATTTTGTTTCACTTATAAATTTTATGCTTTCCACTATTGGTTCAGAAACGTACCTGATATCTTAAGATGTAAGAAAGCCTGCTTGAAGGATTCTTACTAACATATTAGGGAATAGTGACTGAGATATAAAATAACAGTTTTAGTAGAGAAGAAAAAAAGATAATGACTCTGTCCCTGGTTACTGGATTTTTTCATGACTCATTTTTCTGCTGATGTTGATCAGTAACCTAGGGTTTTGTGACAAACATGCTGGTATGGAACATGTTGCATGTGAGTACTTGTTCAATGATGGAATATCTTGTAATAAAGTAAGGCCTAATGGTTTTAGTTTTTAAATGGGTTCTGTTTATTAGGAAATCTGCCGTTACATTATCCAAGTACATATCAGTGTTAGATGTGATACTTCAAAACTCAAAATCCTTTTAATTGTTTTATTAATATAGATTTTTTTTTGGTATATTAATGTATTATATTGTTTTTAGTAGCTAGATGTTGGATCTTCTGTTTTTATCTTTTACCTTTTTTTTCCTTTTCATAAGAATTTAGTGATCATTTCTTGATTTGTTTGTTTGTGTTCATTCACGGGAAAGTAAACTTTTTGGCAAAAGAAAACTAAAGTGGATAGGGTTGTTGATTTGATTAAAGACATTGTATTTTTTCCTTTTCACAGAAATAGAAAGAAAAATGAACAATAACATTTAAGATATTTTATTTTCCTCTAAATTTGATGCTTTTACTTATAGTATGATTTGAGAAACCAAAATCCAAAGGTTTGAGAAAGATTATGTGCTCTCCTATCATCTAGTAGAGTAATGCCCTTTCATTTACATTAGTAGATTCAATACCAAGTGGTGATTATGGACCATTTGTTGGTCCATTATGTGCTCTCCTGCATGCAACTTCATTTTTCATTGTGTATTTGATATGATTATGTAGTTTATGTTATCTTATACTTAAACAGGTTGTAAATTTGATAAAATGAAAGCTTCTGCTTTAAACAGGTTGTAAATTTGATTGGGAGTTAGCATTTTCTCATGAATTGGCTACTATTAGGCCTATGGATGATCACATGCTATTGTATTTTTTTCTGTTTTCTTATTCATGGTAGGCACTAGGTGCAACAGCATCATACGTACCAAGCATACTAGGACTCAATCTGGGGGAAGACCATTGATGGATATGAAGATTTTCCAAAAAATGATGAGAAATCCTTAATAAAGGTTGAGAAATCACTTACATAGACTTGATGAGTTGACATTGAAATGCATATTGTCTGTCTACTTGTGAGAAAGCAGAAGATGCAGGAAATGAGGATGAAATTTCTGGTGCTGGTGCGCTGCACTGGTGCGTTGCGTTGATGCTGCGCTGGTACGCTGCACTGCACTGGTGTTGGAACTGATGCTGGTGCACTACGCTGGTGCTAGTGCGCTGCGCTGCACTGGTGCTGGTGCGCTGCATTAGTGCTGGTGCGCTGCACTGGTGTTGGCGTTGTTGCGCTACGCTGGTATTGGTGCTAGTTTCGCTGCATTGGTGCTGCTACGCTGCGCTAGTGTTGGTGCTGGTTTGTAGAAGATGGAGTCAAGAAAGACTTCAGAGATTTTTCAATAAATTGAAAATCTGGAATTATCATTATAATCTTTTTTATAGCATATTTATGCTTGTAATTAATAGAAAAAAGTCAATTTGTAATAGTAATTTTTATTATGTACGTTTTAGTGTAGAATAAACTCTCGAATGTAATTATACTTTTAATTTTAATATAATATTATTTTTAATAATGTTTTAATAAATTTATTGTAATTTATATTAATTTTTAATATTGTAATTATATATTTTTTTAATTTATGTATACCCTATGGCCTCGGTTATTAGAAAACCGAGGCCATAGGGGTACTTATGGCCTCGGTTATTAGAAAACCGAGGTCATAGGGGGTACCTATAACCTCGGTTATTAGAAAACCGAGGCCAAAGGAGGTATCTATGGCCTCGGTTATTAGAAAAACTGAGGCCAAAAGGGGTACCTATGGCCTCGGTTTTTGAATAACCGAGACCATAAGTACCTCCTTTGGCCTCAGTTTTTAAAAAACCGAGGCCATAGGTACCCTTTTGGCCTCGGTTAAAAAAACTGAGGCCATAAGTCGTTACCTATGGTCTCTCTCACTTAGGCCTCGGTTTTTATAACCATGGCCATAGACCTACGACCACGGTTAAAAACCGAGGCCATAAGTATATATTGTAGTAGTGCTAATAGGTTTTGTGATGTTGAATATGCATGTTATGCAGATGATCATTGTAGTACATCTAATTATTATGCTTATCTTAATAAAAACTTGGTTTCATGGTATAACTCTAAACAAAAAGGGGTGTCTCGATGTAGTACATAAAGTGAGTACTGCATAAATTATTTGGCTAAGGTGCTTGTAGTTGAGTTATGTATTGTCATTACTAATGCACATGTCTTGTCTATTGATAGCATTAGTGCCCAAGCCCTCTGTAATAATCTTGTGTTCCATGCTAGAATAAACACATTGAGGTGAATTATCACTTCGTTTATGACTAGGTAGTTCATGGTACCTAGGTGGTTAAGCATGTCTCTACAAATGATTAAATTGTTGATTGTTTAACCAATCCTTTGCTAGTCTCATCTTTTTTGTTTTTTAGATCAAAACTCATAGTTTTGCCCAAGCCATGAGTTTATAGGGTGATGTTAAGTTTTGTGTGCTTTTTGATACTATAATCAAGAGTAAGTTATAATTTTTGTGATATATATATATTTCATACTGTACTATTTTTCCTTCACCAAAGTTTTGCCATGGATATTTTTTAAAAGGTTTTAATGAGACATAATTGTACATATAAGAAAATAATGTGAATTTAAAATTATAGGTTTGACTATGTGTAAAAGCAAATTGTGATGTCCTTGTTCAAATGCTTACGATGTAGAAAATTGGGAACCACGATTTGAGCAGATAAGTAGGGGCTATTAACAATCATTTTGCTATTCATAAAAGAGTAATCACCTAATATTATACCTTAGAGTAGGTACATGTAAAATACACACTTATATTTCTCTACTCTATCCTCCCATTTTTTTTTATTTCTTAAATTTTAAATCATTTTGTTAAATTTTATGTTATTGTGAAAGGAAAAAAAACTGTATTAAATCTCCTCAAATTGCTAGAATGTCTACATATTGAGTCTAAGTTTCCATAAAATAGGTATTAAGAATGATTCCAATGAATTTTCATTCAATAAAGAAAAAGTGTTAAGATGCTAAAGGATTGTGTGTTTTGCAGATAGAAATGCTTCCAAGTACAAATGACGTTTGGTAATTTAGAAATATTCTTATTAAATAAAAGATACATATTTAAATTCATATTATTAAATTTCTAAACTAATAATCATCTCATTTAACAAAAGGTACAACAATGTTATAAAAAAATATAGAAGAGTAATTGATGGATATACAAAACCCAATATTGATCATTATCTTAATAGTTTAAGCTAGTGGATCAAGAATACATTTATATATCTATCATCCTCTTATAAGTATTAGCTTTATGTATCATATAGATAAAATACTTTTAATTATATAATTGAGATTACTCGGCCTTAAATACATGACCTCTAGCTTTGATACCATGTTAAAAGTTATATGGATACCAACTCTTCTAAAAACTTAAGTTATTAAAAAAATAGATAATATTGCTTTTATACATCCATCATTAATTCTATATTTATAAAAATATTTATTATTTAATGTATTCTTTCATTTTTTTTTATATATTTCAATACTAATACATCTCAAATCACACTAATAATTACTTTTAATCTCCATCATATCCCTGATATCATTTTATTTCTTTGTTGACCAATCAATTTTCACATTTTCTTGCAAAACAATCCAAAGATGTAGTTTTTTACTGAATTTATAGTTAAGATACCACTACCATATTTAAAGTACTAATTCTTATTGTCATTACCACCAGTTTATTCCCTTTAATCTTAATGACTGATTTATCTTTTTTGATCACCTTATTGTTTATTAAACCTAATCCCTTTAATCTTAATGACTGATTTATCTTTTTTGATCACCTTATTGTTTATCAAATCTAAGTTGAAAGTATCCCTGATTGAACACAAGATGATCGAAAAAGGATAAAAGGGTTAATAAGATTAGAGTGAATTAACTAAAGGTAGTCGTGATCAGTAGCATATATAATACTTCAAATGAGTTACTAGGTGCATAACTTTATTTTTGATTAAAAATACATTTTTAGATTGTTTTAAGATAAACAATGAAAGATGGTATTAGGGGAGGACAATTAAGATAACATAAGTGAACATGGTTGGTAGTTAGGGTGCATAGAGTTGTTTTCATAATAATGGACAAAAAAGATATAAAATAATATCTTTATAAAGATAATTACTTTTTTATAAAAAAAAATTATTAAAAAATTGGATTATGAATATATCTTTTAAAGGTTATTATTAGAACTCAATACTATGCTTTCAAATGTATGTCTTTTATTTTATAAAAATAACAGGAAATTACCTAAACCTTTAAAGGATGTTCGAGAGAATGAGACTGCCCATGTGCGTGAGAAGTAAACATCTTGCAATATATTGAAATAATTAAATATAATAGTAGGCTTAATCAAATAAAATAAAATGTTCTATCTTATTGGGTATAGTGGGGGTACAATTAATATTTAATATTTTATTACTAGTAATGTAAAAGGCGTTAGAAATTGATTGGAGTAGGAAGATATATATACAAAATAGGGGGTAGATACAAAGAAGTAAAAGGTGTAAAGGTGAGAAAGCTGGTGAGGAGAAGAAACAAAAGGCCGTGTTTGGGAACTTGAACCAGTTGAAAACCACTCTCTCACTCTCATGAGCTTGGCCATGAAATTCCTCAAAGCACTCACATTAATTATTTTTTTAATAAGTCCAAAGCTGATATCAATTCTAGTTTCCTTTTAAGATCTGTTATAAACACCACATTTTGGCATATAGAGACTCTTAGCAATCTCATCTTAATTTCTCTCAAAGATCAGCCCTCCCTCTTCTTTTTTTAGTTCTCATAAAATATGAGGGTAAGTTTTGTAGTAATTGTCTGTACATTCTTGTTTTTGATCTGGGTTTATAACAGAGAGTAGGGATCAGAGTGTTTTTTTTTTTTCTCTTTTTCTAGTCTAAAGATTGAAGTGAATATATACTAGTACATTATTGGTTTTTTTTTTTAATGGTGATCTTTGATGCATGTTACAGCTGTTTGGTTGGGTACAAAATAAGCTCAATGGGAAACCAGTGAATAAGAAACCAAATCCAGTTTCTCTTACAAGTAAGTATATATATATATATATATATATATATATAGACAAACACACACAATCTTTTTCTTCTTATTTCTAATGAATAAAATCTTATCAAGTACATAATCCAAGATGCGTTCTATCAAACTCTCTTTGCTGGTTTTTTAAATGCAATTTCTGTGGATAACTTCTCGATCAATTGATCGTTTAGTTATGCTCAATCTTACATATTGTACATTAGTTATTAGTTATATGTATAATAGGTACACATTACAACAACTTATTTTAGGATTAATATGATATTATATACAATATGAACATTTTATTTAGGACAGGGACTGAAAATTTTCTAGTAATAGGGACCATCTTGATTATAAGACAAAGTTTCTACCACTTGGCACATTTGAATGTACTTCTATTATAAGACATGCAGTTTCTATCACATGACATACATTTGCCACATATGAATATACTTATTTGAGAAATGATTTAATTAAAAATGTTTTGAATGAAATATTTTTAACATGTAAAAGTCAAGCATGTTTTAACATGTAAAAGTCAAGTAAGTCTTTTTTAAGTCTCATTATCATCAATGGTAATATTGTTATAAAGACAAACAAACAAAAAAAATCTTAAAAAAGTTAAATTCAATTTTTAAGGTGAATATAATATTTTAAATTAAAATATTAAAACTTTTAAACTAAGACTAAATACATAAATATTAATTAATAAATACATATATAATTTAATTTAATATATTAATTATTGAGTTTAACAAATTCATCATTTATAATTACTCACATTATAATAAAATATTAATTTTTATTTTCATCTCAAATAATTTTTGAAAAGTTAATATCTAAAATATAAAAAATAAGAAAAAAATTCATATATTAAGTCAATAATTTTTTTATTGATTAGTGGTTCAATTTATTTTTATTTATTTTGAAAAATTAATGTAAACATATATACTTTATACAAAATAATTATAACCAAAATAAACATAAATTGTACAACAAAATAATTTATAATTGTATCTATTGCATAATTTTATTAAATAATTATCTAAATATATATGGTTTTAGCAAGTTGTATTATATTTCTTTAAATAAGCTAAAGCATGTGCTAAGATTTTGATAATTGTATTTATAGTATGATTTTATAGGAGTTTTATTTTCATTCATTTAACAAAATTATTATTTATGGACAATTGTTAGCATTCATGATATTAAATAGAGTATTCAATTACCTTTAATTAAGCTAAAACATGCTTAAAATTCAAATTATAAATCATATTATAAGGATTAAATATCTTTATGTTTTCTTGTACCTATTAAAATATAGATTAAATCATACAAAATTATTGTTTTTCCCTCTGGTTGCGTAGCTAAAATGCCTGCAAAACAAGAAGCTCGTGAAGAATTTAGTGATTGGCCTCACGGATTGCTAGCAATTGGAACGTTTGGAAACACAAAGAGTGAAATTAAGGAAGAAAACGAAAATAATCCATCTCCTTCATTGGAGAATGAAATAGTAGATTTCACAGCTGAAGAAGTTGGGAAATTACAAAAAGAATTAACCAAACTCTTGACTCGTAAACCAAACAAAGAAAAGGAAATAGCAGATCTTCCTTTGGACAGATTCCTAAATTGCCCATCAAGTTTAGAAGTGAATAGAAGGATTAGTAATGTACTTATTAATTGCAATGGGTCAGAATTAGATCAAGATCATGCTAATGAAGAAGAAAATATTGAAAGAACTATCAGTGTTATTATTGATAAATGCAAAGACATTTTTGCTGAAAAGAATAAGAAAGAAATTGGGAAGAAATCAATTTCCTTTCTTCTCAAGAAAATGTTTGTTTGTAGAAGTGGGTTCGCACCAGCCCCTAGTTTGAGAGAGACATTTCAAGAATCTAGAATGGAAAAGGTATTTAATTTTGTTACATACACTTCATTTAAATTTTATTTAAGTTCAATATTCAGAATTAGTCAGTTAGCTTTTCTTTTTTGTTGATATTTAATGACTAGCTAGTTTGTACATGTGACTACAGATTTTGAAGATGATGCTTCAAAAGAAAATGAATGCTCAGAATTCTTCCCGGCCATCATCATCGACGGCGAAGAAATACCTAGAAGACAACAAACAGATTCCTAAAAAGGCAAATAATGAAGATCAAGATCATGATCATAAGATGAAAAGGGAGAAAAGTAGTGATGAAGGGTGCAAATGGGTCAAGACAGATTCTGAATGTAAGAGTTATGACAATCTAATTAGTTAATTACTATTATATATATATATATATATTGTCTTTCTTATTTGCAAAAATGCAGAGTTATGACATACTAATTGCTCATGTGAATTTCTTTTATGCAGATATTGTTCTGGAGATTTGATTCTGGCTATCTTTAATTATTATAGCATTTCTTTTTAATTAAAAGGTGAATATATATAATCAATAATCCAATCCATTTCAGTTAGCTTCCATTAATTTCCATAAGCATGATCAAATTTCAAAATCTAACATATCAAAGACTGAGAGCAACTCAGATCCCTTTTTTTTTTCCTAAAAAAAAAATGCATATTACTTCCATATTTCTTAGATTAATCACTATTTTTCATGTTAACAACTATAAAAAGTTCATACTTTTAATCAAAAATAATATTTAAGTCTTACTTTTAATCACCTGTAGTTTTATTATGAATAACTAATTTTTATAATAACAAGAATAATAATATTTAAATAAAAAGTTAAAGCTTATTTTTTAAAAAATAATAGTAAGAATTCTAATTTTTATTGTTTTTTTGCTGCAGATTCAGAATTTATTTTTATGAAGTAAAAAAGATCGAAAATTGTGAAATTGGCTCAGTCTTTAAAAGGATCAAAACCGAGGCAGTCTCTCAGTTGATTTTTTCATGGTTGCTTCTGTGGAGCAATGCATGTTTGGTTGTGGAAACGTAGTCTGGTGCACCCAAATTAAGATAATATATGCTCATTTTTCTTCCTATTTTTCTGCACTTTCGTTCTAGGTTTTTGGTTGAATCGCTCTCTTTGTAATATATTTTTGGGTGAATAATAATATCATATAGACAGACAATTACGAGGAGATTTTCTTTCTAGTGAATTTTTAAAATTCACTTTTTTATTTTTTTATAATTATTGAATTCGAGTTAATTTATATCACGGTAACATACGTTGTTAAGCTACAAAGTCATAGCTTAACGAGCTCTCGTATAATGATTTATTTATTTTATTGATATTTTCAATATTTTTTTTTAAATTTTTTTATATTATAAATTTTTTTATCAATATAAATTTTATATATTAATCCTTAGGGTGAGTTGGCAGGAAAAAAATATTATTACAATTTTATCCAAATGAGTTGATGGGCTAGGAATTGAAAGTTAAACAGAAACTTAAGGCTGCTAAAACCAAATTAACAATAAACGATTGGGCCACTGGGTACGGTGTACATATCTCCATCTTCAACTATAAATTTATTTTAGTGTAATTTATGACATATATTTAATTAATTTTTAGTATGTTTTTCGATCTAGATTTAAATTTAAATTTATTAGTTATTTAAAAAACTAAAGGCATGACCTCAAGTACATTATTTAAATTCATGAAAGTAAAGCATCAATAAGCAATGAAGATGGAAGATACTATTCTTGACGGCGTTATCCCATAATGATGAACAATGATATTCCTGTATTAACATGTTTGTTTATAGGTTGTAATTATATTGTTTGATATGATTTTCAATAAATTAATGTAAATATATCTGATTATAAAATAATTAAATAATCATTTCAAAAATATATCTAATTATAAAATCATTTAAAAAAATTTAAAATTAAGAATTAAAATCTTTATCAAACATATACTCATGACTTGACAATAAGATTTATTTATCTTCAATTTAAATTACATGTTCAAATAACAACAAGTACAATTTAAAAAAAAATCTATTTTTTAATATCAATTTATGTATTATTTATGGGGCACTAAAACTATGTAATATGTAACACATATTAAGTTATAAAATAATGTTATATAATATTAGTAAAAATATTTATATATTTAAGTATGCATTAACATATAAAACTAGGTTAATATATAATAAAGAGTATAAAATTATAATATTTTTACGTTAAAATGATGTTGAATAGTGAAAGTAGGAAATAAAATATTTTATAAAATTATTATATATATCAAATAATTATATTATTATTGAATTTAAATTTAAATTAAATAGGGAAATATTAAAATAATTTTATATTTATTTAATAAAATGTATCCTACTAAGTATAATTTTGCATTTCTCTCAAATCTCTCTCAAAGTGTTTACTTTCTTTAGAATCCATTTTTCATTTTCAAGGTAAACGGATATTTGATGTGATTCGGACCGTGAAGCACTTTCTTTCAAATCTATTACTAGTCTCAGTATCCATAGATCTCTTCCGGTGCGACCGGATCTGAGCGTACAAGATTTTTTTGTTTGGTTATTCAAATATTCTATTCACTCCATCTATGCAGAAGCGAAACCACGAATGATAATTTTTTTGCTTGGTTTTCTAAGAATAATTTTTGGATCTCAAAAGCTAGGGTTTTCTAAGAATAACTTTAGGAAGATTCATATGGAAATCTGAGCTGCCAATGCCATTGGCTTGTTTGTGTTGCATTTTTCGGTGGTTTTAGTGATACCGAAAAGGTTGGAGATTATCAACACCAATGTCTTGGGCAGAGCCGGAAGATATCTACCTATCTACTTCTCTTGCCAGCTATCTTGACAGTGTGCTCTCTCTCCCTCTCTGACATTCCCTGTTAATTATGGATTTTGTGAAAGAGTAAATAAGGCACTTTCTTATTTGTTCCTAGTTGTGTTCATGATAGTTTGGTGCAATTTCTAGTTTAAATTCAAGATTGTTCTATCAACTCTAGCTGATGCTAGGTTTTGCCTGTTTACTTGTTGTCTTGTAAGCTTGAATGTATTTGAAGTTCTTTACTTGAGCAAAATGCACATGCTTTCTGTGCTTTGTAATCTTGGATACATGAGAGTCTATTTGACGTTGAATTAAGAAAATGCACATACTTCCTGTGCTTTGTAATGATTTTAGAAAGAGAGATGATTGACTATAGGAAAATAACACACTTGGGTTTAAATGGTGAACCTTCGAATTATAGTTGTATGAGAAAAAATGTGGGTGCAAAGGCACACTTTGTTTGCTATTGGTTATCTTTTGTGCTGTACGAAAGATTGGTTATTTTGACCAGCATTGCAGACCATCGGTAAGAGTTTACATTTTTCCTCTTGCAAGGCCTTACAAAACTTTGTGAGGCCATATAATTGCAAATTTGGTCAAAATGCAACATGTTATTTTGTTATTCATTTAGGTCCACCAATCACCTTAAGTAACAACTGCATATGATTTTCCTCTTTTAAGATATAAATAGCATCTGACGGACTATTTAAAGAAGACTATAGAAAATTAGTTTAATATAGTGAAATTGCTTCTCATGCATTCTTATAATTTCAAGTTCTCATCTTAGTAACTGTAGCAATTGGTACTCCGGCACTAAACATAACACATTCGTTATGGCAATCAGAAGAGTTGTGAGTACTACCATTATAGGGTCACATGTTTATCTAATGCGTAGGACTGATTGATTGCTCAAATTTATGTAGTTGGTTCTTTGTTTCTTATATTAGCAGTAACTATTTGCTCTCCATGAGATGTGATTAGCATCCAAATATTTCATCTCATGCTTACTTAAAAAAGAACCTGGGAACTACTTTTGTCCATCTTCCATGGCTTTGTGTGTAAATTTGACTGCAAAATACTTTAGTTAATAGAATTTGTTTCAGGAAGAAAGCTAGATACTTTAGTTTGCATGCCAGTTTATTGTATACTATAAAGAGCTTTGTGTCACGTCCCGCTCAAATTGTCCCTAAAAATCCAAACAAATGATGGTTGCCTAAAGGATCTAGACTATTCTACATGGAAAGTTCTAGAGTTGCCTAGACCCTTGTGGCATATTGTACATAATTCTAGAATTTTCTTGTACATTCTAGACTAGGAATACTCTAGAAAGTTGTGGCATACTCTTAAGCTTAGAGCCACACTATAAATAGACCCATTGGTCTTCATTTGTATTCATCCTTGGGAAATTGTAAGATAATCTCTCTCTAGAGCAATACAAAGCATTCTTTGCAAACTCTCTCTCTATTCTCTTTGGAGTTTCATTCGGTTTCAAAGGCAGGCTTAGTGCAACGGACGGTGCTAAGTGCCGCACGATCGCTACTTGAAAAATAAGGTCGTGACAGTTGGTATCAGAGCTTTCGGTTAAAGTATCTCTATCTTTGGCAAAAATGAAGAACACCGCCCCAGCTACACCAAACATGGACGTTCCACAAATGGAACGTGGCCGTGAGGAAGCTCGGAAAGTCCCAAAGGAATCTCGAGCCAAGTCGAAAGACTTGCTTTCTAGCTTGGAAGCACGAGTGGGAAGTGCGCAGGACAGCTTAGGGGAGCTGTTCGATCGGGTGGACAACTTAGAGGAGCGTTGCAATGGCTTGGAGGCCGAGGATGTGGAAATCCATGCAGCGGTTAAGATGTCACTCAACGAGCTAGATGGTGGATTAAGGCAAGAGATTGATGGGCTAAAGGCGGAACTTGCCAAGGTAAGGGATCTTGTCCAAAGAGAACTTACTAATGTATTGCATAGAATGGAGGATATGGGTGGTGATCTAGCTCTATGTAAGCGGGCTATGGCCGCGGGGACTAGTGCAACCACCGTCATTGAGGCTAAGAGGGTGGATATTCCCAAGCCTAAGACCTTCAATGGTATTAGGAATGCTAGGGAAGTGGAGAACTTCCTATGGGGGCTAGAACAATACTTTGAGGCTACTGGCATAACGGACCATGCCAGCAAGATCCGAACTGCAGCCATGTATTTATCCGACACTGCGATGTTGTGGTGGAGACGGAGGCATGGAGATGTGCAACGAGGAGTTTGCACAATTGATACCTTTGATGACTTCAAAAGGGAGTTCAAAATGCAGTTCTTCCCCGTTAATGCTGAAGAGGAGGCAAGAGGTCGTTTGCGACGATTGAAGCAAACGGGTAGCATAAGGGACTATGTGAAGGAGTTCACAACCTTGCTGCTAGAAGTCCCCGACACATCAGACAAGGATGCCCTATTCTTGTTCATGGACGGTCTCCAATCATGGGCTAACCTTGAGCTTAAGCGACGTGGTGTCCAAGACTTGTCTTCGGCCATTGCGACTGCGGAAAGCTTTATTGATTACTCTACAAACAAAGATAGCTCCAAAGCTACAGATAAAAAGTTTGTTGGAGGAAAGAGTGGGGGAGGCCACAACAAAAGTCAGGGTTCTAAAAACCATAAAGACAACTCCTCATTCAAGCCACGAGATAAGGGGAAGGAGAAGGAGGATCGGAATACCTCAAAGCCCCGTGTGACGTGCTTCATATGCGACGGACCGCATTGGGCACGTGAATGTCCGAAAAGAAAGGCATTGAGTGCCTTGGTTGCCTCCACACATGATCAAGATGGAGGTGAGTCGGACGAAGGTGCAAAGATGGGTTCTTTGCGCCTACTTGGTGCATTGCAGAGCGCCCCAAAGACCCCAAAAGGCTTAATGTATGTAGATGCAGCCATCAATGGGAAGGTCGCCAAGGCTTTGGTCGACACCGGTGCATCTCACAACTTTGTTTCAGTGGAGGAAGCAAAGCGACTCGGCCTAAAGGTTGTCAATGGAGGGGGATCTCTTAAAGCAGTTAACTCGGCGGCACTACCATTGCAAGGAGTTGCTCGTGGAGTTAAGGTCAGTCTCGGTGCTTGGACTGGCCAAGTGGACTTATCAGTGGCACCTATGGATGACTTCTCTGTTGTATTCGGCATGGAGTTCTTGGACCAGGTAAGAGCTTTCTTGGTGCCTTGTTCAAACTCTATGTGCATCATGGATGGTGCGAAGGCGTGTGTGGTACCGACGGAGAGGACTACCAGACCTACTACCCAAGCTTTCTCAGCGCTTCAATTCAAGAAGGGATTGAAGAGGGATGAAGAGAGTTATTTGGCCATCCTAAAGGAATACGATGATGAAGAGGCGTCACCAAAGCCAAACTTGCCGACGGAAGTGCAAGTTGTCCTAGATAAGTTCCAAGATGTGATGCCGGAGGCATTACCCAAACGGTTACCTCCAAGGAGGGAGGTAGACCATGAAATAGAGTTGGAACCTGGCACCAGGCCACCAACAATGAGCCCTTATCGAATGGCGAACTCAGAGTTGGCAGAACTGCGGAAGCAACTCGATGAATTGCTGGATGCTGGCTTCATAAGGCCGTCAAAAGCCCCATTTGGTGCCCCAGTGCTCTTTCAAAAGAAGAAGGATGGCTCGCTGCGAATGTGCATTGACTATAGGGCTCTAAATAAGATCACAGTCAAGAACAAGTATCCTATCCCACTTATTTCTGATTTGTTCGATCAATTGGGGAATGCTAGATACTTCACAAAACTGGACTTGCGATCGGGATACTACCAGGTACGCATAGCCAAGGGAGACGAGCCCAAGACCACATGTGTAACCAGGTATGGTGCCTATGAGTTCCTTGTCATGCCATTTGGTCTCACAAATGCACCAGCCACCTTCTGCACTCTGATGAACAAGATATTCCATCCCTACCTCGATCAGTTCGCGGTAGTATATCTTGATGACATCGTGATATATAGTCGGACTTTGGAAGAACATCTAGAACATTTGAAGAAGGTGTTCGAGGTCCTGAGGGAAAATGAGCTATATGTCAAGAAGGAGAAATGTTCCTTTGCCCAAGATGAGGTGATGTTCTTAGGGCATAAGATAAAGGATGGGAAACTGATGATGGATGGAGCTAAGGTGAAAGCCATCCAAGAATGGGAACCTCCTGCCAAGGTTCCCGAGTTAAGATCTTTCCTCGGACTGGTGAACTATTATAGAAGGTTCATCAAGTCCTACTCAGCGAGAGCAGCCCCATTAACCGATCTGCTTAAGAAAAACAAGTCTTGGGAATGGACAAGCGAATGCCAAACCTCATTTGAAGACTTGAAGAAGGTCATTAGTGAAGAACCGGTACTTTGTCTTCCAGACCCCTCCAAGACATACGAGCTGCACACAGATGCCTCAGACTTTGCCATTGGTGGAGTTTTGATGCAAGAAGGGCGTCCGATAGCCTATGAGAGCCGAAAACTCAATGATACTGAACGCCGCTACACTGTGCAAGAAAAGGAAATGACAGCTATTATTCATTGCCTAAGGGTGTGGCGACACTACTTGTTGGGTTCTCATTTTGTTATCATGACGGACAATGTAGCCACAAGCTACTTCCAGACTCAAAAGAAGTTGAGTCCCAAGCAAGCTCGATGGCAAGACTTCTTGGCGGAATTTGATTATAGGCTGGAGTACAAACCCGGCAAGGCTAATGTGGTGGCTGATGCGTTGAGTCGAAAGGCGGAATTAGCAGCCTTGAGTAGGCCAAGTAGTCCTTTGCTGGAAAGGATCAAAGAAGGGTTGGAGCATGATGCCCTTGCCCAAAACCTCCTTGCCCTCATCAAGGAAGGAAAGACGAGACGATTTTGGCTGAGTGACGGACTACTCTATGCCAAGCAGAATCGAATCTTTGTGCCAAAATGGGGGAGCTTAAGGAAAGAGCTTATCAAGGAGTGCCATGATTCGTTATGGGCTGGACACCCAGGAATGAGGCGCACCCTTGCTTTGATCAAGTCCATCTACTATTGGCCTCAACTTCGGGATGATGTCGAAGCATATGTAAGAACTTGTCTTGTGTGCCAACAGGACAAGATTGAGCAGCATGCACCCGGAGGATTGCTAGAGCCGCTGCCTATTCCAGAGAGACCATGGGAAAGTGTCTCTATGGATTTCATCACTTGTATGCCAAAATCAGAGGGCTTTGGCAGCATTATTGTCATCATCGACCGCTTCAGCAAATACGCAACATTCATACCTGCCTCAACGGACTGCACGGCAGATGAGACGACACGTTTGTTCCTCAAGAATGTTGTGAAGCATTGGGGAATTCCTTCCAATATCGTGAGTGACCGAGACCCACGATTCACGGGGAAATTTTGGACGGAACTATTCAAGCTGCTGGGATCAGACTTGAATTTCTCCACAAGCTTTCATCCACAAAGTGATGGACAGACAGAACGCGCCAATGCATTGCTGGAGTTATATCTCAGGCACTTTGTGAGTGCTAATCAGCGGGATTGGGCAAAGTTGTTGGATGTAGCCCAATTCTCTTACAATTTACAACGGAGCGAGTCTACCGCGAAGAGTCCCTTTGAGATCGTCATGGGGCAGCAATCCATGACTCCTCATGCCTTGGCCACGAGTTATGAAGGGAAGAGTCCTGCTGCCTTCAAATTTTCCAAGGCGTGGCATGAACAAGCTGAGTTGGCCCGAGCCTATTTGAATAAGGCATCTAAGAAGATGAAGAAATGGGCTGACAAGAAAAGAAGGATGGTGGAATTTCATGAAGGCGATTTGGTTCTTGTAAAACTATTGCCCCAACAATTCAAATCCTTACGGAAGGTTCATAAGGGGTTGGTGCGGAAGTATGAGGGACCATTTCCAGTCCTCAAGAAAGTCGGTAAGGTGTCATATAAGCTACAACTACCTCCAAAGCTCAAAATTTATCCAGTCTTTCATGTAAGCATGCTAAAACCTTATCATGGAGACAAGGAAGACATGAGTAGGGGGAATCCAAGAGGGCGCCTACCGCAGTGGTAACCTCCTTTGACAAGGAAGTGGACTCAATATTGACGGATCGCGTGATCCGGCGGAGAGGTGTACCAAGTTATTGGGAATACTTGGTCAAATGGAAGAACGCTCCGGATGTAGAAGCAAGCTGGGAACCTGAGAACTCTTTGTGGCAATTCAAAGATGACATAGAAAGGTTCAAGCTTGAAGGCGCGACGAGGGCGTCGCGAACTTGAGTGGGGGAGGGTGTCACGTCCCGCTCAAATTGTCCCTAAAAATCCAAACAAATGATGGTTGCCTAAAGGATCTAGACTATTCTACATGGAAAGTTCTAGAGTTGCCTAGAGATGTCTAGAAAGAGCTTGAGTTGAGAGAGTTGGATGGACTCAACTCAAGCTAGAAGACCCTAGAATGTTCTAGAGCACGCTGGAGAGTGCTAGAATGGGCTGGAATATTCTAGAACGCGCCGGATGGTTCGGGAAGGATGTAAAAGCTGCTGGAAGCTTATGGAACATCCCGGAAGGTGCATGAAGGAACTAGACAAACCTAGAAGACTCTAGAGTTGGCTAAAAGGTCCTAGACCCTTGTGGCATATTGTACATAATTCTAGAATTCTCTTGTACATTCTAGACTAGGAATACTCTAGAAAGTTGTGGCATACTCTTAAGCTTAGAGCCACACTATAAATAGACCCATTGGTCTTCATTTGTATTCATCCTTGGGAAATTGTAAGATAATCTCTCTCTAGAGCAATACAAAACATTCTTTGCAAACTCTCTCTCTATTCTCTTTGGAGTTTCATTCGGTTTCAAAGGCAGGCTTAGTGCAACGGACGGTGCTAAGTGCCGCACGATCGCTACTTGAAAAATAAGGTCGTGACATTTGGCTGCTAATCTTATATTATTTGTAGTGTTCTACGTCTTTGTCATTTGACAGTTCCTTTTTTTTTTCTTCTATGCACGTCTGAGGTAAACCTCAGCAAATTAGTGACTTAAATCAATCTCCATTTATCTGGTTTCTTGTGTATTCTAGTTGAGGTTTAAGTTGTGAGTGAAGTAATTATGTCTTACATTCATTTTGGTGTGTTAAGTATTTCTAACATGGTGGTTGCTTAATATTGTTTCTGACAGGGAAGCTTCTTGTACTACTACGAGATGGTCGGAAGCTCTTGGGGATACTTCGATCTTTTGATCAATTTGGTACTGATGATTTCCTCTGTTTTATATGATGTTACTGAATGACTAAAAATGTTTATACTTTTCATATGCAGCAAATGCTGTCCTTGAGGGTGCGTGTGAGAGAGTGATTGTTGGTGATCTTTACTGCGACATCCCTTTAGGTCTTTATGTAATTCGCGGGGAGAATGTTGTTGTAATTGGCGAGCTGGTAGTGTCTATAACTATATTCCTCAACATAATGTACCCTTGCTCTGTGTTAATCTATGTCCTGTTCCTTGTCTTGTAGGACTTGGAAAGGGAGGAACTCCCACCACACATGACCCTTGTCTCCACAGCAGAAATCAAAAGGGTAATTGTAGCCGACTTGAAAATCTTTACTGATAATGTTTGATGTCAACACCTCTCTTTACCTCATTTATGTCATTGAAACATGGTTAGGGTTTCAGTTTAATCAAGTAATAAAAACAGATTACATGAAGGGAAAGCAAAAGACTGAACGATACCGTTAGTCCTTTAAGTTTTATCAGATTTTAATATTTTGATCCTTTAACTTATTCTTCATAATATTATGTTAATTATATTTTTAAATTTAATACACTTAGTTTAAATTTAAAAATTAGTCCATTATCTTTAAATTTGGTTTAAAATTGTAAAATTTGAAAAGATAGTGGATGTAATATTACAAAAAAGAAAAAGAAAAAAAGTAAGAGATCTAACAAAGTTTAGAAAAATTTAGGAATGAACGATGTAGTTCTGACAAAGCAAAATAGATACATTTATGTAATATTGTTTTGCATTTCAAACAAAATAACTATGAATTCAATTAAAGGAAAATAAAAATTTGTTGTCTGGGAGTTTTGCTTTCGAAATGTCTATATGTTGGAAAATGTATTATTTTATATTGAGCTTCTTAATTTAGTTTAGAGTCCTATTAGGTTTTTTTAAGTCTGCCTACCGACTAGTATGTTACACTAGTCTACAGATATGAGCGTACAATGAGTTTCTTTTTAGTCATTTTGAGTAAAGCGTGTTTTTTTTTTGTCAAAGTTGATTACATGTGTCATACATATTAAATTAAACAAGAATATTTGTGAAAATTTAAGGAATAAAATTCAATACCAAAAGATAATAATTTAATGACTAAAAGTGGTACTAATATTTAAATTGAGTACGAAAACACAGAACATTTTAATAATATAGGTATGAAAAACTAATACATTAATTAGGATATTGAATTTTATCTAACAATAACTAAAATAATTTAAATTTAATGTGGTTTTTTGTATCAATATATTGCTATTATCATTAATAATTTGAGTTTAAATTTTTTAACAAAATGACATAAAAATTTAGATTAAAAAAATTATATCATTATTTTTTTTATATCATGAAAAATATAAACGTAATTGTTTTTTAAATTTTTCTAAATTTTTCATAAATATCTTTCTTTAATTTTATTATGTCAACTTTGATAAAAAAAAATAGAAAAAATTATTTAAAATTGTTAAAAGGGGTACAAATATTTAAATTGTTTTATTAAAAAATTATTAATGCATTAACTAGTACCTTCTTGATTATATATATTCTGATACCTGTAGGCACAAAAAGCACAAAGAGATGCTAGTGATCTTAAAGGTACCATGAAGAAAAGGATGGAGTTCCTTGATTTCGATTAGTAAGCCCATTTGGTTCCTGGAGTCAGCATGACTGTCCGCGAGTATTATAGCAGCTGTTTCCCCTTTTTTTTGTACGAGTATTGGTAGTTTTTAGGAGTAATATCTTTAGAAAATTAGAATTTTAATGGCGAGCCATTCTTCATAACTTTTGTGTAATATTTTGTTTGAATAAATACAAGTATAACCTGATATATATGTCGGTTAAGTAGAAGCAAAAACATACCTACAGATACTGAACGATGAATATATGCATGCTATGAAACTCTTTACCTTATCACATATTCACTTTGAAAAAAAAAAACACTAAATAGAAAACAAAGTGATATAATCATGAAGACCCATTGTTGATGACTTGTGCACAAAATTCATTTGGAAAGTAACTTCCATGATTTCATTTGAAAGCAATATTGATACTTTCACTTTATCTATAGAGTCACAGTTGTTTTTTATTTTTATAAAAAAAAAATCACACTTGAAGGCTCGCTTGATACGAAAAGTGGTTAAATAAAACAATTTCAATATTAACAAAGTAAACAAAATCTAGAATGTCACCATAATGAATAGCAGAAGCACTCAAACAGAGAGCTGGGCCATTCCGGAAACTGCACCTCATCTAAGCTTTTCTTCAATCAAGAGTGATTCTCACAAACAAATAGAAAAAAGTTGACAACAAATTGAAAGAATGTTTCCTAGTTTCTAAGCTACATTATTGAGTTCGCTTTCTCAAGTGCTGCGATACTTGGCATCCCTCAAAGAAATCCAAGACGGCAATCTCCAAATCCTCAACTGAGTACCTGATGTAATTCTCTGGATGTTTTCCACTCTCTATGTGGCTCCTAAACCGTCCTAGAAATGATCTATAAGCCGGAATCAACTTCTCTGATATTGATATCCTTAGTTCCTCCCTCTGCTGAGAATCAGGTATCAACCAAGTTGATTGAGTCCTATGAACTTCCTCAAACATAGCATTAAAGGACTTGAATCTCTCTCTCAAAGCACTCTTGGAAACCCCTGAAGAAATCCCCCCACTAAGATGTAAACCTTCATCTCTCAAACAATACAACACCCTCACCCAAGTTGCTCTCTGATAATTGGTAGCAGCCTGCCTGAACTTCCCCGTCAACTTCCTCAAATAATCATCACCAACCATTTCCCTCAACTCTGGGGACCCTTTGACCTTTTAAAAAATGTAATGAACATTGTTCATTCTAAATAAATGTGCTAATGAAGTATCCTTATAGTGCTTAGATTTTCCCTCCAAATTTAATTGCAAAATTTCAATGATCCAAATCAAATGCAGTGACAAAGGGATCTTCCCCTCAAGCTCTGTAAACTCCATACCTGGAGTTGAAGGATCATTGGAGTATCTTGACCCTGTTGGTGGCTTAGACAAAATAAGCTCATTCAATGTCTGCTTATAATAATCTGATATCAAGCTTATATAATTCATGACATACCTCGTCAAGGGATGAATCATGTTGGGTTTTTCTCTTATTTGAAGGAGTCTAAATGAAGTTCACGTGGCTTAAAAGTCCATGAAATAAGAAGGATAATTGTGTCATTTTATTGCTTCATTAATAAATTCATTTAGGATTTGTTGAGTGTACATTTATGAAGAGAAAATAATTAAGAGCAGCCGCAAAGACAACAGCTAGCAGAAAAATTGAACATTTTTTCAGTTTTTTCTTCTTCAGTAAGTTTTCATCAAATGTTTCGATGAAAAATCGTTTGTGGTCCGATTAAGCTGAAATTTTGTAAACAGGTCCACGACTCAACACTCTTTAATCTGTACGATAGGATTTAGATTTGGCTTATCGGTTTGTGAAATTATAAACAGTAAACAATGACTACGAATTGAGTTAGATCTCTCCATTTTTCTTGAAATAATTGTTAGTTTCCAAAAAATGTATTATTGATGATGTTGTTGATTGTTTGCCTCTGGTTTTACCTAGAGAAAATTGTTGTACAACTGTTTCTTGATAGTGAAAGTTTTGGAGAGAAGTGTCGTGGTTGTTTTTTTCCTAGATCGATTTTTCCACGTAAATTGTTTGTGTTATTTCGTACATGTTTTTATTTTTGAGTTCTATTTATTTATTTCCTAAAAGATTCATACAAAGAAAAAGAATATGTTTAATTCTGTTGTTTAAAGTCAATATCCGGAATCAAATCCATGAAAGCATCATGAAGGTCCAAAATCTTAAATAACTTCTCTCGAGATCTTCTACTAATACTAATAGTCTCGGCAAAATTAAACAACTGAATACCTGGACCTTTAACAGTTTCCATAAAACAAGCATCATCAATAGCCGTATGTCAACAATTGTGTTTACTAATAATTATCAGATATATTTTCATATTATTTCTGTTCTAATATTTCTGTACAAATGTATAGTATTTGTATACAAAAGAAAACGGAAAGTAAACAAATTATAACAATATTAATTTCCATTATTATTCTTGTCTGTTGATTATCTGTCATAATTCTTGCATTGTTGTCTCCTTGTTGTCTGCCATATTACTCACATGCCAACACTCTCCCTCAAGATGGTGCATATATGTCTCTTATACCCAACTTGTCAAGTGAGTTGTAAAAGTTCTTTACAGACACAGATTTTTTGAGTATATCAGCCAATTGATCTTCTGACTTAACAAATGGAAGTTTAATAATCTTTTCTTCAAGATTTTGTTTGATGAAGTTCCGATTCACTTCAACGTGCTTCGTGCGATCATATTGAACTGGATTGTGAGAGATGGCAATGGCTGCTTTGTTATCACAAAATAAGTTCATTTCAGAGTTAGGAGCAACACCAATCTCAATTAGAAGTTTTTTCAAACACACGAGCTCACATATTCCCTTGACCATTCCTCGAAATTCAGCTTCAACACTAGATAAGGCAACTACCTTTTGCTTCTTGCTCCTCCATGTAACAAGATTTCCCCCCACAAAAGTGAAGTACCCAGCAGTAGATTTCCTATCCTTCATATTCCCTACCCAGTCTGAATCTGTATATCCAAGGACTTCCAATTGACCATTCTTTGAAAACATAAGTCCTTTCCCAGGGGAGGACTTTAAATAACGAAGTATTCGCATGACCGCATCCATATGGTCTTCACTTGGGCAGTGCATGAACTGACTCACGACACTCACAGCATAAGCAATATCAGGTCGAGTATAAGATAAATATATGAGTTTACCTACTAACCGTTGATATCTCTGTTTATCTGCTGGTACTTGGTCCACATATTCTCCAAGTTTATGATTTTGAACCATTGGAATATCGACAGGTTTACAATCTAGTAGTCCTGCCTCTGCCAGTTGGTCCAGAGTATATTTCCTTTGGGAAAGACATATAACTTGTTTTGATCTTGTTACCTCAATACCTAAGAAGTATTTGAGCCCTCCCAAATTCTTCATTTCAAACTCATTTGACAGTTGTTCTTGAAGCTTAGAGATTTCTTCTTTATCATCTCCTGTAATGATCATGTCATCTACATAGACTATAAGGGCTATTATCTTCCCTAATCGGTGTTTTAGGAAAAAAGTATGATCAGAGTTGCTTTGTTGGAACCCATATTTCTTCATTGCTGAACTCAACCTACCAAACCATGCTCGAGGTGATTGTTTTAGTCCATACAATGCTCGTTGTAATCTACATGCAGTTTCTTTTTCTGTTGTAACAGTATGTCCTGGTGGGATATCCATATAAATCTCTTCCTCAAGATCACCATGAAGGAAGGCATTTTTTACGTCAAGTTGGTGCAATGACCAATCTAAATTTGCCGCAAGAGATAACAAGACTAATGGTTTTTAGTTTAGCCACAGGTGAGAAGGTTTCTTGATAATCTATCCCGTATTTCTGTGTATATCCTTTTGCTACAAGTCTCGCCTTGTATCGATCAACTAACCCATCTGTTTTATATTTAATGGAGAAAATCCACTTGCATCCTACCATCTTCCTCTCTTAAGGTAACTCGCTTAACACCCATGTGTTATTCTTCTACAATGTCTCAAATTCCTCTTTTATAGCTTGAGCTCATTTTGGATCAGATAAGGCTTCTTCAATGCTACTTGGAATTTGACACGAGGAGAGTGTTTGTGCAAATGCCCTGATAGGTTCTGATAACCTTTGAGTAGATACATAATTTTCTATTGGATACTTGGATTGTCGTTCTTCTCTTTCTGGGGAGTATCGATTTGGAGGTTTACCTTGATTGTGCCTGAAAGGTAAAACATAACCAACAGATGTATCTATAGCATTAGTTTGTAAAGGTGTGATAGGATAGCTTACCTTAGGAGTATTCTCAGTAGGAGGATCATTGGGTACTAGGGAGTGGATGGGTACATCAACCACTTCATCTTCTGGAGATTCAATTACTACTTTAGCTTCAGTTCTTGGAAGTTTAAGCTCGGGTCTAGATACTGGCTCCTCCATATGATTGGCATGATCCAAGTATGTTGGACTAGTGTCTAATATTTCAACATCAAGCCAATTTCGTTCTTCACCATAACTCTCCTCCTGAAGAGTGGAATTGGATACCGGTGATGGGAAAAAACATTCTGATTCGAGGAAAGTGACATCCATGGTAATATAGGTTCTTTTAGTAATTGGATCATAGCATCGATAACCCTTTTTTGTACGCCATACCCCAAGAACACACAGCGGACAGCACATGGATCCAACTTAGTTCGTTGATTTTTATGGAGGTGGACAAAAGCAACACATCCAAAATTCGGGGCGGAAGCATCAAAATAGTAGGCAAGGGAAGATGATCACATAACACCTTTAATGGAGTCTGAAATTGTAAGGTTTTTGTGGGCATACAATTCAGTAGATACACCGCTGTAGTAATAGCATCACTCCAGTATTTATTAGGCATATGTGCACCGATTAGTAAGGCCCGAGCCGTTTCTAAAATATGTCGATTCTTCCTCTCTGCAGTCCCATTCTGTTGTGGGGTTTGTGAACACGAGGTTTCATGGAGAATACCATGGTTGTCCAAGTATGTCCGGAATTGTTGATTAACATACTCCCTTCCATTATCAGACCTAAGTATCTTAATTTTTTCATAAAATTGTGTTTGAACCATGGTGTGAAACAAGTGAAATGTAGCAAATACTTCATCTTTATGTTTGAGAAGGTAAAGCCATGTCATTCGTGTACAATCATCAACAAAAATAACAAACCAACGATGACCCGATGACGTAATGACCGGGGAAGGTCCCCAAACATCAGAATGTACTAAAGCAAAAGGAGTCATACTTTTGTTCATGCTCATAGGATAAGACGCCTTATGACTTTTTGCTAGGATACAAGTATCACATTTGAAATTTGAATGTGTGATATTTGAAAATAAACTGGGAAGTAGGTGCTTTAAATACCCGAATGATGGATGCCCAAATCTACGATGACATAGCCAAATCTGTCATTCCTTGTTACCAACAATGTTTTGCATATGATTGGCTCTTCCTGAACTGAGGTCATCCACATAATATAGCCCTCCTCTCCTAGTACCACGCCCAATGATCTCCTTGGTGAGAATATCCTATAGAAGGCAAAAAGTAGAATACATCAGTACTACACAGTTAAGATCTGAAGTGACCTAACTTACAGACATTAGTCGGTTTGACAGAGAAGGTACAAGTAAAGTATTAGATAATGATAATGAAGGAGATAAGGTCACTGTTCCAGCTCCTGTAACTGGATAAGTGACCCCATTTGCATTGGCAACACGACTCCGTCTTGGCTGGGTTGTTTTGGAGAGATCGTTTGGGTCAAATGTTATGTGATCTGTAGCTCCAGAGTCTAGAATCCAATCCTCCTTATCACTACGAGTAGAGATGTGAAATGCTTTACTTGAAATACTTGGATCCTGGGAAGATTCGGCCTGAGAAGTAAGGGATAGTGAGGCATTATTGGTAGCCACATCGGCTCGCCCAGTAGTGTCCCGTTTCTTCTGTGTTTGAAGATCATTCCACCATTCTGGATACCCATGTAGTTTGAAGCAGTTTTCACGGGTGTGTTTGGAGTTTCCGCAATGACCACATTTCATGTCAAGAGATGGTGGATTTTACGTGGATTTCTTGCTACCCAAGGAAGTTCCTGTTTTTGGTGGCATTAGATTATGGTGTCCCCTGACCCCTTTAAAAGCCATAACTGCTATGGGTGTCGTATCTACACCTGTGATCATCACGGTCTGCCTAACCTCTTCCCTACGGACGAATCCATAGGCTTGTTCCACCCTAGGGAATGGTTTGATCTGAAGCACATCACTTCGAGTTTTATCCAATCTATCATCAAGTCTATCGAGGAAGGTATACACTCGATCTTCCTGTACGATGGAGTTGTATTTTTGTATATCAATCGCACACTCCATTGGATTAGGACAACAGAAATCAATTTCACGCCACAACCCTTGAAGGTCATTGTAGTATTTTTCAATGGATCCACCCGCTTGCTTCGTACGAGTAACTTGACGGCGAAGATCATACACTTGAGACGTGTCTGTCCCATCATAGTAAGTGGTAGCCACCGAATCCCAAACCTGTTTTGCAGTTGGGAATTGGATAAAATTTGCAATTAAGGAGGGGTCCATCGAATTGATCAACCATCCTTTGACAATGGCATTTTCAGTACGTCATCTCCTAAATGAAGGGTCGGTTTCAACAGGTTAAGGAAAGTCCCCATTAATATATCCCAGTTTATTTTTGCCAGAGATATACATCTCCACCACCTGGGACCATAAGGCATAGTTGGATCCTCCCAACTTGATACTAATGGGAGCAGTCGACGCTTCAGTTGGCGGAGGTTGTGAGCTGATCTGAGCTCTAGTTAAAACTTCCGTCATTTTCGCCGTCAAATCTTCCAATATGAAATTGGTAGTTAAATCTCTAGATTCCGCCATGAAATCTAAAAAAAAATTCTTCCGTTTTTCCTTTTTTTTTACAAAACAGCCACTATATAAATGAGAAAAAAACAACTTGTAACCCTAACCCTAATTTCCCTTCTTGCAAGCGGCGCCTTTCCTCTTCCTGCGCGATTTCAACAAGATGGTCGAGCAGTTTCCTCTACGCGTTGAGCAGTTTCCTCTGCGCAGCTTCTTCTGTGTTTCTTGGTGCAGCGGCCCCCTTTTTCTTCTGATTCCCTGTGCGAATCGATCAACTTTCCTCTCCTATCAGATTCACTGAAAATGGTGCAGCCAGAGGTTCAAATAGTTTTACTCACCCACCTAGTCCTCCGTCTCCGTCTCTGTGATAGTTCGTACATCAGCCAATGGACATAACTACAAAATGTGACCTCAGTGTTATGTTTCCTTACGAGCTCTAGCCGAAAAATCTGAGTTGCATTCTGTTTCTTTTGCGAAATGATAGTTTTCTCTGGAAAACAGGTATTGTTGGATGCTCGTCTCTGTCTTTCCTTCTTCTTCTTCTTTGTTCGTTTCTATTCATATTTCCAAAATATCAAAAAAGCCTTTTTTTCTATATTGCAACTGATCGGTTTTTTTTCCAACCAACTATACACAAAAAAACAGTGATTCACGTCAATGGCTTTTGGCCTAAAAGACGCTGACTTGAATATTATTTTTTTCAAGAACCACTTCTACGGCGCAACACTGTTAATCAATCTCTGTGATTCATTTTTCTTCGAGGAAATAGTATTAGTACAGTTTCATGAGTAAATCAGGATTGCCACACCATAAATCAAATTATCTGATAAGAGAAAACAACATAGTAGGTAATTCTATATTTTGCTCTGATATTATGTCAACAATTGTGTTTATTGATAATTATCATATATATTTTCATATTATTTGTGTTCTAATATTTTTATACAAATGTAAAGTATTTGTATACAAAAGAAAATGAAAAGTAAACAAATTATAACAATATTAATTTCCATTATTATTCTTATTATCTGCGGATTATCTGAAATAATTCAATATTACTCACATGCAACACCGCAACACCGTACCTGTGCCATATAAGATTTGCTCGCAGAGATTTTTCTCACTCGCGAAAACGATCCTGATACAAATCTTAGCAGCTCGTATCCATCTTCTGATCTTCGCCTCCAGTTGGTCCCACTCCAATCTCTGAATATCACCGATGCTTAGTTTTTCGATCCCAAGCCTCTTGAAACTGGAATCAACAACTGATTTTCTCACACTTCCATAGACTTGAATACACTCTCGCAAATATCCAGCCGATATCATCCTCTCAGCGACACTCCCAAGATTGATCACTGCATCGGACGGTATGAGATCGACTAGTAGACCTGTAATTCACACTGTTACTCGAATCATCTCGGCGAAGAAACTCCTCCTCAACCTTATCTTCATCGTTATCGTCTTCAAATTCACCAGCAGCACCACCACCAGAGGTGCTAGAAGCGGCGGAGTGCTTCGAACAACTTGGATCGGTAAGCAAATCGCTCTCGAGCGTAGGGGTGTGAGTCAAGAGAATGTCGCGAAACTCGTCTTCGAGTCGAGCCATGGCGATTTGAATCGCCGAGTTGACCTTGGACTGATCATCAGAAATGGAAGCAGATGATAGAGAATGTTGGATTTGATCGATGGCTAGAAGATAACGATCAACTTCGACTCGATCGCCTGGGAAAATCATCTTCTCTCTGGCCTCCTCTGATGCTGTGGATTCCCACCGTAAAATAATCTCTTGAGCCGCTTCCAAATCAATTTTCATGTTCTCCGGTGCCTCCATCTGAAATTACTACAATAGTTTCGAGGACCAAAGAAGAAAAGGAAAGAAAAAAAATTGAAGATAGAGAAATAGAAAAGAAAGTTGCTTATTATTATTCTTTAAGCTGATGGGTAATAATATTATAATTATTGAACTGTACAGATACCTGAGACTGGAATTCTAATAGATAATCGGAAGGTAGGGGAAGAGTTCTTTGGGGTTACCGATTTTGAATTTTGCCAAACGCGAGGAAAAGTAAAAATGGAAAACGAAGAGAGAATTGTTCGTTTTGTTTCACCTTCAGATTAAAAAAAACAAACAAACAAACAAAATTAATACATTATTTATTTAGTTTAAAGTAATATTTTTATTATTTTACTTTATTGTTAGATAATTTTCTTAAAAAACAATTTTAATATTAATTTATACATATTTTAATTTAAGAAATGGGATAAGATATTAGATATCTTTTATATTTGGTCAATTATATTATTTGATCTATTAAATTATAAATAATGTTATTTAATTATTTATTTTTAAAAAAATATGACAATTAAAAAATATATTATTTAATGATTTTTTAATTAAAATATATTTTTAAAATAATATTTTAATATAAATTATTTTTAATTTGTTACTTAATTTTAGAATTAAGTGGCTAAATAATATTAATTATAATTTTAAAGATTAAATAATATAATTAACATAAGTTATTTTTATAATATTTTTTTTAATTAAAGATAAGAATATTATTTTATTATTATAAATTTTAAAAAATTATTTTAGATAATTTTTTAATTTTTGTTTATTAGATTGATTATATTAAATATTAAATATTTTTTAATTAAATAATGTTTAATATAAAATAACGCGTGGAAAAAAAATTTAATAAAAAAAATACATAAAAAAATTTATTTTTAATATTTAAAATTTAAATATTTTTGTAGGATAGCAGTTGGAAAATAAATGTTTTCGAGAATAAGAAATACATGTAGAATCTTTTTGGGAATATCGCTTTTTGGGTCTGATGCACTACTCTAGTTTTTTACTGTCCTTGCTGAAGCCAATTATAGGCATCTATCAAAACGTAATCCGCAATAATGATATTATTTTGTATATTTTAATATCAAAATATAATATTTATTTTTTATTTATATGAATTATTTAATTATTATGTAAATATATTTTAAATTCAAATATAAAATAATATTTCAAACTTAAGACATATTTTCAATTATGACCTCAAAATTTATTAAATATAAAAAAATATCCCTAAATTTGATGGGTTTATCATAGTTTTTTATTCTATTCGTCTTTTTTTGTTACATCTGTTATGTTTTAATTTTACTCAAATCTCAACGTCTTCTTAAAAATGATTATAAGATAATAATTATTATAACTTAATGCCAACTAGGAATTTTGAATGAGTGTTTAGCTGCTCATAATTACTGAGTATAACATTATTGATTTTGAGATTTCTAGATAGAGGGGTTTTCTATGCTAGAGTGTTTTATAGTAGCGAGCTCTGAATTTTTGTGTATTCGTATGTGTTTTGAAATGATAATAAATGTTTATTTTATAAAACAAGGAATCCCTGTTTACAAGACTAAAATTATTATTTTACCTTTGTTTTAATAATTCATCTGTTTTTCTACTTTAAAGGATAACCACTACTTGTTTCCTTGAAATATATTACTGACTAAGATATGGGGTCTACATCTTTATTTTTTTTGTCATTTTCTATCGATAATTTCTTTTCTTATTTTTCTTTGTCATTTTCTGTCGACGGTTTCTTTGATGACATTGATGATGACACATCTTCATCTTCTCGATCTTTGATATAGAGAATGCATTTGTGGTCTTTGGTGACTTTTCTGTCGTAGAAGAAAAATACATTCATTGTTTCTTGATCAATTTCTAGGTTGTTGCAATTAAAATTGGTTTCGTATTTGATAATTTTTTCACCATCTTCTTCTGATAGAGCCATGCTACTGTGGGAAATAATAATGACTTTACTAGTCGAATAATTTCCTTTAATCTCAGAAGAATTGTCAATCTTTTTGAGTTAATAGTAAATTTACCATAGCATTTGACCTCTTAATACACAGAGATCTTCTATGTTGAAATCCTTTTCTGGAAGTGTATTTAGTTTGGAAACTTCTATGTTTGTGTTAGAAATCTATATCTTGATGAATTGGTAGGGACTAATACTTCTTCCATCATTCCAGTCCATTAATGAATTGAAAAAACCTAAGATAAACAGGTTTATCACCTACTTTAATCTTCCTTCTGAAGTTCTTGATTGCTCTTTTAAAATTATCTAGAAAATAATTTAATTCACTTAAATTAATTTATGGATATATATTTTCTATTAGTCTTGCATAAAATGCTTTATACACAAACATTGGATAAACTCTTTATAAATATATTGAATTTACTTCCTGTAGGAAATTCTTTGTCTGTAGGAGATGTTTCTCTAAATAGCACCGGAGGTCTTGCCATTTTTCCAAGATTTTTCAACCTGTTTGGAGTTGTTGGTTGTTGTAATGTTGCAGAATAATTTCTTACTATTTCCTTTGGAGTTATCAATTTTGGTGTTTTATAGTTGTCATAACTACCTTCTGCTTCTATTTTGTTAGTGAAGGCTTCATGAGTTACTCTAATAATTCTTAAAAGGGAAGAAGGAATTTAATTCTTTTTTCTTTAGGAATCGATTCCATTCTTGACTCATTTTTCAACCCAACTAAACACACAGATGGAAGGAATTAATTTTGATTCCTTTCTATTCCCTCCAACCAAACATAGTTAAGGAATCAAGATTTCATTCCCATCTAATTGTTTTTCCAATCTTACCCCAATCCCAAATATAATCTTAAACCCAAATCCTAAATCCCTAAATCTGTAAATCAAAAAACCCTAAATCCCAAATCTCAAAACCCGAAACATTATTTAGAAAAATAATAATTTTAACTGTAAACCTTAACCCACAAATATAACCCAAAACCCTAAATCTCAAAACCTTAAACCATATTTAGAAAAAAAAATTAATCATAAACCTTAACCCACAAATATAACCCTAAACCACAAATCTCAAATCCCAAAACCCTAAATCTTAAAACCTAAACCCTATTTAGAAAAATAATAATTTTAACCCTACCCCTTAACCCACAAATATAACCCTAAATCTTAACCCATAAATATAACCTTAAACCTTAAACCTTAAATCCTAAATCCCAAATCCCTAAACCCTAAACCCTAAATCCCAAATCTCAAAACCCTAAACCCTATTTAGAAAAATAATAATTGTAATAATATATTTTCTTTTTAAGTAATAATTATTTAGAAAAATAATAATTTCAATAATATATTTTGTATGAAGAAAAAATAATAATTAAATGATATTATTTAACCCTATAATATTGATTCTTTCTTTGATTCCAGTGGTCAAACCAAACAAAACTATTTCCTTTCCATTCCATTCTGATTCTGATTCTGATTTTATTCCGTGAATCAAACGCGACCTTAATGAATGAATGTTTATAATCTAATTTATACAAAACAAAAAGAAAATTCTAACGATTAAAAATAAACATAATTATGTGGAAATGTTCTTGGTTCCTTGTTGCTCTCTAGCTTTTGTTATTGATTGTTTCAAGCTGGTGTGTTGGTTGCCACCAGCTGGTTCTCAAGTTCTTTAACATTCCCTCTCAAGTTGGAATAAATGTTAATTATTCCTAACTTGCTAAGTAAGCTCGAGAACTATAGAAAATTTAGAGATTTGGTAAAGATATCTATTGGTTGCTCCGATGTAGAGATATGATAAGTCTTGATCATTCCAACTTGAATCTTTTCTCTCACTAGATGGAAATTGATCTCCATGTGTTTGGTTCGTTCATGAAATACTGGATTTGATGCAATGTGAAGGGCAACTTTATTTTCGTAATATAACTTGACCGGTTGGGAGTTTTTGATACCCAAACCATCCAAAATTATCGTAACCAGGTTACTTCACAACAAATTGCCACCATAGAACGATATTCTTCTTCTACACTCGATCGTGAGACTATGTTTTTCTTCTTAGTCTTCCAAGAAATTAATGAGTTTCCAAGAAATATACAATATCATGTTGTTAATCGTCATGTATGTGCATCTAGCCCAATCTACGTCATAGAAAACATTTAGTTGTAATGAACTAGATGCTGAGAAAAAGAGACCTTGTCCTAGTGTGTTCTTGACATATCATAGCACTCATTAAACTGCTTCCAAATGTGGTTGTCGTGGATTTTCTATATATTGACTAAGAATGTGCACAGTATACACTAAGCCAGGTCGTATGATGGTCAAGTATATTAATCTCTCAACAAGTCTTCGATAGGATATAGGGTCACTCATGAATTCTCTTTCAACCTTTTTGAGGGATAATTTCTATTCCATAGGTGAATTGGTAGGTTTGGCACCAAGATAACCCATGTCCTCCAATATTTCAAGTGCATACTTGCATTGTGACAAAACAATTCCCTTCTTGGATCGTGAAACTTCTATGCCCAAAAATACTTTAATTCATCGAGATCTTTTAGCTTGAATTATTGCATGAGATGATTCTTAGTTTCTTCAATATCTTGTAGATTGTTTCCTGTTATAATTATATCATCTATATAGACAAGAAAAGCATAGAAGAAATTACCTTGGGTTTGGACGAATAGTGAGTGAACATACTTGGATTGGTTAAAACTGGTTAGCTTAAGTGTTATTGACAGCTTGATGAACCATTGTCGTGAGGCTTGTTTCAGTCCATACAAATATTTGTGTAGTTTACATACTTGTGTTTCCCTTTTTCATCCGAATCTGCGTGGAAGAGACATGTAGACATCTTCGTGAAGATCACCATAGAGAAAGGCATTGTTGACATCGAGTTGGAAAATATGCCAATTTTGAACATTAGTAACGAAAAGAAGGAGACGAACGGTGACAAGTTTGGCTACTAGTGCAAAAGTATCTTGGTAGTTAAAACCTCCAATCTGACTATATCCTTTGGCCACTAACCAAGCCTTGTATCCTTCCACAGAGTCATCAGGATTATTCTTGATTTTTTAGATCTATTTACAACCAACTGGTTTCTTGTTTGGAGGAAGCTGTTAAAGCATCCAGTTCTTGTTTAATGGCAAGTCGACATTTTGGATCGTTGAAAGCTTCAGCAAATGTGGTTGGTTCCCTGAGAATGGAAATAGAAGTAGCAAAGACACAATATGCAGGTGATAATCGGTCATACTTTGCGTTTAACAACAATATTTTGTTGAGGGGAAGAGACACAACTGGTGTGATGCAAGATTCTTTTGGTAGAAAACAACTGGGTCATAGAAAATTTGGTCCATTATCGCTACTAATGATTTTAACTTCGGATGCAAATTGTGTTTCAACAAGATTAACGAAGGTGGTGAGAAATTTTCATATATCAAATTTAGTGTTTAAGAGATAGACCCATGTGCATCTTGAGTTAGTCATCAATAATAGTGAGGAAATAACGTGCTCCATTAAGTGCTGGAATGTGATAGCCACCCCCAAATATCAATATGAATTAGTTCAAAAGATGCTTTTGTATTGATAGAACTTAAATAAAATGGATTGTGAGTTTGCATAGCTAGTGGACAAATAGAACAATCAGTAATAGAACAAAAGGGTATATTGATGGAAAGAGAAAGTACACGTAAACTGTTATAAGATAAATGACCAATTCGTTGATGTCAGAGATGAGGATTGGTTAGAGCGGTATTTGAAACGAAGAAACATTTAGCCTTGTCTGAAATAGTCAGGTAGTAAAGTCCTACTTTCTCAGTTCCTACCTCAATCGTCTTCCTTGAGCATTTATCCTAAACAAAGCACACATTACTAGTAAATGTGACATGAAAAAATTTAGTTTGAGTGAGTTTGGATACTAAAACCAAATTTAATTTGAAGATGGGAAAACATAAGACATTATTGAGTATGAAATTATTAGAGAAATGTACGATGACGATATATGTGACACGGGAAAGTGAATGATCAGGTAAATACACATGTCAATTAGTGACTGGAATGCTAGAACTCATAAGATTTTGGGAACATACCATGTGATCAGTTGCCTTTGTATCAAAAATTCAATAGGTTTCTGAATGTAAAACACTTGCACATGATGTGTTACCTGAAGAAGTAGTCATTTGACTTTCCATGCTACCTGATTTGGCTTGATAGAGAAGTGTAAGGAGCTCATGATATTGAGCGGATGTAAGGTTGTAGAATGGCGTCCTTGTGTCGAAGCTCCTTGCCTGAAAGTCAATATGGTGAGCTTTGGAGGGAAAGCCAAAACGTATATTTCTCTTGTCTTGAATTACCTTTTTCTTTTGAGATATGTTGATGTCATGTCCATTCAAATCATAAAAATCACATTTGAGGCAATTTCGGCAGCTTTTAGAATTATGGCCAAAATTGTTGCATCAATCACACTTGATATGTGAGTTCCTTGGTGGGTAATTCTTGTAAGGATATTGTGGATGACTATCCTTGGTGACAAGTGTGGAAATTTTTGGAAAATAAATGAGTATACCTTATTTACTATAGGTAAAGGTTCCATGAGTAATATTTTTCCTCATGTTATTGTGTAAACTGTGTTAAGCCCCATAAGGAATTTTATGGTTCGCTACTTTTGTTGGTATTCTTGTAGTTCCCTTCCGGTGTTTCCTCCACAATGTGGAAGGGGATATAATGCATCTCGAGTATCCCATAGGCTTTTAAACTTGGTGTAGTATTCTCTAATACTCATACCTTCTTGTATGCAGACATAGATCCCTTGCTTGATTTGAAATAGGTGCAAACCATTAGTGTGTGAAAAATGTTCCTTCAATTCTTCCTATAGCTCATATGTAGTATCATTATACATGACATTTTCCATAATTTTAGGCGATATGGTATTGATAATCCATCCATTGACAAAAATATTACAGCAAGTCCATTTTTTGGTTTATGCCTCAGAGTTTTTCGGTGGCCTCATGATTGTACCGTCAATATATCCATCTTTGTTTTTGGTGGTGAGAGCCATGAGCATCACATGACTCCAAATATAATAGTTTTCCTGATTAAAGGATTGAGCCACTAGAATCATGCCTGGTTAGTCTGAATGGTATAGGTATAATGAATGACTAGGATCATCATACAATTTGGTAAAGTGGGGCAAGTATTTGTAGTTTCAGACATGATTAATAAGTGAAAAATTCAAAAATGGGATAAGGTTTAGTGTGTTTTAGACAATAATGACTATTTATGAAAAAATAATGAACTAAAATGGGTTGTATTTTATAGAAAATGTATCAAGGATTCCAGAACCGAAAATTTTAGCTTAGAAATTGGTCAGAAAATGGGTGAATCGGCATTTGGAATGACTGATCTGATGATTGGAAGACTAAATTGGCTAACGACTAAACTGACTAATGACTGAACTAGCTAACGATGTGTTATTTTATTCAGAGAGCAGTTTAAACGACATGTGTTTTGAGTTGTCTTCTTTAAAGAGCTCGCGTGTGACTCCGTATAGGCGCGTATGACTTCAACAAGGCACACATGGGCGCGTTGATGGTCGTCTTGGCTTGAAAAAAATTGCAAATTTCTCAAAAAAAATTGGAGATTATAATGGGATGAATTTGAAATTGTGGATGTGATTCAAAATTGATTTTGAAATGAAACAAAATTTGGAAGAAAGAAGAAATTTTTGTATGAGCTGAATTTTCAAAGAACTTATTCTTAAGCTCTGATACCATGTAAGAAATGATTTTATTCACTTAATGAATGAATGTTTAGAATCTAATTTATACAAAATAAAAGAAAAATTGTAATGATTAAAAATAGACATAATTATGTGGAAATATTTTTGGATCCTTATTGCTCCCTAACTTTTGTTGTTGATTGTTTCCAAGTGGTGTATTGATTGCCTCTAACTAGTTCTCGAGTTCTTTAACAATAATGCTTAATAAATCAATGGCTTTGCACCATATCATTCTATCCCAAGGAGAACAACTATATGAAGAGGAGATTCTAAAATCAACAATCTTAGTAATTATTAAAGTACAAATTGTCTAAAAAATACTCCTTAGAAGAACAACTAGAACTAGCCAATTCAACTCAAGCACCAGGCTATAATATTTAGACAACATACATAAATCAACCAAGAAAAACTAAACACATACAATTAAGCAAAAAAATGCACCATCGTATACCAGAAAACAACATCATCACACAAAACAGAAAGCTCTCACACAAATCAAAATCAACAAAACAATCTAACAAACTATCAAACTAAAAACTAGCAAGTACCATGAAACAAAAGCATGAAATTGACCTAAACCATAAGCTGTTATGGAAAATTAGCATAGAAAGTACCAAGCAGATTAGAGATATCACAAGCACTGTACAAAGGCATTTATGACCACCAAAAGTAATCTACTTGCCACAACCCATAACATATTCCTTCTTCTTCACAACCAACAAAGACTAGCTCAAGAACATCCATCTTATCAAAATAAGAGAGAAAATAAAATCAATTATGGACTTTCAACTCAATACCTTCCTTCTATGCACAAACATGATGAAATACTTTTACTAGAGTTTTTGAAGTCACATATTAATCAGTTATAGCATGAGTTGTAATAAGATAAAGAATGTCCAAATTGTTGAACATCTCTTCCATACCTAGGGTAATAAAATCACAAAACTAAAGTATAGCAATGAAACACAAAACCAAATAACCTGTAGAAATCTATGGCCTAACTCCACCTCAAAAGACACCTTGGAAGGGAGGGGTTTCCAGAGACTTATAAGTGCATCAAAAGCATGATATCTAGCCCATGTGGGACTTAAGGTTTCCTTAATTACTCTTCACCACATCTACTATGATTAAGGTGCTAACGGGCGGAGGTGAGAGTGTTATAATGTGATGCCAGAACATCGCTAGAGAACCAAGCTATGATATCTTATAGAAATCCATGGCCTAACTCTACTTCAAAAGACATCTTGAAAGGTTTGTTTTTAAAGACTTATAAGTGAAACAAAAACATAATATATGGCTGATGTGGGATTTAAGGTTTCCTTAACATAACTAAACAAAAATCCTTCTAACCGATAGAAGAAACATTGCACTTTGATAAGTAAAAATACAATTGCATTAGGAGGAAAAGAAAATAACTAGCAATCTAATCAAGAAAATCGATTGTAAACAAGTAGAAGAAAAGCAAACACACACCAAGTTCTATGCTTGTAATAAGCTCATCTCAACCAAACCACCAAAGAATCTTGAACAAAATGGCCAAACCAATAAGCATAAGTTCATAGGGAGAATCAAAGCTATAATTGTACATGTTTAGAAACAGAAAGAGAAATCAAATAGAGTAATAGCATTGTATGAAATTTAGTGAAAAATGTAGAAAAATCAATCAAATATGGTGAAATTTAGAAACCCTAGCAAATAGAGCTCAAATAATTCCAGTTGTTTACTATCGATTACACGTTTGACTTTTCTTTCTCTTATTTAATGATAGCACCTTTGAGTTACAGAAAGTTCTATTTTAATTATTTTGTAAGATACATCAATTTTTGAATAGGTAGAAGATAACTATACCGTTTAAAACTCTTACCAGTTTAATTTTGAATTAATTAATAACAATTTACTGCAATACTTTCTCTCTTATGAGGAAACAATTTTTAAACCATGATCATCATCTTCTTTTATTTGCATGATGTATGTCTCAAAATGATCAACCCTTCAATTTAAGTCAAAACTTATTATATATTTTTGGATAGCTAATAAGACTCAAAAACCTAAAGGTTTTGGTAATTTTTTCAATTTCTAGACTTGCTATTGAATAGAATCATTTGAAGGCCACGAATGGATTTCTTTTTTATTTATAGGTGATGTTATAAATTATTGGGATATCAACTCTTTCAAAAAGTTAAATTATTGGAAGAATGATCGATGATATTTTTATACATTTATCACTCTTTTACAAGTATTCGCTTTATGCACCATATATGTCCAAGACTTACAATTCAACAATTGATGTTATTGGGCTTTGAACATAGAATCTCTGATTTTGATATCAGTTTCAAAGTTGTTGAATACTAACTCTCATAAAAAGTTTAATTTTTTATGAGAATGATCAATTATACTTTTAGATGATGAACCCTTCTTTTTATCCTAACTTCAGATAACATCTTAAGCGAGGTGAAAAAATACAAATGGTTTACAAAAAATACATAGGCTCAAATTTATCAACCAACTAAATAATGTTATTTCAGTTGAAATTTTATCACAACTTAAAATAATAGTACTTTCCTTTAGATGATACCTCATGTTGGTCTTTCCATTTAAGAGAAATTTGGTCTAATATGTTATTTGCTAACAAATTTTGTCACTTTCTTGAACGTTTTTCATGTATTTTTGTGAGCTATTTGAGAAATAGGATTTGTTTACTAGTAATAAAAGTGAATGAGATGGAAGGGTGTCATTTTCATTCACATGTTTGCTTTCTATAAATAAGATGGAAATAGAATAAAGACCTTATTTCCTTGATTGTTTGCCTATTATCCCTTGGTATCTGTTTTTCCACGTCTAGTTCAGCAGTAGAAACATCTCAAAATATCTACATAGGACCCAACCTTGGTTGACATGTGTTTTTTTTGTTCTTTCTCAACCTCAAATCTGATACCTAACCCTTAAGTACCTTATTAAAACATTGGTTGGTACCATTTGGACTAGTAGTTCGGATGGTACTAACTTGCTTCCTAATAAAGTACTTAGGTTAAGTACTAGGTTTGAAAGTTGAGGAGAACGAAAGAAACGTGTGTTAACCAAGGTTAGGTCATACGTGTATATCCTAACATGTGCTAGCCATGCTCAAACACTATCTATTTACCTTTTCAAATTTATAAGATATAGTTACAAAATTATAATTTATTTTAATATTTATTATTATTATTATTTTTAAAAGTATATTTAAGTAAATTAATATTTTTATTCTAATTCTTTACGTTTATTAATAAATACTAAAAAATGAAACGAGTTTTACGTTCTCTTTCTTCTCCATTTTGATTCATAATTATGTCTATTATGGTATATTCATATTACGAATTCATAAATACACCTAAAATCTAACAATTTTAACGATAAAAATTTATGTTACTAATATATTAAAGATAAAAGGATCCTTCATTTATTAATTTATGTTTTTATAATAAATATTATTGATTTATATTTGGTGTATAATCATTTTTACTATTTAATCAAGTCATTTAATGATGAACAACTAATTATAAAATATAATGCATTTATCATACTATATCACAAAAGTTATTATAAAATTAAATAATCGTGATATTAATTTAAATTAAAAAAGTTATTTGCAAGGCGGTTTAGTTACAAATGTAAGTCTATTATACGCTTAGAATAAGCTATAAGAGAAGGAAAATACAAAGGAAGGTATGTTATGAATTAAATAGAGAAAGTCAAGGGATTTTAATGACAAATGATTTGCTGTCTATTCTAACATAAATCCATAGAATAAATATCTCAAACCTTCACCATTTTTTTAGTTTATCTCCCTAAACTCTAACAATACACAAATTTTATAATATTTATATATGTTAATTAATATATCTATTATTTCTATAAATGTTAATAACTAAACCTAATCATGTGTGTAAAATAATTTTTTTTCTTTTTTAAGGGGGAGATAAATATATATTTTTTAAATTCTTATTAAATATGCATATTTTAAAGTATTTATGCAACTTTATTTTTCATAAAAGTAAACATTTCTAAATAACATGCATAGAAAATATATTATGTTAAGAATTATTTTTAGTTATATGTTATGTTTTTGTAAATAAATATGTGATAAAAAATTACCATCCGATGCATGAAATGATTCAATTATTGAACATGATTTTACTTTTAATTTTTAATAAAAAATATATGTTTATTTTCGTATAACGTTAAAAATATATGTTTATTTACTTTGTACAATAAGAAAAATGAAAATATTTTTTCCCTAAGGTTAAAAATACTCCATTAATAAAAAATCTATGCAATGTAATTAAATCAAAAAATTATAGGTAAACATTACAAGGTCGACTTCTCTCAAACTTATACCGTAGATCAATTTGAAGGTCAATTTTTGAAAAAATATAGATCAAAATTGTAAAATTGATCATTTTAAGCTTATATTATAGATCAGTTTGAAGGTTAATTTTTAAAAATTTATAAATCTACTAAAATTTTGATTTTTTTAAATTATTAAAATAAAATTGACTTATAAAATAATCTAATAATAGAACAAAATCAATCTAACTACCTTAGGTTTTCTTTAAGAAAATCTAAACTTTTTTCACTATTAAGATATATTTTAGAAGTTAACTTAAGATATAAGAACCCTTCAGTTATAAGCATTTTGACTATTAAATAACAAGCAACTAACTGTAAAATATCATGTGTTTATATAACTATAAAAAGTTTTAGTAATATTTTTTCATAAAATTAAAAATTATGAAAATAAAATAGATATTTGAACCTCTTAATAATAATTCTATATATAATTATCACTCTATAAAATTGAAACTTTATGGTAAATTATACATATCATCTTAAAATATAATATATTTTTAATATTTTTATTACTTATCCATGAATTTATATATTATAATTTTTTTGTGGAATATTTAATGATGTACATCGAAAAACAAATTGATAAGAGGTTTTTTATTGACACAATTATTAATGACTATATAAATGTCAAAGAAAATCGAATTCCATGGCATTTTTAAATTTTATGGACTAATTAAAGTATTTTACTTTTTATTTTATTTATAATTTGTGTGTTTTTTAATTAGAATAAATTTGAATATCTAATATATTTTTTATACTTATTATAAAATTTTAATTTATTCAGTTGGTCCTCGGAGAAAAAATTGTCTATGCTACACCCCTGTTTGCAATGCAGTTGATTATAAATGTAAGTCCATTTAATTAAATGTATTTGTGTTTATTCTCTATATAATGTTGGAGGTTTTTTTAATAAAATATTTATTTATAAATTAATTTATATGCTACTTGATAAATTTAAAAAGCATCTGTATTTTAAATAATCATATATACTTAAGGTATAATATTTGTAACTATCTGTTCTATTCATCTATTTACGAGAACATTAAGTGACACTAATAATTATTTAGATCATAAACTTTAAGTTAAAATATAACACAAAATATAAGTTAAAATGTTAACCTAATATATTAAATTTTTGGGCACAAATTATCGGTCCTTTTCTTCTAGAAATCATTTGTATTGAAAAAATTGTATATCATGAAATATTAGAATTTAGCTTTATAATTTATTTTAATTAAATATTGGATAAAAAATATATGATAATAATAATAATAGTTATTAAATGAAGAATATGATTATCTTTACATAATTATTTGGTTTTACAATTAAAGCTTTGGGATAAATAAAAATATTTGGTTTTACAATTAAAGCTTTGGGATAAATAAAAATACGAGGCACACCACACAACCTACGCAACTTACAAGTACATACAAATTGTATGCTTTAATAGCCTACAAATTTCACATTTTTATTTATTATTTTCTATGATCATATAACTTATTTCTAAATTCTTCCATGCTCAATTAATTTATTATATAGGTGTTTAAGATTTATTAAATTAATTATCAACAAAAAATTTATTGTTATTGATTTTGTGCTAAATCTTTTGCTCTAAAATTCTTAATTTTATAATTATTGGTATATTTAAAACTAAGATTATGATTTATTTGTTATTAAAATTCATCTAAAATATATATCAGCCTATATGTTTTTATGCTAACTGTTTTGTAAATTGTTTTCTAAAAATATCTAATTAGTGACGAATTAATTTAAAATTTGATCAAGATCTATATATGCTAATTTTGAAGGTTGTAAAAATAAAATAAAATATACTTGGATATTATTATTGTGAAAGTACCATAAGATTGAATTTATAATTAAATATTAAATTTTTATATTAGATAGATTAGATTAATAGATAGTTTTCTTCTTATGTTGTTGTTATTGTTTATATTATTTTTATCTTTATATCATTATTATATATTATTTATTACATTTATAATCGTTACATTGAGGTATGGAATTTAGAATAGTTAATTTTTTAAACTATTCACCCCTTTAAAAAGGTTGGTTCAGGGTCATCCATGGGAATAACTGGAATTGTAATTTTTTAATATTCATGTTTAATTAAAAAAATTATAGCTTGATGATATTTTAAAAATTATTCATTTTAATATCCATGTAATTTTTTTTATATAATACTCATATATTTTTTAAAAAATTCACTTTATTCCTTTTCAATAGTAACGAACGAAAAATCATATTTTTAACTATTTGAGTAGAGATAAAATAAAAGTACCCTTTCATTTAATTTAATTTTTTATTATTGTTTAGCCTGTAAAACTCCAAAAGAAGGAAAAAAAAAAGGTTGGTTCAGGGTCACCCATGGAAACTTGCAAATTAGAAATTCACATTTTATCTTGCCCAAAAAACCTAGTTAAGTTTTTTTCGTTATTGTTTAAAAATGATTAAAGTAATTTTTTTAAAAAAATATGGATATTAAATATGATAATTTTTCATATCATATCATAGTATTAAAAAATAAACCTTTTAAAACATAATTAAGTTGTATAATTTTTAATAAAATATAAGAACTAAAAAAATAAAAACACATAATAAATTATTAGATTAAATAATAGTGTTATTTAGTCTATTTAATAATAATATTAATTTAGTAGGTTGTTTTCCTAGTTTTTTTATTCTCTCCTTAGCAAATGAAAAGCAACCAAAATTATTATATTTTTTCTAAATATATTTATTCCAAGTTTACCCTTACTATTCACCTTATTTTAAAATAATAATATTTTTTTTACTCAATATATTAAAATGATAATTTATGTCTTAATTTACACGTTTTATAAAATTGAGAGAAACAATTGGATTAAATAACACTATTAACCTATTTTAAATTCTAAGCACGTCAATGACACTTTTTTCTACATTTTATCATGGTTTGCATCATCTTTGCCTTCCCCTCTTCTTTGTGCATGACTTTCATAATAGGCTTCCCTCCAAAAGCTATTGATTTTTACAGGCAAATATAACCCAATTTTACCCCGAAGATTAGACACCTTTCATGAAAGTTAAGAAAACTCTCATGATAAAATTCATAATCATTGTTTACACGTCCATTTCCACTTCCAAAATCATCTCTAAGTGAAGGTAACACTTTTTGTTTTATCACTTTTTTTAAATACAAATCAAACTCACGTATCTATAGTTGAGATTTTAACTATGAACTTCAACATACCCACATGAATTTCATGATGTTGGCCATATTGTTTTATCACTTTCGAACTTGTATTTCCTCTATTCTCCTAATAGCCTCCATCATATCTAATCTCAACTCAGGATTACTCTCGGTACAAGCTGCACCAATATGAATGAGTTTACCCATCTCAACTTGTGCATTTTCTGATTCAATTTCAATTTCTGGGTCTAACAATTCAAGTTCTCTCCCTTCAGAAATTGCTGATGAAACCCATTGAACTATATCAGTTCCATCTTGACCATTGTTTAGATACTGAGAAGGAAATTTCCCTGTTAAGATCTCTAAGATCACAATTCCTAAACAATAAACATCATTTTTGGGTGATACTGGGATAGATTGTAAAGCTTCTGGTGTTCTGTATGCAAACAATGCTTGTGTTTTATATTTTGAAGAGATCAATAGGCTATGTCCAAAATCAGAAAGTAATGGTTCACAATTAGAGGCAAGAAGAATATTGCTTGATTTTAGGTTTCCATGGGGAACATCAATTAAGGGTAAGTTAGTATGAAGAAAACCTAACCCTTTAGCTATTCCTTCAACAATTTTTAACCTTGTAGCCCAATTAAGTTCAACTTGACTCTGAGCACGATCACCTATAAACATTAAATCATTCTCATGATCAACTAATAAAAACTATCTTGATGAATATGCATTTTAATACGAGGAAAAAAGGTAGGGTAAGTCCACTATCTTATAGAATGGTGTATTTTAATCTCATCTCTATGAAACATTATAAGTCCATTATTTAAAAAAAAATCTTAGAAGTTTATTCTATAAAAATAATGATTTTTTACAATCTTTATGTAAAGAAAAGAAAGCAGATTTGTACTATTACACCTTATAGGTAAAAGTTTAAAATATATTTTTATTTAAAATAACGAGTATAAATTGATTCACATAATATCCAATGGGACCTATTGTTCTATAAGCTTTACATGGAAACCAGAATGCATCTATTATTAACAATATTGTGTGTATTATAATATTAACGTGAAATAGAAAAAGAGCCAGGAAAGAAAATTACATACCATGCAGAACATAAAGCAAACTGCCTTTAGGAACATGCTCACAAACCAACAACTTTTCATCTTTCCTATAATGGTACGCCAAAGGTGTCAAAACATTAACATGTTTTAGCCTACCAAGCATTCTCATATGGGCATCAAAATCTTCTTTTCCCTTTGTATTCATAGCTGGAGTTCTCTTTACAACCACTGTTAAGCCCTTAGCCATAAGAGCCTTATAAGAAGACCCTATTGAACCATTTCCAAGAACTTCTGCAGAAGCTTTCATTAAATCTTGCAATCCAAACACACCCTTCTCATCATTCACAACTATTAACTCTCCTAAACCACCACAGCCACCACCTACTCCTCCTTTGCCCTGGTTCGACCGACGACTCGAATTAGTCGTCCTTGCCCTTCTCATTGGAACAGCATCAACTCCCTTGTTATTTGTCACAGGAGCTACAGTTACCTCAACTTTAACATCATCTCCATTTTCCTCACCAAACTTATCAATCTTTTTTTCCTTATTCTCTTTTCTTTTTGACATGAAAGTTATAGAAACCACAAGTGAAATAAGAACCAATCCACCAATTATTGATGCAGATACAATAATCTTACTCAAATTGTCTTGTCCACTACTTGATTTTTCATTTGTCTTAGTTGGCTCTGTTTGTTCTTTTGTTGGTTGATTATTATTAGGAACTGGTGATTTTGGGCACTCTTTACCTAACTCTCCTCCACAAACTCGAACATTTCCATCAAAAGAACTTGAATTAAATTTAGACAAGGTTGTCGGAATTTCTCCTTCTAATTTATTGTTGGAGAAATTAAGTGAAGTCAATGAAGGTGTATTTAAAGCAGGAATGATTCCATTGAATTGATTATTCTCTAGATGTAATTCAATAAGATTATTTAGTTTAGTCAATGAAGTTGGAATTTTTCCTACGAATTTATTATCTGAAAGCCACAATTTCTTCAATGATTTCATATTTGCAAAATACTCCGATGGAATTTCACCAGAAAATTGATTCCCAGATAAGAAAATTCCCTTTAAAGCACCCAAAATATTGAATTCTGGGATGGGACCAGAAAAGCCATTATTCACAAAGCTGATAATACGAAGATCCTTTAATTCTTTTAAAGCTAAGACATCAATTTTGCCAGATAAACCCATATCTCTTAAATGAAGACCAGTAACAAAGCCATTATTGGAACAAACAAGACCTATCCATTGAATATTTTGGGCACAAGGTTGTGACCCAACAACCCAAGAACTAAGTCTCTCGGCGTTTGTAAATGATTGTTTGAGCTTAAGCAAAGCATCAGATTCTGATAATGAATATAACATGGGAGGGAAGAATAATAAAGATATTGATATATAGAAGTAGAAGTATGACTGAACAAGAATCCCATAGGCAGCCATTTATTTAGCCAAGAATTTGGCTGCAAAAACAATCTTTGTATTTGTGGTCTTCTTTAATATTTGTAGGATTTCCAAGTTTTTGTTTTTGCCTATTTCGTTGTTTTGATTTCTGCATTGTGTAATTAGATAGGTCGTCTTTCTTTTCTTTTCGTTTATTCGTTTTTTCGTTTGTTATTATTTCGTGTTCTGTTTGTTTGTTTGTTCTTCTTTTGCTTTCGGGAGGATGAAAATCAAAGAGAACAAACATGCTTAAAGGGTTTAAACAACTGATAAACAGAGAGAAGAGGTAGGTAATTGGTTGAATGAGTCAGATTTCTATAAAACGTTACAACGGTTGGTATGCACTGAGCATTTTCGGTTTTAGGCCAAAGTTTCCATTATTAGAGCCACTACACTTGCAACCCAAACTAATATGGTTTGGAATTTTGTTTCGTTCAATCACAGGGTCAGGGACACATAGCAAACTACAAGGAAGTTGATGGAACTGAAGAACAATATTTTGGTATAAAGTCATTGATAGAGTATAATTCTCATGCATAATTCATGTACATTAGATATGTAATAAAAATGTTAGTAAATATGACTGAAAATATAGACTTATAGCATAAAATGTATATTTTTGTGCATGTATTAACGAACTATTAGTAGTATATATGACATACTAAACACGAGATAGATGAATTGGTTCCTTAGATATGAGTTAAATTCTCTTGTATCATTATATATATCACCTACGACAAACATGAACACAAAAGTGATTATAAGTATATTTTAGTAATATTTAAATTTGATAAAATGTAACAATTTAATATAAGTTTTCATTTTATTAAGGATTTTCTATATGTGTGTAACACATGTATATTTAATGAAAGGTATAATTTATAGTATTTTTTACTATTCACTCTGGCTCTTAATTTTTGAATTCTTAAATATACATGTTATTGTTCTTTATAATCATTTTGCACTCTTTGTAATCTCTTCATTCTCTATCAACTAAAAACTCAACAATTTCACTTATATTTATCTTTTAAGTATATTCTATTTTTTTCTAGTTATTAGATGATAAAGGAAGAAGAGAGATCGAAAAGAGTGTAAAAAAACATGTTGTTAATGTTTCATATTAAGTACTAAAAACATCACAAATGTTTTTCATCAAACGTATATATGTTTTATATACATGAAAAATCTCAAATAATTGCGTTAAATTTATATATTTTTATTGAATTTGAGTATTATTAAGATATCAAATTAGAAGTAAGAATAAAAAATAGTACTAAAAATATTTAGTATATCACTAAAGTAAGAAACCCAATTTAATTGTACTATTTTACATGTTAGAACTAACATGTGTTTTTAATGTTGTACAAATGTATTTTAAAAAAAAATTGGTGACTTTATGAAAATACAGTCAAGGTTTTTTTGTATTAATTAGAATGGTATAGTATTTTTGTTATTTTTTATAGCAATTTAGTTCTCTTATCATGAAAAATTGATAGCATAAAAAAATGATAAAATTTTAAAAAATTTCTCTTTTAATTTTTGTTAGGATAACTACATAGGTTTCATACTTATTCTAAAAATGATACTTATATCGTTTACTTATTTTTTATCACATTTTAGTCATATTATTATTTAAGAGTAATAGCACAAGAACAAATAACCATTTTATTTATTTATATTTAATTTTCCTACGATTCTTTTAATTACAATTTATTGAAGTTAAAAGAGTCTTTATATAACGCATTTAAATAAAAAAATTAACTTTTCCTTTGTGTGGTGACTTTTTATTAACAATAAGACTAAATTGTTATAAACATAAATATATGCTTTAATTATCATTATTCTAACAAGTAAAGTATCATATCTATATTTTATTATTTTATTAATTTGATAATCATTATTGTATACGTTAAAAACAATTTATAAAATTAATATTTTAATAATAATTTAAAAAATACGAAAAAAATAAAAACATTAGCCATTTGTTATAATGTTCTCACCTTTTCAAAACAAAAACAATAAAATGTTAAAAAAAAAACTAAACTACTATTTTTGATATAACTAATAGACTTGTGATTTAACTAACATTTTAAAATTTAGTAAAACTTTTAAAAACTAGGGAGGTATTTTAGAAATGCAAATTCATTAATAAAAAAAGTTATTTTTAGCAAAATTATTTTTTATCATAATTTGATATATATATATATATATATATTAATTTATAAGATATAATTTAATTATCTCTTATTAGTAAGCCCACAATAATTTTATTATTTTACAAACAAATAATTCAATTAATCAACTTAAATTGAAAAGTTTAATCTGATTTGTGATATTTAAATCATATTGAATTTATTAATTTTATAGTTTGATTCATATTGGATTGAAAAGTATTTAGTCCGTTCAAATTCAGATTGGATTTATATTGATATATTTTATAATTTATGAAAATTCGATCCGGAGTAAACAACTATTAAAAATATAGATAAATGCATATTTTATTTTACAATATGTTATATTTAAATATTATATATACTATAATTATATTAAATTACTATTTTAGTTTAAAAAATAAAATAAATATTTAATATCAATAATAATTTAATAATTTAATAATTATGCAAACATATTTTTTACTCTCTAGATTTTCTTAGTTATGATTATAAACAATAAATTTTACTAAGATGTATTAATTTAAAATTTAAATGTTATATATATCGTGTTTTATACATGATAATAATTCATACATAAATTTTAAAATTAACCTTATTTGATCTTACAAAATTTGATTTGTTTTAATTACATCATTAGATGAGACTTAGATTAAAAATATTTAAATTTAATTCGATAGAATCAAATTAGAATTGGTAAAAAAAGAAAGAAATGCTAAAAGAATAATAATAAATAATAGATAATTTATGGTATAAAATAATTAGAAAATAAAATTTTAAATATTAAATAGATATTATGGGTATTATTTATGGTAAGAATGTGAACTATATTGTGAATTAAAAAATAGTTTTTAAATATTTATTTTTGTTAAAGTATTTTATAAAATGTTAATTTATCTATAAAAATTACTATAAATTTTTTAAATAGATTTAAATAATCATTTTAATAAAGGTAATATATTTATACTATCGTGCTTAATATTTAGCGGACTTAGGTACCCTTTTATGATAACATATGTTATTGTTATTTTTAAAATTAAAAATATAATTCAATTTTTTTTAAATAATATTAATATATGATAAAATTTAAATAATATATGTATAAAAATAATATACTTACGTCATTTAACAATACAATGTTGTTTACTAACCTTTAATTTTCCCTTCCTAATTTTAGTGCTGGTTATTGTAATAATTGTTTTATTGTTTTTATAACATATTTAATATTAATATTATAAACAGATAAAAAACATCATTTTAACTTTAATATATATATTTTGTATCAATTAAATTATTTTTTTTAATTTTTAAAATTAATATTAAAAAAAATTAAAAATATCTTCGCCTAAACGTTATATCTAATCGATCAGAAATTAAGAATAAAACGTGCATATTAATTTCGAGTGAGAAATGTTCAATTCAATGCACGTTTTCCTTTTAATTATAAATACCTATTGACAGCTGAACTCCGACTTTTCTGCTAACTGATGAAAAACGTGCTTAAAAAACAATTATATATATCATTCCTCAACATTACTATATTCAAAGAAAATACACAACGACAGCTCAGTTCAAATTAGACTACGACAACAACATTCAGAGAACCTCAAATCCCTTATAATACTTTCATGTTCTCCTCTTCACCCATTCATAGCAAACTCACACAACCTTTTTCTTTCCAAACCGTCTTTTAAGAAATTAAGCCCCACAAGCCTGTTCAACTTCCATGGCTTCGTCGGCAAAAGATCAAATATTTAGCCGGACGACTGGCAAGACTCCGGAAAGGTCTAATTTTGCCCAAACATGTAATCTCCTCAGCCAGTACTTGAAAGATATGAGACGAAACGGGGAATCATTAAGCTTTGGGCTCAGTTGTAAACTGGAAAATAAAGGTACCATTTTCAATTTAACTTTTCTTACACTGTTTGTCAGAACTAATACACAGCAAAACCCAGATTGCCTTTCGTTGATCTCATTAGTACACTTGTCTTGTTTGTTGAATGAATATTCAGAAAAACCTGAGATGTTTCAGCAAAATACGATGAACTTATTGAAGAACATGGAAAACCCAGCTGAGAATTATGGACAAAACGTTGCCGTATCGTCATCATTTGCAAAACCCACTGATTTGGTTGCCTTAACCTCCACTGAAGATTCTGATAAAGCTGATTTTAGGTACGTTTGTTGTGAGCTTTTCTTAAATAACTTTTCAAAACACGGTTTTAGATTTAGGAGTTTAGTTTCAAAAGGAATTTTCAAGTTTGATCAGCCATTCGACCATCCATTTAAATTAGGATTCGAGTTGGGCAGAAAGATAGAATCTTTGGATTTAGAATTGGGATTATTTTACATAATAAGTTTTTAAAAAAAAATGCATGAGTCACTTTGACAAATTGAACATGTTATTTCTCTTTTGGACAATTTAATCATTTTTACCCCTTCCATTTTGAGGCATTTTAGTCCGCTTAAACATTTTATATGTTGCCATTTTGGAACAGTTTTGTCATGAAGCATCTAAGTCTCAATGTAGTCGCACAAACCAATTCTACCCATGTTTTTCTCTCAAAAATACCCATAATACCTAAAAATGACTAATATATTCAAAAGTGAAATAGTGAGATGATTAAAGTTATCAGTTTAAACAATTTGATTAATTTGTCTAATTTGTGAAAATCGTGGGACCAATTTTCATGTTACCCTATAAGTTTCGGGGTTTTATTCATTATATCTATATAGTATATATGGTATCTTCATCATCTCTAATCCTCATAAAACAAGCGATTGTAGTGTACTTCAAATAGTATTCTAGAATCAGCCTTGATTTTCCAAGGAATGTCCTCATGCAGAGCTAACTTCAATCAAATGAGAGAATATAACTGAATTTACTTTTCTTTTGGAGGGTAATTAGGGGGAATAAGAACCAGTTGTAAACAATGCTCCTGAGAATCTGACCCTTCATTTCTCAATATAATTTTAATTTTATCAAGAATGTTTTTCATTTTTGGTGTTTAGGAAATCAGCTAAAGAAGAGTTTGAAACTGCACAAATGACTATACTTTACGCCGGCAAAGTGATGGTGTTCAATGACTTTCGGGCTGAGAAGGCAAAATCAATCATGGCTTTGGCTAGAAAGGAAAACTTAAGCAAGCCTAGTAGTTCATTTTCCAATATTGACTTGAACAAAACAGATTTTGATAATTATATGCTTACTGAGCAAAATAATGACCAAGAATTCCTTAGACAACGATCTCAAAATCTTCAACTACCCATTAATGGCTCTGGTAAATAATATTTATCTATTTCACTTGTTTTTTCTTTTCTTTTCTTTTCTTTTGAGGCAAAAAAAAGAAGTCCAACTTTAGTGTTTCTTTCTTCAGCTTTTGAAACTGATATAATTGTTGTGATTTTGTGTTTACAATAGATTTACCAATTGCAAGAAAAGCTTCACTCCATCGCTTCCTTAATAAGAGAAAAGATAGGTAAAACTACTTCCTCAATAATAATGTACATCGTCAAACTGTTGTAACAATCATTGATTTAGATGGAAAAGTATTTTTCATCTTGAGATTTTTTCCCCTTTTGTTCTCGTATTTGGATTATTATGATACTACCTGTAATCTAGTACGATTACTTAGATGGTATTTTGGTGTCGAGTTTGAGTCTTTGCCTCACACATTGTTTTTGGCCTTTATCCTTCTTTCCTCTGCTGTTCCAAAAAAGAAAAATACTAAAGAAATCGTTTTTTTTTTCCTTCAGGTTGGCAGCAAAAGCACCATATCCACTAGTTAGCAAGCGCTATTCACCTCCTACGAAGCCTGAAGAAGTCCATTATATAAGGAAAAAAAGAGGAAGGTCAATGTTTTTCAAAACAGCTAGAGCTTAGCTTGTAGTCATTTAGATTGATACGGTTATTGTAGCTATTTCAAATGTTCCACATAAGAGTACGTAGTAGTACTTTCAAATGTTATACCAATAAAATCTGTGATCCTCTCCAGCAATGTTACACGAATTCTTTTGGGATTAGTGTTTATTTCGGACATGTATGAAGGTGCTGACACTTAATGTTGGAGTACGTTCACAAAATAGTCCTAGCATGATGCTTGTAGGACAGGTACGCAAACTCGTAAGAGCCTACGAGGATTTCATTAGGGAAAATATCTCTAGCAAGCGCAAAAAAAGAAGTTCCTTCCAAGGAGAAGCAGATCACAAACCCTCGAGCATAAGAAACCTAGGACATATATTTTTGTTGTTGTTAACGTATTAGCTTTTATTATTATTATAAACAAACTAGTTTAATATAAAAAAATTCATAATGATTAAAAGTACGAAGTTTGGGTCTAAAAACACAATTCAAACACATATAATATGACATACACATGATTAGCATGATACAATTGACACCTTGTCTTAAATTAATGAAGTTTTTAAGAAAACTAATACAAATCTCATCAAGTATTTAAACCTCTTATCCTTTCATAATTCTAAACCTTTTGCATATGATTCTCACAAGGGTCTAAAATTTTCTCTTGAACCACCAAAAACCTATTCTTTCAATTTGAAACTAGTTTTCTATATATCTCATCCTTTTTCCTTCAATTTTTTAATTTTTATTCTAATACCTCTCAATTTATACTCATTTTTAAACTTGTTAAATTCGCCATGTTTTTGGTTATGCTCATGGTTCATCCTAATTATTTTAAGTTCTAATTGAGATCACATAGTTTTGTGTGAGATAGTTTATCCCATCACAGGTACTAAAGATTCTAGTTATTTGTTCTTAGCACATACGAAGTAGTATATGATTGTGACGCATTAGCATTAGCATATTTTATTTATTGTTAATTCAAACTATAAAGTTTATGTAATAATTTATTGTATGATAATTATTGAATTTTACAAACTTGACTTCAATTACAAGAAGTGTTTTGCTTATAAATTAGTTGAGACTTTCAACTTTTAAATTTCATTGTTTGTGACTGAATAATTATTCAACTCTTTTTATTTTTGTTTTTACTTTATCTTGAACTCTATTTATTTTTTATGATTAGAGGAGAGATGATTATACAAAGGATTTATATAATTATTTGATTTTATTTTTCAATTTTTATGAAAAAAAGTTTATGTTAAGTGGTATATATCATATTTTAAGATAAAAATATTACTATATTTATAGGTTTTTCATGGATTTCATTATTATTATTTAACCATTTATTTTTTATTTTTATTATTGAAAAACATGATTCTTTTATGCTAGTAATTTAAAATTAATTTCATGAAAATTCATTATATTAAAATCCATATTAGGATAACCAGCTAATTGTTACTTAAACTGAAAAAGAAAAGAAAAAAAAAAAAGCAAAACAGAAAAATTAAGCCAATCGGTGAAAATGTTGGAAAAACTGGAACTTGTAATCTAAATTTTAACTTAAGTTATAAGTATATTCATAAACTTTTAAAATATATCATTTAAATTTTAAATTTTTTATTTTAAATTTACGTATAAATCCTTAAATTTTTAAATAATACGACTTAGTTTCTAAATTTTTAAAATTTTATATATAAATTTAAAATTTTTGATTTTTAAATATGTAATTTAGTAGATAACATATGACTTATGTGTAAAATTTTAAAAATTTAAGAATTAAATTGTAAGATTTAAAAATTTAGAAATATATATGCGAAGTTTTAAAAAATTCAAAACTAAATCACACCTTACCTTTTAAAAATTTAAGAAATTAAATATAAATTTAAGATCAATAATAATATTTTAATCAAAAATTAATTAAGCCAATTTAAAATGTTCCAAACTGGGATGAGATTTAAATTATCTCAATTGATTGATTTGTTCTTGAGCTTATTTTTCACTTTTTGTTCTTTTTAATTAAATGTTTTTCTAATACTTTTTAATTAATCTGATTTGCTGGTAATACTTTATATATCTACTCTGATTTTCTAATACTTTTTTAATTAAATGTTTTTCTAATACTTTTTAAGTAGTAGGGATTTATCCACGCAGTGTAATAGTCACATATTTATGGTTTTAAAATTTGAATGAAATTAAATAATATTTGTTATAAACCATGAAAAATTATATAAAATCATATTTTTTAAAATTTATTATAATAAAAATAAAATATTAATAATATTAAATGTAATTTAGATTTAATGTGGTATAAAATTAAATAAATCTAAATAACATTAGTTTATGTAGAATGGTTTTGAAGTGGATAGTATTTAATATGAAATAATAAGTGTATTTTTTAAATAATAAAAATTTATGTTTTGAATATAAGAATGTTTGTTAAAAAGTTTAATTTTTTTTATGGTTGTTTTTTTTTTTAAACTTCTTAATTTAACAATTGTTTCAGTCTTTTAATTAAAATAATAATAGTAATAAATTATGTCAGTCTGATTGGTCTTTGGACAGAACGGTGAAATTAAACTCTTCACGCTTGCATATTATAATAACATCCTTGAAAACCTTTTATATATAATAATTATATATTTTAAAGAATATTAATATTAAATAATTAATGGATTACATATAAATATAATCGTATATCACTGGTCCCTTTTGAGAAAAATCCCTCTATATAAATCCCTTCGAGCCGAAACGCGCGGCCTCTTTTCTTGACAGAGGCCCACTCTCTCTCACACGCGCATTTCTCTCTCTTCTCTCTCACTTTGTATTTTCGTCCAGGCCCTTTATCGAACCCTAACCTCAATCTTTCTTGGAAAATTGCCTAGAAAATGCAGAACCAGAGGATGAAGCAGCAGCAACAAGCTTTGATGCAGCAAGCCCTTCTCCAGCAACACTCTCTATACCACCCTGGTCTTCTAGCACCTCCTCAGGTTTGAGCTCTCCTCTTCTTAAATTCCCTTTTCAACAATCGCCGCGTTTTGGATCCTATTTTTTAGTTGATTTTTTGCTTATATAGCGTAATTCTACGATTTTTATTTTCTGGTCCTAAGATTTTGGGTGCAATAGCTCGGCTTTTTTGTTGTTGTTGAAGGACCTGATTTTCAATGCTATTTGTTTTGAACTTATACTTATTCTTTTAGGGCATGCGTTATGTATTTGGTTTATGAAATTATTACGCATACGCTGCAAAATGACGTGCTGCTTGATATCTTGGTGCTTTGAAAAGAAATTGTTGCGTATCATACTCATGGAATGGTAATAAGTTAAGGAAACATAGGAAAAATTCACTAATGAGATGGAGGTACAAGTCATTTCTAAATGTTGCATACTTGCTTTCTCTCATCCAAGCATCTAATGATATTGTTTAAATGCATACATACAATTCATTTATGTAATTTTTTTTTCACTTTCTAGGAATACGAAAGAAAATAAGTGAACAATTAAATAAGCAATTTTCTTTTCCCTTTCTATATATACTTCCCAAAAACTAGAAGTAGCACAATTACTAATTTGGGATGTTAGGGTATTGGACGTATTGTACATCATCCAGGAGTTTCCTTTCTGCTAGTTATGAAACTGTTTTGATTCATGTATGAAAAATATTTTTGAGGGTAGATCAGATAGGTTCCTTTTATTTAAGTTAGCTCTTTTTTTCTTTTTCTTTTTTTTTTCTTTTCCAGATTGAGCCAGTCCCAAGTGGAAATCTGCCTCCTGGTTTTGATCCAAGCACTTGCCGCAGTGTGTGAGTCTTTTTGATATATATCTTCTTTTTTCTTTTTTTTCATTTTTTGGTTTGATGTTTCCTCCATACTTCTTTAACTCGGTGATACCCTTTTCTATTGCTGAATAAGAATTTATCTAAGTAGTTTAGTTGATACTTGTCAGTTTTAACAATTTATATGCATCTCCATTATATCTCTTAGCTCGTTTTCTATTTACAAACTCTTGCAATTGTTTCTTAATCTAGTTTTGCTTGCATTATCTTCTTCTTTTTACTGTTCATTGCAATTGCTTGTGTTTTGATTAATTCTTTTTTCTCTTATTTTTTTAAACTTCCAGTTTTTTTATTTTTGAGAATTTGCAGGTATGTTGGGAACATTCATGCACAAGTAACTGAACCACTTCTTCAAGAGGTTTTTGCAAGTACTGGTGCCATCGAAAGTTGCAAACTTGTAAGAAAGGAAAAGGTAAGCCAGCTCTTCACATAATTCTATGGCCTATGTTTTTGTTGGCTACCTTGCCGTCTTTGAGAATATTTTAGTTCCTTGACTTAATTTTGATGACACATTTTTGTATAATTTATCGCAACTTTTCTCCCTGCTTCAAGCAGTCATCATATGGATTCGTTCACTATTTTGATCGAAGATCAGCTGCTTTGGCTATATTGTCTCTCAATGGAAGGCATCTGTAAGTTTCAAGTCCCAGACTACTCTCTGGTCAATTAGCTAAGTACTGGGACTCACATTGTATGCTGCAATTGCAGGTTTGGGCAGCCTATAAAAGTAAACTGGGCATATGCTAGCAATCAAAGGGAGGATACATCAGGTAAGCTTACGGTCGTATTTGAAAATACTATGCTTGAAATTTCTTGAATGCTTTGGCATTTTTCACTATGATTGCCGATGTAAGATGTTTTTGTGCCATGCAGGTCACTATAACATTTTCGTTGGCGATCTTAGTGCTGAGGTTACTGATGCTACATTGTTTGCATGCTTTTCTGTTTACCCCAGTTGCTCGTAAGTTCATAACTGTGATTCCATTATTCTTTCCCATGAACTATTTTGAAGACACCCGGAACTCTTCTAGAGAGAGTTTTGAAAGTGTCACCTCTATTTACTGACAATCCATTATTTGGCATTTACACAAGGCGAGCTTTATTAGTCAGTATAATAATTGTAGTAATTACACTTTTTGGCTGATCTTAGAGATGCAAGGGTTATGTGGGATCAGAAGACAGGGCGATCCAGAGGATTTGGGTTTGTTTCATTCAGGAGCCATCAGGTACCACTTTACTGTTAGCACTTGGTTACTTTTATTGTGCGCCCCCCCCCCCCCCTTCTCTTTTCTTTCTACTCCCTTTCTCTCCTTTTCTAAAATTTATTCTCATCGGTGTTTTATCTGCTCTTTCAGGATGCTCAAAGTGCTATAAATGATTTAACTGGTAAGACAGATACGACTATCCATCTTAGGTTCATTGGCCTTCAGTTTGCAAAACTCAAGCATGTCTTTTGGCTTCCAATTGTTGACTATATGTGTTGATGCCTATTGAAAGTAGCATTTAAGTCTTTGCTGGATGTTTTATCCCCACTTATTTAATATGTGAGATTTTCAACTTAACTGTTCCATAGTTGGTAGATTAATGCTTTTTCAACGTATTGAGTTTTTGCATGCCAATTTTATCTTCTTTTTCAAGTCATGAAGGCTTCTGCTTTGACAAAATATAGTTAAACTTGAATCACTATATCAGAATTTCTTTATTGCATGTATTCTGATCTTAATTTGAACATGTTTGATCTGCTTCTCAGGTAAGTGGCTAGGCAGTAGACAGATACGCTGTAACTGGGCAACAAAAGGTGCCAGTGCAAGTGAGGACAAGCAGAACTCAGATGCAAAAAGTGTTGTTGAATTAACAAATGGCTCATCAGGTAAGTTCATTATTGTTCGAAAGTTGAAATGAGAAAAATATGTGATGCATGAAACTTTCTCATTGTTCATCTGGTAACTATTTCAATGGGGAACATAGTTTGCCAATATCCATCTCTACTTCATCTTTACTTTGAGGCTTCAGTATGTGTTTGATTAGCTATGCCATGATTAGTTTCCATTGTAAGCTCTCAACTGTTACATTCCTGTCCAATACCCAAGAATTAGAATCATAATTTTCATGTGTTTTTTATCTTTGATTGGCAGAAGATGGAAAGGAAACAACAAATAGTGACGCCCCAGAGAACAACCCTCAATATACTACTGTTTATGTTGGCAATCTTACTCCAGAGGCAAGTTGTCACCACCTTCCATACAATCTTAAAAGTGTTTACTTTTGTAACCTAACTTGGTCTTTTCCTATTGTCTTATAAGTGGCTTCCATGTTGAAAGAGAGGAGAACGAGGCTTACCTTAGGGCACAATATAAGTTATATATATATATATTTGCTAATTGCACAATATAAGTTACATAGTTTTCATGTATGAGACCTCTGTCAAGGAGCTGTATTATTGATCTGATTTACAGGTTACCCAGCTTGATCTCCATCGCCACTTTCATGCTCTTGGTGCTGGAGTGATTGAGGAGGTTCGGGTTCAGCGTGACAAAGGTTTTGGTTTTGTGAGGTACAGTACTCATGCCGAGGCAGCACTGGCTATACAGATTGGTAACACCCAGTCACTACTTTGTGGAAGGCAAATCAAGGTGTGTTTTTTACTTGGGGAAAAGCTTTGTTGTTTAAATGGAGAATTAATCGTCATTTCTCTACATCACTTGCATGCGTCAAAATATTGGATGCATAATACACGCCATACTTAGTATTGCATATTAAATCCACTCCCTAATCTGATTATTCTCTTCCTTGAGGATGTGTAAAATTTTGTCCAATGGCTGGATTTCCCAAAACTAGTAGATTGCTGTTCATTCTTCAAGGGGCAACTCTAGAACATCTATTCATATGTTATTTGGAGTGAAAGTTGGATCTTCTTGATGACATGCCAATTGTTGAGCATATAAAGTACACGGTTCATTATTGGTGGGTGAACCCACTTTACAAGATACAAAGCCCTGGAGTCGGTGAAATAGTTTATGCTTTGAAAAGTAGTTTATTCCTCTGGATGTCATCCGTTCAAGACAATATTTTGTGCCATGAAACATGAGTGGTTTATTCAATATATATCCACTAGATTCTTTGTCTGTAGATTATGAAGTTTCACTGATTTCCATAAACTTTATAATTATTAGTTAGAGTTACTTTTTACCTCACTATTTCTTCCTTTTTTTCTTTTTCTATTTCTTTCTTACAGTGTTCATGGGGTAGTAAGCCCACTCCACCGGGGACTATTTCAAACCCACTTCCTCCTCCTGCAGCTGCACCTTTGCCTGGACTTTCTGCCACTGACCTCTTGGCCTACGAGCGGCAATTAGCAATGAGCAAGATGGGTGGTGTCCATGCCCTCATGCACCCTCAAGGCCAGCATCATCTTAAGCAGCCAGCAATGGGAATGGGTGCAACTGGAGCAAGCCAGGCTATATACGATGGTGGATTCCAGAATGTTGCAGCTGCTCAGCAGCTCATGTACTACCAGTAATGTTTGAGTAATATTTCTTTTTGGTTTGTCTACATATATTTCCTGTCATATATTTCCTGCCCTAGCAGGGTTTTATCTGAGTTTTAATTTAAACCTCTAAGAAGTTATTATTATTATTATTATTATTATTTATTTTTCACTTTATTTATTTTTCCTTTTTCCGTGGTCTTTACCCTGCATTATATATTTGCTTTTGTAAGATGTATCATGTATCATTCTGTTCTCAACTTGATGACGAACGGTTACAATTAGTAGAGAGAGTTGGCTGAGTATTAGCAATTTACCCTGAAGTTTATGGACTATTTTCAGTTACTTTGTTGTAAATCCCTTCCCTTGCCAGTATTTCGAGTGATTGGAAGTCTAATGTTGTAAGTTGATTGTCGGTTCAGTGGATGTATTGTCTTTGTGCGATTGTCAAACAAACTAGATGCCTGTGAAAATGCTAAAATTTTGACACCTTTGAATGGATAACATGAACAAAACCAATCTTTAATGGTTCACTCGACCTGCAAAGTTCCATCAATGGAGGAGAGTAGTTGTCAATGTCCTCGTATGTGTAACTGCAGGGTAGGATTGGGATCAACGAAAGAAACAATGAGCGGAAGGCTAGAGATGATGCTTATCAAAATATCTGATTAATCCAAAAATTCGACTGAATTTGGAGTGGATTGGTTTTTATTTGAAGTTGGCTCGGATTCAATCCGGTAGGATTTGGATTCAGACTCAAATCAATTTTTTTCAAATCCGTATAGTATAATATGAATCGATTTATATTATTTAATATTACAATAATAAAAATATATATGAAAAGTTTATTTTATTTTAGTGTTAATTACATACTAGTATCATTATTTAAAATTATGTTTAATTTATATATTATAATGTATAATTTCTTCTTAGATTGAATCATTTAAGAAAAAGTTATTTAAACAACCATAATGTCATGCTCATTTGGAACCCATTTCTCACTCACGGACGTTACTTACGAAGCTTCCTTTTATCGTCGCCTTCCATCTTCATGTTTCAAAATTTAAGGCATGATCTCTAAATCTCTCATTCAAGCTTCCTTTCATCGTTGCCTTCCACTACTACTGCTTCAACCCTTTATCAAATGTAGTTCTTTTTAATTTTCAGTTTAGAGGGTGACTCCGTTTCAGTTTGGAAGCTTCCAACTCAGTATTCAGTTTTGCGCATAGGAATTACTGGTGTAAGCATCACTGTGTATGATTTATTAGATGTATTAACTCTTGTTTGTGCCGATTGTTGTTTTTACTTAACAGTTAAGCCAGGTTATGGCTGTTGAGTTTTTGCTATCTTCAAATCTAGTTTTTAAAGCTACTTTCATACTTGGATAATACAAGTTGGGTTATTTCTGTATATTTGAATTTTGAATTGAATGGGTGTCATAAAGTTTCTCTAGCTCCGGGCAAGGAGGATGCTAATTCATGGTGTGATCTTGAGGAAGATAGCTTAAGGGGTGTTGCTTTGATTAGATTGTTGTTTGTTAGGCATGCATTTCTTTTGTCCTGGTTAAAGTTTTGTGGTGTTTTCATTGTTGTCAACTAACCACAGATTGATATATATATATATTTAGACGGGCTATATATATTTCTTTGCACAGTAAATTTCTTAACTTTTGAGACAAATAAGATTTTGCTTATTTGTCAATATTTATAAACGTAGATGGTCATGTTTTATTGTCACAGAAATTTGTTTCTATGATTATCCTTCGTGAAAAGTTAGCACTCTTTGAAGTGTTTTATGTTTTCAAGACTTGGTTTTCATTGCCAAAGTTGACTTTCACTTGTATTAAGTTATTTCACAAGAGTGGTATGATTTGAAATAGTAACAGGTAGACTAAGTCTTGCATATCTTTGGCTATGGGAGCTAAACTTAATAAAAAAACCTCTCATGTGAAGTTTGATTCACCTAACGGAATAAGAATGAGAATGGAATGGAATGAAAAAGAAACAGTTTTGTTTGGTTTAGTTTAATTTGATTATTAAAATCAAAGAAATAATCAATATTATAGTGTTTAGTTACAACTGCAATGGAATGTAAAACACTGTATATTATCTTAATACTTCTATATTCAGTAAGATTTAAATAATATCATTTAATTATTATGTTCTATTATGAGGATCAGACCTTAGTTCTATTACGTTCTTTACCTCATTCTTTTGAACATTTTGTTGATACCGTGCTATATGGGTGAGACACTATTTCTTTGGAGGATGTCAAAACAGTTTTGAATTCTAGAGATTTGAAAAAAAGGTGTCTATAAGCAATAATGATAATAACAGTGGTTTATTTGTCATGGGTAGAAATCAAGAAAAAATGTATAAACAATAATAGAGGCAAGTCTAGATCCAAATTTAAAAAAAGAAAAGATAAATGTAACTATTGTCGTCAGGAAGGGCACGAGAAAGTAAATTGTCTGAAACTCAAAGGTAAAGGAAAATCTACCATAACGTCTTCTGTTACTAATGATGTTACTAGTGTTGTAGATAGTTCTAGTTCCAATGGTGAAAACATTCTATCAGTTTCTATTGGTTCTCCTGGAGATGTTTAGATTCTTGATCCGGGTTGCACTTACCATATGTTCCCTAGTAGAGACTAGTTTTCTTCTTATCAGTCTATTGATAAGATGTTTTCTTGATGGGAAACAATGTGTCCTACAAGGTTTTTGGTTTTTGTACTGTACGAATTAAGATGCATGATGGTATTGTTAGGACTTTGAAAGATGTTCACCATGTTCCAGATTTGAAAAAGAACTTGATATCTTTGGGTACTCTAGATTCACAAGGTTATAAGTATGTAGCTGAAGGTTGAGTTTTAAGAGTTAGTAAGGGTGCTCTCATTGTTATTAATGAGAAATTGTTCCGTGACCTCTATGTGCTTTAGGGTAGCACTGTTATTGACAATGTTTCAATTTCGTCCTATCAAATCAAGATTCAGATACTACTCGATTATGGCATATGCGGTTAGGGTATATGAGTGATACATAAATGTCTATTTTAAGTAAGCGGGATTCGGTTGGTGGTTAGAAAACTGGGAAGCTTAATTTCTACGAGCATTGTGTCTATGGAAAGCATCGTAGGGTCAAGTTCAGTACAACTATTCATAAAATGAAAGATATTGTTGATTATATTCATTCAGATCTTTGAGGTCCTTCATGTTGTGTATAAGGGTGCTGCCTAGTATATGTTGACTTTTATTGATGAATTCTCCCGTCATGTTTGGGTGTATTTTCTAAAGAACAAGAATGATGCATTCTCAAAATTTGTAAAATTCAAGGCTTGTATAGAAAATTAAACATGTAAGAAAATCAAGCATTTGAGGACTGACAATGGTTTGGAATTTTGTGAAAGTCAGTTTAATGAGTCATGTGAAAGAAATGACATAATGAGACACCACACTGTGCATCATACACCATAGCAAAATAGAGTAGTAGAACATATGAGTAAGACTCTCTTAGAAATAACTCATTGTATGCTTTTTCAAGTTGACTTAAATAAATCTTTTTGGGTTAAGCTTGTAACCATGTCTGCTATTTGGTGAATCGGTCTCCATCAATTGCAATTGAGTTGAAGACTTCATTTGAAGTATTCTTTGGTACTCTTGCTAATTATTCTAATTTGAAAGTTTTTGGTTATCCTGCTTATACTCACGTTAATGATGGTAAACTTGAGCCTATGGTATTGAAATGCATATTTTTGGGGTATCCTTCTAAGGTGAAGAGTTATAGATTATGGTGTGTTGAACTTAAGTCATCTAAATTTTTTATTAGTAGAGATTTTAAGTTTAATGAGTTTTCTATGTTGGAAAAGAAAAAAAGTCTATTATTGTAGGTAAAGATCATGGTGTTAGTGAGCAGGTAGAGCTTAAGAGTGGAGCTCCTAGTCAAGTGTAAGAGGGCACTTCAGATCAGCCATCTATGGATGAGATAGATGATTATGCTCATAATGTAGTAGAAGAGAAGCATGAGCAACCATATAGTATCACTAAGGGTAAAGGAATAAGAGAGATTCAATGCCTTTAGAGGTATGCAAATGCAAACTTAGTTTCTTTTGCATTGTTTGTGGCAAAGTCTATTGAGGTGCATGAACCTTCTAGTTATCATTAAGTTGTTACTTGTGATGAGTCTACTCAGTGGCTGGTTTCTATAAATGAAGATATTGAATCACTTCTTAAGAATCATACTTGGAAATTGGTGAAACCGCCTAAGATGTAGAAGATTGTTAAAAACAATGGGTCTTCAAGAGAAAGGAAGGTATATCTGAGGTTGAAGCATCTAAGTTCAGGACACATGTTGTTGCAAAGGCTTATTGTCTGAAGAAGTGTATTGACTTCAATGAAGTATTTTCACCTGTTATGAAACATAGTTTTTTTCATGTGTTTAGTTGCTATGATTGCATTAATTATTTGACATGGAATTAGAACAACTTAATGTCAAGATATCCCTCATACATGGTGAGCTTAAGGAACAAATATATATGCATCAACCAAAGGGGTTTGTTGTTCCAGATAAGGAAAATCATGTTTGTTTATTGAAAAAGTCTTTATATAGGTAGAAACAATCCCCTAGGTAGTGATATAACGGGTTTGATTCTTTTATGATTGATCATGGTTACTCTAGGAATGATTATGATAGTTGTTTTTATTATAAAAGATTCCATGATGGTTCATCTTTCTATTTGTTGCTTTATGTTGATGACATGCTTATTGCATCTAAGAATAAGTCTAAGATTCAGAAATTAAAGTCTTAACTTTATGGTGAGTTTGAGATGAAAGATTTGGATGTAGGGAAGAAAATTTTAGGCATGAAAATTTACAGGGATAGACAAGTTGGCAAGCTTTATTTGATTCAGAAAAGTTATATTGAAAAGGTTCTTAAACATTTTTGTATAAAAGAGTTTAAATTTTTGAGTACGCTATTAGCTACGCATTTCAAGATTTATTTTGATTTGTCACCACAGTCAAAATAAGAAGAGCAGTACATGTCTCAAGTTCCATATGTTAATGTCGTTGGTAGTTTGATGTACTCTATGGTTTGAACTAATCCATAAATTTCACATGCAGTTAGTGTTGTCAGCAAATATATAGGTAATCCTAATAAGGGTCATTGACGAGCAATAAAATGGATACTTTGGCATTTGAGAGGCACATCTAATTTTAGTTTGGTATATGATGGAAGTTCTAATACTAGTTGCAATATTATTGGTTATGTGGACTCCGATTATACTGGTGATTTAGATAGAAGAAGATCTCTAACAAATTATGTCTTCACTCTTTCTCATTGTACCATTAGTTGGAAGGTTACTTTATAGTCTACAATTGCTTTGTCTATCAGAAAGGAAGAATATATGACAGCAGTAAAATCAATGAAAGAAGTCATTTGGCTTAAAGGTTTTGTTTGTGAATTGGGATTACAATAGAATACTTCTGTTGCATTTTGTGATAGTCAGAATGCGATACACTTGACTAAGAATACTATGTATCATGAAAGAACCAAAAATATTGATGTCATATATCACTTCGTTCGTGACATTGTGTCTCAGGGTGCTATTGTTGTCAATAGGATAGTCATTACAGAGAATTCAACTGAAATGTTCACCAAATCAGTCTCATTTAACAAGTTCAAGCATTGCATTGACTTGATTGGTGTTTGCAGTAGATGATTACCCTTCGGGACTTGGGATGATGGATTATTTAATAATCCAAGAAATTTCATATTTGAAGAACTTGTTTTCTGTTGTAAGGCAAGGTGGAGATTTGTTAAATGTGGCCCAAAACATTTCTGGCCCAAAACCTAAATAAAAACTTAAACCCTATTTTGACTCATATATATTTCCCTTCTTTCTCATCAGCTACATGGGAATATATATATATATATATATATATTTTCTTCTCTGAAGCTAATACAAAAAAGAGAGAAGTGGCAAAATTGTAGCTGAAGCAAAAAGAAAATAGAAAGAAGCTAATAGAGTGAGAGCACAAGCTAAGCCCATAAGGACAAGTTGTCCATTTTTGTTGTTGTTAGTAGAATTTCTTCTTTGTATGATAATATTTGATTTAATAGCAAGTTTGTTAATTTATCTTGTTGTATATTACTAGTAAAATTAGAAGGAGATATTTTTGGGTTATTTTTGAATATTTTGTGAAGCTCTTTGAATATTGGTATTTGTATCTCCATTTGATTATTAGTAGATTTTTCTCGGTGTGCTGTCGTAAGTAGAATAGACTTTTTACATTGAAAAGTTGAACACTTGAATCATTGTGTGTCATTTATTTTCTCACTGTTTATTATTTTATTGTTATCTATAATTATATATTTGTGTAACCAAATTGGACTCGAAATTCGCTTAGTGCTTATTTATAACAAAAAAAATCATATGTTAAAAGTTTGGTTCTCAAAACATATTCAAAGACGAATCTCATTTCTTCAGATCTTGCAATTCTTCCTTTATCTAAATAATTATGGTTTTAGGCCTTGAGGCAAAAAATTTATCAAGAATCAACCGAGCGTCAAGTGTTGTATCAAAGTTTCCTACCTGTTTTTGAATTTCATCTATCATACATGCCATGAACTAATAACCACGCATTTCATCTTGTCTCTTCCAAGATATGGAATTAGGATTTACAATTCCATCTTTCAACACTCTCACCAGTGAACCTCAAGAACATAGCTATCCAACTCAAGAGTTCTCAAGATCTTCAAAATCTGGTGTTTCCATATAGCATAGTTGTGATTAAGCAACCTTTTTGTAACTAAAGTATTATGAAAAGAAAAAAATTCTTTCTCAGACTTTTGTAGTAAGATTAACAGTATGCACTAGTGGAGGTTCCATGATATTATGAAAAAAAACTTAAAGCTCAGCGAGCTTTTTAAGGCTTTGATACCATGCAAGTGTTTAGATGAGCAAGAGATCAACAAAAGAAACAATGAGCAGAAGGCTTGAGAGTGAAGAAAAATGAATAACATGCTTCCATTACTTTTTGAATATATATATATATATAGCCTAATTTTCTTTGTAAAGAAAATAGTCCATATATAACTCTTGCAACTACTACTTTTTTTCACACGTCTGTCTAATAAACTAACAAATTGTATGAAGTATTGCAATAAACTGTAACAAACTCAGATCACTTGCACCACTTGTATTGACTGCATCTTGTTTGCAACATCACCACTCTTAGCTCTTCTTGTAACTCACCAAGTGAACTACTTGCCATATCACCTAAATCAACTAAGAGACTTCATACCCGAACCCGTATTCTTACAACTATATATATATATATATATATATATATATATATATATATATATCATACTTCATTTTAAAAATTAATTATTTTATGAACATACAACATTATAAGTAAAAAAAAAATCATTTAAATTATGTAACAAATCAATGAAAAAAATTATAATTATATATATATTTTATCATAAAATTCATATTTACCAAAATTACTTACAATTTGGAATTCACAAACTTCCAACCCACCTCAAAACAAATCCCTACCTTGTAAACATTTAGCATGTATGGAAATCCAAGTACAATACAAGAGATGAGATGCCTGAAAAAAAAACCATAACTTCACGAAATAGAAAATACAACTCAAAAATGTATATGATGGATTGTCCAATCCCATCCAATGTCCCAGTTATTGTTAACATGTTCATATATTAAAGTTATCACATAATATTTTGTAAGAAATGGTTTTATTGATGATGAATAAACGAATGTTTATAATCTATTTATATATAAAAAAAGTAAAATTGTAATAATTAAAAATAAACATAATTATGGAGAGGTATGTTCTTGGACAACCTATCCTTCCCCATCAAGTTGTTGGTGGCTGCTTCCAACTGGTGTGTTAGTTGTCACCAACTGGTGTGTTAGTTGTCACGAGCTGGATATCAAGTTTTTTAATATTCCCCCTCAAGTTGGAATATATGTTAATAATTCCTAACTTGTTAAGTAAGCTTGAGAACTGTGGAAAACTCAGGGATTTGGTAAATATATCTGCCGGTTGCTCTGATGTAGAGATATGATAAATTTTGATCATTCCAGCTTGAATCTTTTCTCTTACTAGATGACAATCGATCTCTATGTGTTTGGTTCGCTCATGAAACACTGGATTTGATACAATGTGAAAGGTTGCTTGATTGTCACAATATAACTTGGTTGATTGGGAGTGTTTGATACCCAAATCATCCAAAATGTAACGTAACCAGGTTACTTCACAACATGATGCTGCCATACAGTGGTATTCTGATTCTACACTTGATCGTGAGACCGTATTTTGTTTCTTAGTCTTCCAAGAAATTAGTGAGTTTCCAAGAAACATACAATATCCTGTGGTTAATCGTCGTGTATCTGTGCATTTTTCCCAATTTGCGTCACAGAAAATATTTAGTTGTAATGAACTAGTTGTTGAGAAAAAGAGACATTGCCCTGGTGTGTTCTTGACATATCATATCACTCGTTGAGCTGCTTCCAAATGTGGTTGACGTGGTTTATCCATATATTGACTGAGAATGTGCACGACATACATTAAGTCGGGCCTTGTGATGGTCAAATATATTAATCTCCCAACAAGTCTTCGATAGGATGTGGGATTACTGATGAATTCCCCTTTAACCTTGCTGAGGGATAAATTTTGTTCCATAGGTGAATTGGCAGATTTGGCACCAAGATAGCCCATGTCCTCCAATATTTCAAGTGCGTACTTGCGTTGTGACAGAACAATTCCCTTCCTGGAACGTGAAACTTCTATGCCCAAAAAATACTTTAATTCACCGAGATCTTTAAGCTTGAATTGTCTCATGAGATGATTCTTAGTTTCTTCAATGTCTTATACATTGTTTCCTGTTATGATTATATCATCTACATAGACAAGAAGAGCAGAGAAGCAATTACCACTGGTTCAGACGAACAGTGAGTGATCATACTTGGATTGGTTAAAACCAACTAGCTTAAGTGTTATTGATAGCTTGATGAACCATTTTCGTGAGGCTTGTTTGAGTCCATACAAAGATTTGTGTAGCTTGCATACTCATGTTTCCCCCTTTCATCTGAATCCAGGTTGAAGAGACATGTATACATCTTCATGAAGATCACCATAGAGAAGGATTGTTGACATCGAGTTGTCGAAGATGCCAATTTTGAATAGCAGTAACGACAAGAAGAAGCCGAATAATTACAAGTTTGGCTACTGGTGCAAAAGTTTCTTGATAGTCAAAACCTTCAATCTGACTGTATCCTTTGGCCACTAACTAAGCCTTGTATCGTTCCACAGAGCTATCAGGATTATACTTGATTTTATAGATCCATTTACAACCAACTAGTTTCTTGTTTGGAGGAAGCTGTTGAAACGTCCAAGTGCCATTAGTTTTAAGAGCATCTAGTTCTTGAGATTCAACTGGTGACAATCAACACACCAGTTGGAAGCAACCACCAACAGCTTGGTGGGGAAGGATAGGTTATCTAAGAACATACCTCTTCATAATTATGTTTATTTTTAATTATTACAATTTTGCTTTTCTTTTGTATAAATAGGTTGTAAACATTCGTTTATTCATCATCAATAAAACCATTTCTTACATGGTATCAGAGCAAGGTTATCCGATCGATGCAGTTGTTTCACCACTGGTGAGTGATACATTCCACCACTTGGGCTTCATAAGCTCAACATCCCCGTCGATTTTAAGGGGATAGACCCTTGTCGATGTGAAGGGGAATGTTAAAATCCCACATCGATTGAGGATCACGTCCACACTGCGCATATAAACAAAGACAATTCTCCATCTCACAACCTAAGTTTTGAGATGAAATCAGGCTCAAATTTAATATATTTAAATATTATCTCATCCTATACTATCTTATTTAAAACACTCTTAATAGATTCATAGTTATTATATATATTTCATTTTTTTATAATTTTACTTATCATATTTAGATCAATTTAAAACAAATATGATATTTTTTTTATGTATCGTCTCATTACCATTCTAACCTACTAAAAATAAATAAGAGATGAGAAGAGACATAAAATTCATGAGTTGTACTAAGACTAATAAGATATCACATCTTAATTAACAATTCTACATGAAAGTTAAAATATACATATTTTTATCCGCATATTAATAAGGCTCCTCAAATTTTAGTCCAAGCTCAGTATCCATCCAATCAGTCCTTTTCCAAGCGGGATATATACTTGTCATAGAAGTTCCCTGCACGCTCAAGATCTCCAAGCTCGGTATAGCAATCTGCAATAGCTCCATATGCTTCTGTGTTGCCCGAATCCTCCCCTTCTCTATCAGAGATTGCCAAAACAATTGAATGGTATTTGATGGCATCCTGATATTTTCCTTGTCTTTGCAAACACGCTCCTGAGACAGAAACAACTTGAGATGATTAGTTAATTAAACGACCAGAATAAATCAAGTTTTGATGAAGAGGGTTTAGCAGCAAACCTAGACCTCTTGCAGCTTTTTTCTCTTTAATGGGATCCTTCAAACTTTGGGCAAGCTCAAGAGCCATCTTAAACTCCAAGAACGCTTTCTCTAGTTCTTGATTCCTCAAAAGATTCTTCCCGGTTTTTAATCGACAAATCAAATCCTGCTTCTTTGGATCAACAATTACTTCACTCTCTAGGACTCTTCCACCAACAGGAGCATAACTCAAGCTGGGAGCATAAGACTCGACCTTTGCTTGCCTTCTTAGAGCTGCATTTATCTGGCGCAGCTGTTCATTAAGCCGTTGTAGTTCTCCCCTCCTTTGACGAGCAAGCAATCCTACCAGACAACACCATATTATTCATTAAAAAGAGGGAAACTGAAATAGAAATAGATAGCATAAGAGCCCTTGTTACTTTATGCAGTTGCACAAAAAATAACATTCTAACTGGTAGTATATAATGATATATGTAAAGAGATACATGTGCTTCGAAGCTGTAGCAGAGATGAGCAATTAAGCATTCAAGCTATGCAAATTTTAGAGTTCCTCAAAACTTAGAATTTCAACCATTTGTTCATATAGCCTAGCCTCCTTGGCAACCTATAGAGGTAGATCGCAAGAAACATGCAAAATCCATCAAGTTTGAGAGTCCATTAGATAACTTTTTTTTTTTTTTAGGTTTTCAAATTTTCAGAAATCTTTACTAAATGGACCCTGATACTGGAATTTAGCAAAAATTGTTTTCAGAATTTAGATTTATGTTTTCCATTTAACATTTTTCTTAAAGAGTGAAATAAGTCAAATTATATGAAATAATACCTTTAAAATTTATAAAAAAAATAATGGTTCAATAATATTGAACGAGATTGAATTGGATAAAATTCGACATTAAACAGGTCTAAATGATCATAGTTAAACTTAAACATAGTCCAAATACGTTTAATGTAAAATGATAAACTAGACTTTTCTTTAATAGTAAAAATATATAAACTAGACTTTTCTTTATTCGTATGATTATAAGTTTTACGGGAAGCTATTTTTATTATTTTTGCAAAAAGAATTAAAAATTAGTAAACCAATTGCAAAGACAAAAAAAATCACAAACCCAAAACTTTATGAAAAACTAGATTGCAAGATTAAAAACAATCAAAATTATTAAAATCAAAGTCTAAAATCAGTAACAAAGATTATAAAAAATAAGTACAGTAAAAGAGAAAAATGAGGGGAAAAAGTGAGATAAGCAAGGGGAAAATGATGAAGGAAAAGAACATTAGTTGCCCTGGTAAACTGAAGAAGTCATGAAATAAAAAAAAATACTATCTAGCTACTCTGCTTGAACAGATCCAAAAAGTATGTAAACAGAAATTAAACAAAGTAATCCTAATAACATATTAGTATTTTGCTTAAACAGCATAACAAGATCCTTATACAAAGCCTTCATAGCAAAAAGGAAGAAGTAAAACTACACAGTAAGCATAAAGTAAGTGGAAACTTACCTCCAACAGTAGCCCCTACAAAGGATACAAATAGCAGTAAAGGCATGTTGAGAAGAGAGTTATCTGTTTGACATGTTTCTGCCAAAGCTTTAAAAGGTGTAGCGAACATTGCAACATTACTGACGACAAATGCTGCTGTGGGGAAGCTGATTTGTAGGTTTCCCTGTCAAAGCATAAGCTTAGCATCGGATGATAAGAAATTGTTGTTAAAGTCAGATTGACACATTGCTATCCCACATCATGTAAGAGTAATTTAGTGATAAGGTGTATCAATGAAGTGAGAATTAGATCAAAAAATTGAAAAGGACCGAGGTTCATGAAACAAATTCAAAGGTAAGATTAGAATGAACGTAATTGTAAATTTTTCTAGACAGGGGAAAGGTAGCAGAAGTGCCTATCAAAATACAATGCATTCCCTTATAGAGGCCATGAGAAAAGCAGGCTTGCTGACAAAATTCACAATCACAAGGGAAGATGTGAAAGATGTATATATTGTGGGGCAACTCACCATCATACCTGACAATTTGACCCCAGTGAAATGCTGCGACTCTCTGTAGGTCCAATGATGGTATCTCCAAGAGATGATACAAGTTTTTCCATTTTAAATGAAAGAGAAGATAACCTCCCTGATTCGAACATGAATATTAGTTATATTTCCGTCATGTATTTCCTCAAGGAATGCTGGCAAATAAAAAATATAGCAACCAAAAGTACTCATTTATTAAGGAAGCAGACAAGTCACAAAAAGGAACATTACAAAAAAAAAAGGGAGTTCTCTAAGTGAATTACTCAAATACAAAGAGAAAAAACAAAGAAATGCAAAAAAGAATAACAAAAAAAAAAGGGATAGGTTCTATTGCAAAAGGAGAAAAAAAAATATGAAAAATAGAAAAGTAAGAGAAATATAAACAAAAAGAATAAAAAACAAAAATACCCTTATAATAATTATTCTAATATCCCCCTCAAACTCATGATGCATCTGTAAAAAATATCGAGAGTTTGCTAACTAGAAAACGAAAACGTAAAATAAAATGTGACTTAGCAAAGAAGTCGACAAACTGCAAGGATGAGAAACAAAAGGCAACGTAATGGTGCCATTCTTGAGGTGATGATGAGTAAAATAATAATCAATTTCGATGTGTTTAGTCTGTTTATGAAAGACTGAGTTGTGAGTATTTTCGTTGGTTACTCAGCCAATCAAAAAGGCTACAAATGTTTCTCTCCTATCACTCGTAAGTTTTACCATTTTATGGACGTTACTTTCTTCGAAGAAACTCTATTCTATTCTATTCTAATTCTGCAATCCAGGAGGAGAATCACGCTAATGAATTGCAGAATTGGGATTGGTCATCACTCATTGAACCGAATTTATCATCTCATTTATCCTTTACTACCTTGTCCTCTTCCAACCTGATACCCATTCCAAATTCTCCTTCAAAAACCAAACCTGATCAATCTCTTATTGTCTATCCTAGACATCTTCTCCTTACTAATGATGCCATAAAAGTTTATGGAAGAAAGAGAAATCATGACTTGCCCACACGAAATCAGCAAAGCCAAGAAACTCTCCTGAGCCAGACTGAATTTGAAAGATTACAAGATGAAGCAGAATCTAGTCCAAAACTTGGTTCTGACCCTGAGTTAGATCTTCCTATTGCACAAAGAAAAGACGTTCGATCATGCACTCAACATCCTCTTCAAATTTACATTTCTTACGCAAATCTGTCCCCAAAATTTCAGGCATTTGTGACATCCCTAGACAACATCAAGATTCCTAATTCTGTCAATGAGGCTCTAAAAGTTCCTGAATGGCACAAGGCAACCTTAGAAGAATATACTGCACTTGAAAAGAATGGTACATGGATGTTAATAGAGCTACCACTTGGAAAGAAGACAATAGACTGTAAATGGATATTCTCTGTTAAACAAAAGGTAGATGGAAATATCGATAGATATAAAGCTTGACTAGTGGCTAAAGGGTTCACCCAATCATATGGAATTGATTATCAAGAGACTTTTGCTCTTGTAGTAAAACTTAACACAGTTCGTGTCTTGCTGTCTATTGCAGTTAATGAGAATTGGCCACTGCTTCAACTCGATGTCAAGAACGCATTCTTAAATGGAGATTTGATCGAAGAAGTTTACATGGATGTGCCTCCTGGCTTTCAGACTAAAGATACACAAGGGAAGGTATGCAAGTTGAGAAAGGCACTATATGGACTTAAACAGTCACCTAGAGCATGGTTCGAAAAATTCACCAAGGTCCTCAAACAGGATGAATACTCTCATACACATGCAGACCACACTTTATTTGTCAAACACTTCGCAGATGGGAGAATCATAACTTTGATTGTATATGTTGATGATATAGTTCTTATAGGAAATCATGTAGGAGAAATGAAGAGACTTAAGATGCTATTATCCAAGGAATTCGAGATTAAAGACTTGGGATATTTGAAATATTTCTTAGGGATGGAGGTGGCACGTAGTACCAAAGGAATCTCAGTTTTTCTACGCAAATATGTTCTAGATCTCTTGCGTGAGATTGGCATGAGTGGTTGTAAGCCTATTGAAACACCCATGGACCCTAACACCAAACTAATGCCTCGAACTGATGAATTGGCAACTGACAAGGGGCAATATCAGCGTTTGGTAGATAAGTTAATTTATTTGACCCATACACGTCCAGATATAAGTTTTTCAGTCAGTGTTGTTAGTCAGTTTCTTGGCAACCCATCAGTAGATCACTTAAAGGCAGTAAACCGTATTCTAAGATACTTGAAGAAGGATCCTGGAAAGGGACTCATGTTTAAGAAAACAATTAATAAGAGATTGGAAATTTATACTGACACTGATTGGGCTGAATCTCCTAGTGACCGAAAATCCACATCTGGATATTGCTCATTTATTTGGGGAAATTTGGTGACATGGCGTAGCAAAAAGCAAGCAGTGGTAGCACGTAGCAGTGCCGAGGCTGAGTTTCGTGCATTGGCTTTGGGCATCTGTGAAGGAATTTGGCTAAAACGACTACTATATGAACTCAAGCTTGAACATTTAGAATCTATTAGAATCATGTGTGATAACTAGTCAGTAATTACAATTGCCAAAAATCCAGTCCACCATGATCGAACTAAACATGTGGAAATTGATAGACACTTCATCAGTGAGAAAATTGAAGGCAAGATGATCTCCCTCAACTATGTTCCATCTACGCAACAAGTAGCAGATATCTTAACCAAAGCATTGTTTCGACCTAATTTCACAGAGTTAAATGTAACACTTGGTTTGGAAAACATATATCGCCTAGCTTGAGGGGGAGTGTAGGAAATCAACCTAGGAGTATGGTCAGTTTCCTGATTTCTAGGGTGAAATCAACCCCTGATTTTAAAAGTGCAATTTCCTGATTTTCAAGGTGGAACCAACCCTTGTTTTCAGGATGTTAGTTTCCTGATTTTTAGGATGATTTGCAGCTGTATACTAATGACTTCAAGCAGTATATTAGACATAAAAAATGTATATATAAAGGGATCTGATATTAAGAAATAAATGAAGTAATTTTCTGTAAAATAAAAACAGCTTCACCTATATGGTGAGAATTTAAAATTTTCCTATCACCACTTGGTTCAATACACAAAGGACCTCATTTGTATGACAATTGCAAGCAAAATTTTCTCTTAAGCATTTCAACAAACACCTAATGTGCACTAAATAAAATAAACAAATCTCATCTACCTTATTGCTAGAGATGCAAAAGATTATCTTTACCTAAAGATATTGTCAAATCTCTTGAGTAGAGGGAAGTTGATTTCCCTTCTACATCTCTTCGAAACCACCTCTCTTTTGGGAGCACCTCTTGGTTCACCTTGAACCTAAACAACGAACTACCACACCTCTTAGATAGATGGATGTAAAGTTCAAGGCTTAGATCCAACCACCTAGCAAGAAGAGATGAGAGAAGAGACTTTCGGCTTAGGGTTAAACCACCTAGGTTTTGGCCTTAAGCAAACCTTTCCAAGTTTTGGCCTTAAGCAAACCTTTCCAAGTTTTGGCCTAGGAGAAGGAAAAACGTGACTGCACAATAGGGCAGATTTTGGCTAGGGTTAGAGGCAAAAAAATTGGATCCCATTTTCCTTAATTATGCCTCCTTAAATAGGCAAGGGTTAGGACAACTCTTTGTGTAAGGTTTGAATCAATTACACAAATACAACTAGCCTTGTTTAGCCATCTCATGCTTTCTTTAATCTCAACTTGTGATTGGTTTAATAAATTAATTTATGAAGCATGTCATATTATGACATTTTATTTTAGCATTTCATCTCATGTATTTTATCTTATACATTATTATAGAGGATTTATAACATCTTGGCAATAATATAAAACTTTATATTATTGACTATAAGAGATTCTATCATTACATTATAGTTTTTCAAATAACATAGTAATTATTTACTCGATCTATTAATTTTGTGTTTATCCTTGTCACGTGATATTATAAATAATATGCAAAATAGGATCGTGTCATTTTTACATTACATTTGTTTTTTCGGTCTCTCAAGTGAATTATAATTACAACTACATCAGTTATATTGCATGCGATATAATCCACTTTACCAAGGGTACAGTAATATCATAACTCAAAATCGAGGGACAATAATAATATTAATATATAGATTTCTCTTGCACAGGTTGTACACACCGAACTACTATTTTATTCCTATCATAACATAGTATTTAAATAGCAATCACATTATATACTTCTCATGTGAAAAACTTACACATCTCATGTTTAAGATTCTAAAGACATAATGGAAACATTAATGACACAAAACACAATCCATATAATGTTACATCTAGTTAGATTATGTTCAATATATAAAATACACATTTTATATACTCATGTCATTAAATGATAATCCCTTATCAATATTTATAGAACTACAATGTACTTTTAATCGACATGATAATCTGTCACGGTAATTAATGTTCCTCCTTAATTACCACAATTGTGAACATATTTAGGATTACATGTTTCTCATTTTAAGAATTCTATGATTCAAGACCAAGTACATCTTCTTGAACACTTCCAAAATATAACATGTTAATCTCAAGGAACAAGAATAAATAATATTCAAAATCATGAACAATACATAAATCTTTATCAAAAAGAATAACTTTTAAAACACACATCCTTCACACCTAACATTTGTAGTTGGACCTAATATTTTTTATTTTCTTCCTCTTCCATATGGGAGGGACCTACAAATCTCCCCTTCCCGACTACATAGAGGACTCTACCAATCCAGCAACTAAACGACAATATTCAAAATTCTGTCTTAGAAGAATTTCTGTCAATATGTCTGATCCATTTTCTTCTGTATGGATATTCTCAAGCTGTAATAGCTTCTTCTCCATTACACCCCTAATCTAATGATATTTCACATCAATATGTTTTGATCTCGAATGAAAGGAAGCATTTTTTCCAAGATGGATAGCATTCTGACTATTACAAAATAAATGGTAACTATCCTGTTGCTGCTATAAACTCTAATTCTATAGTGAACAATGCAACACATTTTTGTAACTTTGACTGTCATGACATAACTCTCCCTACAAATGTAATTAGGTAACTTGAAGTGGATTTTTTGGATTCTACATCGCCAGCCATATCTGCATTTGTGTATCCAACTAACACAGGTTTGTCATTTCCAAAACATAGGCATATTTTGAAAGAACCTCGAAAATACCTGAAAATCTATTTCACTACAGCCCAATGTTCCTTCTAGGATTTGAAAGGAATTTACTCACAATTCCAACTACATGAGCGATATCTGGCCGTGTACAAACTATGGCATACATCAGACTTCCAACTGCTAGAGCATATGGAACCTTTTCCATCTCTTTGTCTGTAGAATGGCTCTACTTAGAACTTAGCTTAAAATAATTAGCAAGAGGACAACTAATCGCTTTAGCCTTGTCCATATGAAATCTCTGAAGTACTTTCTCAATGTACTTCTCCTGTGACAACCATAATTTCTTAGCGTCTCTGTCTCTAATAATACTCATCCCAAGAATCTACTTTGATAGCCCCAAATCTTTCATGGCAAAAGACTTACTCAACTGTTTTTTCAAGTTGTTGATTCTGGAAATATTTCGGCCAACAATCAACATATCATCCACATAGAGCAAAAGAATAATGAAATCATCATCAGAGAATTTATGTACAAAAACACAATGGTCTAAAGTAGTCTTTTTGTAGCCTTGCTCCCTCATAACAAACTCAAACTTTTTGTACCATTGTCTCGGTGCCCGTTTTAAGCCGTAGAGGCTTTACTTCAATTTGTAAACATAATCTTTTTTTTCCTTTTACTTGAAACTTTCTGGCTGCTCCATGTATATCTCTTCTTCCAAGTCACCATGTAGGAAGGCAGTTTTGACATCTATTTGCTCGACCTTTAAGTCAAGACTTGCTACTAACCCTAGCACAGTACGAATGAATGTCATTTTCACAACTAAAGAGAAATCTCGTCAAAGTCAACTCTTTTTCTTTGCCTGAATCCCTTGACAATCAATCTGACTTTGTATCGCAGAATAGAACTGTATCCCTTCATGTTTCATCCTGAACACCCATTTATTTTTCAAGACCTTCTTTACTTTGGGTAGCTTCATCAGAATGTAATTTATTTTAGAAAAACTATATGAGTATACTATACAATTGTTCAACATGTGCTTTGGTTCCTAAACTTTTTTTACCCAATTTAGGTAGTCAACCTTTGTATTTTCACTTACACTTTGATCCTAAAATTTTATTCCGCCAGTTTAATCTCAACTTTTGGAATTTTTTTTTTTGTTTCCTTTTAATCAGAACTTTGGGAAAGCTTACAAGTCTAATTTTTGACTTCATATTCAGTTAATGGAAAATGCAAAGTGAGGTTGAATAAATTTTACAAGTTGGAACAACGCCAACTACCGATTAACAATTATGTATAATATTAACCGACATTAACTTTTCAATAAAAAATATATGGAAATGTCATAATCAGAGTCAGTTTCAATTTTATTTTCTCCACATACAGAGTAACTACATAGAACAATAAACCGAAACCCGCTAGTCCATTACAGAAACTTCAACAGCTCAAAAAGAGCCAAAAGAAGCAATTAAACGAAACTTGGAAGGAATCAGTTAGCATCCAGTCTACAGTACAATCTATGTTACGAGGAAAAAAAGAGAGAGCGAATTTTGTAGTATGAAATAGAAGATGATGTACGAATGAGGAGACTGACCAGGTAAAGAGGATTTGATGAATAATTGATCGGATTGTGGAGGACGCCGGGAATTGCTGGAGTGAGTCAAAAAGCAAGAGCACCGAACCACCACCACTGCCATTGATGTTGCTGTGGGTAGAAAGAGAACGTTCATGTTCGAGTCTGCTCCTTTGTTTCAGAAAAGGTGACATTATCTAGATGAGAAAATAATTTAAATTTTATAATTGATGATTAAAAATTATACAAAAAATTTATATTCGAATTATTAGATTTTATTATTTATTGTATACGTAATTATTATTAAATTATAAAAAAATAAAAAAATTATTTATGATAATTTAATAACTATATATATTTTTTATTATTATTTTAATTTTTAAATTACTACTATAAATAATAATATTAATATTGTAACGTTTTATATAATTTTATATTAATTTTAAAAAATCAATCTATTTAGATGTAAATAGAATTGGATCGGTTATATGTAAAAATAATATTCGAATTAAAATTTTTTTTTATCAAATCCGAATTGAATTTAATAAAAACTGACAATTTCAATATATTACTCAATTTGTAACCCCAAATTACATTGATGCCAGTAGTGGCGCATTTTTAGGTTTCGGGTCGGTTAATTACAATCCAACTCTGATGTGCGATGGGCAAGGACGACTAGACTAATGTCTAATTGATTGTGTGTATATTTAGAGAATAATGTCCTAATTGGTAGCAATTGTGTGAATGCAAAGTTATATTATTTTCATTTTAAATTAAAATTCGAACTAATTTAATTAGTTTAAAAATATAAATTAAATTAAATTAATTAAAAATATAAAATTAATTCAAATCAAAGTAAAAAATTTAGATAGGTTTGAATTAGTTGTATTAATTTTTTTAAAAAATTTCTTTCTGAATTATGGCAATAAAGTTTTCTTTTTGAAAATATATTTAATTCTATAGGTTTTAAGTTTTATAATTTATATATATATACATATATGATATGATAATTGTTAATATTTAAGTTAAATATTAATCTATCTACATATAATAATTTAAATATATCTATCTATATTATATACATAAATATAATTAAAAGAAAATAGAGTTGGGATCGTAAACAACAATTATTGCATGTTAGGAAACGATGAATAATTTAAAAAATAAAAAATATAATATAATTAATACGTATATATATATGAATTAGTTTAATTTTAATAGGTTTTTGAAATTTGAAAAACAAATCAACTCATAATTGATAAAAGGTTTAAAATTTAAAACCAAACAAATTCGATGATCCTTTAAAATATATAAAATTTGATAAAATTGGTTCAAATTAATTTAGTTCTAATACTTTTTACCCACCCCTAATAACAATAGGTAGTTTTTGAATTGCTTAATCATATTTTTTTTTATTTTTAATATTTATTTAAAAATTTAAATATTAATAAATTATTTATTTTAATAAATTATTTAAAATATTAATAATATATATATATTTTTAGCTATTAACCATATATTCTTAAGTAAAATATAAAATATATGTTTACCTAACAATACAAAATTAATTATTTAAAATATTATGATTAACATTAAATTATATTTTTAATTTAATTTATTTAAATTATTGTGATTAATATTAAATCATATACATAGAGAAGTCTTGTGTTTCTTAAACATTAATGTTATAATTATTAGATTAAATAATAGATATATTATAATTTATTAAAATTGAGTATTTTAATTTTATAATTTATGAGTTAGATATTATTAGTTCTGTTATTTAAAAAAAATTACTTTTAATTTTATAATTTATTATAATATTTAATTTTTATAAATAATGAAATTATAAATATATATAATTAAATAATTTATATTAAAATATTATGTGATCTTTTACCTTTAACTTAGTAATTATAGAAATTTTGATTCTGAATTTATGTGTGCATGACTTACTACGGCGATGAAATAAATAATAATAATTAAGTTTCACATATATATATATAATATGAAGTAATTGGCTTATAATGGACATGAACGAGAGATGAATTAAATAACCACAATTAAGTTTGTTTTTTCTTCTTTTGTCATATTTGCAAATAATTTATATCATCAATCATAAATATTTTTTATTTATAAAACAAAAAATTATCTAATTATTTATAAATAATCTTTTGTTATTGAGGTATTAAAGAGATTGAGATGTAATTAACATGTGGTATATATGTTCTACATGAACATATTGTATTTTTATTCTTGGTTCATGAATTTTATCTTATCATATCATACTTGATTAAGGATAATGTTTAATAAAATAGTAAGATTTATGTTTCATTTAATATATTATTTAAATAAAATGATGATATTGAATGTAAAAAAAGTTATATTTTATGTACTCATATCAATTTTATCTACCTACATGTTAAATAATATATAGATATATTTATATATAATTTAGTTTTAAACTAATGTATTGGTACTGTTCGGTCCGTTACGACAATGAACAGTGACAACCGTATTGTATTATATTTTTACTCACGTACCATACGATACCGTGATGGGTTGGGTGGCCCGGTTGATACCTCTTTCATTGGCACACTTCACTGTTATTATCGAGCCATGTCCCTTTTAACTTTTTTAAACAAAGAATCTCGATTATATATTGCTTGCATTTAATGCATACGGTTGCAATATTGATGCCCACGGATGAGACATGAATATCGTACTGTAGAAAAAACAAGAAATAACTCTACACAAAAGAGTTCTCTAGTTTGTATTATTTTCTTCATGTTTTCATTACAATTGTATAGCTATTTATAAGGAAATTTTATTCCTTCAATTACTCTTTAAATTAAGCATTCCTTGATTTACTCCTTGAATTAAGCATTCCTTGATTTACTCCTTGAATTAAGCATTCCTTGTTTTACTCCTTGAATTAAGGATTCCTTGTTTTACTCCTTGAATTAAGGATTCCTTGTTTTACTCCTTGAATTAAGCTCCTTGTTTTATTCCTTGAATTAAGGTCCTTGTGTTTATTCTTTGAATTAAGAACTAATATCCAATACTCCCCCTCAAGCTGGATCCAGAAGATTTATGGATCCAAGCTTGGACAAAAGTCGTTGAAATTGATGAGAAGCCAAGGGCTTGGTGAAGATGTCAGCCAGTTGGTCGAAGCTTCTTGTATAATGTGTCTGAATCACCTGTGATTGAACTTGTTCACGAACGTAATGACAATCAACTTCAATGTGTTTCGTCCTCTCGTGAAACACTGGGTTTGATGCTATATGCATAGCTGCCTGATTGTCGCAAAATAAGGACATAGGAAGAGTTGTAGGAACACCTAAATCACACAGAAGACCTTTAAGCCATATCAACTCACACGCAGTTGAAGCCATTGCACGATATTCTGCTTCGGCACTTGATCTGGCAATGACAGTTTGCTTCTTACTCTTCCATGTGACCAAGTTTCCACCGACAAATGTACAGTAGCCAGTGGTGGACTTGCGATCAATTGCATTCCCTGCCCAATCAGCATCACAATACCCCATGATTTGTGTGTTGTCATTCTTCTTCATGATAATACCACGACCCACTGATCCTTTTAAGTAGCGTAAGATCCTTTTAACAAGGGTCAAATGCTCAAGTGTTGGGGAGTGCATGAATTGGCTCACAATACTTACAGAATATGTGATGTCAGGTCTGGTGATTGTTAGGTAGATCAACTTACCAACCAGTCGTTGGTAATAACTTATATCCCTGAGTGGCGTGCCCTTCAAGCTAGGTTTGAGCTTGCTGTCAAGAGGAGTAATGGCTGGTTTAGCATCGCTCATGTTAGCTTCCTTAAGCAAATCTAGGACATATTTCCTTTGGTTAAGAAAGAGTCCCTTGTGCGAGGTTTCCATTTCTATACCAAGAAAGTACTTCAATATCCCAAGGTCTTTAATTGCAAACCTTTGTCTGAGGGACTGTTTGAGGTTGAAAATCTCGTCAGCATTATCACCTGTAATTATCAGATCATCTACATAAATCAGCACAACCAATTTGCCCATAGCTCCTGTGCGAACAAATAGTGAGGAATCGGCATTGCTGCTTTTGAAACCAACACTAGTGAGAACTGAGCTTAGCTTGGCATACCAAGCTCGTGGGGACTGTTTCAAACCATAAATGGATTTGTGCAATTTGCACACTAAATTCAGTTCATTGCTTTGAGGATGCCCAGGTGGCAATTTCATATAGACTTCTTCTTTGAGATCACCATGCAAGAATGCATTCTTCACATCCATTTGGTACATGGACCACCCCTTGTTTACAGCCACAGACAGTAACACTCTTACTGTGTTCATTTTTGCAACAGGTGCAAATGTTTCTTTGTAATCCACCTCGAATGTTTGAGTGAATCCCCGAGCCACCAATCTTGCTTTATACCTCTCAATTGATCCATCTGACTTGAATTTGAGCTTATAGATCCATTTGCAACCCACAACTTTCTTGCCTTTTGGAAGTTTGGTGATGCTCCATGTGTTGTGTTGATCTAGGGCTTTAAGTTCTTCTTGCATGGCTTCCTTCCACACCTCTTGGCTGTTGGCCTCATGAAAGTTTTGAGGCTCACTGTAACTCGATATAGTGCTGAGGAATGCGGCATGGGTTGGTGTCACTCTCTTATATGACACATAATTTGAGATGGGATGTGTGGGTTTGTAGGTGACAAAGTCTTAAAGTCTTGTGGGAGGTTGCCTAACACGCATTGGATTACGTCGTGGAGCAGAAGGAGTTATCTCAGACTCGTTCACATCTTGTACCATATTGTGAGGATCATCTTGATTATCACCATCTTCATGCAGTGTACCATTAAGACGAGACCCTTCATTGTTATTTTCAGTGAGAGATGCATCAATGTTGACATAGCTGGGATCTTGTTGTTGTGGAGCCTTAAGTTCGATTCTTGGTAATGGAAACACATCCAAGATGTCATCCCCTTGACTTGTGATTTCATGTGACTTGCTAAAAAAAGGGTTAGTTTCATAAAATCGAACATCTTTAGACACAATTAATCTCCTAAGTTGGGGATCATAACACTTATATCCCTTTTGTGTAGATGAATAACCAAGAAAAATACATTTAACAGCTCTAGGATCCAATTTATCTCGATGATGAGATTGAATATGTACAAAACAGATGCAACCAAAGACTCTAAGGTGTGAAAGGTTAATTTTCCTTCCTTTCATGACCTCTAGAGGAGACTTGAAATCCAAGACTCGACTGGGTAATCTATTGATGATGTAAGCAGCTGCCATAACCCCTTGGGACCAGAATCTCTTTGGTACATTCATTTGTAGCATTAATGCTCTAGTTTTTTCAAGTAAGTCCCGGTTTTTGCGTTCAGCTACACCATTTTGTTGAGGTGTGCCAACACAACTTGTTTGATGCATAATGCCATGAATGCTCAAATATTGTTTCATGATATGGGACATGTATTCGGTGCCATTGTCAGACCTTAAGGTTTGAATTTTAGAAGAAAAGTGATTTTTAACAAGATTATGAAAGTCCTTAAATACTTCCATAACTTCATTTTTAGACTTTAAAAGATATAACCATGTGACTCGAGAGAAATCATCAACAAAAATCACAAAATACTTATAACCATCAAAAGATTCATTAATTGGTCCCCATACATCTGAATGAACTAGTTCAAAACACTTACTAGCCCTAGACAAGGAAGAATTAAAAGGCAATCTAGTGGCCTTAGACAAGTGGCAAGTTTCACATGCAATTTCATCATTTCCTAAGTTTGGAAATAAAGTTGACAAAATTGGTAGAGAAGGGTGAGCTAAACGTTGATGCCACAATTGATTATCTCGGATAGGATTAAACTTAGCTTGAAACCCTCTGGGATTGTTCTTGGATATGTAATAGAGACCATCTAAGTAAAACCCTTCACCAATCGTCTTTTTGGTGACACAATCCTGAAAAATGACATTGTGAGGAGAAAAAATGGCTAAGCAATTCAAGGTATTTGTGATTTTTCCTACAGACAGAAGTTGGAAAGGAAAGGAAGGTACATATAAAACTGCCGACTCGATTTCATCTGACATTAATTTTATTTTTTCCTTTCCTAAAACCTTTACATTCTCACCATTTGCAATTGAAACTTGAGAAGGATTTGCTAATTTTTCAAACTTATGAGACTTTGACACATGGTTTGTCATATGATCTGTGGCACCTGAATCTACAACCCAAAAATCATGCAACATATTTATTTTAAGAGCAGTTTTAAAGGCTTTTATGATACCTTGCATGTCCTCTTGTGGTATGAATTTTGTATCTGCCAAGAAGCCCGCAAACTTGCCTAGCAATGCTGTCGAGTTTCCTTCTTCTATGCTATCCACACAGTCAATTCTAGCTCCTCTTGTCTTGCTTTGAAGATACAACATAAACTCATTCATGAGTTCAGCTGGATTCGCTGTGAAGTTCTTGAATGGATCAGACCCATTAGAGGTAGAGGCAAAAACATGATTAGCACGGAGTCCAGTACGATTCACTTTCTGTAAACTCTTATCCTTTATAAAATCAGGTTTTAATTCTGGATGTAGAATCCAACATGTGTCCTTAACATGGCCCGTATGGTTGCAATGTTGACACTTCAAGTTTGGATGCTTCCCTTTGTACTTCCTCTCGTTGGTTAGATAGGCTCTTGCCTCAGGTGAATTAGCCATTGTATCCTTGTTCATGACTTTCCTTCTTACTTCTTCACGTTGAATTGTCGCACATACATTGGTGAAGGAAGGAAGTTCCGTATTCATGAGTATATGGCATCGTATATCTTCATATGTTGAATCCAGACTGGACAAAAGTTGAAATATCTTATCTTCTTCTGCTCTCTTTCGTAGCAGAGCTACATCGGTTGTATGAGGACGATATATTTCCAACTCATTCCACATGCTTTTCATGCTTCCTAAGAGTTGTACAAAAGGCTTGCCATCTTGTTGCAGATCTGAGATGTCTTTCTTTAATTGAAAAACTCGTGCAGCATTATTTTGACTGCCATACATTTCTTTGACCGTCTCCCATAGTTGGTATGCAGATTCAGAGTAACTGAATATTTCAGCTAATTTACGTTCCATGGAATTTAGGAGCCATGACATAACGAGCTGATCCTTACTAAGCCAGGATTCATAGGTTGGTGAGGAAACATCAGGTACTTCGATGCTTCCATTTATGAACCCCAACTTGGACCTTCCACCTAGAGCCAGAGACACTGCTCTTGACCAAGGCAAGTAATTAAACTCATTCAACAAGATTGAGCTTAATCTTTGATTTGGGTTGACATCCACCTCATGCATATTCATGAAGGAAAGCACTGATAAACTTTCAGCTTCTGATCCTAGCGGCTTATCTTCAGCCATTTCAAAGATTGAAGATGCTAAGATAATAATAAAGCAGAAGCAAGTTAATTTTCCTGCTCTGATACCATGTAGAAAAAACAAGAAATAACTCTACACAAAAGAGTTCTCTAGTTTGTATTATTTTCTTCATGTTTTCATTACAATTGTATAGCTATTTATAAGGAAATTTTATTCCTTCAATTACTCTTTAAATTAAGCATTCCTTGATTTACTCCTTGAATTAAGCATTCCTTGATTTACTCCTTGAATTAAGCATTCCTTGTTTTACTCCTTGAATTAAGGATTCCTTGTTTTACTCCTTGAATTAAGGATTCCTTGTTTTACTCCTTGAATTAAGCTCCTTGTTTTATTCCTTGAATTAAGGTCCTTGTGTTTATTCTTTGAATTAAGAACTAATATCCAATACGTACTGATAGTTTGTGGTGATTATTAAAAGATTTGAATCAATTTTAAATTTTGGTTTACGAGTTGCTCATCTCGTTTACTTGATAAAAATTATATATATATCAAAATACTTGATAAAAATTATATATATATATATATATATATATATATATATATATATATAAATACTCTCTTAATCAAAATCCTATATATATATAGGATTTTGATTAAGAGAGTATTTTTATATCAATTTGAGATAAAACCTAACTAAAATAACAGAATTTAATTAGTAAAAACAAAATTAAGCTCATTTTTATAATTTAAATAAATTAAATTATTAAACTCTAAAAAAAGTACTCTTTTGATTAATTACCATAGCTTAATAACCATCACCCATACTTTTTTTTTACAAATATATTTTTTATGATTAGGAATTTCATCAGACGGTTTTTTTTTCAGCAAAAACCTTCATCAAGCTTGAAAGCTAGGGTTTATCAAAATATCAATCATTTATTCGCTACACTAAGTCATATTAACCATTTTGGAGGCCTGTCGTCTTTTATTCGGTCCCTAATATCTAACCAATAGAGAGCAATTTCGGCTATGTGAATGAGGATTTTTCTCTTAACTGTGCTTCTTTATTTTATTTTCTCGAAATGTTTGGTATTTGAATTTTGACAATTTATTCAAAAGTTATCATGTTTCATTATTAAAAATTTATAAAATATAAACATAATTAAATTAGAAAGAATGAATAAATTATTTATAAATGTAATTATTTTTTTATTATATTTTTCAAAGGTTTTAAACAAAGAACGTTTCTTAGTCATGTCTAGAGCATCTAATATCAAAATACCATGTGATATTTGATTTAGCTTTAAACGTTACATGGGTTACAAAGTAGTGCAATTCAAATTTCTTAACCCATTATCTTTTAACTTTGGACATTTAAGTTACTGGTTTTTTAGGTTCTTCTTTTTGTGTAATTTTTACAGTAAAAACTTTACATTTTGAAATTTTTTGAGGTATCCTAGAAACATTTGTATAGAATCATAAGTATAAAGAAATCTACACTTAGGTCTAATGTGTCATTTTCTACTACAATGATGATAGATGAGAACAAACTGAATTTGCTTAGAATGATAAGGTGCAGAAACTACCTTCCCTGCTTGAGAAACAGTGGATTTTACAAATTGAGTTTTGGATGATGAAGGTGTTGACTATTCATCTATGTATCAAAGACATCTCTTATCTTTATGTGGCTTTTCATAGTCCAAGACTTTTTGTCAATTTTTCACAACTTATGGTCAAATTCCTCATCGTCTTTTTAGCAATACTAAGCACTTGCTTAAGTTTTTTGGTTTCCTCATTAGTTTTTGCAAGACTCAAATTCAGAGTATTAATATGTTCAGACAATTCATTTTTATCATTTTCTAGGCTAGAGGATTTTTTTTGTAAACATTGATAATATCATTAAGTTTAGTTACTTCAGTAAGTAGTTTATCTCTCTTTTTCCTGGCACTTAGACAATCTATGAATAGTTCATCATAATTTGATACATTAAACTTAGACAATAAGAGAGAAGAGTATAATTTCTCATTTTTTTCATTCGAGTTAGAGTCGGAGTAATTGTAGTGTTCTTTGATAGTTATTATGAAGGAAAAATAGTTAGTGTTATCATCATCTAAGTTACTAGCATTGTCCAACTCACTTTCTGTGTCACTGAGTGTAACATTAAAGGTTTTTCCAAATTTCTTTTTATTGTTAACACATTCTGTAGAAATATGACCAAATCCCCCACAAGTAAAGCATTGAGGAATATTAGGCTTACTTTTCTTACTGTCAAGGCTAGAAGGCTTGATTTCTCTTGACTTTTGGTCCTTCGAACAATTGGATTGTACCTTGTTGGATTGATTATTCTATTGACCCTTCTTCTTCATGAATTTTTAACTTTTCATGCTAACAAGACTAGTGACTCATTATTCATATCTTCATCACTATCAGAGATGTCCTTTTTGGAGCTTTTGAATGTCACATCCTTGTTTTTCTTGGGTGCATCAAGAGTAAGGTCATAGGTTTGGATTGACTCGACAAGTTCATCAATGTTTAGCTTGTCCACATTATTTATTCCCTCTATTATACTTTCATCTTATAATCTACTATTAAAGAGCTTAGGATTTTATGTACTTGTATAGATTGTGAAATTTTCTCACAAGATTAGAACAAACATTAGTGATATCACAAAAATGAGCATAAAATAGATCAAAAGTTTCAATGTTTCTTATATTAATAGAATCAAATTGAGATGTTAGCAATATCTCAATTTTGTTTGTTTCACTTAGGAAGTTCCCTCATGAACAAGAGAAAATGCATTCCATGCATATTTAGTAATCTCACAGTTAAAGATGTAACATAACTCATCCATCGACACAATAGTAAAGATTGAGCTCAGACCTTTTTGGTTTGTCCTACTAAGGGTGTGTTATTCAATGGTTCAGTCTCTTCTTTTCTTTATCATTGTTACACCATATTTCGTTACTGAAGGTGGTTCCCAACCATCAATAATAACATCTCATGCCTTTTCATCTTGTTTGAGAAAGGCTTGTGTGTGAGCCTTCCAATAAGGGTAGTTATACCCCTCAAAGAGTGAGGGTCTAACAGATGACCAATCTTCTTTCATTTGGTCCATAAGTAGGAGTTTTTGTCTCTAAGGATTAAACTCACTAAGTGTGTTTAGTGTCTTCTCTGATACCAATTGAAAGTTTATAAGATAAAGACCTAATTAACCTAAAGGAAGTGAATAGATTATTTATAATTTTATCAATTTATAATTTTGCAACCTAAACAAAGCGGTCAAACATGTAATCACGTGTAAGAATATAATGCAAAAATAAAAGACTAACACACACTAATTTTATGTGGAAGCAACCTAGGCCACAACCATGACCTAAGAGAAAAACCAGCGGTCCACCGTACCACCTAATTTTCCACTACAAAAATCAAATGTTCAAGTAAAAACTCAGTCTTATACTACCCTCCCTAGATACTATCTCAATGCACTTTACTTACTAGCTTTTGCTCTGTTTTCACAATTTCTGAAATTAGCGTAAGCAGATTTCAGACCAATATTCCAATGAGCTTCTCACCAATCAGATACGTTCACGAATCAATTGTAAAAGGGTTAGCATAAAAACACAAGTACATGTGTGTGTTCTAGAACGAATTTAACAATGAATATTCCTAACTAGATGATTCAAAATATATGTCACTTAAATCAAATCAACTGAAAATTTTAGAGCAAAAAGATTAAGCCTAAGTTCACTAAAAGTAGCTTCTTTAAAATTTAATAATTAAATCAAATAATTATGATTACTTACATAATTATTTGATTTAAATATACCAGATAATAATCATAGAATAAAGTTATATGAATACAAAAAATATGAAATAAATAAACTAATAAATATAAAAGTTTAAAAACACAATTATCAATTTATGATTATATCAATTAATATCTCTTCTAATAAATCACTCTAACTATATATATAACTATAACCTACTAGTATTTAAGTTAAAATATTTTAGAATTTATTATTTAAAGCCTTAAAAATGTTAAGACATGTCTAAAAAATATTTATTTAAACATATTTATCTAAGAGATAATTAATTGATAATTTTATAAATTGATTAAAGTTTAAATAAATATTTTAGCACTAAAAATAATTTTAATTTTATGAATATATACTATTAAAAATAATTTCAAATTTATGAATATGTACAATTAAATACATGAATACAATCCTACGTATCGTAGTTATAAAAAATATATTTGAAATACGATTATCTAAAACTCGAATATTTATTCAATTTTTTTTATAAACTTGATAACAGAATTAAAAATAAATTCACAAATAAATATTTTATTCACGAAAATAAGAAATAATTATATTACTAACTGTCGTGTAAATTGAGATTTCAACTTGAATTTTTAATTTACATTTTTTTTCGAATTCATAAACCATATTCACAAATCCCGTACCCGTACGAACTTGAAGAGCGTTAATATTTTTACCCCTCTCTCTCTCTTTATTTATTTATTTTTGTTTGTATGGCATCGTCATTTGTATTTTGTTACATCTTGCTAGTCCATCAAAAAGTCCTCTTCTACCTAGATTTTGGGTCCTTCGGGCTTCTTGGAATGCCAAATGTTAATGTGACTTGACATTTAGGATGGTTTTAAATCTTAATACGGCATGCTCTAGGAACCAATTTTCCTCTGTCCTGCTCATTTGCAGGAAAAGACACTTTAGCGTGTCACCTCACTGTGACAATTCATCATCAAAGTGGTTGTTATCCACCCCCTCCCCTCCCCTCTCTTCTTTTAGCAGGCTTGATGTATCAATAAAAGCTATGTAGCTCTTGACTTATCAGACCAGTGATTGTTATACATTTTATGTTGCTTATGCTAGTACTATCTATCAATTATTTGTGTAACATTCAAGATTCAGAGATGCATCCTTGGGTGTCCGAAGAGTTATCTGACATGGAAACTCATATAATAACTTCAGGTGTGTGGATCACCGGAACCTATCTCCCAAGCTCTGGAATATGGCACCACACTGAGCGGCATCTTAAGAAAGTAGTCAAAGGAACCCCAGTAGAAAAACTGTTCCATGCTTCAATCTGTGAACATGCGCATCCGCTGCCTGATGACAATGTACTTGTGTGATTTTCACTTTTCAGAATGTTCTGCTGAGCTTTTTATATGCTTAGCAATGTCTCAATGCTACCTGCGGCTATGTTATTAGAATATTTGAAAACCACACTTTGAATGGTGTTGTCTCTTTTAGGAGAACATAAAACGTGAAAACATACACGATCACAAATAAAAAATTTGATAAGTAAGTTATCGTTACCACTAAGATTTGTCATGAGTATTAAAATTATCTCTCTTTAATTTTATCCAAAACGATAGTTGATTAGAACAAATTTAAGAAAAGAGTTTAATAACAAAATAAAAGAAATCTAGGATTGCAGTTTTTCATCAAATTAATCCACTCAAAACATTTTATTTTCTTTTAATTTATATTTTTTAGTACATTTAATTTGTCAACCGTAAACTTCTAATTTAATCCATACATCTCTTTCGAGCTCCGTATAAACACACCTCGTTAAATTAATTCACTATATTCCTATGAGAATTAAATTCACCAAGATTCATTACGTTCTAAGTTCTCAAATGACCGCACATACAATTAGGGTATATTTTTATCCTTCATCATACATGTCATTCTATCTATGAGCAATATACACAAAAATGACTCTTTCAAGTTTATTTAAGTGTCACAGATCATTTGATAAAATTCGTAAATAATCAAAAACATTAATCACAAAATAGAATAAACAAATCGAACGTCTTATAAATCGCTCAAAAATAATTAAAATCAAAACTTTATAAATTTAGATAAAATACAACCCTAGAAAAATTAAATTACTTCATAAATTTAAAATAAAATTACAGCAGATACAGAAAATGAGATGAAGACCAAAGAAAAATTAAATCAATTTGGATCGTCAATATTTGGCACACGCAGAACACAACAGAAGCCAAAAATGGCTTCTACGTGTTCCACAGTCCACCCCCGAATACTACTAAAAATCTCAAATTCTAAACTCTCAAAACTTTTTTTCTCTATCATACTATCCCCTATTTATAACATCAAATTGCTAAAAAATATATACATTTAAAAATATATTTTTTAATACACGCGGGGGACAGAGAGATATGGCAAAAATAATAAAATATTACGCGTGGGGGACAAAACTGGTATCGAAAACGCGTTTAAATTTGAGTGGGAGAGCCATCCGTTTCTATTTTGCTTTTCGATAAACTTTGTCATGTGTTGCGATCTGATTCGCTGGAACAAATAGTGGGACACGTAGCAGCTCCTCATTGGTTGCAGGGAACGAGCACATGTGTATCGACCGCACGGGAAAATAGGCATGCAAACGTGGGGGGACAACGGCTAGAACGCGTCAAACACGTGGGTCCCACCTGCACGCAGGCCTGCGTGGCAAGTGGGCCCCACTCGGGCACCGAGCCACGTGATAGAGAGAAACCTGCACCCACTCGCGTTGGTCGGGTGTGATAGAGACGCACGCATTATAGCCATTTCTTCTCTGATCTGACGATCCCCGTTACGCGCGTGGATTAGGGCGCGTGGACTTCTTCTCACCTGCGTAGAAATTTAAACTTTAATTAATTACATTTTGACCCACAAATTTAATTCAAATTACATTTTAAATTTTCTTTAAATACAATTAAGCCCTTTTCTAATTTAAATTATATTTTCAACTTTTATTAATTGCAATTAAGGATTCTTTTATTTGAAATTATATTTTTGGACATAAATTTGCAATTAAGTAAGTTTTCGATACAAATTATTTAATTTTCTTAAAATATATAAAAAATGGTAAATACTAATTTATTAAACTAAAATTAACTAAAAATATGAAGAGCATAGCAATTATAATTAATAAAATAGATGAAAATAACTATATAAAATACAGTTATCAAGTGGTAAGAGCTTCCCACAAGCCAAGCATCGGATTTGAGCAAACGTGAAGCTTGGAGCGGAAAAATTGAAAAAGAGACCGAGATACACTTTTGGTGAAGATATCAGCAACCTGTAAATGATAGGGTACATACTGAGTGCAAAGTTTGTCAGTAACAACAAGTTCCCGAAGAAAATGGTAGTCTATTTCAACATGCTTGGCACGCTTGTGAAAGATGAGGTTAGAACTCAGCACTTTTGTTGTCACAAAGAAGAAGAGCCTGTTGTGAAAGAGAAATTCTAAGGTTACGAAGAAGATGTGTGAGCCAAAGAAGTTCAACGGCAATAAGAGCAAGAGCACAATACTTAGACTCACAACTTGAACGAGACACAGTAGGTTGCTTCTTGGCACTCCAAGAAACCAAGTTGTTGCCAAGGTAAATAGAATAACCAGAAGTAGAGTGATAAGTGTCAGGACATCTTGCCCAGTCGGCATCAGAGTAAGCAACTAAAGCACTAGGAGCAACAGATGGACGAAACATGAGACCAAAATGGAGTGTACCCTTAACATAGTGAAGAATGTGTTTGACTGCAAGAAAATAGTCTTCGGTCGAAAAGTGTATAAATTGACTAACAGATTTGACAACGTAAGTAATATTGGGATGCGTGATAGTCAAATACTAGAGAGTACCAACAAGAAAATAGTAAAGAGTGAACCATCAAAATATATGTACTAAGAGACAACCATATGAGTGTGAACAGACTTGTTGTCAAGTAACTAAGCTCGTGTGAGAATGTCCCATGCATATTTAAGTTGACTGATAAATAGACCATCAGTGGTGGATGTGGCTTCTAGACCAGAGAACCCAAATCCTTAGTAGCAAACTCATAATTAAACTTACGAGTAAAGTTGTCAAGAGAAGAGTTGTTGCTTGTAATAATGATGTCATCAACATAAAGAAGCAAATAAATAATGTCAGTCTGGTTGTGAAAGACAAAAAGTGATGTGTCGGCACGATTGTAATAAAAACCAAGTTGAATGAGAAAGGAGCTGAATCGTTGAAACCAGGCATGAGGAGCCTGTTTGAGTCCATAAAGAGCTTTTTTCAACTGACAAACATGATTGGGAAAACAAGGGCCAATATACCTGGGAGGTTATTCCATAAATACAAGTTCAAGAAGATGACCATTAAGAAATGCATTCTTCATATCAAGTTGGTAGAGAGGCCATTTATTGGTTATAGCAAAAGAGAGTACAACACGAACAATAGTAGCCTTGATAATCGAACTAAAGGTATCAGTGTAGTCGAGACCAGGTACCTGTGTCTAGCCTTTGGAAACAAGGCGAGCTTTGAGGCGCTCAATGGATCCATCAGGTAAATATTTGGTTCGAAACATCCATTTGAAGCCTACAATATTGGTGTTAGTAGGTCTAGGGACCAAAATCCAAGTACGATTATTTTGCAAGGCCTGAACTTCTTCATCCATAGCGATGAGCCAAATGAGATTTTTGGCAGTAGATTTGAATCCTTTGGGCTCAGTGGAGGCAAGGAGAGTAGAGAGAAGACTAGAGGAGCCCAAGAAAGCAAGATTCGTCGGGTGGCGAGGTTTGAAAATGTCAACTTTGGCTCGTGTGAGCATGGGATGAGAAGCCATTGGAGTAGCCATAATAGAATCAAAAATAGATGGCTCAATGATAAGCTTAAGAGAAGCGAATGGTGGCAAAGATGAACCTGCAAGCGAATCATTGTCTTGCAAAAACTCAGCCAGTGGATCAGTACAAAGACTACACAAGTTAGATTCAGATTGTCTAATGTGTTGGGAATAGGTATAGGGAAAGATGATAGTATGGCTATAGAGGGAAGACTAGGTTCCAGAAAATTTGAAAATTGAAGTAATGATATGGGTTGAGCATAGGAGGTATCGAGGAAGGGAAAGTAAGTCTCATCAAATTGAGCATGTCAGGTGAAATAGATCCTAGAGGTGGTTGGGTCAAGACAGTAGAACCCTTTGTAAGAAGGGTTGTAACCCATAAAAATACAAGGAATACTACGGGGGGGAAATTTGGTAAGCATATAATCATGTAAACAAGGATAAACACGACAACCAAATGGATGAAAATTTTCATAATTTGGAGAGGAACCATATAGGAGCTCAAAAGAGGACTTACCTCCAAGAAGTAGTGTTGGAAAACGGTTGATAATGTAGGCAGTAGTGCTAAAGGCGTCAACCCAAAAGCGAGGAGAAGTGTGAGAGTGAAAAAGTAGTGCCAAACCAATTTCAATCACATGACAATGTTTTCTTTCTGTGCGACCGTTTTGGGCAAGAGTATATGGACAAGAGAGTTGATGATGAATGCCAGAAGTACGAAGATGAGTTTTAAAGCAATTGCTAGTAAATTCTACACCACCGTCACTTTAAAAAAATTCTACGAGAAGAATGCTAATTTTCCACAAATTTTTGAAATTGGATAAAGGTATCATAAAAGTCATAATTGAATTTTAATGGATAAAGTCAAGTGAAACAAGAATAATCATCAATGAATAAAACATAGTAGACAAAACCCAAATTTGATTTTACAGGGAAAGATCCCATATATCACAATGAATAAGATCTAAAATATTAGACCATCGACGGTCATTACGAGAATAAGGAAAACGATGACTTTTTGCAAGTTGACATGTATCACATAATGTATGAGGCAATAATAAAGATGTAAGATAAAATTGTCCTTTTTTATTTAAAAAAAAGATAACATGGTGGTTTACATGTCCAAGGCGATCATGCCATAAATCATATGAAGCATGAAAGGATTTATTTTTAAGGACAAAAATAAAAGCGAAATGACCTCGCTCTAGCACATATAAGCCTCATTCTCTTTTACCCGTTGCCACCACCCTTCTCGTTTGGCAATTCTAAACAGTGATCAAAACATTAGTAAAAGTAATGGATAATGGAAAATCATTTATTAATTTACTAATGGACAAAAGATTTTTTGTGAGGTGAGGTAAAACCAAAACATCTAACAGATGAAGATTCAGGGAAGGGGAAATTTTACCGGTGTGGATAATAGGTAGTGACGCACCATTCCCTACAATCACACAATCCTTACCCATGTGTGGATTGGGCCAAAGTGGAGTGGACTAGAGTCATATTGGCGGAAGCCCCTAAATCTAAAAACCAGTTTGAAGCTTCATTTTCAGACATGGAGTAGGAAGCATTGAAGGATTCGGCAAGTTGTTTCGATTGGGTATGGGTTTGTTGGTCATAGCGTTTCCGGCACTGATCAACATAGTGACCTTCTACGCAGTAGAGTTGGCACTGTGGTGGGCGGAAACCTTGAGTGGGTTGGGCACGACCTTAGCTGGAATTGAACGAATCATAGCTGGAGCCATTTCCTCGACCACGTCTAAAGCAAGAGGAGCCACCCCCGCGTAGAGAATACCAACGGTGAGCGATGAATGCTACAGCTAAAGACATTGAAGTCTCAAGAGATTTTTGAAAGATTTCAAAACTCTCAGCTAAGATCTGGGAAGTAAGGGAGATGCGTTTGTGCCATTTGAGCAGTGAAGAAGTTGGAAAAATTGTGTTCGAAGCCATGAAGAAATTAGTGAACTTTGTCCATGCCATGAAGCTGATCGCAGATGGTCTTGAAAGCACGAGCATAAGCAGTGACTGGACGGGTGCTGCACTTCATCAATTGGAGGCCATCTTTGAGATGTATTTCACGTGCTTTAGATCGGTGGCTGAAAGTATTTTCGAGAGCGGTCTAGACCTCGCGGGATGTGGAAAGGCCGACGGCTTCAGCCATGGATTCCTCTGTGAGAGACGAGAGGAGGAGGCTTAGTAGTCGTTGATCAATGGCTTTCCATGCCAAGTTTTTGGAATTTGGTGTTGAAGAGGTAGGATGATCAAATAGAGGTGGTGACTCAAGGGTACCATCCACATGACCCAATAGACCTTGACTCTCAAAAATGGGGAAGAAGTTGGCTCTTCCATGAGAGATAATTAGAAGAAGATAGTTTCATTGTGATCATGTGAATCATGATGTTGAAGGGAAGAAGTGTCATATTCTCTGGAAGTCTTCAACACAGTATGTAGCATAACTATTCTCTTTTGCCTTGGCTGATGTGGTTTGCATAGATGCCTATATTCTCTGGAAGTAGCCCATCAAATATACTACCAGATTCACATGCTTCTATATATATTACCTTTTACCATAAAACAATGGATTACTATATTGAAACCCAATAAAAAAATATTTAAGCTCTTTTCTTAGTAGCTACCAAACAATTTTTTTTTATAAAAGTACCATGCTTTTGTAAGTCTTAGTGGCATGCTTCTTCAGAACATCTACAAGATCTTTAGCATAAACAAATTCACCAACAGGCATCCCTGTATACAAAAAGCAAATAGGATAGTATCAATTACAAATACCTCCTTTTAAATTTTTTGAAATATCAAAAAAATTCCATAGGTTTGAAAATAACAATTATGCCCTTTATTATCTTTATTTCTTAACTTTTTAAAGGAGTTATTTGCAATAAAATTAATATATAAGTTATGAAATTTGAGGAAGAATATTGTAATAAAATAAGGATAAAATAGATGTAATTGTCTAGTTTTTAAACTTAAAGAATGTTTTTGTAATTTTAGAAAACTTCAAGGGGCTCTCTAATATTTTTCCCTTAAGCATATGTCAAGATAATGTGTATATATTATATATACACACACACGGAATAAAAGTAGACTTAGAATAGCTTCATTTTTTTCAATAAATAAGAATTTTAACCTTAAAAATAATAATAAAGGAAGCAATATTAGGAAGAACCATATGACTCTTAAATAGTAATATGCTCTTCACAAAAAAAAATTTATAACAATATTATCACAATATAAATTTTAATACTACAAGAATATTTCATTAATGACAACTCTATCTAAAAAGTAGTAGTATTAATGTATAATGAATTTTTTAAATAAAAAATATATTTTATACATTTTTATAGTGACTATAACAAATGGTATTGTATCAATATCATTACTATTTTTTATAACTATATTATTTATAATCTTATAATTATATATCAAATTTAACAAAAGTTTATTAATAAAGAAAATAACAAAAATTTGGATGGATAAATTACTAATAATATACTAACCAAGCAACCCAGGGCTTCCATGGTCTGCATAATAAATGAAAATATGATCATTTGGTCCACTATCTAGAACCTTGCTACTACCTCCAGTTAGAGCACTCTTATTTCCAAGAAGTACTGCATATAATTTTTTAGCCGTGACGCTATCACCTGTATAATCCTGTAAATATAAAATGTATGAGGATAACAATATATATATATATAAAAGAATTTAAAAATGAAAAATAAAGAGAACCTTTGGAACATCTTCGTAGACATCCTTCCCATCTGGCTTGTTGATTATAACACCTGGTCTAGGGTTTTCAGGACTAAATGCAATGTCATCATACATGAAAACAATAATATTTTCATCTTTAAGCCCACCTTCACCAATTGATATGCATGACATACATCAGCCTGCAATATTCAAAATAATTATAATTAATATACAAAACATATATATAATAAAGGGTAAGCCTATTGCTAAACAAATTTTGGTTTTTGCTATTATGATAACGTTTTTCTCAGTTCGGCTCACACAATCATAGATCATACAATTAAATAACTATAATCAAATAAATAAATAAATAAAAGGTGAACAAGAATGACAATAATAATTATGAATTTTTATTTTAAGTAAAAATGATTTAGTTAATTGATTAAGGATTAAATTGATCACCTGGTGCCTATAGTTGCTATAGTCATTGGACCCAGCAACTAAGACAGCCCATCTGGTTCCGTTTCGGCTTTCGTTCTCATTCATAACATTTGTAATGAGACACCAGCTTTTAGTAGCAATCAAACTCAGGATTGAGAGGTAAAAGTATGCCATATGATTGAGCCAACCCATTCTTCTATATGTAAATTAAACAAATAAACCAAAAACGAAATTTTATTATCTATATATGGACTTAGAAAGAATATTTATATTTCTATTATAAAATTTTAAAATATGTTAAAAAAGTAAGAGCTATATATATATATATATATTAGTTATCAAATAAAAAGTTCTATATATAACTGACTAAGAATTTTTTATAAAATAGTAAAAGTGAGAAAGCAATGAAATGAGATATTGAATTCTATTAACTCTTTCGTACTTAAGAAGACATTAGGCCAAGTCTATATATACTTGTTATAATCCATCTTTAATGGTAGGGGAAAATGTTTGAACCACACTAAAAATATTATTTGATATAAAAAGTGAAAAATGTTGTGCAAATCCTTTTGTTTAGACTTCAGAGACTTTTTAGGCCATTTGTTTGGAATATGTGTGTAAGTTCTATACTCTTTTGTGTTTTGTTAGCTTTTTTGTGTAAAACATAATGTTTATTTTACTTAGTATATCTATATTCCTCTATATGAGGTTGGCTATTAACGATCAATAATACACCTACGCACCTAATTAGGTATATTTTGTATAAAAACATGTTATACATACACACATATCACATGGATGATTTTCTTAGTATGCATGCAAAGTCGCTTGCTCGTCGATATTGTCAATCATATTTTTGGTTTGGTTTGAGTGTCAATAATTATGAACATTACTCAACAATTTTGGGATAAAAAAAATGTGATTTTTGGCACCTTGATAAGGTTCTCGACAAGGACCTAATCAGACCCCTCGACAAACCCCCGATGAGATAGTCGATGAGGTTGGCTATGAGCATGAGTGAGCTTTATAAATACCTCATCTTCTTATTTCCTATCCAGACAAAATGTAATGAAGTTCTATCAAATTGACATCTCGTTTTTTTTTTGTTTTTGAATCACTATTACCTTGAGTGTTTTCGATATTAATAATTTGTGACTGTAGGTAAAACCATGATTTTGAGTGCTGAGTACTCAAGGTGTGTTTATATGTGGTTTTATGTGAGGAGTATGTGTGGTTGTGAACCATGTGTTGGTTGGTAGTTACCTTTGTACAATTTTTTCTTATGTGAAGAGCATATGTGGCTATGAGCCATGTGTTAGCTGGTAGTTGCTAGGATGTAACATTTTCTTATGTGTGATCTATGTGGTTGTGAGCCATGTGTCGATTGGTAGTCGTTATGATGTAATTTTTTCTTATGTGATAACTACTCTATAAGAATGGATTAAATTGAATTGTTTGAGTTCTCATTTTTTTTGTGCGATAAAGTGAGATTGGGTGGTTTAGTTGTTTTTTTCTCAAATCATTAATTATGTGTAGTACATGGATTGATTGTCTCCCCCATGTAGACAATTTGTGATTCATGGATTGACTGTGTGTCCCACGATGGTTATTGATAGTTCATGATTGAGAGTGATCCTCATGGTTGACTGTTTATTTCACTTCATATTATTGATCTATGATTACTGATCACACCACATTTGGTGGTGTTAGCTTTGAAAGAAAGTTGTGTTCGTGTGTCGAATCAGGTTGTTACGGAGGCATCAAAAGAGGGCAATCATAGGCAGTTCAAATAGTGATTCGTGCTAATAGAGGTAATGAGGTTTTATTTCTATTATGATTGTAATTATTTTATTGCTCAGTGGATTTGTTTGATGTCAATTGATTTTCATAAGCAACTCCATGATGTTACCATATAAGTAGGGGTTTTATATGGGTTTAACTCGTTATATCTATTGTTATGCATGATCTATTGGTATGTTATTATAATATGAGTTTATATCGTGTATGTACCAACATATTAGATTTAGAATATACTTAGAAAGCTTATTTGATTTGTGTAGTTGCATGCTTCCTTTCACTTTCTCATAGCATGCTTATAGCTTTCTAATTATTGTTTTTGCTTTATAATCATGTGTTTTTGGTATGAGTCTCTAGGGAGTCTGTATCTTCTCACTTTGGTTATGTACCAAATGTTAGACTCTTTCTTTTAAATAAGTTGTCTTTTGTTTGATTGTATGCTGTAAAAGTACTATCATCATTTACCATATATATTCTCACATATAAGATCTTGAAGTAATTGAAAATCATTTATAGCTTTTCAGTATGTATGACTGCTCATATGTTGTGTGATATGTTTATGCATGTTGTTAACTTGGATAAGAACTTGTGAGGCATACTGACAGTAGTGTATTTATCATAGTTTGTCCTTCCTTATTAATGGTAGGTTTTGTTGTATGTTGAACTGAACATGTTATTTTGTACTTTCATTGTGTGATTTACTTAATTCACGTTTGTGAGACTGGTTTGGTCGAATTAATATAAATCTCGTGAAAAGAATCCATAGATTGGTCTCTACACTCTTCATCTAAGTCCCAATTATCTATTTGAGTTGGAAGAATAATTGATTTTCGTGTAATTGTTACTCCATATAGAATTTTCAATGTGTTTTTAAGTCCTTTTCTTTGTGAAAAATGTGTCAAGAAAGAATAAAGTTAAATTTCTATCTAATTTTTTTAAAATATAACGGAATAACACATATAATACATGTATATTTGTATTATTCTGATAGACTATCCAATAAATAATTTTGAATTATAAAATTATTCAAAAAAATTAACAAATTATTTCAATTAATTTTAAATAATTTGTTTTATCATTTATTGTGTATTAGACAATGAAATTTTTGTTTAAGTGTTATTGAAAATTTTATTAAAATTTGTGTAATATTTTTTATTAAATATTAATTTTTTACGCATATAATTATAAAAAATATAAACATATATGTGACATATGTATTATTATATTATATTTAACAAAAAAAATAATATATTTTTCTTAAATAAATTAACTTAAAAACACATTTTTTAAATAAATTACTAACCAATACATTTAGCTCAAACAAATGGATATTCTTGATACTTTATCCCATAAAATAAAATATAAAAACATCTGCCATGAAGGAAAACCCATGCATAGGTTTGTTTCCATGTTTAGCACCGACGTTAATGGTAAGCATTAATTTTCTTCCATGAAGGAAAACCCATGCATAGGTGCGTAATTCCGTGTTCAGCACTGGCAAGCATTAATTTTCTTTATTTTGCCAATTTGATTTCCTCCAAGTGAAATCCAATGAAATTGAAATCATAAATGTACATAAATTTTCATCTAAATTTGTATTCATATTGATTATAGTAAATTATACTCTAGATAACATCAATAGATAAAAGATATATTTGGTTGGTGAGATGGTGAGAATAGATTCACGGATAGTATAGGTATTTATATTTCTTTATTTGTTTGAGTTTTTATTGTGAGAAATTGCAATTCATTTGGAATACATATTCTCTTTAGATCAGGACTATGTATTATTTTACTTGAGGAGAAGAATAGTTATTTCTTTGAACAAGCGAACATGATTACAATGTACTTAAAAAAACTCTCAATTAATAATAAAAATATTTATATTATTAAATATAAAAGGTATTTTAGAAAAATTAGATAAAATTAATTAATTTGTTTTCTTATTCCATAATAATTAACTACCCAACAAATAAGAATACATTTCCTAATACAAGATTTTATTCGCATGAACTGTTATTCTTAATCAATTTTCTCAACTTGAAATTCAGACATAGGTGAAAATATTTAGATATATTTTTTATGAAAATATCAAAAATATTATTGTTATCAACAAAAATTTTGAATTTTTTTATAAAATTATGATTTTTTTTATAAAACATCAAAAAAATTAATTATTTATATTTTAAATCAATTTTTTATTTAATATATATTTTTAAATACTTAAAATATTTATATTAATCAATAAGTTGATCAATTAATCAAAATATTATATAATAAATGTATATTTTTTTTAATATTTTAGAATAAGTAGTTAAAAAATTTAAAATTATTAAATAAACTATTTAATTGTATTAACTATTAAAAATAAATAAACCTCGATATTATCAAAATAAATTTTATTGATTTGTTATTTTTAAAAGTACTTATAATTAGGAGTGACATAATAAAACTTACTCTTTAATGTAACCTACATGTCCAAACAATAATATAAAACATTAGAAAATAAACACATGTATGTTGATTTTGTACTTAAGAATTGGATTGAATATCATAGTTGCTCACTAAATAGAGTAATATATGATATAATTTTCTATTTTTTTACCTATTCATTTCATATGTATAATAAATATGCTACAAACAATAAAAAAGAAAATATATTCTTTTATATAAAAGTAAGAAAAAATTAAATTAAAATTATTGTTTAGAAAAAAGAAGAAAATAGAAAAATAAATTAATAATTGATATGTTTTAATAATTTAGCTCACAATATTCAGGATATTTTAGCAAAAAAGACATTTAAATAACATTTAAACGATATTTTTAATAATTTTATGATAATTTAATAAAAAATATGAATATTATATTTAAATATTAAAATATATAAAATAAAGATATCATTGACATTTTCTTAATTATAAGCAACAACTATTAAATCCAAATAGGGATGGCTCAAAGAGTGTAGAGGCGTAAGGTGAATTATGAAATTGGGCCTTAAAGATTTTTCATATTTAAATAATATAAATAATAATTTTTGTTTTTGTTTTTGTTTTTAACCATTTATATATATACCACTAGTATATATTTTTCTATGTTATTACTAATTGAAGTTTCTTTCTCAAACCATACAAATAATAAGTATACATTTGAATCAAGCGTAAAAAAATATTCATTAAGAAGCTTATATAAAATATATAAAACTAGACAAATTTAACAATCTTAAATAAAGACTGATATTAAATTTTCTTTATAAAATATAACTGATAAAATAAAAATTGAATAAATAATTAGATTATTTTCAAAGATAATAAATTAAAATTAAATTTGAATAAGGAAGGATAATCAGTTAAACTTTTCTATAGAGTGATTTGATAGTTAGTGTAAAAGAAATTTATTATTTTTTTAATAGTAATTATTTTAGGAGAAACTTTGAAATAAATGAAAAGTTAAAATTATCTGTATGCTTATTTCTAAATAAAGAAAATAGATGCACAAGATAAAGTTTGAAAGTTAAAATAAACATTTTAATCAAAAATGTGAGTTCTTGTTGTTTAAGATCACAGTTAATTATAAAAAAAAAAGATATAATATCAAAGAAAATTATTTCACGAAATTTATTATTTAGAATGATACTTGAGTATTAATATATTTGTGGGCTTTTTTATTTGTATATGTAATTAGATTCTTTGATATAATATTATTTCAATGAATTAATGAATATTTCATTTATCTCATTATATATTTATATGTACTGGTGACAAAAATTGGGGTCCCTGTTTGGCTAAGGCTTAAAGCGTCCACCTCATTTACGTAAGAACGAGAAGCCTCTTAATCCAAAACAAAAGAGTCAAAGCCCTAAAAAACAACACTGAAGAAAAAAAGTATATGGAAATTTATTTCCAACAAGAAGTACATATATTAACATAAAAATTAGGATTACAATGCATTTTTTTTTTAAACATCAAATTTGAAGCTTTAAGAGCACTTAATCATCCTTATTTTTTAAATAAATAAATTCCTATAAGTAAAAGATGAAAATAGAAACTAGAAAGGAGATACAAATCTAATTGTCTTGCATCAAGTACCACATACCATCAACCATATTTCATGCACAACAATTAATAATTTCTCATAAATGATAAGTTCATTATAAAAAGTGAAAAATTATGATATATAAAACTATTAACTCTTTTCTAACCTGTTTTACCTATATTTTAATAGTCCAATTGGTAAAATTGTGGTGTCTTTGATCAAAGATTTAAAGTTCATTTCTCAATCTATCCTAATACTTAAATAGTTATTTATTATTTGAACCAAAAAATAATAATTTAAATTGTTTTGGACAATTTCAAAGTTGAAATAGTTGCAAAATAATGTCAGTTCAATGTACACATAGATAAGCATATAAACGGCATTAATATTGTACCAGCTACATAGTTAACAACTTATTAGAAGCCCATAGAAAGTTTTTTTATTTTTAAAAACACTTTCTTTTTTATATCAAACCCACCTGGTGTAATTTGAATGTTAAATTGTTAGGTAAAGTTTTTAATTGCTTTAATATTACTAATTTTTACTCTAATAAAATCAATTACCTATGAAAATATAGGAAAATCTTATATAAATTGAATAATAAATTAAAGTATTGAATTTGTTACCAAGTGATCTTTTGAAGTGTTAATTATTCACCAAGTGTTAATCGGAGGTAGAATTGCTTCAGAACTAATTTAATTCTCTCAAAAGGTGCGCTCAATATAAGCTTCAATAAAGAGAATACTTTCTTAAAACCTATTGACATGAATAATTAGCTCATTTATAGAGTTTTTTAGATGGAAATGAACGGCTTAGATCAAATATTGGATAATGCAACAATATTGATCATATGTTCATGATCATAACTATAATTCAAAGCAGTTGCCAACATGCCATACCCAAAAAAAAATCATTTTACAACATTTTACAACTTTATAATAAGGATATATTTGTAGTGAATTCATGTTAAATTAAAAAATAACACATTCTTTATTTTATTTTAAAATGCGACAAATATATTTATTTCTTATATATTATATTTTTCGTTTAGGTATTTACACAATTCAAAACGTGATAAATGATCAAAGTGAACGAAGATCTATCACTTTATCAATAAGAAAATCAAAAAGTTCCAAATTTTAGACTCTAGTAATAATTTAATATATTTCTATTTTATTGATTTAATAATTCTTTTTAAATGAATGAAATTTAATTTTTTTTAAATTATGTAACAAATGTAAAAAATAAATTAAATATTACTGTAAATATAAAATTTAGGAAGTTATTTGTTTAAGGCATGAGAGATAAAGAAGATAAATTAAATACTAATTTTAATACATTTTATGTTTTGAATTTTGAGAAGAATATTAAAAAAACACCCTACTAAGTTTCATTTCAAATATAAATTATTTCACTAAAATAACACCAAATAACGTACAATCCATCTAGCTATATTATATAATTGCCAATAAACACATTTCAAACTTATTTTAAATAACTCAACATGACTCGATTCGCTACAACACTCAAAGGTGTATCACATGTGTAGCTGGCCAGAGAAAGTATCCCAACATAACTATAAAAAAAAATTAATGCATAGAAGTAAACAGTCGCATAGCATATTTGCATTATCATCTTCTATTTTTTTTTCATTTTTCCTGCAACATGGAAGGAAAGATCACTCTTCTAGCAAATTTACATTCCCAACTCCAAAAGTTCATCAGGGATGTTGGGCTCAAAGGAGGACCACATTAATTTTAGGAAAATACATCACAAATCCAGAGAAAATTAAAAAAAAATCCAAAAGTTCATTAGGGATATTGAGCTCAAAGGAGAACCACATTAATTTTAGAAAAATACATCACAAACTCAGAGAAAATTATAAAAAAAAGACGATGAATTATATTTGCAGTGGATTGTTTATTGGATAGTCAAAGGGTCTATCAGTATCAGATATTTGAAGGAAGCTGACATCAACAAAGCTTCAACTCTGGTAAGGTTGAACAGCAGCTAAAGGGTTCACTTGATAAGAAAATGCAAGCTTCCACAAGTCTACCACAGCATTTTTGATGGACAAAGCTTGTTTCTTAAAAATCCTAAAACAAAGAAACATGTATAATATCTGATAAAACGATGCCAATACTTTGTACCCATTAGTTTTGAATTGCTACTAGCCAAACCATTTTATCTTTTTCGAAAATTATTTGTACTTCATAAAAACCCAATTGCAGATAATATCAATATGAGAAATGATAAATATACACACATTTGCACTCATATCAACATTCAATTCAAAATTGTACACTCACATTTCACATTTATTGAATTGAGACTACCAACTGCCAAGGGCAGATGTCATTTGACAAAAAGAAGTTGTGAGATAGGAAATCCATTTCATTGGTACTAAGTCTTTTAATTCTCAAGACACCATAACCCAAAAAAATCATTCATGGCATTGGTGACTTTAAAATGTGTATACTGCGTATAGTTAATTCTTTAGATAAGGTAGGAATATTCTTTATTCTCATTTGTGTATATTTAGATTTAGTTGTCCTTCCTCAGTAGGAAGAACTTGTGCACATGTGTACAAATACCCTATAAAGCAAGCCTTTCATATTCTAATTGGGGCAACTATAAGGTCAGTAGCTTACTTTTTAAATGTAGATTGTTTCCTTCGAAAGACATAATATATGAGCAAAATCAAGCAGCCCAGCAAAATCTTCCCATTTGATATGACTAACCGAGTATTACCAAACTTCAAAGTGATGGCTTGGAACCACAAGAGACATGACTCGAATTGTTTAGACCTTCTTTGAGATACTTGATTCCCGGTGCTGTCTCCATTTAGAGAGTAATTGTCCTTCAACCCTAATGGAGAATTTCTGGACATATTTGATTGTTTCAAGTATGAAGAGTGAAATTCATGGTTTTCTGCTAGCAAAGGAGACATGGACTCATGTGATGAGTTGGTGACTTTAATGGAATGCAGAGAGAACAATCTTCTCAACAGTCCCTAGAAAGCGAAAAACAAATTAATGTGTTAAAATAAATTATATCATACCAATACATTTACTCATTCCAATAAATATAAATCATCATTTAATTTAGGATTTTAAATAACTAATTAAAAAAAAGATGAAATTTATACAATGTCCTTCAGAATTATATTTCAGAAATATAAATTCTGGACTAAACCAGGAACGTCTTTGATATTATGATGGATTTCGAGAAAAAAATTTTTTTTTGAAGAAAATTTTCTAGTTTTGGGATATGCTAAATGTTGATTTTGGATAGCTTCTTTAAAAAACTGGCAGATAAACAATAACTTTTTTGTGGGGATTAGTGTTTGAAAACTGATCCCAAATATCAGTACAAGTTTGATTTCTACTTATACCCTTAAGTGTCATTTGGTTCGTGGAATGGAATCGGAATGAAAACAATATTGTTTGGTTTGACCACTGGAATAGAATAAAAAAAAACTGTAAATTACCTTAATACCCCTACATTCAATAAAATTCAAATAATGTTATTTAATTACTATTTTTTCGTCAGAAGAAATACATTATTGAAATCATTATTTTTCTAAATAATTATTATTTAATTAAAAAGAAATATATTATTAAAATTATTTTTTTTTAAATAGGGTTTAGGGTTTTGAGGTTTAGGATTTGGGATTTAGGGTTTAGGGATTTAGGGTTTGGGGTTTAGGGTTATATTTGTGGGTTAAGGTTTAGGGTTAAAATTATTATTTTTCTAAAAAGGGTTTAGGGTTTTAGAATTTGGGATTTTGGATTTAGGATTTGGAATTTGGGGTTTAAGGTTTTGGGATTTTGGATTTAGGGTTTAGGGATTTGGGATTTAGGGTTTAGGGATTTGAGGTTTGGGTTTTGGGATTTTGGGTTTAAGGTTTTGGGATTTAGGGTTTTGGGATTTGAGTTTAGGGTTATATTTGGGATGAGGGTAAAATTGGAAAAAAAAGTTTAGATAGGAATTGAATCATGATTCCTAAAGGGTGGAGAAGAAATTGGGATTCCTTCTCCTTTAGTAATCGATTTCATTCCGTCCCTCCCATTCCGTCCAACCAAACACACAAAATGGAAGGAATCAATTCTGATTCCTTTCCATTCCCTCCAACCAAACATCACCTTAATCATACTGATACCAATAGTCTAGTATAACTACCATGTCTATTTTAGAAATCGAATACTGTAACAGCACTTTTATACTTTACTTTAACAAATTCTTAAATTTCATATTTACAATCCCAACTTTTAAGCTAGAAAGTCGTCATTTGTGTCAATTACTAGATCAAGATTTGTCTATCAGGGGATGAATGCAATCTTCCATGATATGATGATCATAGTAAAGCAAAACTATATATGATATGACCATGCAAAATAAGGTCTTAGATATGAAGACCACATAAGCAAAACACTCTAAATGATATCTAATAACAAATAAGTTGCAACAACAAGTGCGAAAACCACAATGGAAGAGAGACACTATTTCTCACTGGTCATCCCATCTCACATTTTCACAATTGCAATTTACTGGAAAAACTAATTTACAAATCATCTTCAAATGGTTCATAAGAAAAGAATGAACTGCTAAAAAACCTCAATTCAGCTTTTAGATAAGTACTATAAAAATTGTGAAAACCAAGTAATTTTTTATTTTGTTTTTATTTTTAGAAAACCAAATAACAATTGCAATGTTTATCATTGACTATATTAACGGGAATGAATCCTCTACTAATCTTTTTTTCTATTGATCTTTATAAAGGAATGATTATTTTCTTTAAAAAAAAATTTATTTGCATTAAAAGTTTTATTTAATAGTATTGAATGATGTAGACTATTAGGATCGTTAGTATAGAATGATGTTGACTATTTAAAGGCTGAGATTCAAAGCTCATCAAAAATCAATAGAAAAAAAGATTAGTAAAGGATCCACTTCCTAACCCTACTGTTAACCACATGGTGTGAAAAAAATACATAGAGTCTATCTCTATTTTTCCCCTTTTAAACTATATTTAAGGCCTGTTTAGTTTATGTTTTCTGATTTCTGATTTTAAGTTTTCTGTTGTTGTGTAATTAATATCATGTTTTTAGAAAGAAAGTATTACCCAAACTAGTTTGGTAGTTATTATTTTCAGTTTTCCCATTGTTCAACATCCAAAGAAATCTGATTCCAAAAAAAAAAAACCAAAAGCTTATTTCAATATGGAGTCAGCCTCAAGACCCACAATGTTTTTCAAGTCTGACAAATAGAAAATGTTTAATGTTCTTAAACGACAAGGTTTTCTAAAATTTCTTTTTGCTAATATTCTAGAAACAAAGTTAAAGTAAAGAATAGGAAAAGTTGCCAACAAGTCCGAGAATGAAGTTAATAGCATCAAAAGAGGTTGGAATATCTGCCTGTTCTCACAAACTTAATCAACCATACAACTTCAAGGGGGGGGGGAGAGAGATGGGAACAGCTATTCTAGATAAATTTTAGAATATTTCTATCATCATGGTTCTGACACAACAACTAAGCAGCTATGGATTGACCTCATGGTACTCCAGATGGTGGTAATAGAGGGGTATGTGTTAGAGAGTTAACACAATCGGGGGCAGGGCTAGAGTAGCCATTCTGAAGGTTTTGAACTGGGATACTTATTCTCCAATTTTGATGAAAAGTGATTTATTGCTATCACTAGAGCTATAAACATGAAGTGGGACCAAATAATCAAATAACTGCAATCGAAATAGTTAATCAATTCTTTCAGATATTTCATTACATAGTGTTACAGTTTGGTATGCATAATATGTTCACTAATCCATACTTTTTTTTATACTCATACGAATACCTGTACCATATGATTCTCAATAAGGAATAAAACGAAAATACAAGTCAATTATCAAAAAGATTTGATTTTTAACAAACATAACATCCTTAGTAGATCCAATAAATCACTAACTCAAACACGAGATGGATATAGTGTGTTTTACCTGTCGCTTGTCCTCTGGTAATTCAGCCTTCTCAACCCAGGAGATCGCAAGGTCCATATCATCTACAGTAGTTCCAAGGACCATCATAACATAAATTTCAACAACTTCAAGATACCTGTCAACTCCCAAAACAAAGCGTGCATCACATATTTTGACACCATCTACTTTTGCTTTTTCACCAACAAGAACATAGTATGTGTCATCCACAAGACTCCACTGACTAAGGAACTCTTCCAGAAATTCTCGTACACCACAAGAAGAGGCTTCTGACGTCTGAAAATATGCCCTGACAAACAAGAAAAATATGGAATTGAAACCTTTCTTCAATAATGACAAGCACTACTAGTGTGACTTCCCCCTGCTAAGGATATATTAACAATTCTATGTTAGTTCGAGCATTTAAGAGTTAAATAAAAGTTTTCCATGACAAAAACAGTCAAATGAGAGAAAACGAAACTTGAATGCCAGCCAAATATAATCTCTTTATAGTCCATTAAGTATGACGTAGCTAAAGGTCTTGTGGCATAAAGTAACAAAAAGTATGTACCAACTCTACATGCTGGACAGCTGGTAGTTGGGTATACATCTTTAACTTTTTTTCTTTTTACTGAAATGAATAGGGGTTTTCCTATTAATTTTTTTTCTTCAATTTCGTATGTGTGCAAAGTTCTTGGAGCAAAATTGAAACCCACAAAAAATTAGCCACAGCAGAGTATTAGAATACCCAGTAAGAACAACTTGAGCAGGAACAGCTGCGGCTAAGTAAAACAAGTGCTTCAGCTCATTGAGAATTTCAGATGTCCTGCAAAAACACAAAAATATGTTGCAGAATTGATACCTTCGCGATACTCACAAAGCAATTAATCATTGTAACAGAAATATTTCAATTATTTTATGCAGTTATTTGTCATATCTACCATCTACCATGAGAAAGATCAAACTAATGGCCAAAAAGAGCTACTGTAAACGATAATAGGTATTAGCAGCCATTCACAAATGTTTAACTAAAGGCAAAGGTCAGAATTAATCTTCATACTTTCACTTTGTAGCTAGACCTTGCAAAAGGAGTTTATTCAATTCAGTCACTAATTTAAAATTCTCGTACTTTGTTTCCTTAAAACTAAAATTTTAATCTCAAAGTTAAAAATTTATGGTCCCTTCAGTAGAACATTCCGACTAACATTAGCCCCTGAATTAAACATTTGTTACCATTATAGTCCCTAAATTTAAAATATGTGATCTATTTGATTACATATTTTGAATTCATGGACAAATGACTAAAACACTTTCACAGGGTATGGATTTTAACTACAAAGAAAAAGTATGGGAACTAAATGAGCATTCTTCCAATATAAAATCAGTTTCCACTTTTTATTCAAGGAAAATGGATGAACAGAATTCAATAAAAAGAATATTGCTGAACAGCAAACACTACCCATTTACCACGGTTAATTTTAAATTATAGTATAATTCCAAACAACTACAGCCACTTAAATTATGCTCTGAGTCAGTGTCAAGTTATACATAATAATAATAATAAAAATAATAAATCTCCAGGGCTCCTTTAAAATCACAAACCGAGAAAGAGATCTCAACTAGTTAGGATTTTTCTTTTAAATTGTCACAAATACTGAGACTTCCTAGAATCAACAACCATTTTAGAATTTTCATTTTTTAAGGAATAGGAGACTTCCACATTACATTGAAATGACTAAACACGGAACTCGAATCCTCATCAACAAGACACAAGGGCTTTTAATGGGTAAAAAATCCACAGAAATGATAGCATGTAGATAACTGAAAAAACTCTATTTATGATTCAATAAGTAGAAAAATATGCTTAGGAATCAATCCACCTTCCAAGTTCCTTCATAGCCTGGACGAAAACCATCCCACTTGACTCCAACATATCATATAATTCATTATCATCGCCAGCTTCATTGATTATATCATGACTGCTACAAAGAAGCTTCAAAATAGAAGAAGCCAATGACGCTGCCTCTTCAAACATTGAGCAAATAAGGTAACTGCAAACGGTAACAAAAAGATAGGAACCTGAGATCAATAAGAAACCATGATGACCACATCAGATAGGTAACAAGGAAACAGTTCCATCCAAGGGAATGCCTTTTGGTCTCATTTTCAGGAAAAAAGAAATCCATTTTTGCATTTAGCAAAAGAATACCACAAAGCCCCTTCAAAACAGAGGAGATTGATAAGAGTACCCTCAAACATGAAGCAAACAAGATAACTGCATATAACAATATACCTGCCCAGATGAACAACACAACGAGATGATGGGAAAATACCAATTCAGATTCATAACCAGTGATTTCTTTGGGTAAGGAAATGCATTTTAGTCCCATTTTTAGATAACATTCTAAAGTGGAAAAGTTATACGATGCAAACAACACTTCAACGAAGGCCTAAAAGAACGAAGTACAACTCAGAAACAAGTTTGAATAAAAGGAAATCACGAACTAGTCATCTTATTATTCCAGAGTCTATAAATGAATACTAATTTCTAAAAGGTAGAAAAAGTATTTAGCTAATCTACCTCTCGGAAAGCTCGATATCTTCCCAGGCAACAGCTTGTGAATCTCGAATGTCCATTTCTTCAATCTGTCTATGTATTTCAGACATGGGTTTGAACCAGAGGCCACGAACTGCGAAGTGAAGGAGTATAAAATTGAGGGACTTCTGAGGCAGAACCAAGTCACAGAAATGAGCCTCCTCTTTCTCTTATGTTACCTCGTTCTTCGCTTATTCCGCAAAAATAAGGGCAGGTATTGTAAAGAGGGTTTACAGTAACATAATTTAATTTTTGATATTTTTTATTATTATTTAAATGTTATTTGAGTGATATTCTTCTTTAAAAATAAATTGATATAATTTTTTACATCAAATTAATATCAATTTGAAACTTAAAATGTAATAAATTTTTAATTTAATGAAAAAAATTATATCAAATTGATTATTATTTTTAAATAAAAACATTAAAATTTGAATTAAGATAAACGAACAATTATAAATACACCTTCATTCCTCCATTCTTAATCTTGTCCCTAAATAGCATAAAATTTGCCAATTTGTTAAAGAAATCACTTGCTAGTTAAGTCAAATAAATTATGAGTAGTGGTAATTATCTCAATGTGACATTTTTATTAATAAAGATATTAATTTATGATATTTAATTACTAAAAATAGGACTCAATTAAAATACAAAACCAATAAATTTAGGACAAATAAGTTATTTTTATCACAACTTGAGATATAAAACATTTTTCATAAATTATTCATGAAATAAGTATTTCATGCGAATGAAATCTGTACTACTTTTATGAAGAACACAAGTAACTAAACCTAACCAAAAGCTCTTTGCCGATGTCTCTTTCATTTTTTTGTAAAGTTGAGCAAATAGAGATATTTTGTACAAAGTATATTATTAATAAATGTGGAAACACATCTGGTCTGAACTTTATGACTGTATTTGGTTGGAGAAAATAGAATAGAATAAGAATTTTGATTCTTTCTATTTTGTGTGTTTGGTTGAGCTAAAAAAAGAGTCAGGAATGAAATCAATTCTTAAAACCTTTAAGAATCATGATTTCATTCATATCTCAATTTTTTTTCCAATTTTACCTCACCCTAAATATAACCCTAAACTTAAATCTCAAAACCCAAAACCCTAAATCCTAAAACTCAAAACCCTAAACCCTAAACCCTAAATCTCAAATCTCAAAACCCTAAATCCCCAAACCCAAAACCTAAATCTTAAAACCTTAAACCTCAAAACCCTAAAACCTAAATCCTAAAACCTTAAACCCTAAATCTCAAAACCCTAAACTCTAAATCCCAAAACCCTAAATCCTAAATCCTAAATCCCAAATCCTAAATCCTAAAACCCTAAACCCTATTTAGAAAAATAATAATTTTAACCCTAAACCTTAACCCACAAATATAATCCTAAATCCCAAATCTTAAATCTCAAACCTCAAAACCCTAAATCCTATTTAGAAAAATAATAATTTTAATAATATATTTTATTTTTAAGTAATAATTATATAGAAAATTATGATTTCAATAATGTATTTTGTTTGACAAAAAAATTATAATTAAATAATATTATTTAAATTTTACTGAATATAGAAGTATTAAGGTAATTTATAGTTTTTTTTTCATTCCATTCCAATGGCATACTAAATACTGTAATACTTATTCCTTCTTTAATTATAATGGTCAAACCAAATAACATATTTAAAATAAGAATGATTTGCATCATTTTGTATTGTGTTAAGCTTAATTGGTATGAATGAATAGTATGATTATTTTTTACACTTTGTTTATTTCTATATAAAATGAACTAATGTATAATGAGACTTTCAAGCCTAGTTGTCATATGCTTTGTTTGTGTCATTTTAGATACTTACAAGTTTGTCAAGTTAAAATGAAGATGAATTCACTGGACAATAGGATAGTTCCACTGTGGAATCTAGGACATCATTATATTTTTATCTTATTTCTATAAGTGTTATGTAATGAATGAGAGGTTTTGTCACACAAAAATGTCAAAGTGAGAGTTTGTAAGAACTATGAGTGTTTACTATTTTCATGGACAAAATATTTACATATAAACTTGTTTTTAAACTCGTTATCAAGTTTATCATATAAAAGTTGAAGAAACGTTAAAATTCCAAATAATCATACCTCAGGTATATATGTTGTAACTATGATATATAATTATACTTATGCATTTAATAACATATTCTCATAAATCTAGAATTATTTTTGCTGCTAAAATATTTATTTAAATTTAAACCAATTTATAAAATTATCAATTAAACATTTCTTAAATGTGTTTTAATATTTTTAAGATGTGTCTCAAAAATAACTTTTTTTATATTATTAAGGTTTTCAATAGGTTTTGAATAATTAAGTGTAAAATAATTTAAAAGGTTATAATTATCACATATATATATATATATATATATATATATATATATATATATATATAATATAAGGATTAAAGTCATGTAGCCAAAATAAGGATGTGGTAAAGCTATCGAACAGATTGATCGAATTGCGATGATTTTTAAGACGTTGATCTGTCTGGCCAAAAAAAGCTGAAAAGATAAAACACAATCAGAGGAGCGATGACAAAAGGTAGAATGGCAGCTACATCAAAGGCGTTATAAATATTAAAAGGTAAGTGAAGGTAATTAATTAGAGATAATAAACGTGGTGGTAGTTGGTTTTTTTTATGTACATGAATTAAAATGAAGTTAATTGATTAATATTGCTATAGTTTTTTATGTACATTAATTAAGATAAAGTTTATCAACTAATATTAAATACATAGGTGTAATCTAACGTGCCATATTTGCAAGAGATGTACTTAAATTTTGATGTTTTTTCAACTTTTGCTTGATAGATTTGATAACGAATTTAAAAACAAGTTTACATGTAAATATTTTGTTCACAAAAATAACTAACATTTATAGTCCTTACATTTTCAAAAATCTTTACTTTTCTTTAGTGCTAATGCACATTAAAACATAATCGTGTATTTTTTTATCATATGGTAGACCAAATATTTGGATCTACTAGCCTTGATTGGGAAAGAAAAGAAACTAGTGTTTTCTTTTATCGTTGAACGTGTTAGGAGAAAAAAAGTTAGTAATTGGAGCAAATATTGGATGTTTTATGCGAGTAATGAAACACTCTTAAAAGATGTTGTTACAAATGTTCTAACTTATGCTATTCAATGTTTCAAACTACCAAATCTTTGCAACAAATTAAAGTCTATTATGTCTAACTTTTGGTAGGATAGCTTGGATCATAAAAAAAATGCATTGAGTTTGTTGGAATATTCTTAAGCAAAAAAAGAAGGAGGGAAGATTGGGTTTTAAAAACATTGTTTGCTTCAATTTGGCCTTACTAGTCAAGCAAGCATATCCTTTTAAATCAAAATTCCTTGTTAGCAAAGCTTCTAAGAAATAAGTACTTTAAAGACAATGATTTTATTATGGTCAAACCTGGTTCAAATCCTTCTTGGAGTTAGAGAGGAAGAAAGATTATTGAAGATAGTGTTAGGTGGGAGGTTGGAGGTTGGAGGCCATAACAGTGTATTACTATGGAAAAAACTGTGGTTATCATGCCTATCAATATTTCAACATATCACAAGACTGTCATCTTCTTTCTCAATGATGAAAGATTTGGTTTTATAATAAAATGATTCATTTGTTTGGGATGTGCAAAATTTTAAAAATGGTTTTTGGGATGTTGATATTGAACCTATCTTGAATCTACCCTAGAATGACAATGATAAGTTGGCTTGGTACTATGGTTGCACTAAAGGCTACACTACTAAAATAGGTTACTTTATGACTAAACAACTTTGTATTAGTGAATCTTTTTATCATTTCTATTCATGTTTCTACTTCAAGATACTCTTCTCTTAGATATTTGAAATAGAATATGAAACTTGCTAATTCTGATCAAATTAAAGAATTTTATGGTTATATTTGTAGAATGCAATTGTAGTGTGAAAGAATTTAGTATAGAGGAGAACACATTGCCCAATTATTTGCCCCTTTTGTAACTTAGAATCGAAAAGTGCTAATCATTTATTTTTTGAATGTCAAATTACCATATATATATATATATATCAAAAATATTCTCTCTCTTCTTATTCCTTAAAATAAGTGAAATTTACTTACTAACTTTTGCTTTCTTTTTGATAAGTTAGACCAAAAAATATTTATGAAGATTTTTTTAGATCGTGGTCGGTTATCACATGGTAAATTTGAAAATCTTGTAATAATTGTATGTTTTGGAATCAACATTTTGATACCAATTTTGTTGCTTTCTTAGTAGCTAAATAAGTAAAAAAGTTCAAGAAAATATTAGGCTTATATATGGAGTATTTCTTTATTTATCTTTATGTTTCTTTTGTCGCTTAGATTATTATCTAGTACATTTGTTTAATGCTCTTATGTCTTCTTGATGATTATATTTATTGTGAGTTTATTTATGAACTACACTCTTCAATGTACTCTTTTGTTGAATGAAATGGATAAGTTTTATTTGTTGTAAAAAACACAGGTAAACATTATAAAAATACCAAATAATATGATCAATGGATCACAAATGTAACTAGGGTAAATCTACAAAAAATATTATTGAATTATTACATCTGTTTCATTCATATCACTAAATTGTTTTATCTTTTTTATAACATCCAACTATTACATTTGTTCCATTTATACCCTTCTATTAATCATCTTCTAATAGCATCACATGTCAATAATAGATTTAGAACAACACATATAGTTAAGTGATATATTTGAAATAATTTATTTATTTTAAATATACTACTTAACTATCTGAATTATTTCATATTTACTACTTAAGTATCTCACATGTGACACCTTTAGACGGAGATTAAAGGAATGGTATAAATGAAACAAATGTAATAATTGAGATGTATAAATAAGTGAAAAATAATTTGATAGTATAAATGAAATAAACATAATAATTGTTTTTTTATATATTTGCTCTTATAAATAATACCTCATCATGACTCAAGATAAATTTACCTACTAATTCCATTATAAAAAAAATGACAAATTCATGATGATGAATTTTTGGTTCAATGATATGAAATTTAATTGCATGTTAAAAGTTAAGATTTAAATCTAAAATGTAATTGTGTGATTAGTGTTGTTAATTTTTGTGCCGATGATAATGCTAAGAGAATTAATAATTTTAACCAATTGGATAACTCGATGCAAAAAATGCATTTATTTATGGAATTACACTTATCACTCCAAATCTAAATCTTTTGCAATCATATATAAATTTTTTATATATTTATTTATAAAAGCATATATTTATTTTTTATTGTTTAATAACCATAAAAAATAATTTAATTATATCTATAATTTATAGATTATATTTAATATTCACTAAATATAATTTTAATTCTATCATCCCAAAATTTGTTAATTTGATTAATAAAAAAAATATTATTTGTTTATTAGGGAATACTCAATCCTCAAATTTTATAAACTTAAAGTATAACATGCGCACCTCGTCTCATGAACATTTAGCATGGAGATAAAAAATGTAACAATATGCACGAGTTGTGTTGTATTCTTAAAAAGAAATGACAATCACAAGTCAAAAACTTTAATCATTTTTCTGATAAAAATATACAATTAAACTATTGTGTTTATTTTGAACCTATTACAAAAATAAAATGTATTCTATTTGTACAGTAAAACTAAAAAATAAAAGTTTCATGGCAATTAAACATCTACAAAAATTAGTATATCCACCGTGAACAATAATATAAGAATTATGTTATTGTAGATGCTCCTTAGTAATAACATAATTTAAGTATTTGTTTATATAATTTGATTAAGGAGGGACCATTTTCATTATTATTGTATCTACTGTTGAAATAAGGTTTGCACTAAATCTTGATAACATTCCATAACAACCATACATTTATGTTAGTTTTACATCCATACATACCATTAAAAATAAAATCTAAAAATCTTTTAAATTCATTTTTTACCATCTTTACCACCAAACATTTTCTCAATTTTCTCGGCAAAATCTCTACTCTTTAATAATATTATTGATATGTATATAGCAGGGAGTTGAGGAAGAAGAGAAATTCGAAGAAGGAGAGAGAGCTTAGTAATATTTTTTTTTATATTTTTTACTAAATTCAAAAGGCTTTATATATAGCCTTACATGAATGAAATTGAAAGGACAATATTCTAACTAATTTATGACATTCCTAATTGAATCATAATTCTACTTCGCTAAGCATTACGCGCACTCCTTAATATGTAAGCATTTCTTATGTAAATCTTATGCTTCATGTTTGAATAAGCTTAAATCTGATCCTTACCCACATTGATTTTTCGAGTAATTAGCTCAAAAGAAAAATACCTAGTTCTATTGACCTCCTTAAAAATCTTGTATAATTAAACCTTTCACATAATAATTGTAATGGTGAAATACCCCACTTCGTTTGAGAATTTCATTTCGCTTAGGAATGTTTATATGGCTTCCAATTCATTGTTTGGACTTGTTATTAACTCAATATCGGCAATTCCGAGTTAGATTAATGTTGATCCTAGCACCTTTGATCTCTAGTGGGTTCATGTTGATTGAATTTGATTCCCTGCTACCATAGAAGATTTATTTACTTTAAGGCTTAGTGAGAAATATATGGACAATATAGTAAAGATTTTTCTAGATTATTATTGATGTCATAAATAGAAAGAATTTTATTTGAGGTTAAGTTAAAAATAAATAATAACTTGATAATATATGTATAATTTTATATATTTTTTACTTTATCACTGTACAAAAAAGGATATTTAAATCGATATTTAAAGTCAATTTTAGGAGAAAATTGATTTATAATGATTTTTAAGTCGATTCGTTGAAAATTTGACTTAAAATATGTAGGATGTAACGTTGGTTGATATATAGGACCGACGTTATCCACGTGTAGCGTCGGTTGACATGTAGAATCGACGTTATGTTCTACATGTAGAGTCGGTCTTACGTGTTAACCGATGTTACACACGATTTATTTTCATTTTCTCTTATTTCTCTCCCATCGAGATAAAACGTATTTTCCAACTGCTGTGTAAACTCAAAAACCAAATCGATCGACGAATCTCTCCTCTACTTTTTCTCATTTTTCGACCACCCCTAACCCCTAATTTCTCCTCAATTTCTCTTCTAAATCTCCTATATTTTTAGCATAATACTCAAATTTTTATACCCATTTTCTCACTTCATTTACTCTAGTAAGTATTTCTATGAATTATTTTACACTTATTATTCATATTTCTTTATTTTTTGTATGATGTTTTAATAGATATTCTAATAATTAGAGAATTCATATATAATAATATCTGAAATATATTGGTTGAATACATATTTAAAATACTTAATATCATTAATAGAAGATAGACAAATCTTGGATGTTAAAGTGTAGAATTGAGCGGTACTATATTTCTGGAGTTTAAAGTTTTTTGAAATTTGCTTGTAAAAATAATAATGATGAAATTAATATGATTCAATGTCTATGTGTCAAATGTAAAAATAAGCAATTTCATGATGTTGACGAGAAGTATCACCTTATCCGTAGTGGTATTATTTTGAGTATTATACTAACTAAATAAAAAAAAGTTACCTATTGGAGTTGCAAAGTATGAAAGGAAGTTAGGATATCAGATATCGTTTTCTCTTGTTGGAATTCAATTTGTGTTTCTGGGTTTGTTGTATCTCTGTTTGTCGGCTCTTTCTTTTTCTCAAATTTTCTATCTCTTTGTTAATTTGAAGTAGTGGGAGAGTTTTTTTATTTTTGCAATCACCTTATGGAGGACAAAGAAAGAGAGAAATTACAAATTATATAAAACATAAAGAAAAATAATATGGAAATTACAAATTATATAAAACAAAAAGAAAAATAATATTTATCACAAATAATGTCACATTATTATTGAAAAATGAACTCACAAAACTGTGTTAAATGAAAAAAAAAATCGTTATTTTAAGATTTTGATAAATTTATGATATATAATAAGTGTAACAAAAAAATCGTGTTTGCCTTTGGAATTCGATATTTCTCTCAAATTAAGCTACTTGCATACCAAATCATGAAAGAGTCTTTTGACTGTTCAATTGAACACACAATATAATTGTATGTCTCATGAAACATTCGTAGGAATATTTCTACAACCTTGGAGTCTGACATATCTTTTCCAAGGTTCCGCATGTTGTTTGCTACCATCATCATCCTTGGAAAATAGTTAGTCACTGACTCTATTTCCTTCATTTCCATCACTTCAAAGTCTATTCGTAGAGATAATAGTTATATGAGTATAGTTTTTGAAATAGTTATAGGAGTATAGTTTTTTTAATTCTTTTATAAGGGAGATGGTAATTTTTAAAACGATATGAAAAAATACATGACTTGAACATGACCCGTTAGAATTTCGAGTAAAAAATGAGTCAATCCATTTAAACCCTAAAAGAACAGGTCGGTTTCGGATTTCAAACGAGACAACCTGTGTTGACCCATATTGAAAAAATGTATAGTCGCATCGTAGAGATAAAATGTAAAAACTAAAAGCCTAAAAACACATTTATACTATTTTGTAAACACACAGTGAGTCAGTGAAGCAGAAATCCCAACACCCACTCAACGTCATTCTGCTTTTCACGATTTCTCTCGTCATTCTCGTAGTTGTCATCTTCGTTGCCATTCTCTCCTTCATAGGTACTACTACTTTACTGATATTATATATATATATATATATATATATTATGAAGTAATTTAATTTTTCTAGGGTTGCATTTGATCTAAATTTATGATGCTTTTATTTTAATTATTTTTGATAGATTTATAAGACGTTCGATTTGTTCGTTCTATTTTGTGCTTACTGCTTTTTGATTATTTACGAATCTTATCGAAACGATCTGTGGCACATGAATAAACTTGGAAGAGGCATTCGTGTGTATATTGCTCGTAAATAGAATGACATGTATGATGAAGGATAGGAATATACCCTAATTGTATGTGTGGCCATTTGAAAACTTAAAACATAATGAATTTCGGTGAATTTAATTCTCATATAGATATAGTGAATTAATTTAACGAGGTGTGTTGTTACGGAACTCGGAAGAGATGTATGAATAAAAATAGAAGCTTTCGGTTGACAAATTAAATGTACTAAAAAATATAAATCAAAAGAAAATAAAATGATTTGAGTTGATTAATTTGGTGAAAAATTGCAATCCTAGATTTCTTTGATTTTGTTTTAACTCTTTTCTTACATTTGTGACAATCAACGATTATTTTGAATAAAATCAGAGAGATATAATTTTAGTACTCAACAAACTATAGTAACAAATCTCCGTGGGAACGATACTTTACTTACAAATTTTATTGCTTGTGACCGTGTATACTTGCACGTTTTTGTGTGTTGAAAAACATGCAACAACTATCAGTGATCTTTTAGTATGGGTCAAACAAGGTGACCCGTTTTAAATCCATAATTGACCTGTTCTTTTAAGGTTTAACTGGATTGGCTCATTTTTGACCCGAAATTCTAACGGGATCATGTTCAAGTCATGTTTTTTTCATATTGTTTTAAAAATTACCATCCCCTTATAAATGAATTTTAAAAAAACTATACTCCCTTAACTATTTCATATTTTTTTCCTTAATTTTTATACGATTTAGGTAATGCACTTTTAATTTTCAAAAATATATATTTTATTTTATAAGAAAAATATATATAATTATGCACTTTAATTTTTTAGAGAATAACTACAAACTTATAATAAAAAAATAACACTATTGACATTAATTCATACACATCTCAATTTAAAATAAGAATGTTATTTTTATTTTAAAAGCATTATTCTAAATAAGTTTCCAAACTTTTATTACAAATTTATGATATTGGTTTGTTGTAATAAGTTTTACAAAATTAATTATATTTATATATGATATTATATCATTTTAAGTATATCTTAATATATATATATGTGTGTATGTGTGTGTTTAATAACAATGTAAGAAAAATCAAATAAATATAGAATAATTGATTTATAAGATGCAGAAAGAAAACCAAAAACCGAATAATGGATTTAAAGAAGAGGTAAAGAAGAACAATGACGTCTTCTCTTACTCACACTCTTTCTCTCTTAACGTCCTCTCTCTCTCTTTCATATATATTATGTATATTTAAAAAAAGTGCATAAAAAATATATTTTTGAAAATTAAAAGTGACCTACCTAAATTGTATAAAAATTAAGGAAAAAAAATATGAAATAGTTAAAGGAGTATAGTTTTTTTAAATTCTTTTATACGGGGGATGGTAATTTTTAAAACAATATAAAAAAACATGACCCGTTAGAATTTAGGGTAAAAAATGAGCCAATCCATTTAAACTTTAAAAAAGCAGGTCGGTTCTGGATTTAAAACGAGTTAACCTATTTGACCCATACTGAAAAAAATGCCTAGTCGCATCATAAAGATAAAATGTAAAAAACTAAAAGCCTAAAAACATATTTATACAATTTTGTAAACACACAATGAGTGAGTGAAGCAGAAATCTTAACACCCACTCAACGTCATTCTGCTTCTTATTGTCGCCCTCGTTGTTCTCGTAGTTACCATCTTTGTTACCATTCTCTCGTTCGCAGGTACTACTACTTTACCTAAATTATATATATTAAGAACTAACAATGATCTTTTAGTTAAAAATATGATGGTGAAAGTGTCAAAATTAATCTAATTATTTTCGAAATTGGTTTTTAAGAATTTTTGATAACTTCTATTTTGAATAAATCTCCCCCAGTTTAAGGGGAGTGTAGTCAGTGGTGTGTGTTGGATGTTTACTTTAGTATGAATGTTTCAAAGAGGCTTTAGCCCTCAAAACTATGTCTAAGAATAGCTAAAAATGTGGTGACTTCTCTGTAATACAAAAGCCTATATAAAGGTTGATTTTGATTTCAATAAAAGTAAGGGAATTTAGAGTTCCAAAACTGAAACAAATTGAGAATCAATTGGTACCTTATCAGATGGAAAGTGTAAAGAAAGTTTTTCCTAATTTGCTTATACTATTCCTAATTTTAAATTTTTTCCGAATAAGTATTATATGATCAAAATGTACAAATCTAATTTTGATATAATGACTCATTCAAATTGAGAAATTGGAAAAATCCATTTCTTGAGATGTCAAAAGTTAGATGATTATTGATAAGACTAAAAAAGGGTATACAATTTGCTCTATTAAATATGATTAAAAAATATTTAGGGATTTGATTGCTCGGGCTATTATAATGCATAATTTGCCCTTCTAGTTTGTTGAATATGAAGGTATTAGAGTTTGTTTTGAATATCTTCATCTCGATGTCAAAGTAATGTCTAGGAATATTGATAAAGTTGATGTTCTTAAGATGCATTTAAGCAAAAAATCTAAGATTAGATCTATGTTAGATGCATGTCCTAGAAATTTTTATCTTACCTTTGATTGTTGCTCTTCTTTAACTTATGATTGTTACATTTCTCTTAGATGTCATTTTATTGATAATAAATGAAAATTACAAAAAAGAGTGTTGAGCTTCTCTTTCATGCCATAACCACATGATACCACATTTCTATGTAACAAAATTCATTCTACGTAGTGTGACTGACAAATTGATAAAAAAAACTTTTTCAATGATATTAGACAATGCTTTTACTAAAATTAAATTTGCTCTTAAGTTAGTCAATAACTTGAATTTGTGTGGATCTCTTGTTTGCAATGGGGAATTCTATCATATTCGTTATTGTGCACACATTATCAATTTAGTTGTTCAAGATGGCTCTAAAAATTAGATGATGTTGTTGGTAAAATTCGTGATTGCATTAAATATGTTAAGGTGTCATAGATAAGAAAGGAGATGTTTAAATTGTATGTGAAATTAACAAATTTGGATTCTAAGAAAGGATTGAAACTAGATGTTGCAACTAGGTGAACTTCAACTTATCTCATGCTTGCAAATGTTTTATGTTATCATTGAACATTTCAACAATCATCTTTAATTGATTCTAATTATGTAAAATGTCATACTAATTTGGGATAAACACTACTACAAAAGAGTATTTAAGTTAAAATTTAAAGTCGATTTTTTGAAAAAATCGACTTATAATGAATTTTAAGTCGCTACATTGAAAAATCGACTTAAAAATAAAAAAATATAGCGTCGATTGACACGTAAGATTGATGCTATATCTTATTATGTTGTAACACAACGCTATAACTTTAGAAATAAAAAAAGTTACATATTTTTCAAGAACACTCACGTATCACACCAATTATGGTGTAAATGTAAATGTAAGTTTAAATTTAAGTAATACAAGTATTTTTTTAGTTTTTCGAACTAGATGTGATAGTACGATCTAAAGTGAACCTGTATAATATTACAATGCTTATAATTTAAAAAAATAACAAAAATAGAATACTAAAACTTTAACTATAAAATAATATTATTTATGTTTATCTTATATATTTTTATTATTTAAAAAATATAATACATAATTTCGTATTAAACTTAATCTAATTAGAGTTTTTTTTTAAAATAAAATTACTTATTTAAACGTTTAAATATTTAAAGTTATTTAATTAAAAAATATTCAGTATTATTTTAATAATATTTTGATCGCTATAAGTATTAAAATGTTTTTTTTTTGTAATTTTCTTGCTAATTCTAAACGCAAAAAAATCTCCCCATTCTCGTTCTTCCTCCGTCACCAATACCATCGATAATTTTCCCTTGTTCTTTCTCTCTCTCTCTCTTGCTGCTGCCAGATCTTCCCGTTACACATATAAAGCTTCACTCTTTTTTACACATCTTATAAAATCAACCATTCCACTATAGGTATGTACGAATCTCTCTCCCTATCATTATACATGTGTGTATTTGTTCGTTTATAGATTTCGCGATTTTACTTCAAGGAGAATGCTTTCTTCTTGGGCCACTGAGTTTAGCTGTTGCTTGAGATTTAGTTACCAAATTGAAAAACATTCGTTTGTGGAAATGTTTTGATTTCTCTGGTCTTTTTTATATGTTTCATCTGACTTATGAGCGCAAGGCATTTATTGAAATGTTTTGCTGAAAAGTAGTCGGTTTCGAATTTCTGGAACTAAACTAGAGCTTGAGAACCAGATGTGTTACTCATAAAAGAGACCTTGTATTCAATGGAAGCATATTCGTCTTTTCGAGCAACAATATTGTCATTTTGAGGTGTTCTTTCATTGCTTTTCAAAATACAAATTTTTTCCCACTTTAGCCATATATACAGACTTATCATGGAATGGAAATGATTTTTCCCATTTTTCCATACTTCAAGGACATATCTAATCTTATACCCTAAACCCCAATCCCAAATATAACACTAAACCCTAAGCCTTAAATCCTATACCTTAAATCTCAAATTCCTAAACACTAAACCCTATTTAGAAAAATAATAATTTTAACCCTAAACCCTATTTAGAAAAATAATAATTTTAACCCTAAACCTTAACCCACAAATATAACCCTAAATTCCAAATCCTAAAACCCTAAACCCTATTTAGAAAAATAATAATTTTAATCCTAAACCTTAACACACAAATATAACACTAAATCCTAAACTCTAAATCCCAAAACCTTAAACCCTATTTAAAAAAATAATAATTTTAACCCTAAACCTTAACCCATAAATATAACCCTAAATCCCAAAAATCCTAATCCTTATGTAGAAAAATAATAATTTTAATCTTAAACCTTAACCCACAAATATAACCCTAAACCCCAATCCCAAGTCCCTAAATCCTAAATCCTAAATATTAAATCCTAAGCCTCAAAACCCTAAATCTATTTTTTTTAATTATATATTTTATTTTTAAGTAATAATTATTTAAAAAAATAATGATTTCAATAATGTATTTTTTCTGACGAAAAAATAATAATTTAAAATTATGATTTAAATTTAATTAAATTTAAGAGTATTAAGGTAATATATAATGTTTTTCATTACATTTCAGTTGTAAACCAAATACTTTAATACTGATTTCTTCTTTAATTCCAATGGTCAAACCAAATAAAACTGTTTTTTTTCCTTTCCATTCCAATCCTATTCCGTGAACCAAACGCCACCTTAAGGATCAAACCTCAACACTTTGATAGCAAGAAATTACCATTACTCCTATTGTGAGTCTTGTTAACAAAAGATAGATAAAAAAACCATGAAAGAGCCCCTCTCAAATCGATGAAAGTCAAACCAATGACATAGAGTATTTAGGATAGGGTTAATTCTATGACAACCCAACATAAAATGGGATACCTTTTTTATTGTTTCGTTACACAATGGTTAATTACCATTATCAATAACATAACGTCTTTTTATCAGAAAATGTTTAACAGCGAGAGAGTCATGTAAAAGCCAAACAAAATAACGTACCTTAGGTGGAGTTTTGATATTCCATATTGATATTCAAATTAGTTTATCAACTAGAGTCAATTGTGGACCTGTGATTGGTCTACCCAACACCTTGCATGCTATTGGATATGCAGAGTGAACTAAATACCCACTATGTAAACTATAATGCAAACAAGTGAATAAATTGCTTGTGATGGATCAATTGGCACACTCAAGATCAGCTCGACATCTTCATTGCAAACATGGGTCGAATTCGTTACACGTCCTAATGACCTCTACGATAATCAATGAGCACACTCCTATAAGATACCATACATTCTAGGAGTTATAGGCTTAAAAGAAGATGGGTTGGGTAGTCAAGGATCATCCTAAATATGCACTTGATGGTCTCGTTGAACACTACAACGAACACCAGTAAATAAAATACGCCTAACCTTCATAAACTTGTGCTAATAAAGAATTTGAAAACTTCAAAATATGCAACATTATTTGACTATCATAGCCAAATTAAAAGCTCTCAAGTCTTGGAGTCCCAAACTACCTGCTTCTTGAATGTCACATAATTTTTGCCAAGATTTCCATTGAATTTTCTTCCTGTGTCTTGTAAAGCCCCACCAAAATTTCTGCATAGCATTTTCAATATTAGCATATAGACTAACAGGTAGCACAAAGCACTACATAGCATAATTTGGCATCGCACAAGCTATAGAATTCAACGAAACTTCTTTACCAGACAAAGATAGAAATCTAATTGTCCAATGTTGAAGCTTTCCATTCACTTGGTCCAAAATATAGTTCATTTGAGCCTTCTTTGACTGGCCAAACAAAGTTGGTAGACCCAAGTATTTACAAAAATCCATGAGATGTAGTAATTCCAAGCATATAGTAAATTAACTCTCACCTTTAAAGAAGATGTTGGATTTTAAAAGTTCACTATCTGGCCAGACATGGACTCATACAGTCTCAAAACCTCTTTCAACTGATATATTTCTACCTCATTGTTTCTACAAAAAAAAAAGTGAATCGTCAACGAACAAAAGGTGAGAAATAATTGGGCTAGATCGACCCACCTTTAAACCACTATTGTGGATTGTGTTAGGGCGACAATAGATCCCCCTGACACAATCCACGTTATGGTTTAAAGTAACCAAGAGGCTCATTATTAATGTAGAATTTTTGAGATCTCAGAAATCAATATATATTTCCTAAGCTGTAAATAAGGGAATTGCCTAGTTGACTAATTAATTCCTTTGAATTTAGTTTCCTTTTCTGTATAAACTAATTGTATGAAGTGTATCAAATGTATCCCTAGATTAGTAGACACAATTGAAAATTAGAGGAAAATAAAGTATTCAGTTTCTCTCTCAATTTTTCATCTCTCACCCCTAAATTCTTCATGGTATCAGAACATTTTTGAAATTCATTTTCCATTTGAGTGTGTAGATCAGTCTCCTTTATCAACGTCGGTCGGTTTGCCTAAGAAGTCTTCGAGGGCTTCTCCTTTTCCTTCTCCTGTTAAAACTTCGGCATCGAATGCTTCACCCAAGTTATCTCCACCAATCTCAACTCTTGCCTCGTCTCCAGAGTCTGAGATTACTCCACCGGTTTCATCTCCCACAAAATCTCCAGATCCTATTTCAACCAATATCTTGAAACAAAGGCCAAAACTACTCATTGTGAAACGCAAGCCAACTTCCACGACCATCGTAACAGCCGAAACCACCCAAAAGCCGTGGAATTTTTCACTAGCAATCACTTGCTCTCTTGCCTCTTTCACGAAAAACCTAAGATTCAATGGCCATAAGAAAACCTATCATGACAGGTTCCAATGGAGGTTCCACCGAGAACAACATTTTGCTCATCACTAGTCACAAATTAAATGGGCACAGTTATTTTTAGTGGTCCCAATCCGTCATGATGTTTGTATGCGGAAAGATGAAAGATGATTATCTCACTGGAATTGCAATAGCCCTAAACAAGTATGATCTGAAATACAGAACATGGAAATCCGAGAACAATATAGTGATGTCTTGGTTGATAAATTCCATGACAAATGAGATTGGAGAAAACTTTCTTCTCTACGATACTACCAAAGGAATATGGGACATCATCAGAGATATTTATTCTAGTTATGACAATATGTTCGAACTGTTTGAGGTCGAAAGCATCCTCCATGATCTTCGTCAAGGTGAGTCTTTAGTTACCCAATACTTTAACTCTCACACGGTATATTGTCAGCAGTTAGACTTCTTTGAGTTTCACGACATCAGCAATCTCAGAATGCAGACAACCGTCCCCAAAGAGGAAGACCTTGGTGTGACCATTGCCGTAGACCTAGTCACACTAAGGAAACCTACTGGAAAATTTATGGCAGCCAGCTGATTGAAAGTCATATTCCATACGACATACCAACAAAGAAAGTCGTGAAAATACTGCCTCCACAACCCATGAAGCTGTTTCACCTGAATCTGCCCTGTTTAGTAAGGAACAAATTGATCTTTTCTAGAAAATATTTGGACAATCCTTGCCAACATCATCTGCAACTTTGGCTCAATCAGGTAACATCCTCAATGCTCTTAGTGTGAAGTAGGTTAGGAGACCATGGATTGTTCATTTAGGTGCTTCAGACCACATGACGGGTGATACCTATATTCTCATGAATCTTAAAACTTGCCAAGAAGGACACATTGTCAGAATTGTAGAAGGATTTGTATCAAAAGTAACAGGGATTGGTTAAACAAAAAATTCAAATTCCCTTATTCTCAATTTTGTCCTTGTTCCAACCCTTAATTGTAATCTCCTATCAATTACTAAACTCACCCTGGATAAAAATTGTGTTACTAAATTTGTTAATAATCTATGTGAATTTTAGAACTTTGATTCGGGGAAGATGATTGACTATACTAAATAGTGCTCGGGACTCTATCTCTTCAAAGGTAAAGACCTTTTAGAAAGACAAGTCCTCCAAGCTGTGTTCGAGATTTAGTATCAGAATAAAGCTTTATTAAATCTTAAGTCCAATAATGGTGGTGAAATCATGTTGAATCACTATCGCCTAAGTCATCCTAATTTCTTGTATTTAGAAAATTTTTTCCCTTCATTATTCTGAAATAAAAATTCAAATGATTTTCAATGTGAAGTATGTCAATTTTTAAAACATGTTAGAAATTCATATCCTAATCTTCCATATAAAAAATCACCTCCTTTCTCACTAATTCACTGATATTTGGGGACCTTCTTGAATAAAAAACATAACAGGGTCACGTTGATTTATTTCATTTTTAGATGATCATACTCGAATCACTCGGTTATTTATTATGAAAGAAAAATCTGAAGCAGGTTAGATCTTTAAAAATTTCCATACCATGATTCAAACCTAATTTCAAACAAAGATCCAAGTGTCAAAAACTGACAATGCTAGGGAATACTTTGCTTCAATTTTTAGTGATTATCTATGAAATCATGGAATTGTCTATCTAACCTCTTGTGTTGACACACCTCAATAAAACAGGGTGACTGAAAGGAAAAATAGGCATCTTCTCGAGGTAGTTAGATATCTCATGTTCACGACTCATGTCTTTAAACATTTATGAGGGAAAATTATCCTTACGGCTACTTATCAATAGGATGTCTTCTCGTGTCCTAACTTTCAAAACATCTATTAGCATTCTTCTTGAGTCATACCCACACTTTAGAATCGTGTCTAACATTCCTTTTAAAATATTCAGATGTTCTGCTTATGTTCATGTACATCATATAGGTAAACTTGATCCCAGAACCATCAAATGTATATTTCTAGGGTATTCATCAGACTAGAAAAGATACAAATGCTTTTCTCCTATCACAAGGCGGTTCTACAATACAATGGATGCCACCTTTTTTGAACAAAATCCATACTATCCCAAACTTTCCATTCAGGGGGAGAACATAGGTCATGAATACCAGCTTTGGAATAACATTACCACTTAGTCATCACCTTTATACGAACAAATAGTGATTCCCATAAATTCTGTCTCAAATCATATCCCTTAAATTCTCGAGAGTGAATCAATGTCTCAAACTGTTGAAGGATTATATTTTCCCACATCGATTAGGTGTTCGACTGTAGTGCAGTTTATAAGTGTAGGCAATCCTTAACTCAATGAGATCTTATTGGGTTGAGTTAGGCCTTAGGCTTATATTACACAAACAAATGCTCCTAATAATCCCAGTGAACCCTCAACTCCTTTGCCAACAGATCCTCAAAATTTCCCTGTCCCAAACAATGATCTTCTTGTCTACACTAGGAGGAGAAAAACTCAAGAGGGAATGGAGAACCGAACATATCTTGAGCCAGTCTAGGAGTCCAACCTAAGTACATGCCATTTTGACAGTTCACAAGGTAATATAACTGAATTTCCTATTATTGAGCTGCCTTCTGATGATTTGAATTTACCAATTGCTGTAAGAAAATGTGTAAGATCTTGTACAAACCATCCCATCTACAACTTTATTTTCTATAAAAGTCTTTCACTAGGTTATAAGGCCTTTATCAGTAACCTTGATCAGATACAGGTTCCAATTTCGTTCATGAAGCTATTCAAGTACCTGAATGGAAGACAACTATTCTTAAAAAACTTAATGTCTTAGAGAAAAGCAAAACTTTGGAAGGTCACAAAACTACCACCAGAAAAATGAGCTATTGGGTGTAAGTGGATCTTTACAGTCAAACACAAAGCAAATGGAAATGTAGAAAGATTTAAGGTTCACCTTGTGGCTAAGGGATTCACTCAAGCATATGAGATTGATTATCAGGAAACGTTTGCATTTGTAACAAAGCTTAACAATGTTCGTGTTCTTCTCTCCTTGGCATCTAACTTGGATTGGCCTCTCTACTAATTAGATGTCAAGAATGCATTCCTCAATGGTGATCTCGAAGAAGTCTAATGGACATTCCTCCTAGAATTAAATCTCCTGCTATAACTATAGAGTCTTCAAACTTATGAAATCCTTATATGGATTGAAGCAATCTCTACGTGTCTGGTTCAATAGGTTTTTAAAGTTCTAAAGATATATGGGTACAATCAATGCCAAGCAGATCACATCCTTTTCGTCAAACATTTTTCCAATGACAGAATAGTTATCCTAATTGTGTATGTAGATGATATTGTTTTGACAGGTAATTCTACAATTGAGATGAGTAAACTCAAAGAGTTCCTAGCCAAGAAATTTGAGATCAAAGATCTAAGAAATCTCAAATATTTCTTAGGAATAGAAGTAGTTAGAACAAAAAAAGGTATCTCTATATCTTAAAGAAAATATGTACTTTCCTTCTTCAATTTATGAATAGTCCTACTGAAGAACACATGGAGACCGTTTATCGTATACTCAAGTATCTCAAGATGACACCAGGAAAATGATTGTATTTCAGTAAGAATTCTACCAAGAAAATTGAAGTTTTTGCATATGCTGACTGGGTAGGCTCTATAATGGATCGCAGATCTACTACTGGGTATTGTACATTCGTGTGGGGTAATCTCGTAACTTGACGAAGTACGAAACAATCAGTAGTCGCTTGAAGTAGTACAGAAGCTAAAAGCAGACCTATGGCTCATGGGATTTGTGAAGGAATGTGGTTAAAAAGACTACTCATTGAACTGGACTTCACAACTATTGAACCCATCAGCATGGATCGTGATAATCAAGCTGCAATAAAAATTGTAAGAAACCTAGTTCATCATGACCAAATCAAACATGTAGAAATTGATCGTCATTTTATTAAAGAGAAGTTAGATGACAAACTTGTGGACTTTCTATATACATCTACTCGTCATCAAATTGCAGATGTTCTCATCAAAGCATTACTTCGAATCATCTTTGAAGAACTAAGTTGCAAGTTGGGAATAATTAATATATATCACCAAACTTGGGAGGGAGTGTAGAATTTTTGAGAATTATTCTAAAAAATCAGTATACATTTCCTAAGTTGTAAATAAGGGAATTGCCTAGTTGACTAATTAATTTCTTAGGATTTAGTTTCCTTTTCTGTACAAAAAACTAATTGTAGTAAGTGTATCAAATGTATCCCTAGATTAGTGGTCTAAATTTATTCCTAGTCCTATTTATACTGCTGTAGACACAATTGAAAATCAGAGGAAAATAAAGTATTCAATTTCTCTCAATTTTTTATCTCTCACCCCTGAATTCTTCAATTAATGACACATGAATAAGTGTCTGAGGCACACATGTCTTGATCTAACTAATCCAACGGTCATCAAAACCCATTTTTACCATCATTCCTTCAAGAAATTCAACAACCTATCATAGGCCTTGCTCCAGTCAAGCTTCAAGGCCATATGATGTTGCTTACCTTTTAGCCTGCTTCAAAGAGAATGAAGTAATTCATGTGCCACCAAGATGTTATCTGTAATGAACCGATCAAGAATAAAAGCACTTTGTTTAACACTAATGATTCCTAAAATCACTTCACCCAACCGATTTGTAAGAATTTTAGAGATAATTTTACACAAACTTATTGACCGTAACTGAAACATAGACTTTGGTGCTTCAACTTTTGGGAATAAAACAATGTGAGTATAATTCAACGCAGTCAAAAGAGTGCCATAGTGGAAATTTTTTTTAACCGCATGAATAATATCATTAGAAATAAAATTATAGTATTTTTGAAAGAAAAGCGACGACATACCATCAGGTCTTGGTGCCTTAGAAGGATGTATTTGAAATATTGCATGAGGGATTTCCTTTGAACTCACTAGCCGAGTAAGATGCTGATTATGGGAAATAGTAACCTTTTGGTGGACACATTCCAAAAGTGAACCAAACTCCATAGGCCTAGATGACTTAAAAAGTTGACCAAAATATTCCATAGAAATACGTTCAATGTCCTCTGTCTTCGTCATTCAATTACTAGAGGAGTCTTCCAAATCAGAAACAAAAACACGGTGGCGACTCTTTGTCACAAACGCATGAAAGTAAGTCGTATTACGCTGTTACTATTACTCTTCTGTAGCCACTCAATACGAGCCTTATCGCACCAATACTTCTCCTTCTCATTACATACCTTGCACAATTAAGAAAAAACCCACTTATACTCAATTGTATCTTCTTTATTTGTCTTTCTAAATCCAGGAGTTGTGGTATCGAGATTTATATCTGATTAACTAGTAGTTAAAAAGCATAAAAAAAGCATAATATTAGCCGTAATCATCAATTTTTATTTTGATATTTTGCCATTACTTGGTGTTACGCATCATTGTTTTCTGTTATGGTTTTTCTATGATTAGATCCTCATTATCTCTAATCCCCACTTACATGTTCTTGACATGTGGTCAAAATTTTACTTTTTGTTTCCTATGCTTCATATATTGTGGGTATGTTTTTATTAGTTGAAGTATTTATGTATTTCTACTTTCAAAATTTCTCCTAATTTCTTGCTTTCTCTCTCTCTCTCTCTCTCTACATTTCAATTTAGCAATCCACTAATTTGCTGTTAGGAATTTGATATCTTGTAGCTTGATAGCATTTAAAAGCCATGGTTGGATGGCAGAGGCATATACAATGTATAATTCGTCATGTTGGGAAAAGAGTGGAACATACTTACAGTCAATCAACCAATTTATCTTCGTCTTACTTTAAGTCATCTTTTACCGCAGGTCTGTGTCTTTATCAATTTACACATTGGATATTGCAGAACCATATATATGAATTATATATATTGTTCTTTTGTAGGGATGAACATGTTCTTACCATATGTTTTCTCAAACATTTTTAGCCAGGGAACCTTATTTGCAGAGGCTTTTGAACCCACTATCTTCAGCCATTTCAACGCCTTATTATTATCAGTATCTTCAGCAGCTGGTAATGCTGACTATTCTTTTTTGTGTATTTAGTTACGGTTGTTTTATTAATCAAAAGCAAGTTTCCTGTCAAATTTTTTGCACTGGTATCGAATTCTCAAAATTTTCAAGCAGGAAACAATGGGCAATATAATTACTGTCATCTGTTATACATAATTGAAGTCCAATATTGCTAACAGCCTAACATGCACTTTACCTCTGTAGGATACCTTATTTACATTATATATATATTGGACATATGAGCATAATATATGCATCGAGTACTGATTTTTAGAATGTAACAGTTACATGAAGAGGAAACATATTTTTTGAAGGAAAAAAAAAAGAAAAAAGAAAAAAGAAAAAAAGATGAAAAGATAATGTAAATATGCGTCTAACTTCTATTACTGGCATCCATCTATATATGTCGATAAGTTTGTTTGGATTGAATTTCTTTTAGCATAAGACACTTATTGTATTTGGTGGCCTCCTGTTCATAAATATCTAGTCACCACAATCACATGTATTTTGTGGTATCAGGCAGTCAAATGCCAACACAGTCCATTCATCCTCTGCATGATATAAATTATGTAACTTTGTGTCCTCTAGTGGTATTTCTTTGTTATCCAACCATCATTCTTGTAGAAATTGTAAGAAATTGGCAGACATAAACTGTGTAAGACATTGCTTCTAGCCGTTTCTTTGTTTTAATGTCTTAATATATCTTGCCTTTGATTGCCACAGGGTTTTTCCAGTTCAAGGAAGTTACTAGTAGATTCATCCATTGAAGAACCCGTTCGGTCTCCATTGACTCCTGTTCTGGCAGTAAGTAGTGGGAAAAATGAAGAGCAGAGTCAGAAAGTTCTTTCGAAGCCTTCAAAAGTTCAAGCCATCTTGAAAGGCATTAAACAGGTAGTGGAGGCCACGGTTATTGCATATAATGCATTCATTATATTTTAATAGGCTTAAGTATGTAAACCGTCTTGCCATTTGGCATATATTGGCAAATTCTGGGTCATTTGGATTGCCATTACATAACTTCATGTTCCATCTAGATTTATTTTCATAATAGTTATCACTCTGAAAACCTTTTATGGTAAAAGAAAATGAATTCTTTTGATAATAGGTTAAAGTGTATCATTAGTTCCCAAAATTTAGTTAAATTCACGTATAGGTTCCCAAACTTTAGAACTTATGATTTAGTTCACAACCTTTTAAAACTTTATACATAAGTTTCTAAACTTTTAAATCATACAATTTAGTCTCCAAATTTTTATAACTTCACATATAGATTGTAAATTTTTGATTTACAAATATGTATTTTAGTAACCAAGTTAGAATCTGTGTGAAATTTTTAGAAATTTGTGATTAAATTGTAGGATTCAAAAGTTTAGGATCCTATGTTAAGTTTTAAAAGTTTGAGGACCTATGTGCGAATTTAATAAAAGTTTGGGGACCGGTGGTGCACCCTAGCCTTGATAGTATATATGGGATGTAAAAATATCCCCATTGATATAATGAGCAGTCAATAAAGTTTGGAGTCAATAAAGTTTGGAGACTCGTGTGAATTTAGTTAAAGTTTGGAGATCTATGGGTGAATTTAGTTAAAGTTTGGAAACCAGTGGTGTATCTTAACCTCGATAATATATATGGTATGTAAAAATATCCCCAATGTTATAATAAGCAGCCAATATATTTTGGGATCTAAAAATATCCCCTTTACAATGAGGAGGAATACTGTAAGCAATATTCATGAGATTGGGCTTATAGTGGCAGAAGCCTTTTTTTGCACAGTGTGAGAAGGGCTACATTGTTCTGATTTATATCTGACATAAAATATAGGAAGAAATCAACTATTAATATTTCATGCATTTGTTTGCTTTTATGACGTTACATATAATGTTTTGCATAAGATATTCTGAAAAAATGAAATTCTAACCAATATGGAATTATTCTTTAGATTCTAATGTAATACAGTCAACACCTTATTAGCCGCTTTATGGGTATAATTATCATGTTGCTTTCGACTATCACTTTTTTTCTTTCACAGCTATTAATTCTAGCTTGCTGCTTGCAGAGTCCTAAGAAGATCAACTTGGTTGCTGCTTTGGTTCGTGGTATGCGTGTTGAAGATGCACTGTTGCAGTTGCAAGTGACAGTGAAACGAGCTTCAAAGACTGTTTATCAGGTGGTACAAGGACTATCCTTTGGTTTTTTCAAAGACTTTCAAAAGGCTGATTCTTTTTCCCTTTTCGCTAACGAGCTTGCTTGATTCAACTCATTCGTATGTTAATGGAGAAGCTTCTTTATACAGGTTATTCACTCGGCCCGAGCAAATGCAACTCATAATCATGGGCTTGATCCAGATCGCCTCCTTGTTGGTACATAGTGAAAATGAAGCTTTGCTCTCCCCTCCCCCCTCGTCTTCCTCCCAGAGCTCTGCTTATTTGAATTTTCTCTTTTTGTGTGCAGCTGAGGCTTTTGTTGGTAAAGGATTATTTAAAAAGAGAGTTTCTTATCATGCTAAAGGAAAATGTGGAATTAGAGAAAGACCAGAATGCCGGCTGACAGTTGTAATACGAGAAACTACCCCCGAAGAGGAGGCCGAGATAGCCAGATTGAAAGTCCACAATTTCCGCAAGCTCACAAAGCGGGAAAGTAGGCTTGTTCCCCATAAGCTTATTGAGACAACTCCAATTTGGGACCGCAAAGGCAAAGCCAACAATTCTAAACAGAGGAAGGGTATGGTTGCTTGAACCAGCTTATTCTGTGATATTTTCAGTTTTTCAGCTTCTACTTTGTTTCCCTTTTTAGATTGAGAAAATTCTGTTGAAAGTTTTGGGAAAAGTGGCAGAGGTGACCTCCTCTGTCTCTGCCTCTTTACAAATTGGTCATGGATGCGTATGAGACCCAGACTCCTAGTACCAGAAATTGTCACAATTTTCATTTATAAGGCTCTCTTTTTTTCACTATTTTCCCGGACAGATGTGATCTTAAAAGAGTATCGAACAGAAAGAAAAACAGAACGTTAGGTTAACATTGCCGATATCCTTTGATCTTAAAATAATATTCATTTTTTAATTGTAGGTAAAATTAAATTTGTGATATGACACAAGTTATACATAATTAGAGATGACAATTGGATTAGATCTGAGTCAGTTATGATCCGATCTGATATGTTCAAAAGATTTAGTCTGATCGGATCTGTAGATCATTTAAATTAAATCATATATTAATTCGTGGATCAATAAATATTGATCCAAATTATTTTATTTATTTTTTCATTTTTTTAAAATTAAAATATTATTTAATGTGGTGTATTATATATTTTAAATTGATAAATTAAAAAAAAACAATACAACAACATTATATGGTGGAGGATATTTTTTTTACTTTTTTTAAAGAAAGTTTATTATTTATTTATAATAAATATATTTTAACTTTTATTTTACTTTTTCATTCATATAAATTTCAAAAAAACTTTATTATTTTTATAATATATTTTTTAATAATATTAATTGATTCCATAAAAAAATTTAAATTTAACATAATTTATGCATTCATTCAATATAGTTGATGGGATAATTTTTATTTACATATAAAATATAAAATATGAGTTAATTATTTAAATATTAGAAAAAAATATCATTTATAATAAATATAAGAAGAAATAAATGGTTATAAATATAATAAGATTTGAATTTTGGTTTAACAAATTTTAAACAATAATAAATAGATTTATGAAAATTTTAAAAGAGAAAATTAGATTTGTAAAAAAAATAAAAGAGATAAATTTTAAAAATGATTCATCATGTAAATTTTTTCAAATAAATAATTGTAGAATTAGGAAATTATGTTGAAAATGTATGATTCTTTTAGTTCTAAAATTATAGTTTTAAAAATATTTAGATTTGGATCTGTGCATCTTGATATGTTATGATCTATTCATCTTTGTATGAGAATTATGATCTAATATGATCTATTTTAGTCCGATTTAAAAAATCACATTAAATAAATATTCTTAGAATTTTAATTGAATAGATGTTCATTATTAATTATCAAACAAGATGAGTTATTCTGAAACTATTAGTACTTTAATATATGTGTCAAACACTAATTAATTTGATCAAAATGTCAATCTTAGTTGAGCTCGGTAAATATCAGTTGAGTTTGATCAAAACATGTTAGTTTACCTTGTTTTTGACACCAAAATCAACCATTTTTTTACCTTGTTTTTCACTTGAAACTTGTAGGAACCATTTATAAGAGGCCATAAATTGGTATCACTTGATCAAATTGGAATTTAATAAACATTTCAGCTTCATAGGCCCATGTATGGTAGTTTCACTTCTAAAAATGCAAAAATAACACTCAACTGAATTTACCTTGAACATTCTATTTATTTTAAAGAAAAAATGTCCTGGGAGTCCACTAAGTTAGGCTAAATGGATACTTAGAAGTTTACTAACTTTTAAGTAGCATATTATAAGTCTATTAAGTTTATTAAATAAGACATTGTTAGTTTTTTAATCTAATTTTTGTTAAAGTAAATAGTGTAAAGGAGGAGGTTGAAATAAAAAAAAACTTAACAAAGATAAATTAGTGATTTAACAACACTTGTGAATTAAACACTTCATTCAAAAAAAAAAAAACAATTAAGAATAACCCAATACTTCATACTTCATACTTCATACTTCATATTCAGGTTGAATATAAAGAGCATAAAATAAAGAAGAATCTATATCGTTTTTCAGAGATTTAATGTTTGTTATCAAATCAATCAAACTTTTGATTGCTTAAAAAATTTTAATTTTTTTTTTATAGTTAGAAAAAAGTGGTTGAAAAAATTGAGATGATTGGAGTGAATAGATTTGTCTTGCGCTGGGTAGCCCACCAATATATGGTATGTCTCACTTGTTAGTATCTGAGATTTGTTATATCAATGGAAATCAAAATTGATATTTTTTAATACTTTTGTTTTGTTGTGGTCCTAAAAAATAGGACATAAAAATGTTGTTTGTTTTTCATAAAAATTTTCCTAATAAATTAAAGTGTATTGAATGTAACAGGTTGTTTTTGAATAGTAAATAACTTTTAGCAAATTTTGACCTACAATTAAGTTGAATCTAAATTACATTTGGATTTCATTTAAAATTAAAATGTAATATAATAAAGTCAACATACAAAAATGATATTTTAAGAACTTAAAAAGTACTTCAATGTCCTTTTATATAATGCATCCTTTACTAAGACTTAAAATTCTTTTAAAATTTAGTTGCAATAAGGAATATTATATGCGTTAATTTGCATATGTATGGTTCTATTAGTATTTATTTTAAAAACACATGATATTGATTATTTCTTCATGAAGTTATACTTAGGGGGGAGTTTTATGTCATGTAAATATAATATTATATTCAAAGGGGAAAAATAAATCATGTTCACTATTGTAATGTAAATAATTTGAATTTGTCGATATTTAATGAATTAGTCATTTGTTTAAGGTTAGATTTTGAGAGTGTTTATTTAGTTTAGAATTCTTAGAATTTATGATAATAATGAGTTAAACATAATTCAAATGATAAGGATGTCAATGATATAAGAATATATTATAATGCAAGAGTTATTGACATTTTATATTGACATATTAAATCATACGATGGAAATGAAGAGGGATAAGAAGTTAGATACAAAATAGGATAATGAGTTTGAAGGTGATAGATTACAATTTAATGATCCAATTAATGATGAGGGAATTTCAAACTATAAAAGCGAGTCATAGATGTTAAATTTTTGAAGTCTATTAGTGATGACAATGATATGATGATCTTAAAATCTACTACACTAAAGATATTTCAATGGACAAAGTTTATTAGTGAATTGACATGATATTTACTAATATTCATTAAGAAAAATTATAAAATATTATGAAACTAAACATGGTAAAGAACTCATTAAATTGAAAAATACTAAGAAAATAGTTAAGACTAGATGCAAGGATGTAATCATAACAATTCAATTTTTACAAATAAGATATATATATATCTATATATATATATATATATATATAATAAATATTTTCTTTTATATTCTTTGATATTTATTTGAAATGTTTTTATTAAAATATGTTTCATTTAAACTTTACAGGTACACAATTTGATAATTTAGAGAGACAAAATAAAGACAAGAACTTCAAGGATAGCACATAATAATATAAAGTGTGTCATTAGTCCCCCTAAAAAGCAAAGGGAAAAGTTACAATTAATAATACCAAATATGAAAATAAGTATCTAGATCAGAATTTTCACCGAACTGCTTGAGGTAGAAGCTATAAAGACCATGAGCATAAACAAAAACAAAAAAGTCATGCATAAATTTGCACTAATTACTGTGTAAAGAGGTTCAAAAATAATATCCATACCATATTCCTTTCCTAAGAACTGATATATTATCTCGAGCCAAAACCACTATAATAAAAATAACATCATACAACAAAAACAAAATGGAATGACCTAATTCCAACAAAAACAACACCATACAATTTTGTTTTTACAAGAATAGTCTAACTTAATTCCAAAGCAGCATCAATTTACAACTACTCAAGTCCTGTATAATTAAAATAGATAACAAATAATACAATAACTTCAAATGAGATCATAGTTTTAATAGTTTTCTTCAACTTTGTTATTTTCTATTATTGTGCTTTAATTTCATCCCGTTGTGCTTTAAATCCAGCAAGAAGCCCATTAATTACTTGAGCATTCATGGTATGAATTGGAGGATCACGTAACATGAAGAACAAACACCCATGTGCTCCACTTCTTCCTCTTGCAGCTTTCCATTGACGCCTCTACTATAACAAAAAAAAAAAAAACAGTTTTAGGTCTAAATCACCCAAATGAATATAAAATAAATTAGGTCAAAATCACCCAAATTTAACCCCACCTCTGCGCAACCATAAAAAGTCTCCTTGGGTTCCTATTCGTCTAGGATGTTGCTTCTTCACCAGCAGTTCCATAAAAGCATATGGTGTAAAGTTTATTTGAGTGTTGACAATATTCGTAAACAAAACATATAAATTTAATTTTAGTTTTTAAGTGTGTCTTTCAAAATTATTTCAAGCCAAAGAAACTATCGAGCTCAAATGAACACATATAAGATACGTCTCTATTTTTATGGACACTAGATTTCACATTAGACACTTAAGAACATTTTGAATTTAGGTTACTCGATTGATCGAGGCATGTCTAAAATCGATCTATTCAATTTAAAAAGTTAAAAATTAATTTTTTATTGACTAAATCGATCGAGAATTGACTGGATCGATTGAACATGTTTTGATTGTAGTATTGGATCAATTGATAAGGGTTTCGATCGATCGAACTACGTGTTCGATTGATCGAGCATATATTAAATCGATCAAATTGAATTGATTTATTACTATATTGTCCTCATTTTTTAGAAATCTTTTAACTGATTTTATGGATTGAGTAGTAATATTATTTTGACCTAGTGCTTCAAAATATTTCATTTAAATAAACCAAGGCACACAAATTTATTAACCACACAAGAGAATATTCTCTTAATCTTAATCTCTCTCTTGTTTTGCAAAAGTTATTCAAGTAGTCTTTTTCATATAGTTAATTTATCAAATATTTTATGGTTGTGTTTGATTTATTAATAAACCTATAATATCTGTGATTGTGCTTAAACTGATTGTTTTAGGATTCTAGTTGATTTTGATTTATCTAATATATTATTAAATCATCTAATTAAGATTATTCATTATTGAATCTACTCTAGGACACACATTTACATTTGTGTTATTGTGTCAACGTTTCATAATTTGGTTGAACGAGTTCTATTGCTTGTGTGACTTAAGTTGTAGGAACGTTGGTCCGAATCTAAACACCTTATTTATAGAGATTGTAAAAGAAATCAGAGGTTTGTAAGTAGATTACGTGGGGTATTACCTTGGTGTGTAGTTGGAGTCCTAGCCTTGTAATTGAACATTATTTTCATAGTGGATAATTAGTTAGTATGGTAGACTGGTGGTTTTCCTTTTAGGTCATTAATGTGACCTAGTCGTTTTTACTTAAAAATCTCAGGTGTTGTTTTATATTTTTGCATTACTTTATTTACACTTGATTGTATCCCTAATTGTCTGAAAATATTTTAATTTGTCTTAACTTTGTTAATTATCTATTCATCACCTCTAGCTAATTAGATCCGTAACTAAATAGAACTTTCACTTGGTATCAAAACCAGTCACTAGATACATTTAGTGTTCCTAAGACATTGTTATGGATGACTTTATTAATGGTGATAGCTTAGATGTTGAGAAAATTGAGTCTTTTTTTCTTTCTAAATTTAATGTTAAAAGTTGGAAAGAATTATTTTTTAAATGTGCTAGAGCTATAGAAAAGAATATTCATATAAGAGTAAAAAAAAGTCTAAATGAGCAACATGGGACATATGAAAGAATTTTAACTAAATTAAAGGAAGAAAATAATATTTTGCAAGAATAGAATAACGCTTTAAATCTGAGTCTTGCAGGTTTGAAAGAAGAAAATAACAAGTTGTTTGTAGATAAAGGAAAATTGGTGGAAGAGATCAAACAATCCATGGAAGATGTAAAAAGGTTAACAATTGGAGTTGAAAGATTGAAAAAGGTTATAAATTATGGAAAGTTTTTTGGAGACAAGAGAGGATTAGGATATGTAGATGAGCTCACTACACTAACCTCTTCAAAATCAACTTTGTTTGTAACACCTTTTGATCCCTAAACTTCAAACACAACACACATATCTCATGCATGTGCTTCTAAATTTATTCATGTATGCTATAACTATGATAGAAAGGGACATATTATACCTAGATGTAGATTATTGATGACTTATAACTATGTTGATAATCTGCATGCATCCTATTCAAAAATTAACATTTATGCTTTTAGAAACAAGCACATGATTCAAAAACTAGAAAAGTTTGGATTGAAAAAATATGATTTAAATTATTTTGTATCCCATATTCCATTTAAAGCTAAATTCTCTACTACTTGGTAATTTGATATTGGTTGTTCTAGACATATGACTCGTGATCATTGTTCTAGACATATGACTCGTGATCATTCTCTTTTCAGAACTTTTGAAAAATATAATGAAGGAATAGTTACTTTTGGTGATGGAAATAAATCAAGAATTATTGGCATAGGTACACTTTAGATTGATGGTATGCCTAGGTTGGATGATGTACGCTATGTTGATGGACTTAAAGCCAACCTAATAAGCATCAGTTAAATTTGTGACAAAATTCATAATGTAAAATTTACCAATAATCATTGTATTATAACAGAACCAAAAAGGTGAGTGTATTGATACATGCTCTAGTACTACTACTTATAATTTAGCTAATGATCATTCTATTTCATTGAGGTATCAAAAGATGGGACATATTAACTTTAAAGATCTTATTAATTTGAGCAAAAAGAAATTGTGCGTGGTTTACCTACACTTTCTAAAACTAAAAAAAAAACTTTTGTGAACTATGCCAACTTAGCAACCAAACTCACTCTTTTCATAAGAAAATTAAAGGAGTAAATACAAGCTGGACACTTAAGTTAATTCACATCAAACTTATGGGTCCTATGATAATTGAGAGTTTGGGTGGGAAAAAATATATCATTGTTAATGTTGATATTTTTTCTCGCTTTGCATGGGTTGGATTCTTGAAAGATAAATCTAATGCATTTGATTTATTTAGTTCATTTTTTTCTTAAGGTGTAGATTGAAGCAGGTAACATAATAACAAATGTAATAAGACAAATGACTGATCAAAGGAATTTGAAAACTTAAGATATGCTGAATTTTGCAAACAACATGGTATAGCTCATGAGTTCTTAGCACCAATTTACCCATAATAAAATGGGAAAGTAGATGGCAAGAGATGGAAAGAGTCCTACTACATACAAAGGACATTCTCAAAAGGTTTTAGGCTGAAGCAATAAGTACTTCATGCTACATAGTGAACTGTGTTTACCTATGTCTAGGTACAAATGATGAGTGTTCAAAAGAACTCAATATATCATGGTTATATGATTAAAAAGATTTATATTTATTTAATTTTATTAATATTTTGTACAAATTTATCTTTTCCAATCACAGATTTTTATTTTTATTTTTAAGTATTTTAGCTTAAAAAGATGAAATTGATTAATACTTGAAGAAATATATTTGAGACACTCCATTGCAATGCTCCAAACCAATACAAAATGATACAAGAAAATAAGGAAACAAAGTCACTCATAATAATGTGTGTCGCAGCATGAAAATATTGTGTGCCTTGAGGTAGTGCTTTTGGACTCAGTACAACTATCCCTAATTATTCGCAGACTATGGTGTGGAAGACATATGTGTCACAGCGTGAGACGCTTGGACCGTGTATAATTCGTGTGTCAATTATGTGTATGCTGTGGCGTGGGCCATTATGTGGTGCGATTCCAACATATCTAAGTAGATTTTCTAAACCTATAAATAGTATCCTATTCCAGTGTATCAATCATCCCTCATCCTTCTCATTCCTTTCATTTATTAGTCTCTTTAAGCTTTTATTTTAGTAGTTTAAAGTTCTTTCATTTGAGAGTTGAACAAATTCTAGTTTATGTTAAGATTTCATGTGTATGCCTATATGGTGAGAATTTAAAATTTTCCCATCACTACTTGGCTCAATACACAAAGGACCTCATTTGTATGACAATTGCAAGCAAGATTTTATCTTAAGAATTCCAACAAACACCTAATGTGCACTAAATAAAATAAACAAATATCATCTACCTTATTGCTAGAGATGAAGAAAATTACCTTTACCTAAAGAGATTGTCAAATCTCTTGAGTAGAGGGAAGTCAATTTCTCTTCTAGATCTCTTGGAAACCACCTTTCTTTCGGGAGCACCTCTTGGTTCACCTTAAACTTAAACAACAAACTACCACACCTCTTAGATAGATGGATGTTGAGTTCAAGGCTTAGATACAACCACCTAGCAAGAAGAGATCAGAGAAGAGACTTTTGACCTAGGGTTGAACCACTTAGGTTTTGGCCTTAAGCAAGCCTTTCTAAGTTTTGGCCTAGAAGAAGGAAAAATATGGTTGCTAAAAATGGTGAATTTCGGCTAGGGTTAGAGGCAGCATATTTGGATGATATTTTTCTTAATTATGACTCCTTAAATAGGCAAGGGTTAGGACAACTCTTTGTATAAGGTTTGAATCAATTACAAAAATACCACTAGCCTTGTTTAGCCATCTCATGCTCTCTTTAATCTCAACTTGTGATTTGTTTAATAAATTAATATATGAACAAATGATATTATTCTTATTATTCTATTATACCACGTCTCTATTATTTTTATAATGCATTCAAACATTATACCAAATAATATTTGCATAACTTCACAAATTTATTTATAATCTAAGCATGTCATATTGTGACATTTTTTTAACATTTCATCTCATGTATTTTATCTTATACATCATTATGAAATGTAAAACACTCGTTGTTTCTCTTCAGTTGGTATGACCATATAGAGGATCTATATCATCTTGGCAATAATATAAAACTTTATATTATTGACTATAAGAGGTTCTATCATTACATTATAGTTTTCCAAATGCATAGTAATTACTTACTCAATCCACTAATTTTGTGTCTATCCTTGTCACATGATATTATGAATAATATGCAATATAGGATCGTATCACTTTTGCATTATATTCGTTTTCTTGGTTTCTCAAGTGAATTATAATTATAACTATATGAGTTATATTGCATGCGATAGAATTCCACTTTACCAAGGGACCGAGTAATATCATAACTCAAAATCGAAGGACAATGCTAATATTAACATATAGATTTCTCCCGTAGAGGTTGTACACAACGAACTGCTATTTCATTCCTATCATAAGATAATATTTAAATAGCAATCACATTATATACTTCTCATGTGAAAAACCTAAATATCTCATATCTAAGATTCTAAAGACACAATGAAAACATTAATGACACAAAACACAATCCATATAATGTTCCATCTAGTTTGGTCATGTTCAATATATAAAATACACATTTTATATACTCATGTCATTAAATGATAATCCCTTATCAACATTTATAGAACTACAATGTACTTTTAATCGACATGATAATCTTTCACAATAATTAATGTTCTTCCTTAATTACCACAATTGTGAACATATTTAGGATTACATGTTTCTCATTTTAAGAGTTGTATGGTGACCAAGTGCATCTTCTTGAACCCTTCCAAAATATAACATGTTAATCTCAAATAACAAGATTAGTAATATGAGATATTAGTAATGTTGTTACGCTTGTGAAAGTTGGCTATTAATAATATGGGATATTAGTAATGTTGTTACGCTTGTGAAATATTAAATTGATCAAACTTTTTTATAAAATGAATTAAGTTTTATTTATTCATCAAGATTAAAATAAAGTTTGTAAATGAATAATATATTTACATAGTTTTTCATAATAAACAAGAGAGTTAAATTTAAGATTTAAATTATATGACTTTGATTTAGAGTAATGCTTACGAATATTAGTCAATTACATGCAGTCTAAGTCTATTTTGAAGCATGCTCTATTTCAAGTATTTTTATAATAAATATTATTGAAGATATATTGTCGACATATCCGTCATAATAGTTTTAAAATTTAAAAGGTAGTTCTAGATACTTAAATCATAAAACTGACTTTGACACCGTGAATGAAAGTGTAACTTACATGTTCAACCTTGGGTAGTAATTAGATGGTTTATTAATTCATTAGAAATAAATCAGAATTTGGTTGTCCCAGCTTTAGAATTTTAATTGATTTGTTATTAACAAAATAATTTTGATCCCCACCTATGGATATTTTCTTATTGAAAAGAGAAAATCAATAATTTTAATTCGTATTTTTAATAACCTACTTAATATTGAACAAGCAATTTAACTAACTAATATATCTCATAAATTTTCCATTGCATGATAAATGTTTAATTTCTTAAATGTTTATTGAATTTATCCTTATTTTTATGTTAGCAGTTTAGATACTCAACCAAAACAATCGTAGCAAGATCTTTAGGTTATTAATTTCATTTTTAAGAATTTATTAAATAATTTTAAAAATACATGATTACTTTTTAGATTGACCTTGGAAATATACTCATCAATTTCTATAAGTGATTCGTGCACTTACGAGTTATATTATAAATCATTCAAAATTTATACGTAATAATTTTATGCTTCAAGTTTTTTGCACCGTTGTCAAGAAACTGATCATAGCTTCAAAAACTAGCAAAATTTTGTATCAATAAGTTCTAGGCACTGTTGTTAGGGAAATGGTAATAACATCAAAAACTAGCAAAAGTTTGTATCATCAAGTTTTTAGAGCCGTTGCTAGTGTGAAAAACATGCATGCGCCAATTATGTGCATGCTGTAACATGTGTTGTGTGTTGCAATTCCAACCTATCTGAGCAAATTTTCTAAACCTATAAATAAGTCCCTATTCCATTGTATCAATTATCCCTCATCCTTCTCATTCCTTTCATTTCTTCAGTCTCTTTTAGCTTTTTTTAGCTTTTATTTTAGTAGTTTAAAGTTCATCTTTCATTTAAGAGTTGAACAAATTTTAGTTTATGTAATAGATTAATTTCAATTCAATAAACACGTACGGTAATTATATTTGGAGGTTTTCCATAACAGAAATAATATAGACATTTTGTTGATGTATACTTCAAATGTATTCTTTTCATATAATCTCTAAGTGTTGTTTTACACGATATATGTCCAATTTATTGATAATTTATTAAACTATGTATGTTTGACTATAAATTATCGGATATTAGTAATGTTATTACACTTATGAAATAATAAAGTCTATTAAACTTTTTATAAAATAAAATAAATTTTATTTCTTTATCAAGATTAAAATAAAGTTTGTAAATGAAAAATATATTAACAAAATATTTTTCATAATAAACAAGAGAGTTGTATTTAGGATTTAAATTATTTGACTATGATATTAAGTAATACCCACGAATATTAGTCAATTGTAGTCTAAATCTATTTTGAGGTATGTTATATTTCAAGGATTTTCATAAGAATTATTATTGAAGATATATTGAAGACATATTTTTCATAATAATTTTAAAATCTAAAAGTTAGTTTCATGTACTTAAATCATAAAACCAACTTTGACACTTTGAATAAAAGTTTAACTTATATGTATAACCATAGGGCATTAATTAGATAGTTTATTAATTCTTTAAAAATAAATCAGAATTTAATAATTAATCAACTAGTTATCACGACCTTATGATGTTAATTGGTTTGTTATTAACAAAATAATTTTGATTAGGGATATTTTCTAATTAAAGATGGAGAATCAATAATATTAATTTATATTTTTAATAACATACTTAATATTAAATAAGAATGATTCACTTACTAATATATCTCAAACTCTCCATTGCATGATAAATGTTTAATTTCCTAAATATTTATTGAATCTATCTTTATTTTTATGTCAATAGTTTAGATACTCAACCAAATCAATCATGACATGATATCTAGATTATTAATTTCATTTTTAAGCATTTGTTGAATAATTTAAAAATCACATATTTCTCTTTAAACCGACCTTGAAAGTATACTTATAAATCATACAAAATTTGTACGTAATAATTTTGTGTATCAAGTTTTTTGCACCATTATTGGGAAACTAATAATACCATAAAAAAATAGTTAAATTTTGCATCGTTAACAAACCAAACTCTATGAGTTATGAAAAGGTAAGAAACCTAATCTTAGACATCTACATGTGTTTGGTAGTAAATGTTACATCCTTAAAGATTGTGAGAATCTAGGCAAATTTGATTCTAGAAGGGATGAAGGTATCTTTCTAGGTTACTCATTAACAAGTCATGCTTTTAGAGTATTCAACTTGAGAACTAATATTGTGATAGAGTCCATCAATGTTGTTATAGATGAAAGGTAGACAATGAGCTAGATGAAGAAGTAGCCTAGGATGATGAGGTCACCATACCCAACACTCAAACTCAGAGGCTAACACGTACTTCCAAAAACTACCTAACTATATACACCATTGGTGATCCATGATGAACGAAAACCGACATCGTCGATTCTTGCCAATACTTTGGTTTTAATATTTATAAAACTCTCGCAAGTGCACGAATCATTTCGAAGAAAATGATAAGTATACTCCCAAGGTCGATCTAAGGAAGGAATGTATGTGGTTTTTAATTTATTATTCAAACTTTTAAAAACGAAATTAAATCTTAAACATCCTGTCACGATAGTTTGGTTTTTGTGTTCCTAATCTAATAACATAAAATAAATAAACATATATACAGATTAATTAAATATAATCTAATAACATAAAAATAAACATAGATACAAATTCAATAAATAATAAACATATATACAGATTCAATAAATATTCATGCAAATTTTTATCATTTATATTAGCGGAATATTTATGGATATAATAACTAAATTAATTATGCTTGCTCATATTATCTAGGTTATTAAAGATATAAATTGATATTTTATTGATTCTCTCTTTTTTATATAAATACCACCTTTGGTGGGGTTAGATATTCTTTGTTAACTAAACAAATCAATTAACACCTATGGGTGAGGTTGATAACTAATATGTTTAATTAAATTAATTCCTTTTTCTAAGAGATTGAAAATGAACCATTTAAATGCCACCTTTGGTGGGGTTAGACAATTTAAACATTATTCAAGGTGTCCAAATTAAACATAAGAATTTAATTATCCGAGTACTAACTTTCAAGTTTTAAAACCACTATTGAAAACATGTTGTCAATACATTTTCACATAATAATTCTTATAAAAACTTTTGAAATAGAGTTTCACTCTAACTAACGGGCGATTGTACCAACAAATAAAAGAGCACTACTCTAAATTAGACCGGATAACTAAACCTTAAAATCTAATTTTCAGGTTTAAGTTTGTAATGAAAAATAATATATTTCTCTCTAACATTCTTAATATAAAATCTTGAATAAAAACAAAATCAATTCATTTTAAAGATTTTTACCTATTTAATATTTCGCAAGCATAACAACGTCGTTATTACATCATGTTTACTAAACAGCCAGCATAGTTAAATTTAACCACAGACAAATTAAATATAACATGTAAGAATAAAGCATAAAAATAACTGTAAAGAAAATAAAATCCTTACAGAACTTCGACGCTATTCCCGTAGCTGGAAAACCTCCAAGCGGAATTTGCACTTCCATTTATTGAATCAAAAATCTAAATTATTACAAAAACATTACAAGTTCCTCTCAAAAAGAGAAGAACTCTACAACTAAGAGAAAAACTAAGAAAAGCTTAGAAACTAAGAAAAAAACTAAGAAAACTCAAAAACTAAGAAATGAGAGAAAGAAAGAAGAGAGAAGTGTGTTTTGAAGGTGTGATTTGAAGTGAAGGGAATGGGGGTATTTATAGGTGAGGATAGAGAGAAAAAATGAATAAAAAAATGTTAAAAAAATATTAAAAAATGTAAAAACGCGTATTGGAATTGCTGATGTCATTAATGATGTCAGCATGACATCACAGGGGCGGCTGGGCAGGCCAGCGCGCGCGGGCGCGCGCGGCTGGGCTGCGGCGCGCGATTTCTGTCTTTTTGACATTTTTGACCTTTTCGACCCATTTTGTCCAATTTTTCCATGTTTGTTGACCTTTTCCCACTTATTTATTAATATTTTTGTGATGTATTGCTTCAAGTATTCCTCTTTTAGTCTTTAAATTGCATTTTTAAGCCAAAATACCTGAAAAACAATAAGAATACCCGTGATTCCGAAAAAGACAAATTTATATAAATATATGATAAAACATATAAATATATATATTTTTAATCAATTAATGTACATAAAATCATGATTATTTTAGTGCTTTTTGAGCACTCATCAATCCACATGTAAGTGTGGTAACTAGAAAGAGACATGTAAGTGAGATAACTCATCTTTGTTATGTTTCTCAAATAAAAAAATATATATTAATAAGACTTCAAAAGATGAAATCTTGATAAATTCCTTGGAGGATGAGTTAGCTCAATTCACTATGAATGATGTTTGGACTTTAGTACCTAGACCTAAAGATAAAAATATCATAGAAACTAAATGAATGTTTAAAAATAAATCTGATGAACATGATTAGTGATTTTGATGAAACTTTTGCTTCTGTAGCTAGGTTAAAATCGATTAAGATTTTGCTTATCATTGCATGCTTTATGAAATTCAAACTCTTTTCAAATGGATGTAAAGTCTGCCTTCTTGAATTAGTTACTTAATGAAGAAGTTTATGTTGAAAACCCAAAAAAGTTTTGTTGACCCACAATTTCCCAAGCATGTATATAAAGTCAATAAGATCCTTTATGGTTTGAAACAAGCTCTTAGAGCTTGGTATAGGAGACTTACAACTTATTTATGGAACAAGGTATTTGTTCAAAGGGAAGTTGATAAGACTCTTTTTATTAAAAAAAACTTAAGAGGATATATTCATAGCTCAAATATGTCGATGACATAGTTTTTAGATAAACATCCAATTATCTTGTCAATGATTTTGTGTACATAATGACTAGTGAATTTGAAATGTCTATGATGGTTGAGCTCACATATTTTCTTAGATTACAATTTAAATAATTAAATAATGGCCTCTTTATTTCTCAAACTAAGTATGCATGTAATTTAGTTAAGAAATTTGGACTTGAAACAAGTAAGCATATGAGAACACCCATAAGTACTAGTACAAAGATTTTAATGGATGAATCGAGTAAGAGCATTGATCAAACACTATATAGAAGCATGATAGAAATCTTGCAGTACCTCACAACAAGTAGACCTAATATTTGTTTTAGTGTTGTTGTTTGTGCCCGTTATCAATCAAATTCTATGGAATCCCATATTGACAAAAGATCATCAGGTATGTCTCTGGTATAAATAACTTTGGTATTTGATTTACTAATGATATTACATGTGAAATTAATGGATATACAACTACAGATTGGATAGGAAATTAGGACGTGAGAAAAAGCACTTAAGTTGGATGTTTTTATATTGAGAATAATCTAGTATCATGGCATAGTAAGAAACAAAAGTCCATCTCACTATCTACTGCAAAGATAGAATACATTACTATTGGAAGCTCCTGCACACAACTTCTGTGGATGAAGAACATGCTTAAGGAATATTTCTTCGAATAAGGAACAATTTCTATTTATTGTGATAATACAAGTGCTATTTGTATCTCTAAAATTCATGTTCTGCATTCTCGAACAAAACATATAGGAATTATACATCATTTTATTAGGGAACTAGTTGAAGATAAATTTTTATCCCTTGAGTTGTTCCCACTGAAGGAAAATTAACTGATTTATTCACTAAGGCAATTAATATCCAAAGATTTGAATATCTTAAAAGTGCCTTAGGAATTTGCACTATTAATTAATTTTTTTTTGTAATTTTTTTTCCTTTATATATATATATAAGGGAAGTAGATATAGGAGGGAAGTAGACTTCTTTAACTTAACATGAACAATACCTACTATTTACATATTCTTTGGCTATTGCATTATGCAAATGGATATTGTGACTTATGCATTTACATATTTTTCACATATGGTGATCGATGTCGACATGAATCTACCCACACAATCACTGGATACATATGTATTTCAAGCTTAAAGTTTATAATAAATTATGTGAGATCTTAGAGATTGAGATAACCTTGACTAAAAAATTATGGTTAAACTCTATCTTTCACTGTATAAAATACTGGTAAAAAGACATGCCTAGTTTTGAGAGAGCTATCTACTATGATGTATGAAACCTACTACAATAAGCGGAAAGAATTACGTTACAACTAGTTTGAAAGTTATTATACTAGATATATTAGCTTGTGCATATTTTCTTCACAAAAAAAAAGAATAATATGGTAAAGGAAATAGCAATATACAAAAATTAATTGAATGCACCAAAAGAAAGAGCCACAAATGATAAAAAAATTAATAAATAACCTATTCTCATAAAAATATATATAAATAAACTAAATATAATAAATAATGAAAGGGAATACCAAAAAAAGAAGTTAAAGTTGTCTCTTAGTAAGAGATTTTTTAGCATGTGTAAGTATGAATTCAACTAATTTTTTTACATAATAGGTGATACTCCTTTCTTTAAATCTTTATAATTAATCATAAATGAACTATTTTTCATACTACTGGAGTTCCAATATTTATCTCACTTTAAGTGACTATTGTTATGTCACTATATGCATTAATATGTTTGTGTGTCTTGTTTACATAGGCTTATTTTGTTAATAAATAGTCACACTTTTAACACAAATTAAGTTTCATATTTGTGTGTATGTTGGAATCATGTTTAGCTCAATCTACTACCCTCTATTAAAAATGAATTTTTTTAATCTTTTGTTTTGAGTTGTTTATTCTTATAAGAAAAAATAGAATATCTATTTTAGAGAGAGAATTACTTTAAGGATATTTAGTTTAGAGGGAAAATTATTTGGAGAATTACTTTGAGCATTTAACTTTGAAAAATATTCTTTGAAAATATTACACATAGGAGAAGTTATGTATCTTATGATTACTCTTATGAATATTTTTCTCTTTTCTATTGTTATATATACTAAACTAATGAAAATGAGTCTTTTGGGACAAGTTTTTTGGTTGTTTGTGCTTTTGTTTTTTGGTGTATACACGAGCTTTCAAGATTCAAGCGATGATGGTTTCACCAGATCATAGGATAATTCCCCTATGTAAAAGTTTATATTTCTATGAGCATTATGTAGTGAGAGAGAGGTATTGTCACATGAATATACCAAAGGAAAGATTATAAGATTTATGTGAGTGTTGAAAATATTTGTGAATAAAACATACAAAGTAATTTTAGTTTCTATATATGTCTTTCATGAATATTTCAAGCCAAATAAACTATCAAGCTCCATTGAACACTGATGAACACAAGACCCACATTGGGTTAGCAATACCGATCTTGCAAATACTTTGGTTTTATATTTGTAAAACTCTCGCAAGTATACAAATCATTTTATAGAAAATGACAAGTATACTTCCAATGTCGATCTAAGGAAAGAATATATATGGTTTTTAATTTATTATTCAAACTTTTAAAAATGAAATTAAATCCTAAACATTCTATCACTATATTTTGATTTTTGTTTCCTAATCTAATGACATAAAAAATAAATATAGATATGGATTCAATAAACAAAAATATAAATTTTTATCATTCATAACGGTGAAGTATTCATGGATATAATAATTAAGTTAATTACACTTGCTCATATTATTTAAGTTATTAAGTATATAAATTGATATTTGTTGATTATTTTTTTAATATAAAAATGTCCTTAGATGGGGCCCAAATTCTTTTATTTAATATTAATTAACTAATATCCTTAGGCGGGTTTTATTAATTAATTAAGTATTAAATTTTAGCTTTATTTCTAAAAAAATAGAAAACCATCTAATCACAGCTTTAAGCAAAATCATTTAATTAGACTTTATTCAAGATGTCCAAATTAAACTTAAGAATTTAACTATTTAAGTACTAACTTTCAAGTTTTAAAATCATTATTGAAAATATATTGTTAATACATTTTCGAATAATAATTCTTATAAAAAACTTTTGAAATAGAGTTTCACTCTAACTATCGGGCACTGTACAAACAAATAAAAGATCATTACTCTAAAGTAAACCGTATAATTAAACCTTAGAATCTAATTTTCAGATTTAAGTTTGTAATAAAAAATAATATATTTCTCTTTAACATCCTTAATATAAAATTTTAAATAAAAATAAAATCAATTTATTTTATAGAAATGTTTTACTTATTTAATATTTCGCAAGCAGAAAAACATTGTTATTATATCATATTTATAAATAGTCAATCATCTTAAATTTAATCACAGACAAATTAAACATAATATATAAGAATAAAACATAAAAAATAACTGTAAATAATTCATTTAAAATTATGCCTCAAAAGAATCCTTATAGAACTTTGATGTTAATTTTGTTGCTGGAAAATCTTCAAATGGATTTGTACTTCCATTTATTGAATCAAAAACTAAAAATCTATAAAAGCATAACTAGTTCTTCTAAAAAAGAGAAGAACTTTAAAATTAAAAAAACTAAGAATTAGAGAGAGAGAGAGAAAGAAAGATAGAAAAAGGGAGAAGTTTGTGATTTTTGGGATTTAAGGGGTGATTTTTACAATGGGGGAGATGGTCCTTTTATGGATGAGGAAAAAACTAAAAAAATATCTCAAAAATTGATTTTGGATGCGTTTGGATAGACTGGGACACGTGTGTGGGGGGGTGAGTTTTACGGTAGACAAACATTGGCGCATGTAGGACAAGTGTGGGCGTGCGCTGGCACGCGTGGGACTCAGTGTGACTGTGTGTTGGCATGTGGGAAACTCATGCGGGTGTGTGCTGGTTGTGCGCGGGCTTGTAATGGGCGTGTGTTGGGCGTGCGAGCATGCAGGACTCGGCCCAGACGTATGTTGGCGCACAATGACTCATCATTTTTGACATTTTTGATAAATTTGACCCATTTTGTCCAATTTTGACCCATTTTGTCAAATTTTTCCATTTTTTTTACTTTTCCTCATTTTTTTCTCAACATATTTGTGATGTATTGCCTTCAGTATTTTTCTTCAAGTCTTTAAGATATTTTTGAACGAAAATACCTGAAAAATAATAAAAATACTCTTAATTTCGAAAAGATAAATTTATATAAAAATATGATAAAATCATACAAATATAACTCTATTTAATCAATTAAAGTACATTAAATAATGATAATTTTAGTGCTTTTTAAGCATTCATCAAAAACATATCAGGTATATCTTTGTTTTTATACATATTAGATTTCATATTGACCACATAAAAACATTTTTAATTTAGGCTACTCTATTAATAAAGACATGTATAAATCGATTGAGGTGTGTAGATCGATCTACCCAGTTTAAAATGTCATGAATTAATTTTTTTAATTGACTACATTGATCGAGAATTGACTAGATCGATATTGCATATTTTGATCGTAGTATTGGATCAATTGATAAATGGTTTCTATCGATTGAACTATATATTACATTGATCGAGTATATGTTAGATTGGTCGAGCAACCAAGAGTTCAATTTTAAAACCTATTTCTAGTTCGAATTAAATTGGTTTATTACTATATTATCATCATTCTTTAAAACTCTTTTAATTGATTTTATGAATAGAATAGTAATATTAATTTGACCTAGTGTTTCAAAATAATCTATTTAAATAAACCCAAGCACACAAATTTATTAACCACACAAAAACATTATTTTCTTCACCTTAGTTTCTCTCTTGTTTTGTAAAAACCATTCAAGTAGCCTTTTTCATTTAGTTAATTTATTAAACATTTTATGGTGATTAACAAGCCTATAATATTTTTGATATTGTGCATAAACTGATTGTCCAAGGGTTGCTAGTTGATTTTGATTTTATTTGATATATTATTTAATTATTTAATTAGGGTTATTCATTAATGAATCTACTATAAAATACATATTTACACTTGTGTTATTGTGCTAACATTTCAAGTGCTGGTTGAACGAATTCGATTCCTTGTGTGACTCAAGTTGTCAAAATGTTGGTTCATATCTGAACACCTTACTTATAGAGATTGTGAAATAAAGTAGAGGCTTGTTATTAGAGTACTTAGGGGAATTAGTCTGGTGGGTAGTTTGATTCCTAGGATCGAATCCATGTGACAACCCTTAATGTCAGTTAAAATTATCAAGTTTGATAAGTCTTGCAAAAAGACAAGGAAACCCAATCTTGAGGAAAGTTTAAATGATGGATCTTTATAAAGACAAAGTAGCTCACACTTCATGGGGAATGTTAAGAAGTATAAATTAGTTAAAGGCTCACCTCCCACAAGTTTGAACTTTGTGGAGAATTGATGCATGGATTTTCTATAGTACTAACAACATATGTGCTCATATATAACACAACAATATAATATGGTAAACCCACATAGGATCTAATACCTATATGGTAACATTTACGGGTTGCTTAAGAAACCCACTCGTTAGCAAGCAATTCACTAAATAAAAAATCAATAGTTTACAAATAAATAATTAGATACCTATGCATTTATCAGTTGGAGCACCGTGCTCAACTATTTTATCTACTGCAACCATAATCCAAATGAATCTAGCTTTCTTTTGAAGCTCCATCATCATGTGAAGTGGCATAATCCCCTACGTCTTAATATAATGAAAAATCTAGGGTAATGAAAAATCTCATGTACATGTATCTAAATAAAATTATGTCTTGGTGTTTAATCCAATTTTAATTAAACCCATAAGAAAATAAGATTTACAAAATCACTCCACGTATCACTAATACGAAGCCACACTCAACGTATCACTGATACGGAACTACAAAACATTTTTTCTACAAACTCTAGCTTTCAAACTGCTAGATTTGTTTTTCCATATTTTCTAATTAATTTTTAAAACACAAAATTGGAGAAAATTTATAGAAAACTTTTCAGGTTTAGTAGGGCTTGCCACCAACTTTTTGACCACCACGATGAGCTCTTGCCAACAAGCTCAACGAGGATAATAGCCACCCTCAACGAGGGTAATGGACACAATACATCGCCAATCACTTAGCGAGGGACCTTGGCAAGTTACAAAACTAGCTAGCTATTTTTTGTTTAAAATTTCCCACAAATACTAAGAAATAAGAAATTAATAATAATGCAAACACAAAACTTAAATATGCCAAATACATGATCTAATCTTTCAATTGATGTGCATATTATGCATACATAGAGAGTGTAAAATCTATTTGAGTATACGCAATATTAAATCGTTAGTAATCAATCTTACAAAAAAAAAATTATACACTAAATAAAAATACAAAATCTATATTTTCTATATGAAAATACCAATAAAAATAAAAACATGACTTATAATTATTAAAATTTAATAAAAAAGGATAAGTAATAAACATAGTCAAAACATATTGATAAACATATTCAAAACATTAATTAATAAACAAGTTAAAATAATTTTTTTTCATTTTAAATTTTAGTAAGTCCAAATTAAAAAAATTATTTATCAAATCCACTTCTAAAGATTGGTTTAATAATCTCTAATCAACATTTCATAAATTTACTTTGATTCTTAAAATTTTTGTTAAACACATGTTGATTCGATAAACAATTTTAGTAAAAACCGAACCCAACCGTGTTTTCTCACCTACTCAACAACATTAACATAACACCTTTTTTTATAAAATTCATGCCCAGAGTTTAAAAGTTTGGCCAAGTCAGTTTTACACGTAGTCCTTATGTGGCCAAATATTGAAGAAAATCTTACATGTAACAAAGAGGTATACATATGGTGAAATAAATTTATGTTGACCTTTAGCTTTTTAAAAAATAGAAAAAACATAGAAGTGAGATAAGATCATCTACTAATATTAATAGAAGTCATACAACATGTATTTAAGATTTTCAATAAATATTGATACCTTAAAGGAATTAAATACCACTTGGTAAAAACATATTACTTATATAAGATTTATAAGTATCGATTATATTTATAAACAAAATGTTAAGTGTAAACTAGTTTTTAGGTGCATTTTCATGTCTGTTGTCCAAAGCCAAAGAAATGTCCAAGCTTTTAACTTGGTGGCTTTAGGTATAAATGTATTTCTTAACATGTTAAAATTGAATTTACACACATAGTAAAATATGGTTAATATGTAGGTTGATCGATCGAGTCTCAAGTCGATCGATCGAAAGGTTAGATTCGATTGATCGAGAGTCTAGATCGATCTACCTACTCTCAGGTTTTTATTAATCGTTACTGGATTGATCAAAAAGGCTTCATCGAGCCTAGTTTGGATCGATTCAACACGTAAGTTTTTAACTTAAAATCTTTTTGTTTACTCAAACCAAACTTGTAGATTACCATTATCCTTATTTATTAATTCTATATGAAATATTTTATGGGTAGAAGGGTTATTTCCTTTTAAACTAGCATTAGGGTTTCAATTCCACTATATAAACAACTCAATGCTCTTTGTTTTAAAAAAACCACACCTATTATATTCATCTAATTATTTTGGGCTTTCTCTTTCAATTTTTTTTTTATAAAAACTATATCATATTTCTTTAGTTATTGATTTAATCTATCAAACATATTGTGTGGTTATATTTGATTGATTTATATATCTACCCATTTGTTTTTATGATATTGTGCTTTTGACTTTTATTCGAAGGTTTGCTAGATGACTTAATTTATCTTATTTACATCTTTAATCATCTAACTAGGGTTTTTCGTAGTCTTTCTTCAAATACGAATCCTACTACTATGGTTTTATGACTATATTTTTTTTTATATCTACACATTTAATATAGAATCTATATTAATATAGAAAGATATAGAATAATATGTATAAATAATATAGAAATTGGATAAAAAATGGAGTTTCTATATAATATAAAATAGATGGAAAATTTATTCTAAAATTAAGATATGACCAACTGCCTATCCTACTGATAAGTGCTCAAAAAGCACTAAAATAACAATGATTTTATGCACATTAATTGATTAAAAATATATATATTTATATGTTTTATCATATATTTATATAAATTTGTCTTTTTCGGAATCACGGGTATTTTTATTGTTTTTCTGGCTTAAAAACGCAACTTAAAAACTCAAAGAGGAATACTGGAAGCAATACATCACAAATATATTAATAAATAAATGGGGAAAGGTCAACAAATATGGAAAAATTGGACAAAATGGGTCAAAAAGGACAAAAATGTCATAAAGGAAAAAATCGCGCCGCCGTGCCGCCCGGCCGCCGCGCCCCACCGCCCCAAGCAGCAGCGCGCGGCACTGTTCATCGGCGCGCACTGTTCAGACTCGGCACTATTCATACCCGGTACTGTGCAGCCGCGGTACTGTTCATACCCGGTACTGTGCAGCCGCTTCCCGTCATGCTGACGTCATCAAATGACGTCAACAATCAATAATCCGCGTTTTTACATTTTTTTAACATTTTTTTCTCTACTTTTTCTCTCCATCCTCACCTATAAATACCCCCCTTCCCTTCACTTCAAATCACACCTAAAAACACCTCCAAATACTTTCTTTTCTCTCTTTTCTTAGATTTTTAGGATTTTTTTAGTTTTTCTTATGTTTTCTTAGTTTTTAGCTTTTCTTAGTTAATTTCTCTTAGATTTAGAGTTCTTCCCTTTTTGGGAAGAACTAGTTATGTTTTTGTAATATTTTAGCTCTTTGATTCAATAAATGGGAGTGCAAATTCCGCTTGGAGTTTTTCCAGCAACGGGAATAACGTCGAAGTTCTGTAAGGATTTTATTTTCTTTACAGTTATTTTTATGCTTTATTCTTACATGTTATATTTAATTTGTCTGTGGTTAAATTTAACTGTGCTGGCTATTTAGTAAACATGATGTAATAATAACGTTGTTATGCTTGCGAAATATTAAATAGGTAAAAATCTCTAAAATGAATTGATTTTGTTTTTATTCATGATTTTATATTAAGAATGTTAGAGAGAAATATATTATTTTTAATTACAAACTTAAACCTGAAAATTAGATTTTAAGGTTTAGTTATCCGGTCTGATTTAGAGTAGTGCTCTTTTATTTGATGGTACAATCGCTCGGTAGTTAGAGTGAAGCTCTATTTCAAAAGTTTTTATAAGAATTATTATCTGAAAATGTATTGACAACATGTTTTCGGTAGTGGTTTTAAAACTTGAAAGTTAGTACTCGGATAACTAAATTCTTGGGTTTAATTTGGACACCTTGAATAAAGTTTAAACTGTCTAACCCCACCAAAGGTGGCATTTAAATGGTTCATTTTCAATCTCTTAGAAAAAGGAATTAATTTAATTAAGCAAATTAGTTATCAACCCCACCCATAGGTGTTAATTGATTTGTTTAGTTAACAAAGAATATCTAACCCTACCAAAGGTGGTATTCATACAAAAAAGGGAGAATCAATAAATATCAATTCATATCCTTAATAACCTAGATAATATGAGCAAGCATAATTAACTTAGTTATTATATCCATAAATACTCCGCCATTATAAATGATAAAATTTGCATAAATGTTTATTGAATCTATGTTTAATTTTATGTAATTAGATTAAAAACACAAAACCCCAAAATATCGTGACATGATGTTTAGGATTTAATTTCGTTTTTAAAAGTTTGAATAATAAATTAAAAACCACACACATTCCTTCCTTAGATCGACCTTGGGAGTATACTTATCATTTTCTACGAAATGATTCGTGCACTTGCGAGAGTTTTATAAATATTAAAACCAAAGTATTGGCAAGAATCGGCGATGCCGGTTTTAGCTCATCACCTACCTCCTCTATGTTCTTGACAACCCATCTTTTTCTTAGTAAAGTCTTTCAGTGGCATGTTTCGGTCCTCTTTCCCATTACTTAGAAAAAGTGAGCCACTGGTTCAAGTATACGATACTATCATTACCGCCTAGACAATTAGACATCCAACCAGTAATTGTAACTAACCAATTACAATAGCAGAGCTCTACCAACTGAGCTATATTCCTTTGAGCCAAATAAAGACATGTATGAAGGAGTCAAATGCTTTTTATATTCTTATCCTTGGCATAGTTGGGCCATCCTAGACTTGAACCAGATGCCTTGCCTATGAAGTAAATCATTGCACTAACGGTCTAACCAATTGGGAGAGAATCAATAGATTCCTTTTCGAGAGCGATTTATCCTTCCCGAATGTAACATACAACTCTTTGTTGTACTATTCTCTCCAAATGTGCTTGTTCCTCCCTTCTTCCTTACCATGTCAACTCTTTATGAAATAACTCTCATGAGAAGAAAGAATCAGGCATTACGTTAAGAGACCCTTATGACCCAACCCTAAACACTCTAAGATCCTTTTTCAAACCTGCTTCCATTTTGAGTCAAGAGATAGATAAATAGACACATCCTATTGCATTCATCGGGAGAATTCATAGTGACTAAGGGGGTCGAAGACCAAGAAGTGAGTTATTTATCAGCCAAGCATTCTTCTTATGGCTAGATCTAATATCCTGGTCCATGCATCAAGGAAAAATAATTTAATGTTCTTCCTTTCGGGAAAGGAGGATTAGGAAAATCATATTGATTGTAGCTTTCTCTAGACCCCCTAAAAAGTATGAAAAAAAGGCTCGAATGGTATGATCCCTCCGTCACCCCAAAATGAAAGGGGAGATCTTGTGGTTCTTGGTCTGTGAAGCTACGCTATTAGGTGTTCTGTTTTATTTTCCTATTGAGGCCAAACCTATACCTGTGCTCAAGAGATAACTGTCCATATATGGATAAGGGATGTATGGACAATTATCTCTCGAGCAAAATCACACCCCTCATTATGATCTTGTACACATGATTCTAGAGATACTCGGTTAGCTACAACACCAAGTGCATTTCCCCAAGGGTGCCCTAAAGTTCCTCCATCAAATTGTAGTACGACATCAACTCCAAAGATCTTGGTCAGAGCAGGAATATACCAAACATGAATATCCTCTGAAGTCACAAGAAGAACAACTAGTAAAGAGACTCAATCTTGGGTGCTTTGTGAACCCTTGGGTACTACCTTTTTCAATATTTGTTCAATTACTCTGTCTGTAAGGTTCATAATTATTCCTCTTACTACAAGACGCTTACCAAGCCAATATTTATAAAATATTGAATGGTATAAATTGAAATATTAGTAATATATAGAATATAGTGGCGGATGTAGCAACTTGGATCAAACCATAAGATTTTTCCTATCTAAATAAAGCAGGTTTTACATGAAGAAGATTTGGCTCAACATGTTCTATTCGATATGGGTAGGAGAAGAGCCTGACTCGGTATTCTTAAATAATATAGAGAAATAAGAACCGAGTCAAGATGATACAATTGCGGCAATGCTACAATTATGATATAGATATAAAAATATTTACTATATAATAGACTTGAATATGCTTGGCTGATTACCTAAAAAAATCAAAATTTAGATGCTAGACCAAAACTAGGCGCAAAACGAATTTACCACTGTTTGGTTGACCGAAAATTTCAACTCTGACTTTCCAACTCCAGTTGTTTCTTTTCTTTTTTTTTACTTCGAAAGTAGCTTCTATTTGAATTTGTGATTCAGTACAATGGTTAATCCTTGAATTTTGAAAGAATTCAGAAAAGAAAAATAATACAGAAATAGAATAAATAAGAAGGATTATGTTTTCAATTCGAATACTGTGTCAAGTTCCAATGCTTAGTCATTGAGATTCATGGGAAATATGGATATTTAAGGATAGCTATTACCTATCCTTTTCTTCTTTCAAAGAAATTGAAATGATTGAAGTTTTTTTTATTTGGAATCGTCTTAGGCACAAAATTTCAATAAATGAGATTCATAAGAACTATTGACTTGTATCATTTGTGATACCAAGTGAATCGCTACAATTTATGGACTGGTTATGACATTAGTACTTTTATTTGCGAATCCTTTTATTTAATTTTTAAAACATACATTATTTGATTTCCTTAGATTTTCCGCTTTTACTAGTTATGATTTTTTTTAGTCTTTTTGGGATTAGGTCGGTTCGAGTCCGAGTGGCAGCATGGCGTCAAAATCAGAATCTAAATTGAAATGATTTTTTGGAAATACTAAGTCCCATGAATCAATAGAAAAAGAAAATCCCTTATGATAGACCAGATTTGACTCAGTTATTGATAGAGTGAATAGATCTATCATTTTTTTAAATCTCTCTTCTGATTCAAAAGGACATGGGATGTAAAAAAGAAAAAAAAGATGTGACTTCTCTCGCTTTTGGCAAAGTAGGCCCACATTTATCAAATTTGAAAAAGAGTCGTAAGAAATGGTTAGAACTTCTTATTTTTCTTTTTCCACTCAAAGATAACCTTTTTGATCTTATTGGCTTGAACAGACCATTCGTGAGCAGTTCTTTGTGTTAACTTTTTAGGTACTAATTGAATGAGTTTGATTGCTCGTGCGACTTGGAAGATCGAAACGTTGGTCCGGATCTGTACACTTACCTTGTAGAGACTATGAAAAAACGAAGGATCGTAAGTAGATTATTTTAGGGGCTTTAACTGTGAAGGGTGGTTTAAGGTCTGTCTTTGTAATTGAATTGATTTTTTATAATGGATATTTAGATGGTCCAATGGACGAGTGTTTTTCCTATTAGTTCATTATTGTGGTTTATATTATTTTCATCTAAAATTTCGTGTGTTATATTTGTCTTTATTTTAGTTTTATATTATTTATACACAATAATTTTTAGTTAGATATAATTAATAAAATTATTTGTTCTACCTCTCTCTGAGTTAATTAATTTCATAACTTAAACTTTCAAATTAAGATGATATTTCTCGAACAATAAACAAAGAGTTTAAATTATAGGAAACCTTGTATTATATGTTAAGAGACAATTTTATTTTTTTTAGGAATTTGTATAGGATACTGAAATTCTTACAAGCCGTCCCTCATGTATACAATAGAAACCGGCTACTTTTCTTTTGGTTACAATTTCATGATCAACAGCATTTCCTATATAGAACAAATATCCATCTCATACCGAGGTAGTTCAGTAGCTTCTCTCTCTATCCATGCTAGTTTATAATCACGGTGAGTTTTTTTTTTTTTTCTATTTTTATATGACATAGTTATTCTACTAGTTTTATTTTAACTACTAAAAAATACATTTTTTTTATTAAAAAATTGTATAGTACCTGAAAAGATTAAAAATGAAACTTCATCTAAAAATGAGTTATATTATATGATTAAACTTATTTTTTTCTCTTTAATTAATTCAAGACTCAAGTATTCATCTTGAGTTCACATGAAGTGTCATAGTGTCATAGACTCATAGTTTTAGACTTTTAGTTACATGGCTTCAAGGTGGTTTATGAATATACAATTCATAGGCAAATGCTAATTGTGTGAACATATAATATATGTCGTTTGCCAAGACGTTCAGACACCAAACGACCCATTAAATCGATTCCCATGGTTTTTCTTTTCATGATGACTGTATGACTTAATTGGTTTTAATATTTATCAATTTTCTCAACTTTTATATTAATATTTTAAATCCAATGTTTTACAGTTACAACTTTAATTTTCTATGCTTAAATTCGAATTTAATATTATATCCACCAAGTGTGTAACAAAATTCCACTGAAGAGGAAATAACATGACTCCTATGACTAAGTTTGAGGTTTAGGTAAGTTTCAAATATCCACACGCAAATTATACTGGTTCTGGTTATTTGCATATTCCATGCTTCTTATGTTCATGAATCACGTCAAAAGGAATTTTACTTAAAAAGCTGTGCAACTGAGGATCTAAACTTGACTAGAAATATATTGACTAGAAATATATTGCCTTGTCAAATATCATTTTAAAGTTTGACTACATTAGTATAGCTTGTGACGTGTGACACTCTTCACTAACCATTTTCCCATCTCATGCATATAACAGGACTTTGGCTTTCCTTATGTCAGTATTGATAACTCAAAACTGTTCTCTAGCAGGCAAATCTTCCTAAATTATATTAAATGGAAGTTCCCCTTTTCTTTATTTTCAGTTTATGTTTTCTCTAAATCTTATATCAATTCATTTACAACAACAACAACAAAAAAATAAACAATCTTTTTTTCAATCTTTAGTAGATTGCGGCTTCTTTTCATCAAAAGTCTGTTCATTCTTGGTCTCTAAGTAATACTAGAATTGCAGATTGTTTGAAAGTTATTTCAACTATCAAATTATCCATTGATTTCCTTTTCATATAGCTTTTCTAAACTTATATCTACAAATGGGGGTTTCTACTTCAGCTACTCCTATTTGTACATGGCTTGTAGCTGAATGTATGTCGGTTACTTGTGACAAAAACCATTCAGTAAAGTCGTCTTCTACATTTCAGCCTCTAAGAAGACTGAAGTTTTTTCCAAGAAGAAAAAAGCATATGGTATCAGGATATAGCAACTTTGGAGATAGTAGTTTTGCACATTCTAATTTGACATCATCAATCTACGGATCTCGCATTGAAAATCTGATGAGCTCCTATCTATCTATAGATCATTGCAAGAACTATTTCAATTGCAAAATGCTGTATGCATCTTTGGCCCTTTTTGGTGAGAATGATTGCTTGCTTTTTGGATCACAGACAGCTTTGATCACTAAGAGACGGAGGAGAATGAATTATGCTGGTTGCTCAGGTAATTGTCCATGCACATGAAGTAATTTGATATTTGAATTGAAAATACTTTAGGAATTGCTTTCTTTTTGGTTTTACCTCTTTCTAGTGTGAGCGAAAGTGTGCATTCAATGGACCATTTAAGGGCATGTTCGGTTTACATCAATTGTCGCTATGGGATAAGTATAAAAAAAAAATTATAATATCATGTTTGGTATATTATTGTAGGAAAAGTGATAAAATATATTTTTATTAATTTTCCAAAAATTAAGAATTGATAAATTTTTATAACTTTCTAGTAAAAATGCATTCCATGGAATTACAACTCCTAACATTAGAAGTTGTAAGCAAAATACCACCAACCGAACGTACCCTACAATGTCAGAGTAATTTTCTCTATTATCAATATCATGATGAATTTAAACCCGGAATCTTTTGGAGTTATAGAATGTTACAAGCCATTCCTATGCCTTCTAATAAGTATGATGCTGATGCACTTTTTATTAACCAATCTATCCATTCTTAATCCTTATAGGGAAAACTGTTGTTGTAGTTGAATCTAATGAAGTAACCATGGATAAGAAGAAACATCTAACAGAGAGAAGGAGGGTTGTTGTGACAGGGATGGGTTTGGTAACCCCAATAGGTCATGATCCAGATGTCTTCTACAATAATCTCCTTGAAGGAGTCAGTGGCATCAGTGATATAAAGAATTTTGATTGTTCTAAATTCCCCACAGTATGTTGTTCTCTTAGAGTCTTATTGCTTAATTTTTAGTGATAGCAGGTAGTGTTCAATTGTTAAGCCTACTTTCCCTATTCTCAGAGAATTGCTGGAGAAATAAAGTCTTTCCGGGCTGAGGAGTGGGTCTCACCAAAGATTTCAAAAAGGGCAGATAAATTCATGATTTACTTGCTTGCTGCTGGTAAGAAAGCACTGAAAGATGGTGGGATAACAGAAGAAGTAAATAGTGAGCTAGACAAAAAAAAAGGCGGGGTTATAATCGGCACTGCTTTGGGAGCAATGGGGGTAAGTTTAATTTGCATCCATAGATCAGCTTAAGAAACTGAAGTTCTCTTTTACCTATATATAAACCAACCTCAGAGGCATGGCAATTTTTAACACGATATGGTAGCACGAAAAAAAATAAAGTAAATTTTTTCATGTGTCGACTACACGCGAACCCATACGATAATATAACACAAACATGGATAAAACATCAAGATTGCCACCCTTTAGAAATTTTCATAAAGGAAAAAAGCATGGAAGTCATTGTACTAACTATACTATGATACATATATATTTCAGGTTTTTTCCGATACAATAGAAGCACTAAGGGACTCCTATAGAAAGGTGAACCCATTCTCTGTGCCTTTTTCAGCAAGCAATATGGGTTCTGCTATACTGGCAATGGATTTGGTAAGTTAGAAAACTAAAATTGTTCGTAAATAGGGATGGTCATGTACTCATGTATTGGTACAGTTTGCTGCAATATTCTTTCATGATTTCTAATCTGCAGGGATGGATGGGGCCAAATTACTCGTTGACTTCGGCTAGTGCAACTAGTAACTACTGTATTCTCAATGCAGCATATCATATAATCAAGGGTGAAGCAGTAAGATCATGTTCTTAGTCTCATGAGTATATCAGCATATTCAACTTTGGTTCACTGTTAGTTTTTTTACTTTTGAGAATATGAATGTTTAGTTCTGCCGGAGGCTAAGTCAATTATCAGTTAACAAATAATTTGATAAATTCATTTAAATTGAAAAATCTGGTCGGATCCATCTTATTCGGATTGGATTTAATTAACATATTTTATATTTGGATTGAAAAGTATACAATACATTCGGATACAAATTTTATAATCTGTTATAATCTTATTTGGACTTAATTACTATTAAAATTATAAATAAATACATATTTTATTTTAATACGTTATATTTAAATATTATACCAACTATAATTATATTAAATTATTATTTTAATTTAAAAAATAAATATAAATATTAAATCTCTATAATAATTTAATAATTATTCACGCATATTCCTTATTTTTTTATTTTCTCAGTCGTAACTATATATATAATAAATATTGTTACAGATGCATTAATTTAAAATTTAAATGTTAAATATATATATATATATATATATATAATTATAATTTATAAATAAATTTTAACATTAGTCCGACCTTATACGATAAAAAAAATCCGATATGTTTGGAATTAATTATATCATCAAATTTGATTTGGGGTAAAAATCTTCAAATCTAATTCGGATCGGATTGAATTCGAATCAGTAAAAAACAAGCGGTTTTGATCCGCTGCTCACCCTACTCTCATCTAATGTGTTAAGATATATAGGACCTGATGCTTTGTGGAGGATCTGATGCACCAATTGTTCCTGGAGGTACTATTCCTCTCATACAGATTCATGATGTGAACCATACTGGCTTACATTTCCACCGATGATCTTATCAATGTTTTGAAATTAATTAAAAGTGCAGGCTTGGGAGGTATAGGTGCATCCAGAATACTATCAAGGAGGAACCATGAACCAACTAAAGCTTCACGTCCATGGGATATTGTATTGCATCCCACTTTCTGCTTCCTTTCTACTGAGTTGTTCTAAAATTTGGTTTTGCTTCGAATGTATGAAAGTATTGTTGATTCATCTCTCAACAACTTAAACTTTTGAGAGTTCATAACCAACTAATTATTGAATTTCAAGTGTTTGGTTTGAATGGTATATAATTAAAGACTACACTTGAGGGGAGTGTTAGATGTATAAAATGATTGTTGGTCCATCTTCTAAGAGCTTAAATTCATGGGAGAGAATTGGCGACCAACAACTTAACATCATCAAAACTGAACTATTAAGCTTTGGTCTAATAATGAAAAGTTCACTTCTTCTTTTTTCCTCACTCTTTCCTTTTGTGACTACAATCACATAACGAGACAATGGCTGCATAAGTTGTAAATTTGTATCTTTTTTGCTGCAAAAACCCTGCTTCACAATGCTTCTTCACTGAGATGCATTTTAGTAAATCCGTTAGCCAATAGAATATAAGATTTCTGTGACTTAGTCAGATATCTGTTAGAACAAGATCATCTTTACGTCCTTTTGATCTAAAGTGGTTACCTTTAATATCTGAGCAGAATCGTGATGGTATTGTCCTTGGAGAAGGAGCTGGAGTTTTACTGTTGGAAGAGCTAGAACATGCTAAGGTTTAGATTAGTATATCAATTTATACATTTGAGTATGTAAATAAAGTACAATATAGTCAAGTTTCTAAATCTTACTTTGTGTTCTCTCTCTTTCTCATTGATGTTATAGAGGAGAGGTGCAACTATCTATGCAGAGTTTCTTGGTGGAAGCTACATATATGACGCTTATCGCTCTACTAAACCCCATCTTGATGGTAGTTTTCAAGTAATAAATTAACAGCTTTCTTTGCCTTTGCTTGTTTTATTTTAGCTTTCTTCATTAGTTTCCCCCCCTCCCTCTATATGAGAACTAGGTATTTCTTAATGAAGTTGGTCATCGACTGCTTGCATGTAAGCTTTTACTTGAATACACAATGCATGATGTTAGAGTTTTGTGGTGTGGCATTTATTTTGTTTTGTGTGTGATTCATCTTGTAGTTTGGTAGACTTCACTTCAAGTTACAGATTCAAATAACACCAAATATTATTTATTTTTTAAATATTTTATTTTGCATGTGAAACAAGGAAGAGGAGCTATTCTTTGCATGGAGAAAACCTTAGCTGAAGCTTGTGTAGCCAAAGAAGATGTAAATTACATAAATGCATATGCTGCATCAACACCAAGTGATTTGAGAGAATACCAAGCTATAAAACACTGTTTTGGACATAATCCAGAGGTAAAAAGAAATAAGAAAAAAAAAGAGGCCGCATAATTTATCAAATCATCAAATCTTCCTACTTAGAATGTTGGGTTATTATTTGCAGCTACGAGTAAACTCCACCAAATCCATGACTGGCCACCTTATGGGAGCCTCAGGTGCTGTAGAAGCTGTTGCCACAGTCAAGGTATTATTGTAGTCATTGCTTCATTTGTTATGACTTAAAAACTCTTCAAGAGCTTCACTTTCTTACAAACATGCATGTATAATTCCTATAAAAAGACTTAAAAACTCTTCAAGAGCTTCACTTTCTTACAAATATGCATGTATAATTCCTATAAAAAAACACACACACACGTGTATATATATGTATACTTGGATTTCTTTCTGCATATTATGAGTTTACAAACTTAGGTTTCCTTTTCAATATAGGCAATACAGACCGGTTGGGTGCACCCAAACATCAATCTCGAGAACCCAGATGAAGGCGTGGTATGCCCATCTTTAATATCTTCAATTTATTTTCCTTTACTGCATGTTATATAATGCCATATGAATCTGAGCAGGACATGAAGTTGCTTGTGGGGAACCAGAAGGAACGTTTAGACATAAAGGTGGCGTTATCAAACTCATTTGGCTTAGTTGGTACCTATTCATCCATCTTATTTGCACCTCACAAGTGAATCTTCGGTTTGATCTAAACATGGGTTCGTTATAGGATAGTGAAGCTCATATGATATGGACCTTCCAATTAGAATGAGATTGTAACATTTATGTTTTGAACTTGATAAAAGTTCCATCCAATATATGTAAGATATTAAGATAATCATAAGAACTGAGAAATACAGTTTCCCTAGTCCCCTCATGTGAAGCATTTATTGTCTTTGAACTTTTGCTCGAGTTTAAGAAGTGTGCCTTTACTCACCATTTTTGTCATCAGAAATGTTGCGACACTTTTTTTTTGGGAAAACAAAAAACAGCGAATATCTATATTTATATCAAACTCCTTACTATAATCATTTTGTTATTATTTGAAATATCGTTGACAATGACCAGTTGTTATTGCTATGGGAGTAGATAAAACAAATTTATTTCTGAAATCTCAATTCGAAATAGAGTCGTAAAATTAAATAAAGTGCAGGTCAAAAATTATATATATCTGTGTATAAAGGATATTTATCTTTCAATTTTATCATTCTTGGTCTTCTACATGCAACCCAACACATTCCATTGAAAATCAGCCAGCTGCTTCATAATTTTTTTGAAATAGTAGTTACACACGCAGTCACACTCACACTCTACGGGATTTGAACCCATACCACCTCAATGTCCACAAAGATAATGTACCATCACACTACAAGCAAGCGAACCATATAAAGGCATTTTCAACCAATAACTTTCAGCAAATGGACTTTTCCTTGTGTATCCCTCAGCTCACTAATTAATAGTGGTTCATCAAGAACCCAAAGAAACACATTTAAAGTATAATAAACAGCTAAAAACATGATTTTTTTCCCTTTCTAAAACAAGATTCGGCAACTATCTAAAGAATCTTTATAGAAGGTTCGCCCACTACATGTAGAACCCCTTAGGGAGATTCAGTCAAGTCGAGCTAACATGATCAACTAGCTGGCATGCTACAAGAATTGTTAATTGCACAAAAAGTGGACGACTTGGGATGGGTCCAACCAGGTGTAAAAGCTGTAGTAATATAAAGCCGAAAGAACGAAATGTAAATGTTTTGACACTTGCAAATAGCAATCCTGAAATAGTAAGGGAGAGGAAATAGACATGCTAAAAGAACTGAAAATCCAGTGCTTATAGTACTCTGTTATGATAAATGGTGTTTATAATCTCATGTCGTGTGTCTTCCTACCACAAAGGCAGATACGTCACATATTGCTAGGGGCTCCTAAACTTGTTATCTATGAAAACTCAACAATCAACGAAGATTATGTTGATTCATCATTTGGTTTTTCAGTCACACCCCGATTTGGATCACCCTAGTTTGGATAAGCAGCCCAGAACCGTAGAGAGATGCCCACCAAATAAGTCACAATTCTTGGAATAATGGCAGCAGTTTGATCACCAGAGCTTTGTTTTGACCCAGAAGAGAAGGAAAACGACTCCAAGCACAATGACAACAGGGGCCCACTTCCGAATCAAAGCCTACAGAACAAAATATTCAAATCGAGTGTGGAACTAATGCTAATAAACTACTAGATATGATATAATTAGCACAGGTGCTTGCCTTATGGAGAGCTCGTATAAAAATGTTACTTTCCAAACTTAGGCTACTTTAATTTTTTTTATGTTTAGGCTTTGGTTTTCACAATTTAAGGTTTAAATTTCCACATGGTTGACACTTTCCACTCTTAAGTATAAATTTGTCGATTTTTCACAATTATAAGAGAATTGATATTCCTAGAACAAAAATCACTAATGTCAGAACAATTAAATATTTTACCATACATTTTATTACTCTACAATTGAAATATTACTCTGACACTAACAAAATTTGTTTTGATAATAAGACTATCCAATTTTAATACTCATGCTTTATAGAGTAACAGTTTTATCACTTAGATTATGGAGAGCACCACCAGAACTCCCAATATCACTCCTCGATAAAATAGTTACTAGATAAGTCCTTCAAACCACCAAAGGGCTTAACTACCTACCCTAGCTGGGACCTTGGAGGGCCAGACTTGTAGCCTTGAAGTTAAACAAAAATACAAATAGAGCAAAACAAACTCAATACAAGTTAATTTAATCTAGAAATATACGGAAATAAACTAAAATAAATATTTAATATATAGTTTCCTTATTAGTTTAAGAGTTTGTCTAGTGTTTAGTGTGTTGCACAATAGATACAAGTGTACTGCTCTACTACTATCTATGAAATTTAATGCCTAATTTCACATTTCTAATTATCCATTCTTCTTATTTAATTTCTCAACAAGTTGGCTCTGGAGAAAAAACATTTAGTAATAAAGACAACTGAGTATTGGTCATAAGAAGAAATAATGCCAAAACACACTCACCGATAACAATAAAACTAGAACATAACATATCAGCCAAAAAAATAATTGAGTTGTTTGTTTGGACTTTGGATAAGTGCTACAAACAACGACAACATTCATAGGCTGTAGCAGTGTCCATTTATCCAAGTAGTCAAGGTGGACTCTCACCCCTATTACTATATGGTCCCCTATGCTTACCTTCTATGTAACTATAAACGTAAGCTACAAACTACATGAAACAGCATTGCCTTACCCTGCCTAGGCTCAAAACATGGATTGCATAAAACATATTCAGACATCTGCAGATGTTTTCATTTGATGCCATACAGTTCAATAAATTATAACACAGTCTAACTCCTACAGAAAATATACTTAGATGGGAACCAAAAACAGTTCAGCAAAAGTAGCCTATGGTCACCATAAAATATGCAAGCTGATATGTTCCTACTGTAGAGGCCTTAGAGGAAATCATCATATTAGTGGCAGGAAACAATTACATACGCATTGTACATTTAACTTAGATCTTCAATGTTAAATTGGGATAAATTATGTCTTTATTATAAACTAAGATGATAAATCAACCTGTCGATTTAGATCCCTCGCCTTATCAGCATATATGCGTGATTCTGATGTTAAACGACTAGACATTTGACTGACCTCTGCAAAATTTAAATTCAAGAGAAATAACATAAGCTATATATATGGAGATAAAATCAGAAAGTGAGATATAAAGCATCTACTATCCAGAAAAGACTAGGACAACAGATTAAAATAATATTTCAGAGGATATCAATCATGGACTAGCACCCCTGAGAGCAAAATTGGCAACTATCAAATATCAATGAGTTATGTAAATGTTGTATGAACTCATATTAAACATAAATCCAAATTCATCCTTTTCCAACCAAATTCCAAATGTTAGTGATAAATGATCCATTCATATAAAGATTACCAACTCCTTAAACCACCTTACATTTTCCACTCATATTACTACCCTCTAGATGCAGGAATATGTTAATTTAATTTTCATACCAATTAAACTACATGAGTTTTTATACAAAGTTTATGTTTTGTGAATATAACTCTGTATAATTCTAATTGTATTTTGTATAACAGCTTTTACTTATAATTTAAAGGAAAAACTAGTCTAGAAAAAAAGGAAAAAAAAAATCTCTAATTATGATTGAAATAATATCTCCTAATAAAGCCACGATGTTCTAATAATGTTCATAATCTTCTAATTAATTTACAATCAACTCAAATCTTTGACATTTACTCTTAAGATTTTAACACTTCCCTTAAAATTCAAATTGAATCATAAATATTGATCATATCCAACTTACTAATAAAATCATCCAAATTATATCATAGAAGTCCATATCAACAATTTGTTCTTTCGTTGAAAAAAAAAATCTCTTAATTATGATTGAAATAATATCTCCTAAACAAGCCACACAATATTCTAATAATGTTCATAATTTTTAATTAATATACAATCAACTCAAATCTTTAATCTTTGACATTTACTCTTAAGATTTTAACAGTTTTCATAGCTTTCAGGCTTCATAGTAACTTGATAGCTCTAGATTAAGAATACAAGGCCATTAAAAAGAGGAAGCAAAGTATATTATCACAGACCATAAAGACACAGACAGACCTACTTTCTTGAAGTAAATATATAGTTCAACCAATATATTGATTAAATAAAAATATATTTAATTTAGAAAAACCATGTATACTAATGCAAATACAATATTAGAAAGGAAAAAAAAGTACACTTATGCAAAGGATGATCTGATTTTTGTTTCATATTTGTATCCGGTTTTTACAAACATACAACAGAATAAAATGATGTAACTAAATGCAGTTATTAAGGAAAATATTGAAAAAAATCTTACGGTCCAATTTTTCACCAACACCAAGGACGTCCTGAACATTTCGTGTCATAATTTGGTGAACTTCATAGAGTTCATCATTCAACTTTGCAATATTCCGTTGAGTACGAGTGTCCTGGTACAGTTTCTTTGTTTTCTGTATGAAAGTGTCTTTACAGATAAAAGAAAAGGAAAAAATCAAACACAGCAAATGCCATTAAAATGTTAGAAAGAGAAAAACAAAGAATTAAAAAATAAATAAAAGCAATATAAAGAAGGGATTTGGGTCCTCTAGCTTAGGTCTCTTAGTTTTAAACCTGGAAAGTTAAGTCCAAAATAACAGTGAATCAGTAAAAAAAAAGGGAAAAATATGAAGTTATTGCCTAAGCAAAAATTACTTGAGCTTATTAATTGGGGGCTTTCAATGTTATTTGAACAGACAACTATATTTTTGGCACGACTTTCACATGATAATGATGTCACGTTTTTTCTTCATTTTTTATCAATTTTCTATTCATTTTGGATCTAAGTGTCATATGTATGAAAATTAAAGGATTAAAGTGTCCCAATTTAAAGAAGGGAATAAAGTATCCCAATTTATGGACAATTAATTCTTCCGTACAGCAGGGTGGAACCCATTCCACGTGGCACGTGATTGTCCACTTTGGATCTTACGATTTTGTTTTTAAGGAGAAACTCCAAAACACATCATATCATTTAAAGAATACTCATCCTTATAAACACATTACCACTTAGTTTCCTAAGCAATGTGGGACATGTGCAGTACATTGCATCAAAAGCCAAGGGATTAAAGTGCCCTTCATAGTAAAGCTAAAGAACTTGTAGTGCATTTTTCCGTTTTCCCTAAAAAAACCTACCAAATTTAATGAAGGCATAAGGTCTGGCAACAGTTTCAATTTGAGCCCCATTAACACGCTCAAATTCATTTTTCAGATCTTCAACGTATTGAAAGGCAAGTTTCTTAGGATAGGCCCGATCGCACATTGTCAAGTAACAAACACGCCCTTCTATAATATAACTAAATACATAGGTCAAGGTAACACATTGCACTGCATGTTGGATACCATTAATAAATGTTGTGATTGGTAGAACACTCAATATAGAACATAGCATGGTAGAAGGAATCAGTTAAGGGTAACTGAACTCACAAGAATGTCAACACTTAAACAAATTCACACAAAAGGTAGTTTACAACTAGCTAGTAACATACACATAAAATAAGTACAGTAATTCAGTATAAAGCAATGTTGAATGAGCACTTCCAGAAGTCTCAGTTTCTTGAACCCCCCCGGCATTAGATAAGGTTATTTTTTTCGGAAATCACCTAATATAGTATTGAGTTTTGTGAAAATTCACAATGTTAATTGGGTTAGGCCTATTTTGCGATGAAGATTTTTCCAAATAATTTACACACCCATATAACCACGTTTAACATGGTTACAATAGTGTGTAAATTATTTGAGAAATCTTCATTACGAAATAAGACTAATTAAAACTACATTGTGAATTTTCGTAAAACTCGTTATATTGTGAATTTTCTTTCTTTTTTGGGGTCAAATTATATAAGGTATTCATTGCAATAATATCTAAATGAAATTTACACAAGCGTATTGGTATTTGAATATAGAGCTTTCACATGTTTTATGCAACAGCATAATCTCATAATTTCGATAAACTTCATAACTACTTTTCCTAACAAATAGGTGTCTTATGTGAATCCTAAAGCTATTGAAATTATATTAATGACATGGAAAAAAAAAGTGAAGGTATGTAGACAAACTTGAAGGAAAAGGGGGCACAAGGATACTGGAAAATATAAGGTCCTGTCTCAATTGACATCCTTGAAGCCTCATGGTGGCCTCTTGACAGGTTCTTAAACAAAGCCTTCACTTGTTGCTTATATATTTCCACATCATTCACATCACGGCCATCATCCAGCCCCTCTACTAGTGGAAGACCATCAGTAACACGAGCAATCATTGTCAACTTAACCATAACTCCACAACTTCCAGGCTATGTGAATAAACTACAGTAGATTATCCACTCTCAGAATTCAATAAGAATTGCACTATCAAATCCCATAATATAAACAATTCTGTTAATTATGCTAATAAGAGACTCGTAGAATAATGAAGTAGAAAACAGGAAGCATTTCGTAGCAATATATTTTCTCCTAATCAACGTACTTATGCCTTTTAAGCTTTTCACAGAGCCAAGCTTCCTAGATGTCAAAGAAGGCCAAAGGTAATAAGGACCTCAATATGTAACACTTCTCACAAAAAGTAAAATATAAATAAAAGAGAAGGGAAGAGCGAAAAGGCAAACACACAAGTAGGATCATTTGTGTGCTCCAGGAATTACCGAGGTTTCTAATATTAGGGTTTTAGCATCTCCTTATAAATATTCTTTTATAGTATTTAGAGATACTAAACTTGGATATTGAGGATTGATTACTAAACAAAAAATATTTCTTAGTTCTATCATCCCCTTATCCTCATCCCTGCATTACCAAATTTTTGGAAGAAAATGCCAACATAAAGAAACCCCTTTCTTAATCACCCCATTTAGGATCCAATTTTAGCATATTTCACAAAGGAATATCAGTTAAGCGAATTTTCTAATGCAATATTTGGGTATTTGCAATTTTCACATACGTGGGTGAAAAGTAAAGTTAATTGAGCATGTAAATTTTTTACTTATCTGTGTGAAAGTTTCACACAGACTTGTAACACATGTGTGAAAATTCCATACAAATATGTGTCAGCTGTGCTGAAGTGAAAATTCCATACAAATATGTGTCAGCTGTGCTGAAATGAAAATTAGAAAAGTAAATAATAAAATAAATAGTGATCAAAACATATTGTGAAATAAGCTTATGAATATCGATATAACTCAACCTATTTTATGAGTTTCTCTTACTTTTATTGGGCATCATCGAGAAATTTTCCATACACGGTACACCATTCAACCTCAATTTCAATTTCGTCCCACCACCCAAAAAACACCTAGTTCTTATTCTTGAGCTGTTAACTGTGATTATATTAAACCATATATAAAGAAAACATCATGAAAATCCCAACTATCTTGAGCAGTCAACTGTGATTAGATTAAACTTAACTGTTTCTCACAAAAATCAAAACGTCACATTCTCTCTCCCCTCTCCCAAAAAAGAAATGTCCACTTAATCAAATCTTACAAGTAGTTTCCTTGAATGAATAAAAGACCCATAAAATTCAAGATGTCCATGCGAGAAATTCGAGATAATTCTAGGAAAATATGCGAAAGAAGAATACCTGATTATGGCATTGATATAAGAAAAGGTATAAATAAAAGGTTTATGAAAGGAAGGAATGAATTATGCAAATGAGGGGTTGGATTTGTGTCCTCCGATCCGCTCGATCCCTGTTTGTACGTTGAGAGATGCAGTGTAGAAGAGTCAGAGATGTTTCAAACGTAAAACTCAGAGGTGCTTTGCAAAATCAAGAAATGAAACCCTTAATAAAAAAAAGAAAAAATACTAAATATTACCCAAACTAATACGTATTCTTCTACTTCGCTTTGTATTTATATCTCTTCGTTAATTAAACTTTAAAAAAAATGCGTGTCTCACAATCATGATATTCAGATAGTAAAAATAATAAGAGTCATGTCACCCTCACAATACTCAAAGAATAATGGTGGTATACGCATGACATTATAACTGCTATTTAAAAAATAAAAAATAAATATTTTTTATTACAACTTTATCCATAAAATAGTTAACATCTCACAATTTAATTAATTTTATAATTATTTTAAATCTCATATTTTTTTACTCTATCTTCAAACATAATAATTTAATTTAGTGCATATTTCACTACTCTTAAAAATAGATGAAATTAATTATTTTTTTAAATCAACAAAATATGATATAGTGTAAGTGAAATTTATTAAGATTTTTGAGCTCAACAAATTTTATCACTAGAGTAGGGCTTATAGAACTTTTCACATGTAAAGTTAATATTGATAATGATGAAATATATTATAAAATAAATATATTTTAACTTAAATTATAAATATAAGAATAATTCAATTTCTTTAAGTGTTCTTTCCTTTTTGTTCTGGTTTATATTTGAATTTTCTTATTGAAATTTATCTTCATATTTGTTTATTATTATTAATTTTTTTGAATTGTTATCGATCAAAATATTATTTAAAATATATTTTTAAAATAATAGAATTAAGAAAAAAAATACTTATTTTAAGTAAATTTTTTTACATTTTATCGTTGTTAGGTTTTGTTATGAATCTATGAACAAAATTACTATCATTATTTCGCAGGTTAAACTAACAATTTTATTCATCACATTTTTAACATAAATTTTTTAAATTTAATCTATTTAATTAATAAATTTTATCAAATTTAGTTCAAAATAAAGATGGATTAAATTTTCAAAATAATATTACAAAAAATCTAATATTTAAGACAATTTCTTATGCATTACTCCCGAGGTTCAAATAAAACATTTAATTTTGTCTAATTATAATAAATTATTGTTTATAAAAACTAAGGTCAATGAAGATTATTATAAGTGGTAATTTTTTTTTAAATGTATTACGGATGGGAATTTGAAACACGATATTTTTAAAAATAAATATCAATTAATTACCAATAGTACTATAAGTCTGCTTGATAAAAGTAGAAAATAAGGCGCAAAACATTTTGGCATCCTGGGAATTAGCTTAGAATAAACATATTTAACATAAGATAATCTCTTTGCCTCCATGGCCACATAGGCACATACCATTAGCAATGTTGAGCTCTTGCAATTGAAGTTTTTGCAAATTTCCCACCATAAATTATAGGAAACAAAAATTCTATACAATATAAAAGAAGAGTTTGCAATGACTAATTAAACTACAAAGGTAATTGCACTGGTGACTCAAGCAAAGGCATTGGCCTCAGTTTCAGCTTGAACTAAGCTTGCATATACACCATTTAGATGGGAAGCCATAAGTGTATCATGACTTCCATTCTCTGTGATTGAACCTTCTTTCATAACTGCTATCATATCAGCCTTTCTGATTGTAGATAGCCTGCGAGCTACGACAATGGTCGTGGTACGCTTTGAGACCTTCATGAGTGCATTTTGTACATGTTTCTCTGTTTCTAAGTCCAGTGCACTACTTGCTTCATCTAGGAGGAGTATTCTTGATTTCTTTAGTATTGCTCTTGCTATAGCAATCCTTTGTTTTTGACCCCCTGATAGCTGAACTCCACTTTCTCCAACCTGCAATGTAAGATTATGTGATTGGTCAATCTCTGGTAATTGAATACTTTACTATCTACCTAATATCACTATGGAGTTTAGTTGACAAGTGAAGAAAATTTACTAGAAGTGCTTTCATAGAAGCACAAATGATGTGATTCCTTCTGATAGCACTTTCATCCAAAACCGCTTTTGACAAAAACAACTTTTAACAGAAATAATAGCAAACCCAACTTATTGGCATTCTTATGTATCAAATGTAATACTTTTTGGAGCATATATACCTGAGTTTCATAGCCTTGAGGAAGGCCACCGATGAACTTGTGAATGTGAGCTTCCCTTGCAGCATCTTCGATCTCAGCCCATGAAGCCTTTGAATTACCAAGTGCAATGTTCTCTCTTATACTCCCAGCAAACAAAGCAGGCTCTTGACCCACTAAAGCTGTTTGCCTCCTCAGCCATTTTACATCAAGCTCCCTCAAATCCACACCTTCAAGCATCACCTTCCCTTCCTTTGGATCATAAAACCTTTGTATCAACCATACCACTGTTGATTTTCCAGACCCACTTGCCCCAACCAATGCCACCATGCTTCCCCCTTTGATTTTTAAGGAAAAGTCTCTCAACACAATCACCTCAGGCCTAGATGGATATGCAAATGTCACCATTTTGAACTCAATACTCCATGGTTTTGACTGCTGAATCTTCCTAACCTTTTCGTGACCATTTCCGATTAGAGGCCTGCGGTTTATTATGTCAAAAACTGCTGGAATTGCCATGGCAGCCTTGGACGTGTCTGGCGCAAGACCAGCCAGTTGTCCTACAGAAAATGAGCTCAGAACAAGAATGAGAAAAATCTTATACACATCACCAAATTTTGTTTTCTTTAACAAGGTATGCACCAAACCAAAGAGCCAAGGTATAAGCTCCATACATAGCTCCTTGAGAGAACCCAAGTGTCAGGCCTAAAATTTGTGACCTTTTAGATGATTTGCTCTTTGGATCTGATAAGGCTATGTTAAAGGACTTCACTAATTGTTCTTGAGCTGAAAATGTTGTAACTGTCCTTATGTTTGAAACTGCACTTGAAGCAATATTGCTAGCTTTGGAATAAGAATTGTTGTCAAGTTTTGGTCCAAGATTTATAATCAAGCTTAAGTAACTGGCACCAAGAGTGAATGGAGTTAGAGCCACAGCCAAAAGAGTCAACCTCCATTCAATAAAAAACGACACTCCAAGTCCAACAAAAGCTGAACTCAACCCCATTAGCAACACTGAGAATCTATCACCTAAGACTGACCTAAAATTGACACAATCCAAGGAGAGCCTTGACGCAAGTACACCGGTTGAGTTCTCTTCGAAATCAAACCAACCAGGTTCTTGTGTTAATACAGATTGAAGTAAGAGGCTTCTCACTCTCATTGTCAGCTTTGTACCTGCCCAGCCACACAAACCTTGTTGCCCTGTCATGAAGACTACACACCCAACTCCAAGTCCAACAAGACCTAAAGAAAGGTAGCCAACTTGTCTTTTCATCTCAGATGGGTTGTTATGGAAGTAGATTTCAAGGGCATAGCCTAACAATAAAGGGAAAATGGACAGAATTGCACCTGCAAGCATACCAAAGATGAATCCTGATAAGACCATTAAAAACTCAGGTTTCTGTAATCTCCATATCTGTGAAAGTTGGTACTTGCTTTGTCTTGGTTTTACTTCTTGTTGCTCCTTTTCTTGCATTGATTTAAAGTAGTTTGATCTTGACATGTCTTGGTGATGTTTTTGAGATTGAATTAGAAGCAAGCTTGACGAGGTTGTAATATGCTCCATCTTTTTCCATGAGTTGACGGTGATCACCAATCTCAATTACGTAGCCACGGTCAATAACAGCAATAGCTTGAGCATTTCTGACAGTTGATAGCTTGTGAGCAATGACAACAGTTGTTCGACTGGAGGAAATCTTGTCAATGGCCTGTTGGACAATAGACTCAGACTCTGAGTCTAAGGCACTGGTTGGTTCATCCAAGAGAAGGATTTTAGGGTCTTTAGTCATGGCTCTGGCTAATGCAATTCTTTGCTTTTGACCACCTGAGAGTTGGGTTCCCCTATCTCCAACCTGTGAAAAATGCTAGCATTAATTTAAGCTAGAAAAATATATATAAAAAATGCTAGTATGACAGTGAGGAGTTTCTATTTTGAATCTATTCATCATATTATGATTCATGAAATAGGTTATACACTTGTTATGACCATAGTTTTTAAGGAAATTATTCAAATAGGGTTGAGATAGATACTATTGTGAGTTTGCCCTGATTTTTATGTCAAATATTAGTGTTTCCAAAAGATATGACAATGTTATCATAATCCTAACCTAAGGTTGCCCATCACTGTGAATGAGTTTCATGAAATAAGAAATTACAGATTTTTCTGTTGTTAAATGGTTAAACCTGAGTGTTATAGCCTTGTGGAAGGTTGGAGATGAAGCTATGAGCATTGGTAGCAATACACGCAGCAACTGCATCTTTCTTTGTGGCATTCTCTTTGCCCATCATCACATTTTCCAGTATTGTTGTGGCAAAGAGAATAGGCTCTTGGCCTACCATACCTATCTGATCTCTGAGCCACTTAACTTGCAGTGTCCTTAAGTCATGACCATCCAATGTGATTAGACCTGCAAACATGTTTTTATTTAAAGTAAGTTAGTTATAATTGAAAAACATTGTAAAAATATCATGATTTTGTTGGTAATTAGACTTATTTATTACCTTTAGTGGGATCATAAAACCTTTCTATAAGAGCAAAAATAGTAGATTTGCCACCTCCATTACCACCAACCAATGCCAATGTCTTTGAAGATGGAATAACAAGAGTAAGAGAATTGAGAACTTGAGTTTCGGGACGAGATGGGTATGTAAAACAAACGCTTTTGAACTCAATCCTTCCACGAACCGAAGAGAGGGTCCTTCCTGCAGTGCTGTATGGATCAATCTCTGGAACTCTGTCTATAATCTCAAACACTCGGCTTGCTGCCACAGTACCTTGTGCAAACTGAGCAAAGTATGACAATGACAAGGCCAATCCTCTGTAAGGTGAGAAAATATTGTAGAATTAGAATCCTTTTCAGGCTGCTATATGGAGCTATGACTACCAAAACAATTACTCCTGCTATAAAATGAGAAAATTAGATAAGAACTGTCCAAGTTACTCAGTCCTCACCAATGACACTCTTCATGATGGTTCTTTACAGTTAACTGAATGTGAATATCTATATGTAGCATGTTTCATGTAACTAAAAGCTAGGTGAGGTGCTAACATTTTTTGCTTCGTCTTCTTATTTAGATCAAATGTGTGATTTGAATATGTGACTTTAAAGTAAGAGACAAACATACCTACCATATCTTAAAAAAGAAAAAAGAATTACCTTCCACCAACATTGACACCAAAGAAGCAAGCAATGGCAGCACCTCCAGAGATCTCTTCCTTAGCAACTAGAACATAACCATACCAGAATGCCAAAGCCCATGTTGAGTACGTAACCAAATATATAATCCCAATACCAGCACCCTTAGAAAAACCAATTTTTGCTCCAAAAGGCACTAAATTGGCCAGTAGTTCAGAATATTTTGCAGCCAATTGATCCTCAGCTACAAATGAAAATACAGTTCTGATTGAACTGATTGCTTGTTCTGCTACACTACCAGCTCTTCTGTAAGAAAGCTTTAACAAAACCACCATATATTATTATTAAAATGCTAAATATGGGTAAAGAAATATAAAATTGAGTTTTTTAACATGTTCACATCTTCTCTTTTACCTCTTCTTTTGAAGTTAGACCAACATAAACTGCCTTGTAAGCAACACCACAAAACATCATCAGTGGAATGACTGAAAATACTACTAAAGATACTTTCCATGACCTTAAAAACCCAACTGTGTATCCACATATGAAAGTAAATATGCTGTGAATGAAATGTGCCATCTGCAATTTCATAAAATAGTTCAAAAATGTATTAAGCTCAAAACCAGAAGGCAGATTATATAGGTTTAGAAAGGCTTAAGAACACCTGTAGTCCTTAACTTTTCTCATATCTAATTTGGTTCTCCCAACTTTTTTTTTATAGATTTGGTCCCTCACTTTCAAAATTTCACAAGTTTGGTCTAAATGTAAAAATTTTGTAATTTCACTTAGATTTATTATGTTTAAATTATTTTCTTTTCTTATGATTTATTCCTTAATTTTTCAAATTTGACACATTTAGTTTTTTTAGAGACCAAATTTGTGATAATTAAATATTTAGGAAGCAAATTTAACAAGAAAATTTTAGAGGACCAAATTGTAAAATTAGTAAAAGTTAGGAGATTATAGGTGTTGTTTTGTCTTTAGAGATGTATTTCAATTCATGAGGGAATAAAACAAAAAAGGGTTGTGAACCTTCTCCCCCATAACTTCTTGAATTTGGGCAACATCACTTGAAATCCCATGCATAATATCACCAGTACTAATTTCAGTATCAAAAAAGCCAATGTCTTGTCTAAGAACTGCTTTTAAATATTTTGTTCTTATTCTTTGAGCTGATCTCTCCCCCACTAGTCTCCAACAAGTTATCTCTGCCAATTTCATCACCATTATTAGATATAATAACACAAAAACAAATTAGGAGTACAACAAAGTATGTACTACTATTTGTTGGCATGAGATTTGTTAGAACGTATGAGTGAATAGTTGGCTTATAACTCAATAGCTTTATCTGTTTGGGTTTACCTCGAACTCATTTAAATTTTGTGATTTGAATTAACTTATATCACTTTTAAATGAGTTGGGGATGCAACTCAGAACTATCTCATTTACATTTTTGAATAAATAAAAATATAAAATATTTATAATTTTGTTTAATAACAAATTTTTTAATATATATAATATCTTTTTATTATATATTTATAAAACGAGTAAAAAATGCTATCTTTTAAGAACAATTTTCTCCAACCGGTCTTTGCATGGAGTTATGAGGATATGCCCGGTCTAGATTGAGCCTCGTTGAACATCGTCTAGTACTAAAGCCAAAAATGCAAAACCGGTCAAGCAGAAATTGAGAAGATTGCATCCGTCGGTTGCGCTACAAGTCAAAGAAGAGATCGATAAGCCGTTGTTCATCAGAGTTTTTCTCTATCCACATTGGATTGCAAACATAGTGCCGGTTATGAAGAAGGATGGCCGTGCTATTATTAGGGGTCTGCATCGCTGAACAAAGAAAGCATGCCCTACTGATGATTTTCCCTTACCACACATGGACCTTCTGGTTGACAACACTGCAGGTCATGAGATGCTCTCCATTATGGATGGTTTCTCTGGCTACAACCAGATCAAGCTTGCGGAAGAAGATCAGGAGAAGACGTCATTCACAACACCTTGGGGGACAGACTATGTAGTAGTAAAGCCTTTCGGTCTCAAACTGGGGCAACAACTCATAAGGGCTATGACTGTAATCTTTCACGATATGATGCATGTATTCTATATAATAAATGTGGAGGTGTACGTCGACACTTGTCAAATCCAAGACACAAGAAGGACATCCGGAAGCTCTACAAGGGGTTCTTGAAAGATCAAGAAAATCTCAGTTGAAGATGAACCCAAAGAAGTGTAGTGAGAGTATAATAATTATTTTTTAACAAAGATATTTTATTAAATAAGTTCACGAATTACTCACGAGTTAGTTAATTTGAACTTATAAGTTGAGTTTTTTAATCTCATTATCTCATTACATCAATATTAAATAAACTGATTTTATTTCAGTTTTTCATTAGATACTATTAATTAGTTATATATATAAATTATTGATTTATCTTCCAACAAATTAAACTTTTTTAGAATTAATGATTGATTATATTTCCTTCTTACCCAGGTATGCTCCAAGTATCACAATTGTTGCCAATCCAGTCATTACCAAACATATCTGGAAAGGTAAAGAGAAGAAAAAAGAGGGGGTAAGAACAAAACAAAGGAATTGAAATGTGAAAAGAAAAATAGAAGTATGTAATTTGAAAGGGGTAAAATAGTAACTGTTCGATCAGCATGTATACCTTCTCTTTATCCTTCATCATCTGGGTTTTGTTAGTTTCCTTTGCAATCCTATTCACAAAGTCCCCAAAAAGATAAGAATACCAAGGTAGAGATCCTCCATTTATAAGAGCCCCTAAACAACCCAAGAAGACAAGAACTAAATCCCACTTTGTTGAGTCCCTAAACAAGCTAAACAACCCTACTGATTTTGCTGGCTCTTCATCATCATCATCATCATCATCATCTTCTTCATCCATGTCATTGTATGCACCATCATGATGACTATTTGATGGCCAAGAATTATTACCATCATGCCCAACATGTGATGTTAATCCCTGACCATGACCAATATGTGATATTCCATCATGACCATGATCCATGTGTACCCCAAGATGGTCATGACCAAAATGATGTTCACTAGGCTCATGATCAATATCTGATAAACTATCATCGTGATCATGATGATGATGCCTAGTATGTGAAAAATCAATAGAATCTACATCATCTTCTGGTGAATCAAAATCAGTCATACTAAGTTCATCTTTGCTAGCCAGAGGACTATTTCCATTTTTGCCCTTCTCCTTAATGACTCAATTTTGAGTACTCACAAGGAGACTTACTATGTTCACCAGAAAGGTAACCTTTTCCATAATAAGAACTCTCATTATCTCTAGCAACATAGCTTTGAAGCTCAATCCTTCCCCTGTTTACTCCATTAAAATTGCCCGAGTTCTCATAGTAAGGATTAGTATAATTTCGAAGCCCACTGGTTGTATGAGAAAGATAGTAATCATTAGCAGAACAACCAAATATTTTACTCTCTAAAGGAGTATTTGAAGCCCAAGGACTTAGAATTGAACCCAAATTACGATTTTGAAGCCACCTATTTGGCTCAATTTGCCAAGAAATCTCAGCTTGCCATGACATATCATTATCTGAGGCAAAAGGTGTTGTTGGAGTTGGGTTGTGATATCTTCCAACAGTAGAGTTATATGACATGTTATGAGAAATGGATGAGGTGAAAGAACGAGAAACATTGGTTGAGCTGACAGGTGTAGAGTGGGAGGAGTCGGCCATGAATGGTAAGTGACCAAGTGTTGAGCACAATGAAAATTTGGTGGGAAATTAAATGTGGTGAGAATATATAGAGGAAGAAAATTGAAAGAAAACGGTAACTCAGGAGGAAAGAGTAGAATCTGTAAGGAATCACAAAAGGCTTTGTTGAATCCGCTTTGTTGTCTGGTGGTATTAACTATATGCATTTGTAGTTTATGAAAATATGAAAATAAGTAAAGTTGTTGATTTGAATCACATAATTTGGGGTGTTATGTAATCCTATTTTGTCCTATGAAAAACATTTTTCATCTTTGTTTCAGTTCATTTCATATTTTTAATTTAATATTCATTCTTTGACATATAATTTTGTATTATTGCAAAAGACATTAGGCAAGAGGTGTAAATATGAGTTGTTGTATCGAAACAAAGTCGATTGAGGAAGGACGGCATGTAGTAGTACTAAGCTGGCCGGCTAGTGTGAATTCTTATAAGTTTGACATATTCAGGTTTCTCTGTTATATTCTCAAACTAGTCATATAATATAAAAATTCTTCAGCATGCTTTGTTTTTTTCCTAAGCTGGGTTTTTCCCTTAAAGATTAAATTAGCATCTTTTGACATGAACAGTAAAAAAAAATTTATACTTGTCATTAGAATATGATTTAACTAACTTGCATCATCCTTATTATTAGTATTTGCAAGTCTTGGACTGAAGTTCTACTTCTAGAATTTGACTCTTCTTTTTTTTTTTGGCCCCCGTAATAATAATTCTTTTTTTTCTTTCTATAAGCTATGAAGAACTAATGACAAATGGAGAAATGATGTCTAACAGAATCTCCACAGGCATAGCGCAAGGTGTAAAATCATATTGGTCCAGGTTCCTCAAAGAACATCCACAAGTATATTTAGGATAAATTCATTAAGTCTTTTTTTTTCTTCTTTGACTAAAAATATTTTTTATATCTCTAAATTAATAAAGGTATTTATTATCATTTTAATTATAAAAAATATATATTTATTATTCTTCTTACTTAGAGAATTTTTTACTTATATAAGAGAAATCACATGATAACTTTTAGTAATATTAATAAATATTTTATTAAAAAAATTTAAAGAAAATAATTAATTGATTTTGCATAATAAATAATGAAATAATGGATCATATCCCTAATAATTTTTTTATAACTTTTTTAAATTAAAAAAATTTAAATAATATCTTTTATAATTTAAGAGAATAAATTATTCTTTTATATAAATAAAATATCAAATTAACGTTCCACCCATATATGTTTACACTTAATTGGCTCTTATCTGAAAGCAAGATGCCATGGCCATTCATGTCATTTCAATTTTCAAGTTAGTAACCTTTTATTTTCTTTAAAGAAAATGCTAACTTTTACAAGTTGGGATATTTTTGATCAGGTGGCAAAATATATTTAGCTTTTTAGTTTGAGAAAAATATCGCTATTTACCTTTACTTATTGCAAAATAATTTTCAAATTTTGTATTTATTTTTTATAATAATTAATTTTATCATTTAAAAAAAATAGCAATGTTAATTTTTTTATTTTTTATATTTTCAACTTAACAACTTGTAACACAAAACATTGAACAAAAATAAAAATAAAAAACTTAAAAATGTTTATTTATTCTTTTATATTTACTTTTTAATAATAATATAATTAAATTATTACTAAAAATAAATATGTGAACTAACTATAATAAATATTAAAAATTGTACAGTCACCATCTTTTTTTTTTTTTTGGCAAAGTGGGTTCATTTACATTATTGACCGTTTTATCGGTAAGGATAATGAGTACATGTCGCTTAAGATTACCCTTGTAATGATAAAGAGGATTTTCCTTTCTGAAAATAAGGCAATTAGTAACAAAAGAACAAGACAACCAAAGAGAAGCAGCCATGAATAGGACAAGAATGCAATATTTTCCAAGCAAGCTTTCTTCTCATTTCGATCACTTCTGTCCTACATTGTGGCAGCACATACATACTAAAATTATACACATAATTCAAAGAAAGAAAAAGAAAAAAACAGCAAATATAAGAGGCATACAGATTTAAGCTCGGTGAAGTTGGTGTTGCAGCTATAGAATAACCAGGACTACCAGAAGGACCATGATTTGGCTTTCGTTTCTCATCACAAGCACACCATGAACTGAAAGCCTGCACTCGGTCAGCACTAGCATTGACAAAGATTTGGTCAAAAGGATGCTCAAGAATCTGATGCATAACACCAAACACTACAACAAAATGCATGTTCTATTGCTGAGCGCGAATCAAAGCACGGGCCTGAAATAACAATCTACTTACAGTGCTAGTACAGCCAGTAGTATATAGTATACAAGCTATTGTTCCGCATAACCATGTCACTCTTCTTAAAATGTCACAATAATGTTTGATTCTAACAAGAGTCGGATACATAACTCGATGCTAAAGCAAAAGAAAAAAAGAAAAAAAAGGAAAGAAAAAAAAAGAGAGAAAAAGAATGCCTCAGGATTACCAAAGTCACAATTGCTTTAGGCCAATTTGATACTCATAGTTTAATAACATATACACAGTATATCATCACTAGATTTTACTAACTAATTGACGAGGACGGCCCTCATGAATATGAGAAGATGTACAGAAATCCCACCACAGATGTTATACAGATGGTTGCGTCGTGCCTATGCGTTTGTATACACATCTTCCTTTACACCCTACATTGTAGATGATGCCAACAGCTCATTGTTTCAGTTATCTAGGCTTTGAATCACCTCCTTTGCTTCTGAATGATGAGAGTGAGAAAAATGATCTTGGAGCTGTAACATTAATTAGCAAGTAAACCACCAATGAGAAAGTGCCACTCTTGGGGAAAATAAGGGTCCCCTTCATGCAGGGGAGTAGCTCTTGCTAGAGCCTAAGCTAGCTTTCTAGGAACACTTCTTACCTATATCACATCATAATTTATAATTTTATATAGCTAATAGCCTAGTCTCAAATACAATTAATTTATTTTAATACGTTCATAAATTTCATTATTGCACATAAATGAGAAGCATATAATGTTATTGCAAGCAGATGTTTTTATTAGACAATCATACTTCGTAAGTACAAAAATGCTGAATTTCCAGCTCTTGTTGGGATAATTACAATATAAATGATAATTGGCTCTTGCATTCATGCCCACATGTCGGATTGCATCCAACACACTTATCAATTCCACACCCTTGTAAACTCAAGGGACTAGAGTTGACACATAAGCTTGAGATTTGTCTCAACTTGAAACATATAACATTACTTTTGTTGCCACTTCTTAGTTGTACTATTCTTTAGCATAAAAATTACAAGGATCAAAGTGAGTCCTTGAAACTTCAATTATTAAATTATTAAAGAGTGAATATATTGTTGTACCTATTTTTTTCCTTTCCACAACAACATTGTAGAAACTATCATCTAAATTTCTATGTTAACAACATTTGATACGTCATTAATGTTTGATAAAAAGAAATATAAGAAAATAGGAATTTATACTGGAAGAAACATAAATTATTATAAAACGTGATTAATGTGATAAATAGTTTAGCCCAGACAAAGAAAATTGTCATCTCTATAGAAACTTATTTATTTGAAATGGTAAACCTAGAAGTCAATCATATGATTAAGATTTGATATCTTTTTCTTTTATGTGGCCTTTGCAACTTCTGGACAAAACTTATAATCAAGGGTCAAAAAATCAAAATAACAAGATTTATAAAGATTGATGCGCTTCAACTTCAAGGAAATATGTATCAATATTAAAAAAAATCTGTAAAATTTACAAAATAAAAATTTATTATAAATCAATACTTCATAGCATAATCCTATGATATTGTAAAAATATATATTACATTTTTGAATATTTTGAAGATTTTATCACAAAAATTTGTGGTGATTTGAAAGAGGAGAGAGAGAGAGAGGAGGAGGACGAGGAGGAAGGGGGGGAGGGACAATTTTGTCACTGCTTCTATATTAGTACACTTCTAAGAGATCAAATGTGCATATTGCAGATATGATGCATATTTTGACCCATGCTTTTTAATTCATCATTCTGTGCAAGGATAAAGACAAGTCATAAAACTACAATATAGAATATACTATGAAGACTCTCAACCAAGGATTTAACTTTGCTGGAGTATTTATTTCTAAAACCCCCTAAAATCAACAAATTAATAAAAGAAAGGATATATCACAATAGAAAAAGTAGTGGATAGTAACCTTTAAATGAGGTTTCTGACATATGCTCGTCCCTCAGCTTAAAGTTCATTGGAGGTGCTGGGATAGAGCTTTGCAAGGCTTGAACTATAAGAAAAGAAAATCAATGCACAATCAACTAGATAACCCCGCATACAAATTTCTTTGCAGAAGATGTTGCTGAGGAAACTTTCAAAGTACAGCATGAGAAAACAAATGGGACAATTGAAACAAAATATCCTAAACAGCTGATGTCACATGATGCCATTTAGGGCTTCATTTCTTCATTTGATGAAGGACCCCATCATTCGTACTGTCATTAAAGAAATATATGATTCCAGATGTTTGTGGGTTCAATGGTCACATAGGATGTAGTGTATTATGCAGTTGTTATTTTTACACGCTTTCCAAGCCATGCCTTGTATTTTTTTCTTCACGTGCATGTCCACTGTCACTGATCTGAGATGGTCCAACGCACATGGGTACTCATGTTTTTAGAGAATATAAGGAGACATGTCATAAGGAAAAGAGGTTAAAGTTTCGGCAGTAAACAGGACACATCTAGTGCACTTTTCTCTTCCATTGGAAAGTGTGGGAAGTACTTTCATGAATCTAGCTTTAATAGGTAAGTTGATAAAATATTTACGCTAAAAATTTCTCATACACAATTTATTTATGCCGATAAGCACTAATGTGCATTTGTTAGAAGCACCAAACAGGAAAATTTCTAAAATGCACTTTAGGCAATTCATCATAGTGAAAGACAAGCAAACCACCAGCATGCACACATTTCAAGGCACCCAAACAAGATCAACGAAGAGAGCAAACTAAAGACTTCTATTACCTCGTTCGTTGAACTCGCTTTCATTGAAGCTGTCATCGGAAGGTCCATGTGAGTACCCCATCCTTGACTTCCTCAAATCTTCAGGATACCGATTCCCAGGATCTCGCCCATCTTCTGTATCATCATCTCCTTCAGAGGTTGTAGCAGAGATCCAGTCAACCAAACTCTCAGTCCCACGACTTTTCCTTCCAAACTTCAACAATCGTTTAAATCCTTTGGTTACATCCTTCCGGGACTGATTGTGGGATGCATGAGTAGCAAGAACAGGTTTTTGAGCACTTCCCCATTTCTTTCTCATTCGAGCTGCATCAGGCTCTGTTTGAGAAAGACCATGAGAATTCCAATAAGCAGGGCTCCCGATTGGAGAGTCAACAGAAGCATCAACATCTGAGGACTCCTGCTGGTAAGAAAATGAATGGTGAACGGGCAAATTCCATGACACGGGACTTTCACCAGGTGAATCTAGATGCGATCCTACAGCCTGGAATCTGGAAGACACGGGCAAAGGTAATTCAGCAACTGATGAAGTGTCCACTTGGGAAGCAAATTTCATGGAGTCACCATTATCAGATTCAAAGTTACCCGACTTATCAGAATCATGACTCAGTCTTGGTTTCCCCTGATCTATAGTAGCAACATCCTCAACTACCATGGAATCATCCTCTTCTTCCTTGACCGAATCCTCAAAATTTTCAGCCTCAAAGTCCTCTTCGTCAAATTCCTTCTGAATCCTCTCAGTCTCAGAAGGCACTATAGTTTTTTGCTTGGCAAAACTACTTCCAGAACCAGGACCTGGGGCATTTTCCTTCCTCAGTAAGGGTTTTGATTCCACATTTTTTGAAAATTTATCGTAGAGGCTCTGATCAGTTTGCTCTTTGTCCAATTTCAAGGGTGCCAAGACAATATCATCAGAGTTTGGAGACAAATCCTTAAACTCTATAGGATTAGCAGAGCTTTTCCTCAGGGATTGAGATCGCCGTTGCTTCTCTTCCTTGAATATTGGTGTCTCTTCATTAGTAATCTTGCTCTGAGTATAAGTTTTCGCCTGTGAGCGATTGCCAGTTTTGCTGACTCCATAAGAGGGTTTTGTGTTTTCTTTCCTGAAGTCAGAAAAGTTGGGAACTGACTGAATCAGAGGATTTGTAGGCTGTGGTCTTTGCCTCGCTGAATTGGGGTATGGAGTTTTGGATGCTGACCGTGGAGCTGGGGCTACTGCAGTCTGGGGAGTGGATGAAGTAAAATTTCTGTTTGGCAAAAGTTTACCTGAAGAGGGATCGGCTGAAAATCTATCTTCTCCATCGAATTTCTCTCCTGGGAAATCAGAAAGCTCCCCGTCCTCTTCATTAGCAATTGCAATTGAATCTATTGGCTGATATCCGAGAGAAAAACTCAACAACATTAGACATATATGTAATATTAGTATATCAGGGAACCCAAATAATATCTTCCACATTTCACATATAAATAAAAAAAAATTGACCAGTTATCTGTTTTGCCATAACTCTTGTTAAATTAACCGGAAATTGAAATACCTGCTCCCACTTCATATTAGAACGTACATTAAAAGATTTGAGTTTCTCGGCACACTGTCGAGCACTAGATGTGGAATCTTGCCTCTCTGCTGATCCTGGAAACTTGGCCTTCAACTCAGCTCTGCTTCGCTCAAGGCTATCCTGCATGGATTTGAACTTTGCTTCCTTTTCTGCTCTTTTAGAAGTCCATTCGTCCCTCAGTTTAGCATCTCTTTTCTGCGTATATGTCTCATAAAATCTTCCTCTTGAATCTTGTAAGAAACCAATCTCAGAAAAATTCTGCTTTGGAGTACGATCATAACCCTGATTCTCTACAGCCTTTATCAATGGACTAGTATTGAACAGTGCCATATTACTCGAAGCACTGGTTGATTCAACCACTGGGCTTCTTTCAGGAAAATGAAAAGCAGCCTCTTCAGCGGGTGGCTTTCTTTGATCTGAAATTACTGCGTGCTCCACCTCTGCATGCGTATGCTTGTTTTTCCTAATAGAACTAGACTGGTTCCCAGGAATCCGGAGCTTGTGCTCTGCAAAAAGCTTTTCAAGTTCATTTGCCTTCATCTTGAGTTCATCATGGAGCTCTTGATTTCCCCTTGTCTGCCTTACTCCCTCAACTGGTGAAGTGGACATTGTAGCAGAATTCTCTTGATTCATGAAAGCCTTTTTAACTGTGTGTAGTTTTCTATTTTCATAAACAGAATAGCTTGCATCCCTTGTGCCTTGCGGCTTCTTGATATGGTCATTACTGACAGAAACCTGTTTCTGGAAACTCATTCTCTCAACTCCAGAAACCCCCACTTTTAATTTTGAAAATGATGACGGCAACTCAACCTCACTATGATCACTTCCTCCTGTGAATGATTTCCACTGAGGCCGAGAAAGACGCTGATAACCCTCAACCCCTTTCTGCTCAGCCGAAGAAGGTTCCTTAACTTTTTGTCCAGAACCACCTTCAAACTGCCCAGAGAGAGATTGGGTATGACTCTGAAAACTCCTAGAACGAGAGTGACCGAAGGACTTATCTGCCCGTTTAGAATCCTCAACTTTATGCCCCAATCCAGCGTCATATGAAATGTACCCTCCTCCCTTGATTGCAAAACCACCAACCTCTGTCTGCTGCTGACCAGCTCGAATAGTTTCTCCTATATTATCTACTTTATCTGAAAAACCTCTTGATTGCACTACAGACCCTACTTGCTCTTTAAACCCACTGCTCCTCCTCTCTTTGCCATTGGAAGAAACTTTCAACTTCTCCTTAGAAACTGCATGATTACTCGGCCCATCTTGCCCTGCTCCGGAAGCACTGAAAGCCAGAACATGAGTCTGAGAAGATGCTTGATCCTTCCAATTATGGCGTTTCGTAGACCCCAGCTCCTCCTCTTTACCACTTGAAGCCACGCTCCTTGTCTGTACTTCGCCTTGATCCTTCAACTCACTATCACCAATATGGCTCGAACCAACCCTGACAGAAACCTTCAACGGATCCCTTGAATCATTCAACCCTTTCTGGTCCTTCTCTTCAGAGACACCACAAGCTTTAGTAGTGGACCTAGTTTGAAAAACAGAAGAAACAGAGGAGGGAGTGCATAAGGGGCTCTCTGTATCCTTCTTTTCACAACTCACATCGATGCTCATGTCACTTGCACAGCTCCATCTTCGTAGCGCAGCTTTCTCAATGACAGGAGGCGCCAACGAGACGTCCGAGGAGAGCCTCCTGAGCTCGACAGACTTGCCAACAAGGGGCTTACCCCCACTTCCACCACTAGCTACACCACCAGAACTCTTCTTATTCTCAAAAAGGTTGATACGATCTTGAACACTGAGCCGCCTAGAGGTTTGAATTGATGGAGTTGAAGAAGAAGACTCGGTGTAAGTAACCACCTTCTCTAATGACTCCTGCGTATCTTCTGCCTTGACTTCGTTTTTCTCGTCCACGTTATTACGTTGTTTAAGGTAGGACGTGCCAAAGGACTTGGATTGTTGACACGTGGAAAGTTGTAGGGTTCGTGAAACTTCCGGTAGTTGTTCAAACCTGTTTTGGGATGGATGGTGGGGCTCCGAGGATGACCCACATGGATCTTCACTGGGGTCATCAATGGACATGTCAGACCCATTGGATGATCTGATGGTTCCGTCATCAACACTTGGCTTCCACTGGTTCATCAGTTCCGATCTCCTTTGGCACAAAGAGAGAAACTTTGTACAAGCTTCGCTGCACATTTAAAAAACACGTTAAATATAATTTAGATATTTATGAGCGATGAGGATTTAATTACAAGTTGTCCTCATTGAGCTTTCATAAACAACAGAAAGACATTCCTTTACCGCCAAACATAACACCTTATTTATTAATTTATTTTAAGTAGAGAAAGTATAATTACATAAAAAAAGTTCGTTCATGATGTTGTAGTCAAACAACACATATCATCATGGTATAAAATAAAAATCTCGGGTTCAAGGCTTTGAATATATAGACGTTAAAATCTATTAGAAAAAGAAAAAAAAAAGTTCAACAGGCATTTCTTCCAAAAACGTTATCAGAAATAAAAGGAGAAAACTCAGCATTGTGGTTATTTTTAATTACTTTTTTTTCCTCTTTTCCTAAAACAGAACCCCTAAACAATTTAGTGGCAACAAAGATAGGGAATTCTGAAAGAAGAAAAAAAAAAGGTAATTTACGTATTGTGGCATACTAATGATTATTTCGAACAACTAAGAAAAGAAATTGACGTATTGCATTTTTTATCCTAAAGAGCTTTGCAATTTTTATAATCAAGCAACAATTTCTCTTTATTACTAAGAACCCATTTGGAACCGCTGCTATTTTTTTTTTTTTTTTGTTAAAAGGAGTTTCAAATCACTTAAAGCACTTACAATGATGTTTTATAACTTTAAGAAGCATTACTTGTACTTTTAGAAAAAATAATCCTCACTTTTGAGTAAAATAGTTTAATATGCATTCCCTCTCCTAAATTAATTACTAAAGTATCATTCTAAATCACTTCTTACAATTTTGATGCCAAACATCTTAATGCTTTTATTTAAACCACTTTTAACAAAAGCACTTCATTTCAAATCATTTATCTTAAAATTACTTCTAAAAAAGCACTTCCAAACAGACCTTAAGGCTTAAACATGCAAACACATTTTTTTAGACATTTTACCTTCCCGTTTTCCTTTCAAGATTCAGGTTCCATATACATACAAGCAAAAAAAGAACGCTTTTCTTTCAGGCACAACTTCATGCAAGTCCTTTTCGATAGTGACTATCAGTCTATCATAAATTGGTAAGTAACATCCAACCACCAACATGAAAGCTAATATTTCTACCTAAGATCGTAATTGTAAGTTTTGAAGTGATGCAAAAAGAGAAGGTAACAAGTTTCTATGAAGCCAACCTATCATACTTTGCTAAATTGCATTCATGGGTTGCATGTTATCAAGGTACATGGTAGCATGTCCTTTTCACCAGCTCACAAAGCACCATAAGGTACTAAATATTTATCTATATGTGAAAATAGGATGATGGGATGCAATTCAATCAACAAATAGTACATTCAAAACTAGTCAAGTATAGCTAGTTTATACCATTATCACTTCAAATATTTGAAAACCAATGGAAAAATGAAAGTATCATAGCACATATATTACTTTCAATTTTAATTATTTACTTTAAAAAAAAATCAACTATATAACCACAAGGAATAATGTTCTAAAATATTGGTATCAACTACTTTCAAAATCATATAATCACATGGAAGAATGTTCTATAGAAATATGCTAAACTAAAGTAAATTAGGAGCTTGTAAAAACAAAGGGATCTGAAATTGCAACAAAGCTATAATTTCATGAAAACAAAACAAGATTAATGCATGCGGCCATAATTTCTAGCTCTCTAAACAGTTCGATGTAATTGTATGTTAATTGTGTTGGTGTGATCTATCTGTAATTAAATAAATGAACCTCCATAGAAAATAATTATATCTTTTTTAGTCTAACTTTGAAAAGCATAATAGAATGTGCTATGATCTCAATGTACAGCATAGACTTTAACCTGGCAGGCTCATTGAAGGATGATTTCACAATGAAACACGTTCAAGTGGAAAAAGGGTAGAAAATAAATTAACTACTAGACAAAGGAAGATCCGTCAAATCAGGCTTCATGGTTGATTTTGCATTCTTCAATCATCAATATTGTAACAGGGATGTACTTAATATAAGCAAATTTTGAGATAATATGCTTGTGGATTTACGGAAAGGTATCCTATATGAAGCAAACTTTCAAGACATTGTTTCAATCTCATTTCTGTTAACCTAACTCCTCAATAAGAGTATTAAATGTTAGCATGGAAAATGAAGTTCTAGACAAAGGATGAAGATACAGTGCACATAGGTGCTGGGTTTCATGGAAAATGTTAACATGCACTGACAAGCAAATGCATGTGCACACACAGGCACAGACTGATCAGTAGGTTCATAGATATGGACAGATGATAGACATGCACTTATGTTTGGAAATAGAGGAGAGCTTTAAAAGCTTAAAATAAGATTATGGGAAGATCGAATTCTCAGAGCTCTTACTTCAAGCGATGGGCACCAAACCAATCTGCAAATATTTGGAGCCCAGACACTGTGTCGGCATTGAAGCCAGCAGCAGATGCACGGGCACAAGCTGTGGTTAAGTCCTGCCTAACTGCAACAAGCCGAACATCAATAGCCCTCAAAAGCTCTTTTCTGTTTGAGTAGTAAATCAGAGGGGAAAATGAGAGCCATAAAAAGAAATCCAAAAATCGTATGCAATGTTGTTAATAAAATCGTGAAAGAATTTACTTTGTGGCATCTGCTGCTGCAGTGGTTCCTGTTCCATCTCCACCTAAAATAAATTATTTTAAGATAAATTATTTAGCATTTTAACAAAACTCCACCAACTATCATCCAGAAATAACCCAGACTTAAACAATTGGAATATCCTAGATGTTAGGAGAAAATTATACTAGTATAATTAACATTTTCACCACAGTGACTTCTTTGCCACTGTAAAGGATATGTCATCATGCCTATACAAGGATAAAGATAATCCCAACGACCCAAAAGAAGGGAGGAAAAGTAAAGCCGTGCTAGGTGATATTATAATCTCCTAGTTAAATTTAGTAGCAGTCCCATTGACTTCTACAGTGCAAAGCCTTCACACTTGATAAAAGATTTTTCCTATTCTGATGGATGCCAAAATTAGCCATTCAAACAGGCATGAGCACCAAAAATGGACAACATTGCCCATCCTAACGATAATTCAAATGTCTGTTAGAGATTGTCTAATAGAAGACAATTACAGTATTTATACTTTATTTGTAACTACCCAACTGCTGGCAGCCTAATATTCCAATTAAGCACAGTATGCAAGAGTTAAAATTATAAGATATTAAAGCAAGATCAAGGAAACTTCTGATAGAGTTTTGTCTTGGAGCACTCAACACCTTGACACATCTCCTTCCCCCTTAAAGATGATCATGGCCCCCCTCAGGGTTTATGCATGACAGTTTCATGATGCACATCAAGTACAAGAAACACACCAGCAGAGGTGCCTTAAAGAAACCAAGACTAAGAGCTTGAGAACAACACTGCAACAGACTGAGAAATACAACGAATGTGTCTGAAACTCCAGGCAAGTAATTTGTTAGCATTTGTTAGCATATTGGATACTATATTTGGAAAATCCTAAATAAGCATTACCAGATTGATCATCAAAGTCCACAATGACTACTTCAGAATCAAGCCAAGAGGCTACAGGCCCCACAATAGTAAGAGGCTTAAGCAAGGACTCCATTAGCACACCATGGCATAGCAGAAGTCGCAATTTTCCCAAAGCCAGACCAAAGAGTTCATTGTATGCTAGTTAAACAGCTTAGTCAAGACCTAGTAAACCAAATTGAGAAATATCTTTCTTGTGAACAGTAACAGCGTTTAACATCTTGGCACTGCCAACAAAAATGGGCCACCGTCTCTTTCTTGGTTTCAGAATTTAAAACAATTCAATGGTGATCAAAATGGAATGGCTCATCTACATCAAATCACATCAATGTACATTTGCAGGATGGCCACCATATGTTCATTCTCTGTGTATTATCTTTCATATTGGTAATTTGTTGATACCGAACTGAAACCATTTCCAGCCTAACCCCATCCTTCAACCACTCAACTGATTCCAAATCAAAATAGCATATTCCTATATCATAACAAAAATATTTTTCATCAAATGGAAAATAAATTTTGCCTCTTAATGTGCTTCCTCGGCAAACAGGCTAAAATGACTTTTCCTCTATCTTCATAAAGCCTTTGAGCAGCAAGCTAATTGCAAATGGCAATCAATCAACGGATACCACAGGTCCACAGTTTCAACCTTGTGCATAAACATTCATCACCTTTAATTTTCCAGTCTGCCTATTGCTGTGTTTGGTAATTGTTACGCCACTTTTTCAAAACTATGAGATAATGTAGCACTTTAAGTTCACCACTTGCCAATCTTGCCCATCTCTGCCTCAAGTGAATTCTTTGCTTCAGAAGAATGGGCTTTTAAGTACATTATCAGCATTAATTGCATGCTCTTGCATTTAGATGCAAAGTGTGCTGGTATTATTGAAAGAATAGCTAGTAACTCTCCAATCAATTTCCAATATTTCTTCCTTACTTACTGCTAGTATACTAGAACATATTTCCAAGAGAACATGGGGTGTTGATCTTATCTAGAAGGCAATGTATATGAGTAGCACAGTGTTTTTGAAGCTTGCATGCATACATAATTATATGCATGAAGAAGGAAAACTTCTGTGGAAGTTCTTTTGCATTTACTTTTTACTCTATATTTCCCCCATTTTTGTATTTGGCCATAGTAGCTTAATCCTCCATGTCTATATGTACCAATTGCCTTGTAATGAAACAGTATATGCTCATTGTATATGTGTGGCATGGGTTTTGGAGTTTGTAACTGTTATTTATTAAAAAAAAGTCCTCTTATTCAAGTAAAAACGGTCCAGAAAGCTATATTATTGCATTTATAGCATTAGAGACCATATTGAAAGGCAAACCTGATGCAAGTTTATGCACACAAGCAGTTGAGGAAAAGTTTGATGCACACTATATATTTTATATACTAAAAGGTTTCAAATAATTTGGAGTATAGAGATGGTAAGATCTTTAGCATCCTCTGCCGAAGTGGCAACTAAATGACATAGATACTTCCATAAATAACTACCCTTTCTCCACAATACCTCCCCCATCGTAAGCTCATAAACTGATACTGCAAAAAATAATACACTAACAAAGAACAAAATAGAAATAAGTTCTAATGCTATTAAAGTTAAACAATATATCATTTGGTACATAAATAATCAACCCCTTGTTAAAAAAACATATGCACATTTTCTTACAACGTTAAAAAACATATGTTAATTTATGTTGTAAGAAAAATAAACATATGTTTTTTTTTCTTTTGAGGGGGTTAGAAATGAAACTCTATGTATGAAGGGGTGTTATGCCATGCCATTAAAACAAAAATATATTAGATTATAGCCTAGAACTGAATAATTTTCTGAAGCAAAGGTAAAAGCCTAAAAGGTTCAATCAACTAGTCCATTCAAAAAAAATGAGATGGAACATACCCATGACTCCAGAATGTTGATCTCCACCCCCCTGATATAAGTGCCAGATTCATTAAAAAAAGACCTTTTTTTCTTTACATTATCATCCAGAGGTCATAATTGAACAGTTAGCATTTATACCTGAGAATATATTCTCCAAGCTGCCTCCAACTGGGACATCTCTGCATCAAGTGTATTGACCAGTTCCAAGACTTCAGGTGTACTAACATACCGCACAAATCTGAAAAGATATGAGGGCTAATCAATTAATAAAGGAAACTTGAAATACTGCTACATGGAAGCAGCAAGCGTGCAAAAATAAAAATAAAAGTAAAAAACAATTCAAAACAGCAGTATAACCTTTCAAGTGTTCCTTTAGTAAACCAAGTCTCATCATTTTTACATTTCTCAACTTCAAGTCTAATAGACTGAACAGCAAGGGCAACCTGCTCTTCTGCAACCTTTAAATGGGTCACAAACGGCTTTACCCAACCTGAGGCTAGTTTCTCAGTGGTTCCATCACCATAAACAAATAATTCACATCTGACAAAGTTGGGAAATGTTATGCCTTTAAACCATAAATGGAAACATTATGATAAAGATGTTTTAAGGCCCATATTATGTTATCCTCACCGTGAATGCTTTGGTGACAATTGAAGTACAGCATAATCAAGAGTTGTCTCAGATTTCATTTTTCAATATAGTTACGCAATCTCTTCTACAACCACTTCATGTAAACAACCTTATGCTGGACAACAATCCTCAGATCGTTCAAGTAAAATGCTTATGCTGGATAGAAAGAAAAAGATAAGAAAAGAAAAGGAAAAAAAATCCTTAAAGTTGCTCTTATGGTAAGTTTAAATTAAAACTGAAGTACAAAACTCATAAGTTAGATCAATTCAAAACTACTAAAAATGGATGAAATGTCCAATATCCAGCATCACATAAAGAACCAAAATTGAGTAAAATCAAAACGAAATTAAAGCATATCTGATACTTTTCTATATAAAAAGTGTTGTTAGACACGGAGCAGCTAAACCCAGCTTATTTCAGAACCGAATACATATTAGTAATGAGCCAACAGATCTTAACCCGAAAATCTATTCTCAAAATGCACTTAATTCAAGCTCTTCAACAAATATAGAAACTAATAGTCATTAAACAGATATCAGATATGACACGGATCTGATTTGATAAATCCCAAACAAAACCCAGATAGGTAAATGTACTTTGAGCTGCATTACGAAAATCACAATGAAGAACAAAGCCGAAGCTGAGACAAATAGATAAGTAGATATATGATAAAAGACGCATTTGCACGCTATATGAAACAAGAATTGCATGCAAAGCAATACAAAACCCTAACAAAATCACTAGCAAATTTGAGATAAATGTGAAACCGAAACCATAGACATACTCGAGAGATCTTGGATAGTTTAATCTGATCTTCTCTTTCGGGCTTCATGAGGGTACCAGCATTTTGCTCTGTTCCCTCTCATGTTTCTTTCCTCCAGCTGGGTCTTTGAGATGAGCCTTTATTTAACGAATTTCCTATATGGTCTTTGTTTTTTAACAAATTAAAATCTAGTGCTTTTTAAGGCTCTAAGAAAACCCTACAGAGAATGGTCAATATGGTTTTGGCTTTACTGATGATGCATCAGTGTTTCTTTTTCATGTTGTTTGTTTTTGCTTTCTCCCTCTTCACTCTCCGTCTAAAATACAGTAGAGACAAAAGAGAAGAAGAGAGAGTAGTGTACCTATGGTGTATGATAAGTACTACTTGGGTTTCCGACAAAATTCCGTAAATTGCAAATCTTCACCAGGATTTGATAATATTAACTTTGATGACGATGTCAAGTTTACCAAAATAGGCCTCATGCATTCATTAAAAAGTTGATTTAGCTGCCATTAAATGACAATTTTGCCCTGATTACTTGAAAATGTAGTATCATATGAGGTTATTAACTGAACTCAACTTTTATCATATGTCATCCTTTTCGGTTAACATAAAAAATAATTAAATAACATTTAAAATAATAATATTAAAATTTATAAAAATAAAAGTAGTATCGTTTATATTTAATTCATATATTTTTATTATTAAAAAAAATTTGATTCATCATTTTATTTAGAGCGTTATTCATTAAATATTGTTTAAATTGAATTACAATTATTTAGATTTGTTTAATATTAAATACTATTCAATTAGATCTTGTTAAATATTATTGAAAATTATTTTTATTTTTATAAACTTTAAGGGTGTTGTTTTTTGTAATTTTTTAAAATAATTCAACATAATGTAAGGTAATTGATTGATTTTTTAGGTAAATTGTCCTATAAATTTTTTAAAAAATAATAAAAATAACACTATTAAAACTTATAATCATAAAATAACATTATTTGTATTTATTTCATAAATTTTCACAATTAAAAAAAGATTAATACATCATTTTACTTTTAATGTCATATAATTAGATGTCGTTAAAATTATAATACAGTCATATATATTCATTTAACATTAAATGACATCTATTAAGACTTATTCAATATTATTTAAATGTTATTTTTATTGTGATAAATTTTAGGGTGTTAATTTTTATAATTTTTTATATGATAGATTATATATTTCAATTAATGTTTTTAGTACACTATTAATTTTCGAAATGGATTTTTATATATAAATAAGTTAAATATTGAATAAAAAGAATATTTATTTTATGAATCTATCTCTAAGTAAAATCTTTTCATTATCTTTTAATATAATGATATATATTTTAAATTATCATAAAATTAATACATATTCAAATCTTGAAAAAAAAAGCCGTATGAATATGTTCATGCATAAATGTATATTAAAGAAAATATATATTTATTATAATCACATTATCCCAAAATAATGTCATACAAAAACAATTCTAAGAATTTTAAATGAAGGGAGCTTACAATAAAAATTGCAATGAGCTAATCTTAATATATTTAAATATTCTTTTAATGACATATGTCATTTTTCTAAAAAAGTTAACTTTATTCTAAATGAAAATACATTTTTAAAAAGTTTATTTACAAATGTCATCTTAGATGGCTTGTTTGAAAAAAATTAATCTAATGAAACTTTGTTGTTCACACATTTTTACTATAAGTAATCCTATACCTGATATTATAACAGCTCCCAATGTATAATTATATTAAATAAAAAGTTTCATTAATTAGAAGTGAATTATCCAATCATATGTAAATCAATTATAATATTAACATAATTAATATATATATATATATATTAATTATAGATTAAAAAATAATTTTATTATTTTAATAGATAATTATTTTTATATTAATTATAATTATACTATAATCTGTAACTCAAACAAATATTTTATGGTGTATGCCCTACGCCATGTCAACCACCATATTCGAATAACTGCTCTGCCTACCTGCCCTAGTTGTTAAATATTTAAAACCAAATTTTACAATTTTTTATAGACGGGATGAAAATATGATATCATAATTATTAATTTAGCATTGGTTAATTTTTTGTTTAAATATAAGCTTTAAAAGAGTAATATTGGGATCTGATACCTTGTAAGTAGTATAGATGGTTAAAATAGTAAAAAATTGTTATTAGTTGAAGAAGTTATTGTGAATAACATTCAACAATTAATTTTGCTTGCTAGGTCTTTTCTATTTATTATTGTCCTAGAAAGATCAACCCTGATGTTCACTGGTCAGCAAAATTTGACTTGGAAAATTCCTTGCATATGATGTAATAGTTATGTTTAGATTTAATTATAAAGACTCTTCTCCCTTCTATAAAAAATAATAATTTTAAAATTGATGAGATAGTATTTTAAGTCAATTTTATTTTAGGTTCTTATAAAATCACTAGTAACATCATTTTTTATAGCTTTAGTTATTTAAAAAAAATCAAAACTCTAACAAAATAGATTATGATAATTTTTTAAAATAATATTACGAGAATATTAGCTTTATATATCACATTTTTTTCTTAAATTATTAAAAACTTATCACAAAATTCATAATATATATATATGCCATTAATTATTACATAAACTAAATGAAATGAAAATATCTCTAGCGACTATCGCTAGCAATCCAACGGAGTTTCGACTAGTTATTAGGGTTTTGACGATCTATCGAAGTTTTGACGATTTTCATATGTAACTCACTAGATGAAACCTATTACATGAATATATATTTTTGTATTTAACATATTATATCTACCTATATCTTTACAACTTATTACCTTCACCTCTATAAGTTTATTAATTCAACTTCATTGGGTAATTTATAAATCTAACTCTATCTTTGCATGTAACAGAAATCCAAAATCACTTAATCTTGAGGTTTTTTTTTCAAAACCACTCAGAGTCAAGGTTAATTACAACAACAGTAGTAAGTCTTATCTCGGAATAATTTTGTAAAAAAAAATATAATTCATGGTAAAACTTACTACGATAAAATAATGACTTACCACGACAATGATGTGCATTATCTCAAAATGATTTTAGTAAAAATGAAATACATGGTAAGACATACGACTTAGCGTGGGAAGACAACATTGGTCCAATGTGGGACAGACTTACTACGATAGGGTAATGTTTTATTACAATAGTGATAACCCCTACTTGAGAGAAACTTTGGTAAGAAATTGAATCTAACTCAAATATCCTAATAGTTTGGTAAATCACTCTAAATATAAAAATGTTGCATCAAACTCTACCTTTGAATGTAATAATATGTTACAAGTTAGATGTAACATGTTAATTCTATCTTTATATATACAATATAATTAATTTTTTAATATAACTTAAATTTTATCATTTTCACGATATACAAAATGTAAGATGTTACTATCATCGTATGTTATGCATTATATATATATATTGTATTTAATGAGTTACATTCATTTAATATTTAGATATAATATGTTACATTCAACTTTACATCATATTATATTCACTTTTATCAAGTCGTGAGAGTTTCAATAAAAATATAATAGTTGTAAATTTGTTACATCTAACTCCATATTTAAATATAATATATTACATTTATCTTCAATGAGATTATCAATATTAATCATTGGAGCTCCATAGGGTTGTAAACAAGGCTATTACAGCTCCGACAAGGTCATTAGAGATGTAGTGTGATCTTTATCATAATTTCATTTTATTGAAATTATAAAATAAATGTATTTTTGTCTATTTATTTAATAATTTGATATAAAATTGTTAATTTTGAGGTAAATTATTTTGTTAATTAAAAAAATGATATAATTTAAATCAAAAAGTGATATTATTATAACAATATTTATAGCAACTTTGAATCAATATTTACAGCATCCTTTATAGTAATTGAAAGTAATAATATTATTACAATAAGTAGTTGGTACATATATAATGAATTGTATTTTTATTAATATATTTATTTTTCTATTGGTTATTATAAATGAGAATTGATATTAAATTAGATGGAATTTACATAATAAATAAAAGATTTATTTTATTTTTTAATAAAAATAATAAAATGAGGATAAGATAAAAATATAGGCATTTATAGCTTTCCTTATTATAATAGGGCGAGAGAGGTGATGGACTTACCTTGATAACTTATTAAAATTGAGACAGAAACTCGGAGATAGAGTGAATATGAAAATGAGTACGTGAGAGAATTAATAAGAAAAATGAGATAAATTAAGAAAATATAATACTAAAAGTTTTTATATGAAACTTTTTTATAAGTAAAATAATTAATTATAATCAAAAAATTTAATGAATATATTTTTTAATTTAGACATAGAAACAACACTTTCATAAAAATAAAAATAAAAATAAAAAAGACTTTTGGCAACATATGTACTAAACATGTATTATAAAAAATAAAAAATATGTAGCAAAAAAAAAAAACAAAAACGTACCATTAAAAAAAAGAAAAAAAAAAAGAAATTAATAGTTCAGAATTGAATGTTGTATTTTTTGTTCACTGGTTGAAATCATGAAGGCTTTGGAAGATAAATTTGGCGTGTCAATTGGGGAAGGGAGAGTAGAGAATATATGTCTCAACAAAATCAAGAGGATGTTAATCTGATTAAGAAAGTTAAGGAAGATGCAGTTGTAGCAAAATATAATATTTAGAGTAATTACCAATAACACCTTGAAATTTAACAAAATTACAAATTATCTGCTTCCGTAGTAATTGTTGGAAAATTGGAATAAAATTAGATAATTTCAAGTAAAACTCATTTTGTATAGATGAATTGATAAACTCAAAATTTTATTACACTTATAAAATTTACTTAAACAAAATTAATTTAACTGCATTAGACGTCGTTTAATATTAAATGTATATAAATGATTATAATTTAAATTAAATGATATTTGATATAAAATAATATGTTAAGTTTTTTTAAAAAATAAAAATATAAGAATTAGATATAAAAAATATTATTATTATAATTATAGATTTTAAAATACTATTTTTATGCATTTCACGAAAATAAGTAAAAACAAAAAAGCTACGGATAAGAGGATTAATTAGAAGAAAAGTTTGTTTTAATTTAATTCGGCTTTTTTCACTTATCTGATCAATTTTAAAAGGATGTTTCGGATGAGAAGAAATTATTATTGGAAGCAATTCACTGTTTTTGATGTATAATTTTATGTATTATAAATATTTGTTAGATAGGTAGATAAAAAATTTACATTTTATACAATATTTTTAATCATTTTTATTTATTGAATATTAATGATATATATATATATATATATAATAATAATAATAAAGAATTATACTCGTTATTATTTGAGTTGTATTAAAATTAAACAATCTCTACCACCTTATAAAAAAAATTACTTATCCCTTCTTGAAAGTTTCCATAGGGTCTATTGATAGAGGATATAACAATTTCAGTTTAGCTGTTATTATCAACTTTTATATCCTGAAAAATTGATGTCTATGGATTCTTGTGGAATTTTTGAAGGACACTGTGTTTTACACTAACTTGATTATCTACTTATTCTTTTTTTAATTTTTCAAGCATCTGTTTATTCTATCTCAAGCTAATAACAATAATTACCATTTACACCTTGAAGTTTTGGTTTTATCATTGCCTACAACTATTAACTGACACAAAAAATGATCAGAGTTCTGATTTTGTTTTGGAAAAAAAAAAATGAAACAAGCTATATGAAACCATTATCTTCTAAGAAATTAGTAACAAAAATCAAGGAAAACAAAACAGAACATCAAAACTCCATCTAATGGAGTCAGCTGAAAAAAGGTACAAATCCTGCTCTGTTTCATTGTTCTTCTTCTGTATTCCTTGTGTATACCTTACTTAGTTACTTGTTATTGTAAAAGGATTAGATCTATCGTACGTATATTCTTAAAAATTGTTAGAAAATGTTTCCGTAAATTATTACAGTTTCTGTTTTAAATTATTTCCGTTTCAGTTCTGCTTTAAATTATTTCCTTTTCTGTTCTGTCTCAAATGATTTCCATTTCTATCATTTCTCCGTTACACCATTTCTGTTGTTTTTTTTTTTCCGTTTCTGCTCTATCTTAAATGATTTTTACCAACACTTTTCTGTCTTCTCTTATCTGTTCTCCTATATAAAGTAAAGACAAGAGAAGAAGAAGATAGACGCTAGAAAGAAAAAAAAAAAAAACAGAGTGGAGAAAAGAGAAAAGAAATAGAACTGAGAAAGAAAAAAAAATGTAAAAGGTAAGGAAAAAATTTATTTATTTATTATTATTATTATTATTGTATATTTTCTATTTAGAGTAATAGTAAAATAATAAATGTGTTATAAATTTATTATTGTTTAATCATTGTATTTTGAAAGATAAATTTTTGTCGTTCTCAAATATACAAGATAAATAAAAAAATTATCTTAAAGAAATTATGTAATACACAAATCTCAATTATTATTATTTAAATTTTATATTTATAATTTATACATATATTTTATATATTTATAATTTTAAGAAAATAATTTTATTCTTCAATTGTTTGTTTGTATATTATTTCTTACAATATTAAGATAATTTCCTCCCTTATTTTTTGGACAAACAATGTAATTTTTTTTATAAATATTTTGAGACAAACATATTATTTATAATATGTTATATATATTTGTTATGTTATATATCTGTTATGTTATATATATTATATTATAATTATTGTTAAGTTTTTACATCTTTATTAATTTTCTTCTTAATTTATTAATAATGTTTATATTACTTTGTAATTTATTATTTATTTCTCTTTATTACTATATTTATGTTTCTCTTTTAATTACTATATAATTTATTTTATGTTTTCTTTATTACTTCATCTCATTAAATTTTTTCATTGGTTCTCTCTATCATTTACCATTTCTTAATTTTATTTATTTTATATTTGCATTTTATTTTTACTATATATATATATATATATTGCTTTATATTTTTTTATAATTTTATAAATAAATAAATAAATTTTTCAAATTATTTAATCACTATAATTAATAAAATTATAAATATATATATATATATGTAAATTAACATGTTTTTATCATTTATTTATTAAATATATATTTTTAATATAAAACTTTATTTGGTGATTTTTAAAACTTGTGTTGCTAATTGTGAATTTAACAAAAAAATTTAAGAAAATATTATGAAATCTGAAATTACCATTCCAGTGTTTCGAATTGAAAATCTAACTGTGAATGTTGTTTATCCTAATGTGGGTGGTTCTATCGTGAACTAAATGATGAGGTTTTCTGTGGCTCATAGGATAACCACAATGTTACCGGTTTCTGTTCCTATGAACTATATTATGGTAGAGAAACAAGAAAAGTTTAATGACTTGAATTTCAAGATATATGGAAGAGTAAGATGACGTTCAATCTCACCACCTTAAATTTGGCAAGGTTTTTGACCGAAGAAACTCTCAATCAATATGAGGGTGAACAAGATTTTCAGTTTGCTAGTATTATAGAAGCATGGAAGCATTCTAATTATCTCTCAGAACTATGTTCTGAATAGTCTAACTGATTATTGTATGATGGAGAATTAAATTGAAAATGTCAGTGCTAAGAAATTTTTGGTTGGTCATTTTCTTGATTATAAGATGGTGGACTCTAAACCAGTATGCAGTTAAGTACATGAAATCTAAGATATCATAAGAGATATATGTGATGAAAGGATGGTACTTAGTGAAACCTTCTAAGTTGCAGCTATTATTGAAAAAATTTCCCCTTCATGGATAGGGTTCAAGGCCTACCTTAAGCACAAGCAAAAGGAAGTGTCTTTGAAAGACTTGCTGATAAGATTTACAGTAAAAAAAGACAACAAGGTTGCTTCAAAAATAGGGTATATATCATTAACATCTAAGGCTAATGTGATGAAATATGGTCAAAGTTCCAAAGACAATAAAAATAAGAGCAAGGGCAAGATGGGTAAAAGGTTTAAATTGGGACCTAGAGAAGTAATTTTTAAGAAGTCAAGCTTCAGATGGATTTTCTTTAACTGTTAGAGGACAAGGCATAAATCCCCAGATTGCAAGTTTCCAAAAAGAAACAGAAACCGTGAGGCAAACATGGTTAATGACATCACTCATAATATCTACGATATTGACTTGTGTGTAGTCATTTTTTAGGTGAACTTGGTAGGATCAAACCCAAAGGAATGGTGGATTAAAACTGGTGTAACAAGGCACATATGCTCAGCTAAGGATCTATTCACTACTTTTGAAGTAGTAAAAAATAGAGATAAGCTCTTCTTGAAAAATTCTACCATATCAACCATTCAAGGGCAAATCCAAGTCAAACTGAAGATAACCTCTGAGAAGGAACTTACATTAAAAAATGTATTCTATGTGCCAAACATTCGTAAGAATCTTGTTTATGGCTCAATGCTAAGCAAGTATGACATTCAGATGATATTTGAATCCGATAAGGTCGTTGTGAGTTAAAGTAATATGTTTGTAGGAAAGGGATATATATATCTGATGGGCTATTTAAGCTCAATGTAATGACTATAAAAGTTAAGAATATTAATAAGATTAATTCTTCTGCTTATTTTCTTGAGTCTTCCAACTTGTGACATGATAGATTAGGTCATGTTAATTACAATACATTGCGTAGATTAATTAACATAGAACATATACTCGTATTCCAAATAGATTCAAAGCATAAAGTGTAAGACTTATGTTGAGGTAAAAATGAACAGGTCATTGTTTCATTCGATTGAAAGGAACACTGAACCCCTTGATTTAATACATAGTGATCTATGTGATTTGAAATTTCTTTAAAAAAGGAGTGATAATAAGTATTTTATTACTTTTGTTGACGATAACATAAAATATTGCTATGTATGTTTACTTAAGAGCAACGATGAAGCAATAGAGAAATTTATTCTTTATAAAATAGAAGTTGAGAATCAACTCAACAAAAATACCACGGTACTACGTAGTGATCGTAATGGTGAATATGAAGCATCGTTTGGTAAATTCTGTGCACAACATGGAGTTATTCATGAAACCACATTGCCTTATTCACCTCAACAAAATGAAGTTATTGAACGTAAGAATCGTACCTTGAAAGAAATGATGAATGTAATGCTATTAAGTTTTGGGTTGCCACAAAACTTGTGGGGGGGAGCTATTTTTGTCAACTAACTACCTTTTAAATGAGATACCTTGAAAAAAGACACATAAGACATTGTATGAATTATTTAAAGGAAGGGTACATTCTTATAAATATTTATGAGTGTGAGTGTGTCTTGCTAAAGTAGTTGTACCTATACCTAAAAAGGTGAAAATAGGTCTAAAAACAATAGTTGCATCTTCATTAGATATGCATATAATAGTAGTGCTTATCGATTTCTTGTGCATGAGTCAAAGATCTTAAACATACATAAGAACACGATAATGGAATCAAGGAATGCATTGTTATTTGAACATGTACTTCCAGGTAAATCTCAAGGAGAATCAAGTTTGGCTAAACGAACATATGAGACTATGAATGAAGATAATCAAAACAAAGAACTTGAACAAGAGGTTGAGGTTGAACTCAGACATAGTAAGAGGGCTAGGATAGAAATATCCTATGGTCCATATGTTTTCACCTACTTGCTAAAAAGTGAACCTCAAACCTATAAAGAGCTGCAAATTATTCTGAAGGTCCTCAATGGAAAGAGGCCATTAATAGTGAAATTGAGTTCATTCTACAAAATCACACTTAGCAACTAGTTGATTTACCTCATAGTTGTAAAACACTATGGTCCAAGTGGATTTTCACAAGAAACCGTAGAATAGATGAATCAATTGACAAGTAGAAGGTCAGACTTGTAATTAAGGGATACAAACAACAACATGACCTTGATTACTTTGATACTTATTCTCCTGTAACGAGAATAACATCTATGAGGATGATGATTACTACTGTCACTCTACGAAATCTTGAAACACATCAAATGGATGTAAAGACAACCTTTCTAAATTGAGAGTTAGATGAAAAAATATACATGGATTAACATAAGGGTTTTTCATGCCTAGGGTAAGAAGGAAATGTCTGTAAATTGGTGAAGTCTTTATACATCTTGAAACAAGCACCAAAACAGTGGCATGAAAAGTTTGATAATGTCATAAGGACAGATGACTTTAAAATCAATGAATGTTAAAAATATGTATATGTCAATGACAAAGAAGATGGTTATGTTTTCTTGTGTTTTTATGTTAATAATATACTAATTGTGGGCAGTAATGATCAAATGATAAAATCTATCAAGTCTATGTTGAATTCAAATTTTGATATGAAATAGATGGGGTTTACTGATGTAATTCTAGGAATTAAGATATCAAGAATATCAAGTGGTCTCATTCTAATTCAATGTTATTATGTTGACAAAATACTTGAGAAATTCAACAAGGGTGATTTTGGAATTGTGAGAACACCAGTAGATATTAATCTACACCTATCTATGAATAAAATTTATAGTGTCTCAACTATAATATTCTAGAATGATTGGAATTTTTATGTACTTGATGAGTTGTATGAGACCAGACATAGTTTATATTGTAAGCAAACTAAGTAGGTATACTAGTAATCAAGGATCTAATCAATGGAAAGGTATTACAAGACTACTTAGATACTTAAGATACACACATAGCTATGAACTGCACTACACAAGATATCTAGCTATATTAGAAGGATATAGTGATGCAAATTGGATATTTGACATGAATGACTCAAAGTCTACCAGTGAATATATATTCACACTAGGTGTTGCAGCTTTTTCATAGAAGTCCTCTAAACAAATGTGCATTGCTAGATCCACAATGGAATCAGAGTTCATCACTTTGGATAAATGTGGCCAAGAAGTTGAATGGTTACATAATTTTTTAAAAGATATTCCTAAGCGGGTGAAGCTTGTACTTGTAATATTCATTCATTGTGATAATCAATCTGCTATTAGTAGGGAATAGAATAATATGTATAATGATAATTCTCGATATATATGTCACAAACATAATAAAATTAGGCAAATACTCTAAATTATGGTTATCTCTATTGACTATGTGAAGTCAAAGGATAACATAGTCTACTATAGGATTAAATCGAGTGTTAGTTGATAAGTCATCGAGAGTTAGTTGATAAGTTATCAAGATGAATGGAATTGAAGCCCATGAATAAATAAGGATTTGCAAAGGAATCCCAACCTATTTGACTAGAGATCCCAAGATTTAGGTTCAAAGTGACAACCTAATTGTAAAGGCTTAGTGAGATCACTATAGGGATTTACCCTCAAGTCTATTCCTATGATGAAAATAGTGATACCTGTAAGATATAGGATAAATTAAGGCTTTTAATGATTCTTATGAAAGAATACCGAGCGGAGTATGTGAGTTACTCTTTCTAGATACTTTTAAAGATAAGAGATCACTTATATGAGGAAGAAGTATGGACGCTTTGAAAGAGAATTGTATAGGGCTAAATTCTTTAGAGACTCTCACAGAACCATGCATATGTTAATTGCCAAAAAAAACATAATAGTAAGAATTGAATTATGTGAGGAGAGATTCTTGTGTGAAGTATGTTATCGCTAACATAAATGATACAAATAGTTTAAAGACATCACGTTTACTGGTCAGTCAGTATGATAAATATACTTTTACAAAAGAAGGTTCAAAGGATAATAACACCTACCTATTCTATGAAGATGTCAATCCGTTGTACTCTATTTTTGTATCAAAATTTGATTTGAAAATCTATGTTAATTTTTATTCATGTGGGAGATTGTTAGAAATTATGAATTAAAAATTGTTAGGAAATGGTTTAGAAAATAGTTCTATAAATGATTTTTGTTTTTGTTATGTCTTAAATGATTTCCATTTCTGTTTCACCATTTTTGTTATTTTTTTTGTTTCTATTCTATCTTAAATGATTTTCATCAACAATTTTTGTCTTCTCTTCTATGTTCTCCTATATAAAGTAAAGACAAGAGAAGAAGAATAATGATGGCAAAAAGAAAGAAAAAAAATGAATGAAGAAAAGAGAAGAGAAACAAAGCAAAGAAGAAAAGAAATTGAGCTGAGAAAGAAAAGAAAAAATATGTACCAAAGGTAATGATTTTTTTTTTTTGTATATTTTCTATCTAGAGCTAGGTTACTTCGATAAAGTTGAGACATTTGAAAGTTCGTAAAATAATAAATTATAGTATAAATTTATTATTGTTTAATCTTTGTATTTTAATAAATAAGTTTTTTGTTCTTAAACATACACCATAAACGAAAAGAGTATCTTAAAAACATTATATAATATATAAGTCTCGATTATTTTTTCTATTTAAATTATATATTATTTAAAATTTGTATTAATAACTTATATATATATATATATATATATTATTTTAATAAAATAGTTTTATTATTAAATTATTTTTCAATATTATTTTCTACATTTATATATTTACAGATACATTAATTAGACGTAGAGTATCCACAGCGTTACACTGTGTTGAATAAATACATAGAATGGTTTAATGCCAATTATTTATTTCAGACAAAATCATCATATCCTCTCTCAACGATTCAAAGCAGAGATCAGGATCTTGCAACACATCGATAAACAAGTCTAGAATTAACAAGAACATCCCATTCGATTAAAAGCAAAAGACATTCAAGCATTCATGTTTGCTCCAAGCCTCCAACTAACTTGTTACCCACAAGGAGGAAACAGAGAAGATATGTCATTCAATAAAACAAATCAATCTTAAGTGTTCAGACTCGTAGGCTCGGCGCATTAGAGTACCCCAGGTGCCCATTTCCTCCTCGTCTTAGAATTCTGTAACAACCGAAAAGAGTCGCTTGCTCTGTATCCTTCTCTTTCTCCAAACTCCCTCTATATATCTCTCTGCACTCTGCATCACAATTCTATACTTAGATTTGCTTTCTAGTGTTTGTATTAAATGGAAATAAAGGATTATGATATTAACACAACTTACATTTTGAAGTTACATAACAATAAATTATTAATTATAATTTTATTTAATAATATTAGAAATACTTAATGATTGTATTCTATTATGTGAATAAATGAATATACATGGTGCCTTTATATAGGAGTTACAAGTAAACTAGATATGTCTAAAGTAACTAAATATAGATATGCCAGAAATAAAGAGATATACATTAGAGATATACATTAACATATATATATATTAATATATTACTAGATATATATTAACAGCCCCCCTCAAACTCAAGGTGGATGTGAGACCAACTTGAGGTTGTCAACCAAATTACGAGTGCGTCCTTTGGGAAGTGTTTTAGTGAAAATATCTGCAAGTTGATCGTTGGAGGAAACGGGAAAAAGCTTGAGAGCGCCATGGATAAGATGAGAGCGAATAAAGTGACAATCAATCTCGATGTGTTTAGTCCGTTTATGGAAGACATCGTTGTGAGCAATATGAATGACACTCTGATTATCACAATAAATGGGAGTTGCAGAAGATGTGGACACACCCAAATCCTTAAGAAGCCATCGTAGCCAAAGGAGCTCAGATGTGGTATCAGCAAGAGCACGATATTCTGCTTCAGTACTGGAGCGGGCCACAAAGGTTTGTTTCTTACTTTGCCAAGAAATCAAAGAAGTACCAAGGAGAAAGCAATAACCTGTAGTGGACCTGCGATCAGTAGGATCTCCTGCCCAATCAGCATCAGAGAATGCACGAAGTACTAAAGGAGACTGAACTGAGTAGAAAAGGCCATGGAAGATAGTGCCTTTCAAGTATCGTAGAATACGTAGAACAGTAGCATAATGAGTCGATCGTGGAACAGACAGATACTGGTCACCTGATGAACAACATAAGAGATGTCTGGACGAGTAACTGTAAGATAAACTAGACTGCCAACCAATCGTCTATAAAGAGAGGGATTAGATAATGGTTGCCCCTCTGATGGTGTCAGATGCGTATTAAGTTCAACTGGAGTGTCAACAGTCTTGCTGTCAATGAGTCTAGCTTGAGATATGAGGTCAGATGCATACTTTGCTTGAGTAATGTAAAGACCATCTGTGGAACGAGTGATCTCAAGACCCAAGAAATAGCTTAAATGTCCAAGGTCTTTCATCTCAAACTGCTGACTAAGAAAATCCTTGAGTTCTTGAATGCCACTGAGGTCATCACCAGTTATGATCATATCATCCACATATAGAAGAAGCAAAATGGTGCCTTTATCATTGCGACGAAGAAATAAGGCAGAATCATAAGGACTGGCAGTGTAACCCAAGCGAAGGATGGTGGAACTGAATTTGGCAAACCATGCTCGTGGAGCTTGTTTAAGGCCATAAATTGCACGTCGAAGGCGACAAACCTTATTTGTTTCAACAGAAAGACCAGGAGAAGGTTGCATATAGACTTCTTCATGCAGATCCCCATTAAGGAATGCATTTTTAACATCCATCTGAAAAAGGTCCCATTTACTAGCAGCGGTAACAACTAAGAAGGTACGAACAGAGGAAATACGGGCAACTGGAGCGAAAGTCTCTTCATAATCAATCACATACTCTTGTGTAAAACCTCTTGCTACAAGACGAGCCTTATAGCGATCGATAGACCCATCAGAACGAGTCTTGATCTTATAGATCCACTTACTACCAACCACAGATTGACCAGGAGGGAGAGTAACAAGATCCCAAGTATGGTTTTTGGTTAATGCATCAATTTCTTCTTTCATTGCAATCTGCCAAGAAGGGTTAGTAGATGCCTCACGATAGGTGTGAGGCTCATGGAGTGTAGCAAGGGCAGTGTAACAATGATAGTCAAGTAAATGTGTAGGAATGGATCTTACCCGGGTTGAGTGGCGAGGTGGAATGTCTTGTTGAGGATCTTCAGGCGGAGCAGGAGCAAGGGACATATGTTCAAGGTGAGGTAGCTCATTATCAACCTGTTCTTCTACGACCTGTCTAGGAGAATCATCAAAAATATCTGAAGATTGAATAGTGAAGTCCAAATATGGATTAGAAGTATCTGTAGAAGGAACAAGAGACTCATTTGGAAAAATTTCTAAAACATTTGAATTAGTTAGGGAAGAACGAAAGTGAGAAAGTTCAACAAATAAGCGGTGTTCCCAAAAGATAACATTACGGGAAACACGAAGACGATGTGAGACAGGATCATAACATCGATACCCTTTTTGAGTTTCACCATAACCAAGAAAATAACAAAGTCTAGATCGAGGCTCAAGTTTGTTGTGTTCATGAGGCTGAAGAAGAACGAAACAAACAGATCCGAATGAGCGAAGGTAATGATAGTTAGGAGATGATGCAAAAAGGCGCTCATACGGAGTTTGATTATGAATGACAACGCTTGGAATGCGATTAATGACATAAACAGCATGAAGAGCAGCTTCACCCCAAAATGGGGCAGGAACTTTGGCAGAGAGAAGAAGAGCACGAACAGTGTCAAGAATATGACGAAGTTTTCTTTCGGCTCGACCATTTTGTTGAGAGGTTCCTGGACAGGTTAGATGATGTACAGTGCCATAGGAGTGTAATAGAGTTTGAAAAGCATTTTGAGTATATTCAAGAGCATTATCAGATCGAAAAGTTTTGATATGTTTGGAGAATTGTGTTTCAACCATTTTTGCAAAGTTACTGTATATTGATAAGATTTCAAAACGAGATTTCATTGGAAAGATTCAACTATAACAAGAATAATCATCAATAAAAACAACAAAATATCGAGATCCACCAATACTAGTAACAGGAAAAGGTCCCCAAACATCAGAATGAATTAACTCAAAAATACTATTAGAGATAGATTTACTATTATTGAAAGGTAAAGCTGGTTGTTTTCCTAACTGGCATGAAGTACAATCAAAATTATCTTTGGACACAGAACCCAATAGAACTTTAGAAGCTAACTGTTGTACCCGAGAGGATGGGGCATGACCAAGACGAGAATGCCAAAGTGCGAGAGAAGGTAAGGAAGAAACTGCAGCAGTTGCAGCAGCAACAGAGACAGGAGCAACAGGTGGAAGATGAAGATTGTTTACGGGAAACATACGCCCGACCCTAGGACCGATCCCAAGCTCTTGCCCCATCCTCGGATCCTACACAATACACCCAGAATAGTAAAAAATAAGGGGATATCCTAGTTCAGCTAATTGTCCCACAGAGCATAAATTATAGGATAAGTCAGGTAGTCATTGATGGATTGCCCTGGTCCCTGTTGCAGTTTATGCAATTCAACTATTAGTTGATATTTCATGGATCCGTGAGTAGTGGAGTACCTTTTGGTCAACATATCCCATGCTGATTTGGCATCATCAAAGCTTCCTAACAGATTGGAGATGGATGGAAGGGAAGTATTCCGAATCCATGTGAGGATTATGTGGTTGTGACTATCCCATTCAATCATGCGACGAAGAAAGATATCATCTTCTTCATTTGCTCCTTTATTAGGAATAATAATTGCACCAGTACAATAATGCCAGAGCATACGACCCTTAAGAAAACTACGCATAGCTTGAGACCATGACAAATAATTCTTAGTCTTCTCCAACATAGTATTGATAGGGCAAGAAACAAAATTATCCTTTTTATCCATTTGAAAACACAATATGCAAAAACAGACTACAAAAACGAGATCTACGCGAAAAACTGGGTAGGGTGAACTTGTAATGCGAAAATCCGGTCAACGGTCAACAGACAGTCCAGTCCAGTTAGGGTCAACGGGCAGTCCAGTCCAGTTAGGGTCAACTGGCAGTTCGGTCAGCTCGGTCACGATCAGATCAGTTCGGTGACGTCAATTGGAGGCGATGATGACGTCAGCCCTACGCAAGTACTGATGACGTCACGAGCAGAGCGCGGCGGTTTGGCGCGTGAATCTGACGCGTCGTGGTTGTTGGAGGCGCGTGAGGGCGCGTATAGAGTCTGATGACTGTGATACTTACACGGTTGTGTAGATCTGGTCGAGCAGATCATAGTGGTATCTGCAGATAGTTCGTCGGGTTAAGATTAACGGCGGCGGCGCGTGAATGACGTGCAGATTGGTTGTGCGGCGTGTGAGGGAGCGTGCGGTGTCCGATGGTTGTGATAATTCCACGGTTGTGTAGATCCGGTAGAGACGGTCACAGTGGTATATGCAGAATTTTTTTTGGAACAATATGCACGGTGGCGGCGGTGATTGCAGTTGTTTGTATGGTGCGGAACTTCTTAACAACGGCCACTGTAATTCCGGAACCTAAGGACAACGGCTGAAAGACGTCGGAGGTTAAACGGTGAATGATTGCAGCGGCTATTGTGACAGCGGAAGCTATAAGGGTTGAATACCACCAAAAAGAAAACACTGCTAGAAAGAAAAGAATAGTGGTTTTGATACCATGTTAGAAATACTTAATGATTGTATTCTATTCTGTGAATAAATGAATATACATGGTGCATTTATATAAAAGTTACAAGTAAACTAGATATATCTAAAATAATTAAATATAGATATGCTAGAAATAAAGAGATATACATTAAAGATATACATTAACAGATATATATATATATATATATATATATATATATATATATATATATATTACTATATATATATTAACAAATAATAATAAAAAAATATAGTTAATTAATGTTAAGGTAAAATATAACAAAAATAATTATAGTAATATATATATATATATTTGTTCTAATAGGCGCCTTACCATGGACGACTTAATAGCGACAATCATCAAACCTTTACAATCAAACTAAGAAGCCAAATTTCGTTTAGTCAATTCAATTGTGTGTATGCTGTATTTTTATAAAATCATCTCCCTGCACAACATCAAAGTCATCACATGTATTTTCTTTCTCAAGCCATTGCACATATAATGATATAAATGTATTATCAAATGAGTTGTAAAACAAAGTGAATATTTGAGCCTGTGTCAGACATAATAAAACAAAGAAAAATGGTTTTTGTTGTGATCTTTTTCCTTTAAAAGTTGGATTATAAAAGTTTTGGGGATTGTCGCGAGTCGCGCAGGTTAAGATGCTCATTAGAACAAATATTATATATATATACTCTTACAAAGAGAATTAGGAAACAAATTTGAATTGAGAGATGTGGGTTTCTACAATAAATTCTGTTATTTTTTGTCACTATGATATTGAAAGTATTATGGAGATAAGGAAACACAGATTAAAATGATATTTATGTTGAAATATATAGTACAATATATATTGGTTAAATGATTTAATACCTAATGTTTTTGTATAATATCATATTGCATGTATTGTATTTTTGGGCTGCAATATGCGCTGGAACTTATTTTGGACTTTGAGGGCAAAACCATCATTCACTTGGAATGTATATATACTCTTATTAGGGTTTTTTTTCTTCTTTTTTTCGAGAGTGTGGTTCATTCATTTGTTTCTTCTCAGTGTCGTTTCCTCTTCTCTTGTCTCTACTCCATTCTTTGTCGCTTGTTTATTTTCTCTGATTACCTAGAGAGTTTTTAACGGTCAAGAACATTGTGTTAGGGCTATTATATGTTTTTACCTCTGTTGTTGTTATTGTAATTTGACCCTATTTGTACAAACTCTGTTTTATAATGGATATATTAATTTTACCTTTTTTCAGTAGATTAAGCCATATAATTTAGTGATCGAATAACTTAAATATTGTATTCCTCTCATAAAACAAATCTACACCTCGGTGATTTAGTGATTTTCAAACGATTTCTTCAATTTCTAGATTAGTGACATCAATGTCAACTCAAATTTATAGGATGCTAATCAAGTCCAAACAATATTTGAACTTGATTGATGTCACCACCTTGGTCATCATATTTGCACGATTCTCTGTAGTGTTGATCTTTTGAACTAGTACTCCATCTTCTTTAATAATTTCTCGCACAAAATGACAACAAACATCGATGTGCTTTGTGCGTACATGATATACTTGGTTTTTTGCTAAATGAATAGCACTCTAACTGTCACAAAACACCTTAATATGATTTTGTAATTATCATATACTCTTCCTCTTTAGTAGACAAAGTAATTGTAAACTGCAAGATAGACTGCAAGATAGACTACAAGATAGACTTCTAACTGACTGGTGCTTAAGCAAGAGTAAACACATAACCAGTAGTTGACCAATTCTTATCTAAATATTTTACATAGTCAAAATTACAATATCCAACTACATATTGACCAACAGTATGATCCTGCTCAAATACTAAACCAATATCTACAATATTTTGAATATATTGTAGAATCCATTTTATAACCAACCAATATCCTATACTAGGATCATGCATGTACCTGCTTATAGCTTCAAGTACATGTGAAATGTTAGGTCTCGTACACACCATTGCATACATCAAGCTACCAACCACATTAGCATATGGAACCTTTGCCACGTATTCTATTTCTGCATCATTTTTAGGAGACAATTGATCACTAAGCTTGAAATGAGGAACAAACGAAGTACTTATAGGGTTTGTCTGCTCATTCATACCAAAATGTTGTAGCACTTTTTTCAAATATTGACTTTGGGTTAAACTAAGCTTCACCTTCTTCATGTCTCTACTTATCTCCATGTAGTAAATCTTCTTAGCTTCTCCTAAATCTTTCATCTAGAACTCTTGAATAAGTTAAGTCTTCAACCTCTCAATTTGTACTTGGATTTTTGATACAATCAACATATCATCGATGTATAATAGGAGATAAATGAAAGACTCGTCTTGTAGCTTGTAAAAATACACACAATAATTATTTGTGCTTCTAGTGTACTTCTACTGTAACATAAACTGATCAAATTGTTTGTATCATTACCTCAGAGATTTCTTTAATCCATATAATGATTTGTTCAGCTTACAAACCCAATTCTCTTTACCAACAAGGTTAAACCCTTCTGGTTGAGACACATAGATTTTTTCTTCCAAGTCATCATGTAGAAACATGATCTTCACATCAAGTTAACTAGTTCCAAATCCAAGAATGCTACCAAGGCTAACCAAATTCTAATTGAGGAATTCTTTACAAATAAAGAAAATACCTTATTATAATTGATTCCCTCCTTCTAAACGTAGCCCTTATCCACCAACATTGCCTTGTAGTGAACAACATCTTTGTTATGAAATCATTCTTTCTTAGCATACACCCATTTGCAACCAATTTCCTTCTTACCCTTAGGTAGTTTTGTCAATTTTCATGTCTTATTCTTCTAAAGGGACAACAACTCTTCATCCATGGATTCCTTCCATCTTTCAACTTTAGGACTTCTAATTTATTATTTATATATGGAAAGAATATCATCATGTACAACTAAAAGTGCACAGGCTACCATATTCTTAACATGAGCAAGTAGATCTTCCATATCCTTGTATCGAGTAAGCACCTTGACATTTTATCATTGTGGTCTATCAACTGTAGTTTTTCCTTGTTGTTGTGGAGGTTCTTAGGTTAAAACATCTTCTTCATTTGATTCATCTTCTACCAATATAGGATCAACTTCTATCTTATCTCTACCAACTGGTTCAATGATTTTGCTTTCAAACTCCACCTACTTCAAAGTTTGCTCCACCTGTTGTAAAGTACCATCGATCTTTTCAGTTACCTTTTATAGCAAGGTATATTCATCAAAGGTAACATCTCTGTTGAAGATTATCTTTTTCGTTTCAAGACACCATAGACGATATCCTTTAGAATTAGAGGCGATCCCTAGAAAAACAGTTTTCTTAGCTCTTGGATCCAACTTTGATTCTATGACATGGTAGTATGTAGTAGAACCAAACACATGTAAGAAATCATAATCTTTAACAAGTTTTCCAGACCATACCTTCATAGGTGTTTTTCTTTCAAAAGTAGACGATGGTAAACGATTGACAAGATGACACACATACGTCACAATCTCAGCTCAATACTGCTTGCTTAATCCAACATTTGAAAACATATACCAAACCTTCTTGAGCAAAGTATAGTTCATAAATTTTGTAACTTCATTCTGTTGTGGTGCTTTTCGAATAGTGAAGTGTCGTACAATGCCTTCTTCTTCACAAACTTTCATAAATTGATCATTTGTGTACTTGGTGTCATTATTAGACCTTAGACGCTTAATATTTCTACCAGTCTAAGTATCTATCATTTTTTTTCACTTGAGAAAAATTCTTAGAACTTCATCCTTCTCCTTTATGAGATATACCCAAACTCTTCTCGAGAAGGCATCGATGAAAATGACATAATAATGTTTGTCACTCATGGATGGAGTTATTATTGGCTCCTATACACCAGTATGAATGTAATCAAATATGTATTTTGTATTATGGAGTGCAGTGCCAAAACTTACTCTTTTTTGCCTTCCCTAATACACAATGCTCATAGAAATCCAATTTGTCGATTCTTGCACCTTTCAACAATCCTTACTTTACCAAAATCTATAAAGCTTTTTCACTAATATGTCCCAAATGCATATGCCACAACTTTTCCTTTCTTATACAGCTTCAGACAAATTTTCTTCCAATGTCCTTTTTCTTGACAAAAGGTACATTCATCTTTACCAAGCTTTTCTTTTGAATGAGATCTACCTCTCTATCCTTTTTATTGTGTTTGCAGATACCCTCTTACAGACAATGCCTCTGCTGCTTCATTCCTGCTTTATTTTTTTTATCTTTTCTTTCTAATTTCATAATTATACAAAGCATGCAAAGTTCCTTAAAAGAAATTTTATCCTTCCCAATGAGAAAGCTCATAATAAGGTGATCAAACTCATCAATAAAGGAGACTAACAACATTAAGGCTAAATCTTCATCTTTAAAAGTTTTATCCATATTTAACAAATCTGCTACTAATTAATTAAAAATAGTAACGTGGTTGTTTATTGTGTGATCAGTGCAAAATTGTAAGTGTATAGTATAGTAGTTTTATAATAAAGTGATAATAAGAGTATCGTCCTTAGGGATTGGTAACTTACTTTTGACAAATATCAAAATTATACTAATCTTAATTTTATCTAAAGAAGTCACTAAGGTTGTTGTAATAGAAATTTAAAATAAAATTAATTTAAAGAAAATATGCAAAAGAAAATTAAGATGTTTTTCAAAGATGAGATTAATAGGAAGAAAACTTCTAGAAAATTGATTTTACCTAAACCTTCACTGTGCTTTAATTATCTAACTAATTGAATTTAATTCTCTTTGTTTGTTAGCAATCTTCAAAAAAATCTAAATACCTCTTTCAACAGTTAATTGGAAATATTCTTGTTATTAATTTACACAAGAGTATGCAATTTAGTAAAGCAAGAAAGCATTAAGACCAAAGGTTTTAATACTATACAAGTTCATACAAATCTTTTGATCTCTATGTTTATTTATGTCGAAATATTCTAGATTTATTCTATAATTCCTTTTTTTAATAGTAAATTATAAGATTAAAATCATCTAATTAATGGTTATTTAATTAGAAACAATAAACTCAGAATAAATCAAACAAACATTAAAAGAAATAATTCAAATTAACATATAAAATCAAGTATAATTTAAAATTAGATTACATCTTTTTCCTAGAATAAAGAAAATTTAGTTCATGCTAAAAAATAAATTTAACATAAATGATTGATATTTTTCCACTCAATTTCATCTACTTCATCTGGTTTCTTTTCTTCAATGGCGATGTCTAGACCTTGTTGAAACATATCATCTAGAACTTTATCTTGCCACATGTCGAAATGACTGGTTTTATCAAACTTTTCTACCTCGAACATTACATTTATCACAGTTGTTCTGCCTAGTATAAATGACGTAAATGATTGGTCTTTGTTTGAGGGAGACTTTTCTTTCGTCATTTCTTCAAATTATAACAACTAGAAACTATATTCTAATAGCAAACAAACGCAATACAAATAAATGCCTAAGTAAATACCTTCAGTTCTAATACTAATTGTTGGAAAAATTGGATATATTTTTCATGTTCTAAGTAATTATTATTCACAAATATTATGATTCAAATGAATAGAACTCAAACTAACTCAATAAAATAATGCTATTGGAAATATAATGCTAAAAAAAACTAAAACAGATATTAAATAAAATAGAAAAATAAAAACACTATAAATTTAACGATTTATGATTCAAATAAATAGAACTTAAACTAACTCAATAAAATAATGTTATTGGACATATAATGCTAAAAGAAACTAAAACATATATTAAATAAAATATTAAACCAGAAAAATAAGAACACTAGAAATTTAATGAGGTTAAGTATAAATGTTTTTACATCCTTAGGCATCGTTGATCATTTTAATTATCTTCAAATTAGATGAACTCCAAAAATTACAATTGATTGAAAAAAAAATTGAACTAATCAATTATCCAAACAAAAGAGAAGAAGGGATATAAATTTTTGGATGATTTTAAAGTTAAGGAATGAGTTTTATTTATATCCCAAAATATAACAACTCACATGGTTCTTAATCTATGTAAATTTTTTTTTCCAAATTATTCACTAAGAAACCATACAACAAATAAGAAACATACATATAAGGTCATGTAGCTTTTACACCGGTATAAATAATATATATATTTTAAATAATATGGCTTTGTTTTGGGTAATAACAAATATATGGTTTTTCTTGTTCTTATTTTACTCCCTAAAATAAATTGTATTATTAGTCCATGCATTACGTTTAAAATGATCCAAAATGATGCTTGAACTGCATTCAATGTTAAACGGGTTTAAATAACTATAGTTAAATTTAAATGACATTTAATGTACAATGATGTGCGATATTTTTTTAATAGTAAAAATGTATAAATTGAACATAAGAATGTTATTTTTATAATTATAAATTTTAAAGATATTATTTTGTTGTTTTTCTTATCTTTTTTTTATAATCATATCATGATATATTGATATTTTGGTAGCCAAACGTTGCTTGTGTATTTAAAATAAAAATAAATAAAAAGATACCCTAATAAGATCATCCACAACAAGAAAAAAATGATATTTGAGACAAAAGTTTGACAAAAAATGAAATTAGTCCTTGAAAGTAGCATGATTAGGGACAACAATTTTATATTAATTCTTGATAATATTGATTAGAAATTTAATAAATAAAAATTTAAAAGGATAAAAAGTTACGAAAAAAATTTGTCACAAAATAATTATTAAAGACAAACTTTAAATTGGTTGTTGAAAAGATGGCGGAAATTTCTCACCAAAACGTTTTGACAAAAAAATTGTCTTTGCAAATGAAAAAAAATAGTGAGAAATTTATTATAATTTTTTTGTCTTTGAAAATAAAAATTATTATAAAGGAAAAAATTTAGAATATATTTAGAACAAGATTTTTATCCTTGAAAAATATTAGATTTTGGGATGAAATACGAAGAAGTATTAAAGACAACTTTTGTGGAAAATTATAAAAATTTAGGGAAAAAAATTTCAATATATTAGAGACAATTTTTGTTAATGGATATAGTTAAAACATTACAATAAATATATTGATTTAATTCTCCACAAAATAAAAACAAAATGATTGAGTTATTAGAAGAAAAAATATGTCGTTTTATGATATATTTTCTATTTTTTAATATTATATTGTAATTTTAAAATATACATTCTTATATATACACTTTAGTTATTTTGATACAATGAAAAATGATAAATAATTATGAATTTTAATAAATATAATTAATGCTTGATTCTTAGTTTATTACAGGTTTTGAAATCTAGTTGGGTTTATTAATATATGAAAACACCATTTATATGAAATTTACAAAATATTGTTACAAGTATTAACATAAAAATAGATGATATAGTTTATACATATAGTTTCAATTTTTATCAATAACCGTAATCATAATTTAAACTATAAAAATTATTTAAATATAAAAAAACTTATATATATAGTTACGATTATTAAATATCTATAATCATAATTAAAATAATAGAATTTATAATATTTTTAAAACAAAAATCAAATAATACATTGTATACACGTGTTATTCATTTAAAAAAATACAAAAATTACTTTATAATTTTTGATTTCTCAATTAATTTAATTCCATGTATTTTATCTATTTTATACTACACATTAAATTTTTATATCAATTTATTTTCTTATTCACACTCAATTTTTTTTTCCTTTTCTCTCACTCTTTTCTTTTCTCTTCCTCTTCCCCTCGCTCGACCCACAACTTATCCATAAAACCCTAATATCGCTGGCTTCCTCTCACTGTTGTCAGGAGTCTTTTACCATCGCTGACCGACCATCAGTCTCGTGTTACTATTTCCTTGTCTCATAAATTGGCCTTCTCCTATCCTTGTTCATGTTCTGCCCTTCTAGCTAACCACCAGGTAGCTTGCCATTACTTAATCTTCGATTGGCACTTGAAAGCTTCTTACTTAGACAGTTACTTATCTATATAGCTGACATATGATACATATGAAATTTTCCCATAAATAACAATTTGGGTACGCAAATCGAAAAGTTTCATTTAAATAAACAGATTATAAAGATAAAAATAATCTCGTTAATAAATAACATATTAAACATACATAAATAAAACATTATAAAGAGTCTAGACATGATTGAAGATGATGTTTAAATATGGGCAAACCTATGGGAGCTTTGTCACTATGTCACTAACATTAAATAATAAAAATAACGCTTAATTATATATTTTAATATAAATGTATTGTTATGTTATTTTTTTAATAATTAAATTATATTTTTAATAATAAATTTGTATAATTAATGAATAATGTTGATAAATTTATATAATGAGAAATTTAATGAAGATTTGTATCAATAATAAAGAGTTTGAGATAGATTTATAATGTATGTGTTATACTTATATCACTAATAATATTTTATTATTTTTTTAAATATTTTATAAAGTGAAATAATATGATTATAAAATTCAATAATATATTTGTTAATTTATATTAATAAATAAAAATAAGGAAATATTCTCTATCACAAAATATGCAAAACACATCAAATATAACACATTCTTATCTAGTATAATTTTGTACAATCAAATCAAACTCTAAGATATCATTTAAAATACAATAGGCAAATTGCATGGATACTGTTAAAGTAAGAACTGAGCAACTTGTCCCTTATTATCGTGAAGAAAAATATTAAATCAATATAAATTTACATTCATATGAATTATATTGTATCATATATAAAAAAATAAAAAAAATTAAATAACTAAATATAATTATTTTATTGTATATTACACAATAAAAAGTATCATATAAATTTGTGTGCTATTAAAATTAATCAGATTTGTGGGACTCCCTCGATCGTTTACAATTACATAATTGCCAACAAATTGTAGTCTTTAGGAAAACAATTCTAATGCCGCAAATGGAAAATGTGGAGAAGACAAGAGATACTCTAGAAAGAATTTAAACATAAGGAGAAAATCTGGTTCAGTGAGACATTTGCATAACAACGAATTAAAACTATCTATTTTTGGTCAATTTAAATCTAATTTGAATAAATTTAAATATTTTTCATCTGAATCAGAATAGATTAAATTTTTTAGATTAGATAACGTTAGATTGATATTAAAATTTAAGAATTATTATCATATATAAAACATGAAATATATAAATTTAAATTTTAAATTAATATTTTTATAATAAATATTATTTATAACCACGACTAAAAAAAGAATAAGAAATGTATCTTTACAATTTTTAAATTATTATAAATATTTATATTTATTTTTTAAGTTAAAATAATAATATAATATATTTATAATATGCATAATATTTAAATATAATATATTATAAAATAAAATATGTATTTATTTATAATTTAATGATAATTTATTTCAGATAGGATATAATGAATTATAAAAACTGTTAATTCAAATTCGATTTGAATTTGAATAGGTTGTATAATTTTCAATTCGAAATGATCCGAATATAAAATTTATCATTTCAATTCGATATGATTTATCAATTTAAGCAGATTAATTGAATTATATGTTCATCCAAAATTCAGATCAAATTTTTTAATTTAAACGAATGGATTGAATTATTTAATAACTTATAATTATGATAATTTCCCTGCATTGTTAGGTTATTAAAAAAATACCTATTTTTTTTTGTAAGATATGAACTATAATGTTATTGCCTAATTCTACACTCTACTTCTCTTGGAAGTAACAAATAAATTGCCGCAACTGGATCAATTTGCTTTACTAGTTGCAGTGTATTCAGGTATTTAGTGGTCCCTGTTTTGAAAAGCAATCTTAAAAACAAGTGAGTAATGGCGTTGTGTTTTGGACCTCACCTCATCTCATTATATCCTCCGTGTATATACTATATATGAGGGTGACAATTATTTCTGATTGTATTATCAACTAATTTATTTTATTCATTATTAGATATTTATCTTTAAAAAATACACAAATCTTATTTTTGGAATAAAACATATCATTTACTTAAAAAATAGAATAATTTCTATTATATGTGTTCACATACATTATTTTAAGAAATTTCTATTATATACAATATATATCACAAAAATATATAATTAATAAAAAAATTATATTTACCATAATTCAACTAAAACTAATTATAATAGTCATTCATACTTATCTATATCATTTAAAATCAAAAGAGAAAAAAATTATTCATATATAATAATTCATAATTCACTATCAACGTGAAAAAGAGAGAAAATACTAAACAAAGTTTAGATTTTACTAAGAAAATAATATTTAGTTAATTGATTGAATTACAAATACCGACAACTATATACATTTTTTAGAGTAATATAAAGAAAATGAAAATACAATGAAACAATAGAAAATATCTAGAACAAACTATGAGATGTATGATGAGCTGGAATAACAAACTAACAAACTTGAAAATTGATCCTCTGTGACACAATCTTGACTAAGTATTTGCACTTTGTAATTGTAGCTTCAACACCACCACTGCTATAAGGCTTACTACCAGAACTAGAAGCATGACTGAAGCTTGTAACATTTCTATTAGAACTCTCATCTTTCTTGTAACCTCGTGAACATTGAGTTTGATTTTATGCTAAAGAAATGGAATAATAGGTAATGATTGTGTCAATATACTAGTTGGATTCTTAGTGGATGACATGTGTTGGACCTAGTAATCATACCTTATATTTTGAAATACCACACCATTAGGTTAGCAACAAGATAAACACAAACTTTTGATGTTGATTTATGATATACTAGACAATCACTAATATGAGTAAGAAAATCCTATAATTTTTAGCTTAGAAGGTTTAAACAGCATACCACGATACATAGTATTCTTTAGATACCTAATAATGTGTTTGAAAATCAATCAATGACTCTCACGAGGATATGACATGAATTGGCATGCTTTATTAATATCATAAGAGATATCAGAGTGTGTGAGGGTAATGTACCGGAGTGAACCAACAATACTCATGTAAATGGATGGATTGGTATACAGAAGTTCATCTAAATAAGCACTAATCTAGGTGAAGACAAAGATAGCATAGGAGAATGATTAGGTTTGCACATCTCTAACTAGTTCTTGAAAAGAAGCTTTTAAATGTATTTGGATTGTGATAGAAATAAATAAATAAATTACCTAACCACTATATCATCATTTTCAATGATGATAATGTCATCAACATATACATGTAAATAGGTGATGCTAATAGATGTAAACCTCAAGAACCAAGAAGAATCATCCATAGATTTGACAAATCCAAACTCTATAATAATTGAGGCAAAGGTATCAAACTAAGTATGATGGCCATGTTTAAGTCCATAAATGTTTTCTTTAATTAACACACATAATTAAGGTGTTTAGGGTTCTCAAAGCCCTAGGGTTGCATTATATAAATCTCCTCTTGTAGGTGGCTATTTAAGAATACACTATTATTATCCAAATAGTGTAGTTTCCAACCTTTAGAAAATTCCTCAGTGATCACAACTCTAATATTTATTGGCTTGACAACAAGGTTGAAAGTCTATTTGAAATCAAATCATAGGATTTGATTAAAGCCTTGAACAACAACCCTTGATTTTAGTTTATCCAAATTATGGTCTTTCAACTTCTTAACTCTCTAAATCCATTTAAACCTAATGATTTTTCTATCACCAAAACTCATGTTTCGTTTCTAACAAATGCATCAAATTTATCTTGCATTGATTTTCTTCAACCATATGAGTTAAGGTTTATTTCAATTTTTTAGGTGTTGTCACATAAACTATCATATTGAAGACCTTGGGCTTGACAATGCCCATTTTGGATCTAGTGCTTATAGGATGTACATTAGTAGTAAGAGGTACAATAAAATGAGGTGACTATAATGAAATTGATGACTCAATCAGTACTGAGACATGTAACTGAGATTCTAAAAATCTAGATGGTATGCACACAAGGATTGAATAGAAGAATACAAATAAGTTTAAGACTAACCAGAAGACTCATGAATTAAATAAGAAAACATAGGAGCATGCATAACTGAATTGAAAGGTGATAATTATAAAGATAAAGGAGCTAAAGGTAGGGAAATGCTTGGTTTTTGAAAAATAGGAAGAACAATACGAACATAAGCATTTTGAATAAGAGTTACAATAGAATACTAAGCAACAAAAGGGAAATTACATTAATCAAACACAACATGATGAGAAATGCATAACTTGCCATTTATAGCCTTTCTAACGAGGACTAAAGCTAATAAAGGTTCAAGGCATGGAATACAATTATAACTTATAATCATTAAAGGGTATAATATAAGGATAAAATTTACATCTAAAAACTTTTAGAGCTACATAATATATAATATAGTTTGACATGAAAAATATTTTTCAAATTAGACTAATATTTAATTAAGGGATTAGGTAGTTTGTTGATGACAAAAAAGTGGCATAAAATGCTTCATCCTAAAAATGTAATAGCATGGACACATATGCTAGCAAAGACAGATGTTGATCTACTATATGTCAATGTTTTCTTTCAAGTAAAACATTATATACATGAAAAGATGGACATAATATTCTATGAATGATTCTAACAAAAGCAAAATAACTACTTTAACTTTGAAATTCTCCTCCCTACTTAGATTAAAAAATCTTAACTTTGACATTAAGTTGCAATTCTATAACATATTTAAATTGCATGAATGCATTAAACACACGACTTTTGTTTTTGAGAAAATAGATCCATATGAATCAAAATCATTCATCAGTGAAATAAACGTAATATTTATAAAAAGATTTAGAGATAATAGGAGACACTTATACATCAAAAGGAATGATATTTAATAATTCTTTTGAACAATTAACTGAAATTTACCTAAGTGACAAGCTTAGCAGGGTCTAATGACTACTTGATTATCACAAACATAAATATTACAAAGTGATCGTGCTTTTTTTACTATAGGTAAAGAAGCATGAGAAAATCGTTGATGCCACAATGCTAAATTCTCAACAAATACATTGAACAAACTAAGAGTAGTTAAGTACAACAAGGAAAAATATAAGCATTATATTTTCCATTAAGGTCAATTTCAAACTCATAAACCCCTTATTCAATCTATCTTAGATAAGATCCTTCTATATTTTATTATCCTTCACATAACAAGAGAGTGCATAAAATTAAAAATACACACTAATTTTGGAGATAGGAATATTTTTACAATTACTTACAACTAACTTATTTGACCTAGTGTAAGGTTCAAAAATGGTTAGATTCACTAGATCATGTTATTGCGCGATGAGAGACTCTAAAGTAAAGGTACAAGAATGGTTTAGCAACTACTTCTGGAGATCCAAGCATTGAAGAAAAGAACATTTGATTCATAGTAGGATTATATGACAACTAGAGAGAAATTGAAAGACAAAAGGCATAAAAGTATTCATAGAAAATTATGGTGATAAGAATTATTGTTGTGTTAATTTATATTAACAGATTAATCACTATAATTTTGAGAGGAGTTAAAGTTTAATAAAGGATTAATAGTATTAATAGGAGTCGGGTTTACTTGAGAAGTAACTTGAGGTTGAACAAATTGAGAATTAGACATTGACAAGTTGGTCATTTAAATATGTAAAAAAAATAAGCATTAAAAGGTTACATAAGTGATACCAATATTTATTGACTAGATAGCCTAGTCTGCCACATAACTAACACAAATGTCAATTACTAGTATATGGTGAACCTCTACCTCTACCACGACATTTTCATTCATTAGGTACAGTAAATAAATTAGGAAAAGAAATCAAAAAATGATAACTAAGATAGTATAAACATTCAACAAGTATTGATTATGTTAAACACTATACTCATGTTTGGTTGGAGGGAATAGAATGGAATCAGAATTGATTCCTTCCATTTTGTGTGTTTGGTTGGGCGGAATAGGAGGGTCAGAATGGAATCGATTACTAAAGGAGAAGGAATCATAATTCCTTCTCCCCCTTTTAGGAATGATGATTCCATTCCTGATATAAATTTACCTTTCCAATTTTACCCCTCACCTAAAATTATAATTCCAAAACTACCCTTCCTTTATAAACGAAGAAGCAGATTGAATCTGCCTCACATTTTTCTCACCCACGAAGAGAACCCTAGGCGTCGCGATTTCTTCTCCAGCTCTACACTTAGTCGTCGCCTCGCCTGGTCCTCCACAACTGGTGGTTTCCTTGACATTGGAGGTGAGTTCTCGTCCTCATTTGTGTCTTCTCTCTCATCTGACTCACAACCCTAATTTCTTCACGAGTTGTTCTCTTTTCTGTTTTTTGCTTCTCGCTTCTGAATACATTATTTGTTTCCTGATATTGTGGGTTTTTCCTTTGAGATTTTTCTCTGTTCTGTAAATATTTATTTCTATTTTGAATCGATTCCTAATTTTGTTCTTTATTCTAATTGCCTCACATTGTTTGTTTGAGGAATTGTTCTCTATTTTGTCGAAATTTATTTATATTTTGAATCGATTCATATTTTTATTATTTGTTCTGGTATTCTGGTATGTGATATGCATTGTTGTTTGTTTTGAATCGATTTGTTGGTCTCATGAACTCAAACACAGGTTCGATATAAACATTCCTTCTACGTCCCGTAAAGATGATACTGATATTGTTTCGAACAATATCAATATTGGTTATTTGCTAGAGTTTTTTGACTTAATGGAATAAACTATTGTTAGGATTAATTTTGATAGTTTTAGTGTATAAGGTAACTCTAATTTTGGTTTAAATTATCCATTGGAACTGCATAAACTAATTGATATGTTGATGAATTCAAAAACTGTTTATTAATACTTGCATAGGTATTGTCGAAGAGAATGCATTACTTAATCTTTCATAAAAAAAAATTGTCCATTAATATCCAAATGAATATTGTCTATTCAAAAACTGTCTATTGTTAGTGATATAATCAGTATCTTCCACAATATTTAATTTTGGAAGTTTAATATAATAGGTATATTTTATCAATTTTATGAGTAAATTATTGTTTCTAATTAAGTATTGTTTTTGTTTGTAGTTTAAGGTAAAATGGATGACCATAGCTTGAATGTGGAAGAGGTGGATGCTATTGTCGTGTACTTGATTCATATAATGTATATTGTAAAATTCTTTTTTGAGATGGTGGTGGATAAAAACAAGACAATATCTCTAAGGAGACAATTGTATGAGCTTGATTTTTTTTCAAATAGGAAAATTGTCCATAGATTGTGTTATGAGAGTGACATTACTTGTATTAATCAACTTAGGATGAGTATGAGTATTTTTACCAATTTATGTGCAATGCTTGAAACTAGAGAGAGGCTAAAACAATCAAAGCATTTGTTAGTAGATGTGCAGGTAGCCATGTTTCTTCATGTGATTGCACACCATGTGAAAAATAGAGTTATAATTGATCGATTTAGAAGAATTGGAGAGACAGTTAGTAAGTATTTCAATAATGTCTTGCATGCTATCATACGGTTGCATAAGGAGTTATTGAAAAAACCTAAGCCTATTCTTGACGATTGTGATGACGATAGGTGGAAATATTTCAAGGTAGATATAATGTTTAATTTCTTTCTTTCTTTCTTTCTTTCTTTTTTCTTATTACCATGTAATATTTTTAATAATTAAATGGTTTTACTTGACTTATTGGTACTAGGGTTGCTTAGGAGCACTTAATGGTACTCATATTAGGGTAAGAGTTCATGTAAGTGATAAGTCTATGTATCGAAACCGAAAGGGTGATGTTACCATAAATGTTTTAGGGGTTTGCTCTTCTGATATGCAATTTATTTATGTTTTACTCGGTTGGGAGGGTTCAGCAGCTGATAGTAGAGTCTTACGTGAAGCTATACGTAGAAGGAATGGATTTAAAGTCCAACTTGGTAAGTAATATGTGAATTGATCAATTTTTTTAAATTCTATGAATATGAAATTGAACTGTAAAATATATTTAATATATAGGGCATTATTATCTTGTGGATGCTGGATATGCAAATTCCAATGGATTTCTTGCTCCATATTGTGGTCAACGTTATCATTTAAGTGAATGGAGAGATGGTCCACAACCTCGCAATCCACACAATTTTTTTAACATGAAGCACTCACAGGCTAGGAATGTGATCGAGATATGTTTTGGTGTGTTAAATAATCGATGGGCTATTCTAAGAAGTCCATCATTCTATCCCATTAAAACTCAAAATTGAATAATTATTGCTTGTTACTTGTTACACAGCTATATAAGAAAGGAAATGTCATATGATCCATTTGAGGAAAATTGGGAAAATCTTGAAGATATAGATGAGGATGCTGAAGATACAATAAGAATTGTAGACTCTACACATGAATGGAGTGTATTTAGAGACAATACGGCATCAAACATGTACAATGAATGAAGGGAAAGGAGAAAGGGATAGATGATAGTGATTGTTTAGGTTAATGGAAGTTGTGTTTTCTTATTTATGCTTGATTGTGGTTGTAATGAAGAGATTGTTTGATTGAAATTATTTGTAATCTTGTAAAACATTATGCTATTGGTCGTATTCTTTTAATTTTAAAATTATTCTCATTGGTTGCTAGGCTCATAAACTTTAATACATTTTCTATTTCTATTTTGTTAAACAGTTAGTAAGTATTTTTTGTACTTACTTTTTAATTTTAGGATGTCATCTTCACAAAGTTTTACCTCAAGAAATCGAGGTCTTGGACAGAATAAAATATTTTGGACAACAACATTAGATGAAAAATTAATTGAGTGTCTTGTAGAGTTACAGAATCAGGGTTCATATAGAGCTGATGGTGGTTTCAAACATGGCTACTTAAATGCTATTAAGAAATCACTACTTCAAAAACTACCAAATTGTACTATGAAAGCTAAACCACATATTGAGTCTCGATTGAAAACATTGAAGACTCAATTTACTACTATACATGACATGCTAACTAGTCATAATAGTAGTGGATTTGGGTGGGCGCCAGTGAATAAACATATAGTTGCTGAGGCACCTGTTTGGGATGCATATCTACAGGTAATCTTTTTGTTGTTCTGATTTGTTATGAACAAATACATTATTTATGTTTAGAAATTAATCCATTTGATTATTAATATTTTCAATTTGACATATTTTAATACTTTTTAGAGTCACAAATAAGCTACTTATTGGAGACATAGGTCATTTCCTTATTACGAGGACTTGGCTATTGTATTTGGTAAAGACAGAGCCACATGAAAAGATGTAGAGACTCCAGATGATGTTGTTTTAGAACTTGATAATGAACGGGATCAAGAGACAGTAAATGAAACTGATCCATTACATCAACATATAGATGCTACCGACCAGCAAAACTCAAATGTTTCATCTAAAAAAAGAAAGAGAACTATTGGAGTTAATGAATATGGAAATTTTGTTGAGAGGGCAGCTTCGATACTTGTAGAAGAGATGAAGAATGTTGGTAGCCTTTTGAGTCGATCCATCACAAAAGAAGAACAAATGAGGTTGTACAATGAATTAAAAAGGACCACATCACTTAGCAACGATGAGCTTGATGTTGCTACAATTCTTCTTGTTGACAAACCCGCAAGAATGAATGTATTTTTTAGAGTACCTGATGGCAACACAGATGGTTGGATTAGAAGCCTTCTTAGACGTAAAGGTGCATTATATTAAGTTATGAATATGTGTTATTACTATATGAATATTTGTTTGTAATTGTTATATTAGCCTTGTTTTGGTATCTAACTTTATTTTAGTTAGGCTAATATCAATATTTTAATATAGTGTTTTCAACACTTGTATTTTGAACACTGTTGAAATATGAACATTTGTGCTTCATTGAACAGATGATACGAAAGTAGTAGGATCAACATACATTTGTAATTCTGTTTATATTGATAATTTGTTGTTCTGTAAATAATGAATAGCATCATTGTACAAAAACAATCCCACAAACGGTTTCAATATATTGAATGCTATCAAAAACAATCTTAATAACATCATTCATCTCTATAAAAGTTAATATATAATTAATTTTTTATGATATAAAAAAGAAATATATATTTTTTACTTAAAAAATTAAAAATTAAAATTATTATTTATTTTTTCTGACGAAAAAATAGTAATTAAATGACATTATTTGAACTTTACAGCATGTAGAGGTATTAAAGTCATTTACAGCTCTTTTTATTCCATTCCAGTGGCAAATCAAATACTGTAATCCTGATTCCGAGCTTGATTCCAGTAGTCAAACCAAACAACATTGTTTCCATTCCATTCCGATTCCGATTCCATTCCACGAACCAAACGCCACCTATGTCTTATATTAAACACTTTAGATCTACTTTAATTTTCAACTAGACAATTTTCTTTTTTCTTTTGATTGCTAAGCTATATTTGTTGAATGTAATGCTACATCATTGACTTCACTTGTGGACACAAGCCAACTTAAATGACATTAAAAAGTTGAAACATCGACAATAGAGACAATTTTAGTTTGCAATTTTGAAGAAATTGTTGATACATATCCTTCATAATCTCTAACCAAACCAGTAATCAAATATAGTAATTTATCTTCCTCAAATAGTGCATATTTAATTGATTCAAGTTGATCTCAAGTTTTTTCAATTTTAAAATATATTCATTAACAATGAGACTAAGTATATTCATCTCAATCAAATCTTGTCAAAACTAAATGATTATTCATTTAGAGATCGAAAGAAAATAACAATTAAATCCACACCAAACTTATTTACCAATTTTGAAACCACCGAAGAATCTTAAAATTTCTTAATTGATATTATTCATAAATTATTCTCCAATCATTAAATCGTAATATGTATTTCAATGTTTATATCAATAATTTGTAATTGATATTAATCTTCAAGATCAAAACTAAATAAAATCTTTAAGACTTATTGCTTCCAAACAATGAAATTAGATCTATTTACTATCATCATGAGTTGTAATTCTTATAATTCTTGCAGCTTGAGAGATCCATTTATGATTAAAGTTGCATAACTTCATAGCTTTGATACCATATGTTAATTTCGTTTTATATTTATATTATATGAGAAAATTTGTAAAAATATTAAAAAAAATTACTTTATTTTAAGTATACTTACAATTCTTCACAAGTATAAAACACAATTAATCCCAAATACCATCGAGAAAAACACAAATCGAGAGAAATGAATTGTACGTATAGACCACCAATTCAGAGTGAGCGAAAAGAAAAAAAGGGCCAAACATAACTTAGATTTTAATGAAAAATTGATATTCACTTTATTAATTGAATTCCTTGTATATATAACTTTTATACTCTTTAAGAGCTATACAAAGAAAATAAAAATACAATGAAACAATAGAAAATATCTAAAACAAACTAACAAACTTCATGAACAACTCTAGCTTCAATACTATCTTTATCACCAAAAGTGTTGTAAGGCTTACTATGAAGCCTTAATAGTTTGCAATATTTCCATCATAACTATATAGCATTATAAAAATCATCACAACTTAATTTAGTCCAAGTTTTGAGGGAAAAAAATTAATAGTAAATGTCTCAAGTCATATTTTTTATAAAATATATTTTTTAGTCCATACTTTGGAAAAAATATATTTTTATTTTTTATTAAAATATTACTTTTTTTAATTAAATGATTAAAATGTGAATAAAACAAGACATTAACAAAAATAAAAATAAAATTTATATAAAAATAATTCACAAAATAAACAATAATAATATTCTAAAATAAGTTTATTTATATACTTTTATTTATAAAATAAAAATTAAACAGTAAAATAGTGACCATCACCAACAAATATTTTATAAATTTATTTTCACTTTACCATTGAAAAAAAATATTTTATAAATTACATTCCACTTTACCATTGCAATAATCTACATATACATATACATATACATATACATATACATACATATATATATACATACATACATACATACATATATATATATATATATATATATATATATATATATATATATATATATATATATATACTTTAACATTACAAAGACTTAAATTTCAATCTTGCTTTAATCACTTAATGTAAAAAAGATAATATTTTAATAAAAATATTATAAAAATAATATTATTTATTTTTAATTAATCTATTTTTTTAAAGTAAAGACTAAACAAAACTACTTACAAGTACTAAACCCAAGACTTCATGCGAAGAAATTAATTGAGATTTTCCTCTTTAGATATATATATCATAATAAGACGTAATTGAGTCACTATTTGATAATAACATTTTTTAAAATTACATATTTACCTACTTTAAAGATCACATATGAAAATAATTTTTTTTTCTTTTTTTGGTTTGTCCAACATAAAAAAGTGATAATATGTATATTATGACAACTCTCCAAAAGTTAACCTTTTGTCACGACCTTAATTTTTCAAGTAGAGATCGTGCGGCACTTAGCACCGTCCGTTGCACTAAGCCTGCCTTTGAACCCGAATGAAACTCCAAAGAGAATAGAAAGAGAGTTTGTAAAGAATGCTTTGTATTGCTCTAGAGAGAGAGATTATCTTACAATTTCCCAAGGATGAATGCAAATGAAGACCAAGTGGTCTATTTATAGTGTGACTTCTAAGCTTAAGAATATGCCACCACTTTCTAGAGTCTTCCTAGTCTAGAATGTACAAGAGAATTCTAGAATTATGTACAATATGTCACAAGGGTGACCTTCTAGCCAACTCTAGAGTCTTCTAGGTTTGTCTAGTTCCTTCATGCACCTTCCGGAATGTTCCATAAGCTTCCAGCAGCTTCTACATCATTCCCGAACCATCCGGCACGTTCTAGAACATTCCAACCCATTCTAGCACTCTCTAGCGTGCTCTAGAACATTCTAGGGTCTTCTAGCTTGAGTTGAGTCCATCCAACTCTAGCTCTTTCTAGACATCTCTAGGCAACTCTAGAACTTTCCATGTAGAATAGTCTAGATCCTTTAGGCAACCCTCATTTGTTTGGATTTTTAGGGACAATATGAGCGGGACGTGACACCCTCCCCCACTCAAGTTCGCGACGCCCTCGTCGCGCCTTCAAGCTTGAACCTTTCTATGTCATCTTTGAATTGCCACAAAGAGTCCTCAGGTTCCCAGCTTGCTTCTACATCCGGAGCGTTCTTCCATTTGACCAAGTATTCCCGATAACTTGGTACCCCTCTACGCCGGATCACGCAATCCGCCAAGATTGAGTCCATTTCCTTGTCAAAGGAGGTTACCACTGCGGTAGGCGCCCTCTTGGATTCTCCTCGACTCAAGTCTTCCTTGTCTCCATGATAAGGTTTTAGCATGCTTACATGAAAGACCGGATAAATTTTGAGCTTTTGAGGGAGTTACAGCTTGTATGACACCTTACCGACTTTCTTGAGGACTGGAAATGGTCCCTCATATTTCCGCACCAACCCCTTATGAACCTTTCGTAAGGACTTGAATTGTTGGGGCAACAATTTGACAAGGACCAAATCGCCTTCTTGAAATTCCACCAACCTCCGTCTCTTGTCAGCCCACTTCTTCATCTTCTTAGATGCCTTATTCAAATAGGCTCGGGCCAACTCCGCTTGTTCATGCCACACCTTGGCAAATTTGAAGGCAGCAGGGCTCTTCCCTTCATAACTCGTAGCCAAGGCATGGGGAGTCATGGGTTGCTGCCCCATGACGATTTCGAAGGGACTCTTAGCGGTGGACTCGCTTCTTTGCAGATTATATGAGAATTGGGCTACATCCAACAGCTTCGCCCAATCCCGTTGATTGACACTAACAAGGTGCCTAAGATACAATTCCAACAACGCGTTGGCGCTCTCCGTTTGTCCGTCACTTTGGGGATGAAAGCTTGTGGAGAATTTCAAGTCTGATCCCAACAGCTTGAATAGTTCCGTCCAAAATTTCCCCGTGAATCGTGGGTCTCGGTCACTCACGATATTGGAAGGAATTCCCCAATGCTTCACAACATTCTTGAGGAACAAACGCGTTGTCTCATCTGTCGTGCAGTCCGTTGAGGCAGGTATGAATGTCGCGTATTTGCTGAAATGGTCAATGATGACAATAATGCTGCCAAATCCTTCAGATTTTGGCAAGCAAGTGATGAAGTCCATAGAGACACTCTCCCACGGTCTCTCTGGAATGGGTAGCGGTTCTAACAACCCTCCGGGTGCATGTTGCTCAATCTTGTCCTGTTGGCATACAAGACAAGTCTTCACATAAGCTTCGACATCGTCCCGAAGTTGAGGCCAATAGTAGATGGACTTGATCAAAGCAAGGGTGCGCCTCATTCCTGGGTGTCCAGCCCATAACGAATCATGGCACTCCTTGATAAGCTCTTTCCTTAAGCTCCCCCATTTTGGCACGAAGATTCGATTCTGCTTGGCATAGAGTAGTCCATCACTCAGCCAAAATTGTCTCGTCTTTCCTTCCTTGATGAGGGCAAGGAGGTTTTGGGCAAGGGCATCATGCTCCAACCCTTCTTTGATCCTTTCCAGCAAAGGACTACTTGGCCTACTCAAGGCTGCTAGCTCCGTCTTTTCACTTGGTGGATCAGCCACAACACTTCCGCTGCGTGACTCTGATTTTTCCACCTGATAATGACTCATTATTGGTGGTCTTGTGTCAAGATCCAACTCAACTTTGTGGTCCACCTCCCTCCTTGGAGGTAACTGTTGGGGCAATGCATCCGGCATCACCTCATGGGACTTATCTAGAACAGCTTGCACTTCCGTTGGCAAGCTTGGCTTTGGTGACGCCTCAAACATCACCTCATCTTGGGCAAAGGAACATTTCTCCTTCTTGACATATAGCTCATTTTCCCTCAGGACCTCGAATACCTTCTTCAAATGCTCTAGATGTTCTTCTAAAGTCCGGCTATATATCACGATATCATCAAGATATACTACCACGAACCGATCGAGATAGGGATGGAAAATCTTGTTCATCAAAGTGCAGAAGGTGGCTGGTGCATTTGTGAGACCAAATGGCATGACAAGGAACTCATAGGCACCATACCTGGTTACACATGTGGTCTTGGGCTCATCTCCCTCGGCTATGCGTACCTGGTAGTATCCCGATCGCAAGTCCAATTTAGTGAAGTATCTAGCATCCCCCAATTGATCGAACAAATCAACAATAAGTGGAATCGGATACTTGTTCTTGATTGTGATCTTATTTAGAGCCCTATGGTCGATGCACATTCGCAGCGAGCCATCCTTCTTCTTTTGAAAGAGCACCAAGGCACCAAATGGGGCTTTCGAGGGCCTTATGAAGCCAGCATCCAGCAATTCATCGAGTTGCTTCCGCAGTTCTACCAACTCTGAGTTCGCCATTCGATAAGGGCTCATTGCTGGTGGCCTAGTGCCAGGTTCCAACTCTATTTCATGGTCTACCTCCCTCCTTGGAGGTAACCGTTTGGGTAATGCCTTCGGCATCACATCTTGGAACTTATCTAGGACAACTTGCACTTCCGTCGGCAAGTTTGGCTTTGGTGACGCCTCTTCATCATCGTATTCCTTTAGGATGGCCAAATAACTCTCTTCATCCCTCTTCAACCCCTTCTTGAATTGAAGTGCCGAGAGAGCTTGGGTAGTAGGTTTAGTGGTCCTTTCCGTCGGTACCAAGCATGCTTTCGCACCATCCATGATACACATAGAGTTTGAGCAAGGCACCAAGAAAGCTCTTACCTGGTCCAAAAACTCCATGCCGAATACGACCGAGAAGTCATCCATGGGCGCCACCGATAAGTCCACTTGGCCAGTCCAAGCACCGAGACTGACCTTAACTCCACGAGCAACTCCATGCAATGGTAGTGCCGCCGAGTTAACTGCTTTGAGAGATCCCCCTCCATTGACAACCTTTAGGCCAAGTCGCTTTGCTTCCTCTACTGAAACAAAGTTATGAGATGCACCGGTGTCGACCAAAGCCTTGGTGACCTTCCCGTTGACGGCTGCATCTACATACATTAAGCCTTTTGGGGTCTTTGGGGCGCTCTGCAATGCACCAAGTAGGCGCAAAGAACTCATCTTTGCACCTTCGTCCGACTCACCTCCATCTTGATCATGTGTGGAGGCAACCAAGGCACTCAATGCCTTTCTTTTCGGACATTCACGTGCCCAGTGCGGTCCGTCGCATATGAAGCACGTTACCCGGGGCTTCGAGGCATTCCGATCCTCTTTTTCCTTCCCCTTATCTCGTGGCTTGAATAAGGAGTTGTCTTTATGGTTTTTAGAACTCTGACTTTTGTTATGGCCTCCCCCACTCTTTCCTCCAACAAACTTTTTATCTGTAGCTTTGGAGCTATCTTTGTTTGTAGAGTAATCAATAAAGCTTTCCGCAGTCACAATGGCCGAAGACAAGTCTTGGACACCACGTCGCTTAAGCTCAAGGTTAGCCCATGATTGGAGACCGTCCATGAACAAGAATAGGGCATCCTTGTCCGATGTGTCGGGGACTTCTAGCAGCAAGGTTGTGAACTCCTTCACATAATCCCTTATGCTACCCGTTTGCTTCAATCGTCGCAAACGACCTCTTGCCTCCTCTTCAGGATTAACGGGGAAGAACTGCATTTTGAACTCCCTTTTGAAATCTTCAAAGGTATCAATTGTGCAAACCCCATGTTGCACATCTCCATGCCTCTGTCTCCACCATAACATCGCAGTGTCAGACAAATACATGGCTGCAGTTCGGATCTTGCTGGCATGGTCCGTTATGTCAGTAGCCTCAAAGTATTGTTCTAGCCCCCATAGGAAGTTCTCAACTTCCCTAGCATTCCTAATACCATTGAAAGTCTTAGGCTTGGGAATATCCACCCTCTTAGCCTCAATGACGGTGGTTGCACTAGTCCCCGCGGCCATAGCCCGCTTACATAGAGTTAGATCACCACCCATATCCTCCATTCTATGCAATACATTAGTAAGTTCTCTTTGGACAAGATCCCTTACCTTGGCAAGTTCCACCTTTAGCCCATCAATCTCTTGCCTTAATCCACCATCTAGCTCGTTGAGTGACATCTTAACTGCTGCATGGATTTCCACATCCTCGACCTCCAAGCCATTGCAACACTCCTCTAAGTTGTCCACCCGATCGAACAGCTCCCCTAAGCTGTCCTGCGCACTTCCCACTCGTGCTTCCAAGCTAGAAAGCAAGTCTTTCGACTTGGCTCGAGATTCCTTTGGGACTTTCCGAGCTTCCTCACGGCCACGTTCCATTGGTGGAACGTCCATGTTTGGTGTAGCTGGGGCGGTGTTCTTCATTTTTGCCAAAGATAGAGATACTTTAACCTGGCTCTGATACCAACTGTCACGACCTTAATTTTTCAAGTAGAGATCGTGCGGTACTTAGCACCGTCCGTTGCACTAAGCCTGCCTTTGAACCCGAATGAAACTCCAAAAAGAATAGAAAGAGAGTTTGCAAAGAATGCTTTGTATTGCTCTAGAGAGAGAGATTATCTTACAATTTCCCAAGGATGAATGCAAATGAAGACCAAGTGGTCTATTTATAGTATGGCTTCTAAGCTTAAGAATATGACACCACTTTCTAGAGTCTTCTTAGTCTAGAATGTACAAGAGAATTCTAGAATTATGTACAATATGCCACAAGGGTCTAAGACCTTCTAACCAACTCTAGAGTCTTCTAGGTTTGTCTAGTTCCTTCATGCACCTTCCGGGATGTTCCATAAGCTTCTACATCATTCCCGAACCATCCGGCACGTTCTAAAACATTCCAGCCCATTCTAGCACTCTCCAGCGTGCTCTAGAACATTCTAGGGTCTTCTAGCTTGAGTTGAGTTCATCCAACTCTAGCTATTTCTAGACATCTCTAAGCAACTCTAAAACTTTCCATGTAGAATAGTCTAGATCCTTTAGGCAATCCTCATTTGTTTGGATTTTTAGGGACAATATGAGCAGGACGTGACACTTTGCTCACTTAACCGCAACATACGATCGCCGCTTGTCGCTATTGTATCACACTAACGGGATAGCATTTTAAAGTAGAGATTAATGAAATGGTAGAATTTTTTAAAAGAATAAGCATAATTAATGAAAATGATTATTACAATTATAACATTACAATTAATTAAAATCAAACATATAATAATATTATATATATAATTACATAAAAATATAATTAAATAATTAAATAAAATTTTATTTATTCATATTTTTATACACGTTATTTATTTTAAAAAAATTAATCTTAATATTTTAAATAGTATAATAGGATAAGAATTGTATTAATATTTAATTTTTTTTAGTCCAAATATATTTTTTATCCACAGGTGATAATAATTGATAAACGTAGAGAAAGCTATCCAATGGAAAAGAAAAGGAAAGTAAAAATACTAATAGTAGTAATAGTATTAGGGTTTAATGCCTGTGCTAAAATATATATGGCATAAGCAAGAATATTACAATAACACTACTAAACCTCCACCATACTCAATCAGAAGCAGCAAGCAAACTATCAAAAGGCTTTTATTGTTCGAGCACCTAATTGATATCCAAAGGTTATTTATTTTAAAATAAAAATAAAAAAAACAATCATGTTGCAGAAATACCATAGTCGTCATTAGAGGAAACATCATGGCCAGAAGAAACTTTTTGTTTCATACCATGCCGTCTACTGCCGCTGGCTCCTCCGGGAACTCCTCCTCTTACTGCATTCCCCTTTCCTACATCCTGCATCTGCTCCACCAGTCTTAACACCATAATTTCGGATTTCAAAATGTGTAAATTACTACGTCATCAAAAATTGTTTCAAAATATACACACTTGCAAGAAGAGAGAGAAGGGATCTATCACTTTAAAGGAAAGTTCACTTCATCCACTTATTTATTAAGTAAAAGAACACAAATCTATTAACTTTATAAAAATAAAAATAGGGTAAAAATCTATTTTATATAAGTGATAGAATTGTGCTCTCCATTTTTAAATAAAAAACTAAAATATAACTTAGTTAAAGATAATAGGTTTGGCCTACCTTTTCTCATAACAAAATATTGTATCAGGTTATGAATTGTTAGTTGAATTCTACTCTAGTAACAATCTTATATGTCATATTCTAAGTACAAAGATATCAAGGCGAAAAAAGGCAGAGTACTAACCCCAACAGAGAAATTCTGAAAAAGAGAATCACAACCCGAAGACTCCATCCCATTTGTTTTCCAATAGTTCATTTCAGTTGAACTGCGTTTATTGTTAGAAACCGAACTTTCACGTCGAGACGTGCATGAAGATGAAGTAGAACAGCAACCACTGGCATCAGAGCTTGATCCATATGTTTCCAAGTCCCCTGGAAACATTTCTTCAAATAGCTCCTTCAATTCCTCAAAGGGCTCCACCCCATTTTCCTACCAATTTCACATGCATTAAACACATTAACTCTCAACATCATCTCGTAACTTATACCATTCAATACCACCTAAAAGCAAATAATAGATAAAACAACATTTGGTAAAAGGTCAGTGATATAGCCAAAGCCCAAACTGTTAATGCCACAACTTCATAACCTCATCCATCAATGGTGTATCTTATTAAAGTGATTACGAGAATTTTCTTACATAAACTAAATTATTGTAAAATATACAATTAGAAAAGAGAAGACATCCACACTACTGAACCCTAATGGAAAATTTAGTTGAAGATGAGGATAGTTCAATCAGTTCGTAGGCAAACCCAAAAGTTTCTCATCTTAGTAGGTTGTGAAACAATGATATTAAAGGAAATTTTCAATCTAACAAACAAAAAAGTCAGGTTTTAATGTTGTATTACCGTTGAGAAATTATTGTGATATTCCCTACTAATAAAATTGATTGTTGATGTAGAAAACTAATGCGCCAGTTGAAAGGACTGAAGTGTCACTCAGACAAATTTAGAGACCACATCCTTATAAAAATGCCCAATCATTCCTCACTTATAGTGTCTGCTAAGACCACAAAATTTTTTATAACACAAATGAGGAATAGGGAAATTGCAAACAGCTTACATTAGACTTGGTTTGGCTCATCACGACTGCCATCTCTTTCAAAAAATCACTCATTCCCTGAAACCACATAATCCAAGTAAAAAACTATTAAAGACAACTCATTAATCATAATTAAATCATCCAATAAGTAAAATTAATCCAAATGGATACTAAGATATTCCTCTCTAAAAAGTGAATAATCTATGATAGTACCCAATTTCAAAATTTTAATGCATTTAAAGTGGAATTTGGAGAACCACCCAAGGAATAACGATTTTGAGACAATTAGAACATCCATAAAACACTGATGGTAGGATAAAACCATTGATGGTAGGATAAAACCATTGATACATGACAGGGGTGTTTCTCTAATTAGCTAATACAGAACAAAATCAAAGTAGATGAGGAAACCAGACATCTTAAGCCAATCAGATTGCAGACAAGATCTCTACGAACCACGTTGGAGTGGTGGCAAAGAAATTAAGAAGCTTACATTTTCGTCATCATCACTATCGTAAACTCCTACATCGTAAAGAAACCTCTTGTTTTCATCGGATAGAACTGCGTACAAATACACAACATTATTTCTCTCAAATACAATAATAAAATTCTATCATAAATAATTTAAGTGTGCTCAAAAGATATTGAATTGGTCGAATTCTTATTTTGGTAATTATGTACTATAATATCAAGTATATAAAAAATATAAATAAATATGTACTATAATAAAAAAAACAAAATTAATATTCAAATTTTTGAGAAGAAAAACTATTATATATTTTTATAGAATAAAAATATATATTTATAAATACAATAATGTAATTATTAAAATTGTTTAAACTAATTTAGATCTAAATATTTGATGTGTTAAGAATATTCACAAAGAAAAAAAAATACTCCAAAAGCACCAACCACAAGACTAGAAGAGGAAATAGTCCAATAACCTGAATAGGCTTGCCGAATAGCCTGAAATTTCTCCTTGGCTTCTTCCACTGACTTTGCGTTTCCAGAAGACGAACAGCGATCTGGGTGCCATCTCTATTGCAAAAAACATGTAATTTTTTATACAAAATGTCGTTCAAAGAACAATTTTTTTGGGAAAAGGAACTCGACACAATTCCCGGGATTAACCTTAAATCTCAGAGATAGTAAATCCAAATTTCAATATTTTAGGGCAAATTTTTACTTGAAATCTCATTGTTTTTGAAAACCCATGTCTTCCATTGAAGGACCAATATGTCAATGACCTGAGGATCAATAGACAAAAGGAGACATATTTCAGGGTTGTTTTCGAATTGCACAATAATAGCAATCGAGAATAGTTAAACAAAAGTGTTCAGATTTAAAAACACGGGAGGGCTAGGAAAAAGGGGTTTAAGTTCTAACCAGTGCAAGTTTCTTATAAGAATTTTTGAGCTCTGCGGCTGTGCATTCTTTATTCAAACCCAGAACTGCATAAAAGTCGTTATTTTTCTCTCCACCATTAGCCATTGTCTAGCTTCTTCTCGAACCCAACCGACAAATAATCAAACAAAAGTACAACTACTTCAAAACCCAGAAACCAAATACACTTTCAACTTGTTTGTCGACGAATTGAAACAGACCCAGAAATCTAATTCGAAAAAAAACCAAAATATCACAAAGAATAAATAAAACAAAGATTGACTACATCCTTGTAAATGATTACACGGAACCTTAGCATGTTATGGGTTGCCGTGGAGAGGAAAATAAGGAAAAAAATTAAGGATCTAAAGGTCCCATCTAAATGCTAAGGCTCAAGAACACTCCAGAAGCTAATCCATTTATTTAGTTTTATAGCCAAGAATTCAATTGTTTATGGACTTTATTTAGCCTTGAACGATTAACGCAATGTGTAATTTATTGACTTTTACATAATGAACGGTTGAGATTGGATTAAGGTGGGAGAACTTGTCTCCAGAATGTTCTGTTTTCACTGTTTATGACTCGTCTTATTCGACGGCAATAAAGCATTAAATAATTCTAGAGTAGAGCTATAAATTATTCACGAGAAACGTTAATGACAAAAAGGTATTCAACATAGTGTAATTATTATTAAATGAGTATATTATTTTCTTATTATTAGATTAAATGTACCGTAATTTTTTTTTAAATTTACTTTTATAACTTATAAATTAACCATTATTTATCCTATTATTATTAAAAATAAAAAAAAATTACTTCTATAATTTATTAAAATAACCACTTTTAAACTTTTAAAAGTATAAAAATAATTATCTATATTGTTTTACTTTTATAAATAAAAGAATTATAATTATTTAATTCAAAAATTATATTTTTATAAAATTAAAAAATCTTAACTAACTCAATAATTACAAACTTTAAATATTTAAATTAAATAATTACAAACAATTTAAAATTCATCAAAATGCTAATAATATATCTTAACAATTTTTTAACTTTTAGTTTATTTATTTTTTATATTTAATAATCTTAATTTAATGATAATAAATAAAATATGTTAAATTTTAAAAATTAAGATGCTAAATAATCTAAAAATTAAAATTTTAATATGTTAATTTTAACTATTATAGTATAATTTAATTTAATTTATAAATTTTAACTAAATATTTTAAATAAAAAATAAGTAAACTAAATAAATTATGAAAATTTTATTAAAGAATCATAGTATTAATAATTATAAAATTAATGACCAAAAATATATTTTATCATTTTTTTTCAATTTTTTTGTTTGAAATTTAAAAGTTTTATTACATTAACTACTTAATCAAATAACGAATAAGTAATAAAAATAAACTATAATATTTTATATGATATATATCATTGTCATCCCTTCAAACTAATAAAATTTTATATTTTTCATCTTTAAAACGTATCTCGAAAATATATATATATATATATATATATATCAATAAATTTTTAAAAATTATTTTATGAATATAAAGTTAACAAAATATTTATAAAATTTATACATTGAATTTTCTCATAATTTTATTCAAAATAAAGTTTCTTATAATAAAAAATGTATCTTTATTTTTTTAAATATATTTTATATGTTAGTAGATTTTTATTATAATATTTTTATTTCTCTTAATATCTTTGAGTATTAATTTTTTATTAATATTAAATATAAAAAATTAAATGCCTCATTTATTTATATTATTTTTATGAATATTAACATTTATTTATATTAACTTATGAGAGTAAAATTTAAATATATTTTAATATGAAAATATTTAATATACAGAAATATTTATTGTCTTAAAGTTTGATTCAAATATATAATATTTCCAAATATTTAATACTCTTTTACCATTAATTTTAATATATATTATTATTTATAAAATTTTCTCCTATGTAAACTTATGTGTTATTATTTTTTCTTATTTTTTAATTTTTATTATTAAAATTTAAAATTATATAAAAATATTATTAAAATTTAAATATTTTTACATGCATCTTCTTGCATCGATAAACGGGATTTTTGAGAACTTAGATTCTATTTATCCTCCTTTAGATGTGTAGATGAAAATGGGTATGATAACTTACTACTAGTTATATTAATTTTTTTGTATTTATTGTTTTTGAAGTTTTTAAATGATATTTTAAAAAAATTTAAATTATTTAAAAAATATTTATTTGATAAAAAAGAAACATGTACACAAAAATTTAAGGATATTTTATTCATTTAAAAGAAATATTTCTTTGAATTTAATGTTTACAATTTATGATTTAAAGTTTAGAATTAGAATTATAATATAAGGTTAAGTTTTTAGAATTTAATATTTAGGGTTTAATTTGTAAGATTTAATGTTTTTAGTTTAGAGTTTAAAATTGTGATTTTAGGATGTGTTTAGTAATACGTAATGAGAATTAATTAGAATTAAAATAAAAAATTTGAAATAAATGTGTTAATTTCTTTTGATAGTATTTATTAATAGTTTGTAATAATCGAAATAACTAGAAAACATATTATTTTTAAAATATGAAGTAAATATCCATAATGAAAATTAAAGATAATAAGAATTAAACTTTTCAAAACTAACTTTATAAAAAATTAAATAATAAAAATTTAGTTATAAATTCTAAATATAAACTAAAATTATATTATAATTTTAAATTTTACTTTAAAGTATTTTTAAAATATTACAATTTTTACAATATAAAATCATCTAAAAATTTGTATAAAAATGAGATGGAAATGAATCTTAAAGAAGTTTGTGAATGAACTCGAAGAGACTCCAGAATGATAGAAGATTTAAGAATTATTTTTATAGTAAATATGAGAAAGAGATTTTTTTAATTTTTATGTTTTAATTGTTAAACATATCTTTAAGATTTAGTAAAAAAAAAAGAAAATTTAATATAAATAAATAAAAATGTGGAAAAATATGAGAATTAAATAAAAGGAAAAAGGTAAAAAATAATAAAAGTTTTAAAATGATGAAATTACTTTTTAATATTTTATAAATAAAAATTATTTTTTATTAAATGGATATTTTTTAAAAATATATACACTTTTGAAGCAGCACTAAATTGTTTTTTATAAATAATAATAGATACATTGGGTCCCACTTTTCTTAATGTATTATATAATGACCGACTTATCGCATGATCGACTGACTACTGAGTGACTATTTAATTCTGAGGCTCTGTTCAGTGTTTCACAGAATTTGACTTGCATTTTCGTGCAATTGAGTTTCGAGCTGTGAGACAGCATAGAGGCTGAACTTACTAAGAATGTTAAATAAAAAGTTATTTACCACAAAAAAAAAATTAATATTATAAAATAGAAATCAAAATCCACGAATATAAATTCAAAAAATTACCATAAAATAATTGTTATTTAAAGTTTAAAAAATTAAATTTTAATTTATTTTATTTTAAAATAATTTAAAAACATTAAATTTAAAAATATATATATATAATAATATTATATAAAATATAAATTTATCTATTCTTATGTCTCTAAAATGAAATTTAAACCTAAAATTTTAAGCAAAACAATAATAAAATTTGAAATCTAATCTAAAATTTATAATCTAAAATCAAACTTATTTAATTATTATCTACCGTGATTTGAATTTATGGATAATTTTAACATCCTATTGGAGAAATTATTTATTTATTTTTTAGAATATTTGATGAGATTTATTTAAGGTTAATAAAATTTAAAATTATTATAATTTTTTTTAAAATAAATAATTAATAAAAAAGAAAAAATAATAATTAATTTAATATACCTTAAAAATATCAACTATAATTATGGGATAATGTCTCAAATGTCCCTAAGTTTTAGCATATTTTTACTCATGTCCTCGAGGTTTATGAAAATATCTAAAATACATCTAGATTTTATGGTTAATACTATTGGTGTCCTTAAAACCTAATGATGTTAATTTTTCCATCCATTACTATTAATATTTCTATTACTTGGCTTTGATACCAATTTTTAGGATATTTCGATCGCTACAGATTGCTATGGAAATTTTTTAATCAATCTTACCTTAATCTATTGGCTAAAATATCACTTTGATAAAGTCATGTATGCTTAATGCAAATTATTTTATCTTATTCGTAGTATATAAACATGTTTTTCTTATGTACATACAATGTATTTGTAATCTTCAAAGAAGTAGTATCCAAACATTAAGTTTTTGAATTCCTCTTCTTCTATTCTTATATATTTTTTATTAAAATAGTCTCTTAATGTCCTTGTAATAAGATGATCTATGATGCTTGTGATAACTTTAATGTAGTTTGTATAAATGTCTAACAAGGTGTTAAATCTTTTAAAATTTTCAAGATAAGTTTCATAATCTTCATCTTTAAAATATTTGTTTAAATGATAGAGATAACTTTTATCAAATTTTTCTAATAAAATTAGATTTTTATCTTTAATTTTATTTGGAATTAATTTTTATTTTTAGAAAGAGTTTCTATTTTCCTGTTTATCAGTATTATAATGTGATGTAAGCAAATATTTAAACATTTAAAATTATTATTGGCTTAAATTTATAATTATTATACCTGAATTTAATGGATCCATCACGATTTTCTCTTATATCATCTTCTTTTGTTACATAGGTTATGCCTCATCTTTGCTTAAACCCCAACGCTCTCCTAGCAATGATAAGCCTCATATATCCATACATAGATGATGTGAAATATTTGACTTGCTAGGAAAGAGTAACAAAACTCCATTTTTATTCATAAGATAATAATTATTAAAACTTGTTTGAAGAGAATTCTTTCTGTTAGGAATTTTAGTGATTTTAAATAGATGTAGAGAAAGTTGATAAATGAAATGGATCATGCATTCTCCTTATTAAAGAGGTATATATATAACATCTTATACATGTAGGTAGATTAGGAACACAATAACCAGAATACATGATAATTACATATGATATAATTTATAATAAGTAGGTCACCAAAGGCATTTACATAGATAGGTTGTTGTATTCAAATCGCTTAATACTCCTAAGTTGGTTACCCAGGTAGATAATACAGTGTTAGGATTGAAGTCACCCCGGGATGTAGAGCTTTCTACCACGAGGTCTTGATCTCTATGACCTCGTAAAGAAATAACAAGGTGTCCTAATTAGCTACGTCATGTGCTTTTCGAACTTATCAAGTCTTAATCTTGACTAAGACATCATCTTTATCACCTTGATGTATAGTAGAAAGGTACCAACATTGATTAGGTCATGTACCTATTATATATTTAATACTAAACATTAACTCCCCTATTCTCTTGATTTTAAGAAGTTAAGGGAATAATACTTGGTTGTTTGATTTTAATATAGTTATGTCACATCAAATGATTTAGCGCACTTAAATAGATTACAACCTCTTAGACAATACAATTTTCTTAGTTATGAGGTTATTAATTACAAATAATATTCCCTCAATTAATTTTATTTACTGGTTAGACCTTTCAACTTCTCTCTCTCCCTTTATAAATAGTAGGGAAATTCACTTTTACCCTACATGTTTTAACTTAGTTAAATTTATTTTCAGAGAGTTTCAGCCCACTAATTACTTTGATATTACCCTATTTTCGATTAGGTCATTAGGAAAAAACTTGGTTCATGATTCAAACGACCTTCACATTACTTAGGTACTTTTTTGATCTTTTATCTTATTTTCTATGTCTCATAAGGGAAAAGAATTGGTTCCTTCTCTTTTTAAGGAAATCCATGTTAAGGATATGTATTCGAAAAGAGATCCATCCAAAGAAATATCCTATGACTCAGATCATTTTCCTACGAGTTTGTTTCAAACCAAACTACCTTAAATAGTAGGGAGTAGTGATAATAGGCCTATTACGAGAAGGATCACCAAGGAGATTATTCTTACTCTCCCTGCCTCTTCGGGATCCCTGGCGATCTCTACCTCATCTTTATGGGGTCTAGTTCCCGTTATTGGAATCCTTGTGCCAGAGACTACCAAAGTAACTCGCCCTAAAAAGAAAAGATAAAGTAGAGGTAAACCTACCCAAAGAACTAAAGACAAATAACAGATCAAAAATATGCCTAGTTTTATGGTAGCAAACGACCTAGAGGATATTCAGAAAAAATATGACATTCCTACTCACATAGGTATAATTCATGTGCCTTCTCATCTGTGTGATTCAGATGATCCCCCGGCAAGGTAGTGGGTAATTCATTTAACGACCTTTAAGATAGGACTTTGCTGCTCTTTCCCTAGGTTGGTAGCTTGTGCTCTGAATACATTCAAAATAAACTTTTCCCAAGTAAATCCAAATGGGTGGCAAACCTTTATGTGTCTTTTCGTGGTTGCTGGTGAACATAGGATAGACCTTACGAGTGACGAGCTGAGGAGTTTGTACTGTATGAAGAAAAATGGCTTGGATTAGAGAAGGGCATACATATCTTGTGTCATTGACCATGGACTTCATCTTAAAATCTCTGATAGTAGTTCAAGCTGGAAGGATAAATACTTTTATATCACCGGGGATATTGGGGGTAATGAGGTGGATTTTTCTATTCGTTATACCTGGAATCATCACTTTAATACCTCTCAACCTCATACGAGCGAACTAATGAGCAAAATGGATCCGAGTGGTAAGGAAAAGATTAGAAAAATTAAGCTACAAAGTACTTCTCGTGAAAAATATCAAAATATTTTGACTGTAGCTCGTCTAAGAAAATCTAGGTGTGGAAGGAATACATAAATGAATATCAAGTTCATCTTTTGCTTATAAGGTAATTTTTTAGTTTGTGGTTTATATCAAGTTATTAATTTGATTTTCCTTGTACAACTATAGATTATTCATATATCGACCTGGAGAATTTCATCGACACTTCTAGTGTCCAAGACCCAGTTCCTATATATCCTTGCTTGGAACTTATGTCCCCTTCAACAACTTGGGATGACCCTCCCCTCATGGGACAAGTAAAGGCTGTACCTGCTATAGAGGTCATTACACCTCAAGTGATGTATGGTAATCTAGCTTTTTTCTCTGCTCGTAGGCATGAGATTACTAAGAAAATGATGGTTGGGGAGGAGTACACCTTAGGTATGAAAGCCATGGATATGGATGACTTCAAATTTGATGAAGTCATTTTGAAAGATGTTGTGGTATTGAACACCCCTGTTACATACTTTAGTGATGGGATATTTGGGTGAACAAATCTAAAAAATGGATCAGTTCCAACATTTTGGTACTGACAATGAAAGGTTGTAAGTTAGAACAGTCTGTAGAAGGGAAGGGAGTTCGAATACGAAATTCCTAGCTGATCGCATGATCAAGGTAAATTTCTACATTGTTATTGCTTATAATTAAAAGTAAATAATGACTAACTTGTGTATTATTGCTAGTGATGTACTTGGCTAGAGAAGGTGAGCTATCCCTCAAAGGCTATAAGCATGAGGTGTAGGCTAGTTGCTTACAAATTGCTAAATATGAAAAGGTTTCCAAGGATAAAGATGCCTTGATGAAAAAAAAATGAGGCCAAAATCCTAAAGCTTGAGGGTGACTTTCTTGATGAGTTCGAGAAGCTAGGAAAAACGGAAAGTTATTATTTCAAATAGGGACAACAAGCCAAACACTTTGAGGAGCTTGCTAAAGAAGTTGAAGATAGAACTCGCACTTTACAAGGTCAATTATGCACAATGTTAGACCAGGTGAACTTCTTTTCTACTTTTGTAGATACCTTGAAAGCGATGTGCATCAATGCTTATCGAAACAATGCAAGTTTTATGGTGAGCAATCTTAAAACCCAAACTGAAAAATTGGACCTGATAATGCCTTATTTTACTCTAATACAAGCTTTTAAAAGTAATTGGTCCAAGGCACCCTCTACCGATACCCCAACCTTTACCCCACGGTAATGAGGTCGCTCGTAATAATCAACCTGATTGCATGGTGCAAGAATCCACCCCGTAGGAGAGGCTTTATTTTGATATTTTGTAATGTTAAGATAGAAAAAATTCACGTAAAGAATATTTTGAATTTTTGAATTTTAACTTCATTAAATGCAATTTTTTTTCTATTTATTGTCTCTCTTGTTATTATTTGCATGATTTATCTAATTACAAAAGTTTCAGTTTTGAGTGTTTGACGGCGCGTTTGATAATTATAGTTGATAATAACGTCGCGTGCGACTTAATAAAATCCATAATTTGTCTTAGGTCATTGGTATATAAAGATAGATTATAGTAAAGTGAATTTGGATGACTTATTTAAAATGGGATCATGTTTTTCTGGTACTACCAATGTGTCATCTCTAGTTGCAAAAGTACTCCTCGTTTTGGGAGAATGACCCATTTCTCCCACCCATAGCAAGAAAGTGAACCAAACAAATTTGCTAGCTATGCAAGTCATGCATGATACAAGAAAATGAGATAAATCTTCCTCTTTTAGCGAGGAAGTTAATCAAGTTTCCTCTAAGGTTCAACTCGGTTGGTGACTAAAGGGTCTTTGACTAAATTGAGTCAAGTCAACATTAGGACGCTGAGTAGTAGTATAAATGCACTTTTTCCAATGAACAGATTGTGATTTGAGAAATTACCACTGGGTAAAGGAATGTCTTCGTTGAGGGAAGATATATATTAGTCCCTTGCAAAGTATATATCACATGAAGAGAGAAAAAGGTGAAACTAATGGTATCAACGACCTTTTCAAAGATGGGATGTTTAACACTTCAAATGCTCAAGATGAATTGTATCACCATTTTGGGATGTCGAAAGATTGGACGTCTATCTATGCAGCCCGTAAGAGAGAGAAAGGAACGATCGTGCATATGATAGCCAAGTGCATGCTTGATGTAAGTAACCTATTATTATTAATAGTATAATAATTGTAAATTCATGATGATTATCGTTAATTTTGATCTATGTGGTATGTTTTGAACATAGGCCATATCATTAATGAGAGATTTAGAAAAAGAGGCTGAAACATGTCGAGAAACAGTCGAATTTATAGATCAAAAGTTATATGTATTGAAAACTCGCTTTAGAGTTATGGAATAGGAGCTAGCAAATATGCATGAAGAATTAAAGTTAATTCATCTCAAACGGGAGAGATACAAGGAGGAGCGAGATGGATTGTGCAAATTAGAAGAGTATTAAAAACATAGGGTGCTTGAGAAAAACACTCATAAAGTTCTTTTGATGATGTTGATGATGACACATCTATATCAACTCGATCCTTGATGCATAGAATGCATTTGTGATCTTTGGTAGTTTTTCTAGCATATAAGCACAATATCTTATTTTTTTGACCAATTTTCAAGTTGTTTCTATTAAAATTGACTTCATATTTGAAAAAAAATCCCCTATCTTCTTCTAATAGAGCCATGATGCCATAGGAAATGATGACGACTTTACTAGTTGAATTTTTTTCCTCTTAACACATTGAGTTCTTCTATGTTGAATTCCTTTTCTAGAAGTACCCTTGGTTTGAGAACTTCTCTATTTGTATTTGAAATCCATGTCTTGATGAAGTGGTAAGGATTGATACATCCTTCCCCACTCCAATCCATTAATGAACTAAAAAATCTGAGATAAACAGACTTGTATCATGCTTTAATTTTCTTTCTGAAGTTTTTGATTGCTCTTTTAAATTTTTTGTGAAATAATTTAATTCACTTAAATTAATTCATGGATATATATTTTCTATTATTCCTACATGGAAAATTTTATAAACAAATATTGAATCAACTTCTTTCAAGATATTGAGTTTACTTCCTACAAGAAATTCCTTGTCTGTGGTATAGAATTTCATATCTACAACATGTTTTTGGGTAGACTTTCTGGCCAAGTTATAGAGACTCAACTATTGGGGTGTGTTAAGGTTCCTATATTGGTCCTTTTTATCTTCAATGATTGGAGAATTTATGGGGGGATGTCTTCCTGAATAGCATTTAAGGCTTTGCTATTTTCCCTATATTTGTTAATCTACTTGGGGCTATTGGTTGTTGTTGTAAAGCTGTAGAAAAATTTCTTACTATCTCTTCTAGAGTTATTAGTTTTAGTGTTTTCTAATTGGTATTGTTGCCTTAAGATTTTATTTTGTTGGTAAAGGCTCTATGAGTTACTCCACTAATTCCTAGAATAGATCTACTGGCTTTTTCCCAGTTATTATAGATCATGGTCTTTGGCTATTATAGACCATATAAAATTTTTTCTGTTATTCTTTTTCTGCCTTATCTTCCCAATTGAGCTTTTTGGTTTCAAAAGTCTTTCTTTATTTTGAACTATTAAGTTCTTCCTTTTCATTTTGAATAATCTCTTTAGAAGTTTCACCTTATTTAGTTTAAATTTTTAATGAAGATTCCTCTTTTGAGATTTTAGGATCTAGAGGTTGTTTTGAATCACTAAGTTCTTCCTATTTATTTCTTGAGGTATAACAGCTTGAGTTGTTCTTGTAGGATTTTTATCTCTTTTTCTTTATCTTAACTTGATGTGAATATGTTCAATTCTTGAAAGCAAAAAAATAGTTAGAGATGTTAATTCTCTAATAAGAGTGTTAAGCTATTCTTATGTCTTGGAAGATGTTTAACATCAAAATTGTAATGGTTGAACCATTGTTGCCATTTGACTAATCTTCCTTGTTTGTAATCATCTACAATATTGGTTTTTAAGAAATAACCAAAATTCTTGTTATCTATTCTAACAATGAATCTGGAGCTTATAACATATATTACAAAATTTTAATGGCTTTTTTAACAACTAAATATTCTTTTTATCATTACTCTGGTAATTTAATTCTCGACCTTCGAAAGATCCTGATGTATATCTACATAGATATTCAATTTTGACATCTACTATTGCTTTTAGAACTGCTCCCTGATATTCTTGTCAAATATCTATTTCAATTATTATTTTATCATCTGGATTTGGGTGGTATAAAGTTGGAAATTTTTTTACCTTTGCTTTTACTTTATCCATGTACAAAGTATCTTCTTTTATCCATTTCCATATACGAACTTTTTTCAATTTTTCTTGTAAAGGTTTTTGCATTTCTGTAAGTTTCTTGATATATGCTTTTGCATATGTTAAGCATCTTAAATTTTTTGTAATTGGTTTTTGTCTTTTAATTCACTATAAAACCCTTGAATATTATTTAATATATGATGTTATAGATTATGTTTTTCGTCTTTAATTTTCAACCCTAAATATTTAATTTTTTATTGCGCAAGTACTGCTTTATTTTGAGAGAGTAAAATGCTTTCTTATATAGATTATTGTAAGATATTGATAATATCGAGATAGTTTTTATTTAATTTATTACTAAAAACCAAAATATAATCTATATAAATACAACAAATATCTTGTAATTTCTTAAAGATGTTATCCATATATCTTTGAAAGATACCTGGAGCTTGTTTTAGTCCAAATGATATAATTGTCCATTGGAATTCTTCTTGGGGGTAACTAAATGCCGTTAATTTTTGAGATTCGTCATCAAGTCTTATTTGCCAAAATCTACTTTTGTAGTCAAAACTTGAGAAGTATTCCTTTCCTTTTATTAATGATAATAATGCTTCTTTATTTGGAATGAAGTATCCATCATCAATAGTTTTTTTTCAATGCTTTGAAGTTTATTACCATTCTCTTTTTTCCTATTATTTTCTCAGCTTTTTTCAACTAAAAATGTTGAAATATAGTGAGGTGAATTTCTTAGTATTTTGACTTTTAATTCTAAAAGTTCTTGAATTTGTTTTCCAAACTCAATCCTATCTTTTGGGGTATAAATCATTGGTTTTGCTCTTATAACCTTATTAGGGCTTTTAATTTTATATTGACTATTGTTTTAGATTTATTTATTTTTGAATCCAAAGGATTTTCTAAACTTCCTATTTTTATAGTTTTTTGACGTCTCTTAGGGATTTGTTTTCATGTATTTCATTGAGAAATTTTTTTTCTCTTCTATATTTAATGAAATATTTTCTAAATAAGATTTTTGTTATTCTATGTCAGCACGTTTTCACTTTTTATGTTTTTGCATAAAAGTGGGGTTTGATACAACTAAGGATTTTTTATTTTTTTTGATACATAGATGGTATCACCATCTAGTATTATTAGACTTATTTTATCTAAATATTGTGTGAAAGCTTGATATAGGTTTAGGAAATTATTTCCTATTAATAATTAAACTTTTGTTTCTTGTTGATATATGGTAAGAATGTGAAACTTTTCTCCTCTTATCATTATACTTGTATCTTTTAATACTTTATTAATATTTATTGTAGTATTATTAGCAATTCTTACAATTAAATATTTTGGTGCTTGTTTCCAATTTTCTTATGGAAATACATGTTTACTTGCTACACATATACTAGCTCATATGTCTATAATTACATATAAATGGTAGCTAGCATAACCTTTAAATTTTAGTCATACTTTGATATAGGTACACTTTGGATTTGTAATACTATACAAATCATTCATCTTCTGGTAAGGAATACTCATAATTTGAGTGTTCATATTCCAAGTCTGTTATTTCTTCTATTAGATAAATGCTATAAGTATCTTCTATATCAGATTTCTCAATTGGTTTTTTCCTATGTTATAGTTTTCTTGGACATTCGTTGGCATAATGTTCTTCTTTATTACAGATCCAATATCTGCATTTTTCTTTCCTGAAGGGCAATAATTTTTGTTTTCGGGAGGTTTATACTTCTTTCTTTTAAAATATATTTTCTTATAGGTTTTCCTATTAAATCTCTTTTTATATTTTTGAAAATCTTGTTTTTTGAATTTATATCTTTTAAATCTTTTATATTTTTTATATTTTTGTTTGTAAAATTTTATATTACATCCATATTTTCGTGGTATTCTAAAATATTCTGTATTACAACAGATTTTATCATTTCTTATTATTTTTTATATTTTGGCATTTAATAATTATCCAATTTTTAAGGCTTCTTATTCTTCTTTATAGAGTATTTGGTATAGTTTCTCTATTTCTATGTTCCAAACTTTATGTTAAGGTTTTATATAGTGTTGTTTGCATAGATGATGATAATTTATGCAATATATTTCATATTCACAAATAAAAAAATCTATGTAACTGATGAGTGCTCAAAAGCACTAAAATTACCATGATTTTATGCAAATTAATTGATTAAATATATATATATATATATATATATATATATATATTTATATTTATATGATTTTATCATATATTTATATATATTTGTCTTTTCGGAATTACGGGTATTTTCGCTTAAAAACATAACGTAAAGACATAAAGAGGAATACTGGAGGCAATACATCACAAATATATTCATAAAATAAATGAGGAAAAGTCAACAAATATGGAAAAATTGAACAAAATGGGTCAAAATGTCAAAAAGGAGGAAATCGCGCCGCCCAGCCGTGCGCGTTCCTACGCCCATCCACGTGCGATGCGCCTAGTCTGCACCCAGTCTGTGCCTATCTGCATGCACCTGTGCCCAGTCTGTGCCCATCCGCACGTGCCTGCGCCCAATTTGTGCCCATCTGCGCGTGCCTACGCCCAGTCTGCGCCCATCTGTGCGCGTTGTCACGCCCATACCAGCATGACATCATCATTCACTACTCCGTGTTTTCTCCATTTTTAATAATTTTTTCACCCACTTTTTCTTCCCATCCTTACCTATAAATACCCCTATTATCTTCATAACTAAACACACCTAAAACACATCTTCTCTTTCTTTCTCTCATTTCTTAGTTTTTAGCTTTTCTTAGTTAGTTTTTCTTAGTTTTAGAGTTCTTCTCTTTTTGAAAAGAACTAGTTATGTTTTTGTAATTTATTTGCTTTTTGATTCAATAAATGAGAGTGCAAATTCTGTTTGAGGGTTTTCCAGCAACGAGAATAGCAGCAAAGTACTGTAAGGATTTTATTTTCTTTACAGTTATTTTTTATGCTTTATTCTTACATGTTATATTTAATTTGTCTGTGATTAAATTTAACTTTGTTGACTGTTTGTAAACATGATATAATAATAACGTTGTTATACTTGCGAAATATTAAATAGGTAAAAATCTCTAAAATGAATTGATTTTATTTTTATTCAAGATTTTATATTAAGAATGTTAGAGAGAAATATATTATTTTTCATTACAAACTTAAATCTGAAAATTAGATTTTAAGGTTTAGTTATCCGGTATGATTTAGAGTAGTGCTCTTTTATTTGTTGGTACAATCGCTCGGTAGTTAGAGTAAAGCTCTATTTCAAAAGTTTTTATAAGAATTATTATCTCAAAATGTATTGACAACATGTTTTCAGTAGTAGTTTTAAAACTTGAAAGTTAGTACTCGGATAATTATATTCTTAGGTTTAATTTGGACACCTTGAATAAAGTTTAAATTATCTAACCACACCAAATGTGGCATTTAAATGGTTCATTTTCAATTTATTAGAAAAAGAATTAATTTAATTAACCAAATTAGTTATCAACCCCACACATAGGTGTTAATTGATTTTTTTTTAGTTAACAAATAATATCTAACCCCACCAAAGGTGGTATTCATATAAAAAAGAGAGAATCAATAAATATCAATTTATATCTTTAATAACCTAAATAATATGAGCAAGCATAATTACTTAGTTATTATATCCATAAATACTCCACTATTATAAATGATAAAATTTGTATAAATATTTATTGAATCTGTTTCTATGTTTATTAGATTAGAAACACAAAAACCAAAATATCGTGACAGGATGTTTACGATTTAATTTCGTTTTTAAAAGTTTGAATAATAAATTAAAAACCACATATATTCCTTCCTTAGATTGACTTTGTGAGTATACTTATCATTTTCTACGAAATTATTCGTGCACTTGCGAGAGTTTTATAAATATAAAACCAAAGTATTGGCAGGATCGACGATGCCGGTTCTGCTCATCAGTAACATATGTCAAAAATTTACATATTTGTTAGATGTCATTTAGCTTCATTGATTTCATTTTCACTGGATTCAATGATAATTCTTCCTTTATATTCTCCAATAAATTCCTTGTATATTTCATTTATTAATGTGTCCAAGTATTCTCTTCTGTGATAGCATTCCCTTACATTAATAAATATTGTTGATCTATTAAGTTTGAAAACTAAAATTTAACATTTCCTGTCATTTTATGAACTACTAGTACCCTATAAATTGAAGTGTTTGTTTGTGTAGTTTGATAGGTTTGTATTAGTACACTCATACCACTTGCCCATTCATCTAAGACTTTTTTCTTATCTCTTATATAGTCTAAATCTAAAAGATAAGACTTATAATTATCATGGAGCTTGAATTATGGTGCGATACTTCTTCTAGTTCCCTAGTGCAATCATATTTTTTTCATTTTGGATGGTTGTCTTCTTCTATCTATGGCGCTAGGTTCTTTTATCCTTTGCCTATTTCTTTCTTCTTTATGTGGGTCAGATGTTCCTTCTTGATAAAGAAGTGGTAATGAAATTGGTTTCAATTTTTTTCATTAATTAGTGTTAACAAATTAACTAATTTTTTTTCTAATTCTTTTCTATATTCCATCAAATTAAAATTATATCTTTTTTATCATATTGTTCTTCATTTTTTTCTTCTCAATTTTAGAAATCATGACATCTGATCTCCTAGGTAGTTCTTCTTTTAGTCCTTCTAAGGGATCATATTTATGACCTATAATTTTATTATTTCTATGTATGTTATATACATATTTTCTTAATTCTAAATTTTTTATATGTATATCTTGTTGTAGTTTATTATAACGACATTCCTGTATTTTCTTTAATAATTCCTTTTGTATTTTAATTATACCTTGTAGGTATCTTGTGTTTAATTCTTGGACTAAATCAATTTACTCTATTAAAAGTTTCAAAGTTTCAAATAATGTTTTTTGATTTTTTGGTACGCTTACTAGACTACCATTTACTTCTGACTGCATATTTTTTATTTTATCTCTAAATATTATTTTTTACCTAATATAACATCACGAACTAATACATTTATTATTTTGACTTCATTTTCTAGTTTTTTAAATTTTTTTCTTAGTTAGGGGTTTTTCTTTCATGGTCTATAAAAATAAATATTGGCATAGTATTGTTTCTAACGAAATTACTTTGTTTCCTGTTATGAGAGGTTTTTTTTATATCTAATTGTTATTCCTCAAGTATTTCAAAATCTGTTAGTATTTCTGGTTTTATTATTTGTCTGAGTTCCTTATGATTTTTGTCTATTTCTATAAATTCATTTTGTTCGTATATTGAATTATTATAGCTATTTGTTAAAAAATATGCTACTAGATAATGTATTAAAAATAAATATTTTTTCTTTTTTCATTAAATCTTCTCTTTTAAATTTATAAGCTAGACTTAATATTTGGTTTAAGTTTTTGTTATGAATATTAATAGTAAATATATGATATACTGTAAATTTTAACTTTTGGCATTATAAGTTACCATAGATCATTCCTAGTAAAGTATTTTTCCTATTTATTATTATGTTATATAATAATGCTATTTTTATTGGTGTATATATTATTTTTTTTAAATAAATTTTTATTAATATTTAAATTCCTCCGAAATGGATGTATCTAATTTTTTTTTTATCTTTTTAGGAAATTTTGGATAGCTTGTTTAATATAGTTTTTTTTATTAATTAATGGTATTTATATATATTTTTTGTATCATTAAATATTAATACTCATTTCTTTATTTCTTTCATATACACCTTATTTTTTTCACTTATTTTCTTTATGAGAGTCTAAGTAAATTAAAAAACCCCTTCAAAGTGATTGAAAAAACATGGAGGCTTTAAAAGATGAAAAGGATGCAAGATAATGATAATGACAACGATGATGAATTTTTTTTAATATGGAAGCTAAAATTTCATAGATATCATAGAAGAACATTATTGTGAATTTGAAGCTTTTTTTTATTATCAAGTTTCATTGTTATATTATTTATCTAGTTTCTTACTTGTAATCATTTCGCATTTGCAAGCTACATTTCAAGTTGTTATAGTTAGCTTTATCCGTTTTCTTTAATGCAAGAGCCTATATGTTCTATTTTTTTTTCTATATAGTTAATTCATTGTTATAAAAAAGGATATTAAAATCGGTTAAAAATTGACTTTTAATGAATAAATTTAAAGTCGTTTCATGCGGTGAAACAACTTAAATTTTTAATTTTTACAAAATTTACTCATTTTCTATTATATTCAAATTAAAATCTGTATTCGATCACTAAATAATAGTAGAAAAAAAATCTGTTTAAAAAATAGTTTAAATAATACAAATAATTGAAAAATAAAATATTAATTAATAGTAGAAAAATTACCATGGTGTTGTTTTATATTATTCAAGATCATTATATTTTTCTCCTTTTGTTATAATACAAACCTACATATATACAAAAATTTATACACATAAATAATAACACATAATAACAGAAAAAATATGAATGTGCGTAGGATAAATTGAAATACTTACAAGAGTAAATGAAGTGACAAAATGAAGAAAATAAAGGAAAATTAGTGTTTAGTAAGTGAGAAATGAGTATAATTTTTTTGAGTATTTTGCTCAAAAAAATAGAGGATCTAAAAGATTAGTTAGAGAGGAAGAAAACCCACTAATCGACACTATAATTGGTGGTTATAGGTAGCCGGAAAATGAGAAAGAGTGGAGGAGGTTTTGAGAGTTATAGAGCGCTTGGAATAGTTTCTGTCTCGGGAAGAAATAAGAGAAAAAAATTTATTCATGTGTGTAGCGTCGGTTCTACGTGTAAACCGACGCTATCCACGTAGGACGTAACATGAGTTGACGTGGTGAACCGATGTTATCCACGTAGCATAGCGTCGGTTGACACCTGAAACCGACGTTACATCCTACGTGGATAATCTCGGTTCTAAACTGAACCGACTTTAAATTAATTATAAGTTGTTTTTTTAAATCAATTTTACACATTGACTTAAATATCTCTTTTTGTAATAGTGATTGTAGTTAATCTTATTTTCTATCCATCACAATATTATTATTCAATAATTATTATGTATGGATTATGTATTTATGAATTCCTATTATGCTCTCGTGATTATATGTATACAACTGGGTTATTACGTTAATATTCATGGAACCAATTGTATTATAAATTTTATTATCCTAATATAATATTATATGGTTTTATTAAAAAGAAAAAAGGGTTGATACGGAACTGTTATTCCAAATTCATTTAAATATTGTTAAAGATGATAAAAATATTTTTCTTTAAATATTGATAAAATTTCAATATTTATTAAAGTAACAAAATAAAATTTAATTAAAACTATAAGTTGTATATAAATTTTGTTTAATTATATAATAAATAGATATTTTATTATATTAATGTTGTAATTTTTAGTTATATACAGATTAAGTTTATCTTGTATTTTATTTTTCATATTTATGTTTTTTTAATTTATGTTCAATTAAAAATATTATATATTTTTTAATATATTTTGTACGAAGATTAGAACGAAAAATCCGTCTAACACAAATCTTTACATCTTATATTAGAAGAATATTGGCAACAAAGTTTACATAAAATAAAAGTTTTTTTTAATTACTTATAATTTACATATTTATAATTAGAACCCACGCTCTCAAACATTCTATATATTTAAATAGACTATCATTGAATTATAACTTATTATCACCATAAAATAAAAATTATCGGTGGAAATAACGATTTGAGTTAATTTTTAATAAGATACATAAGAATTATTAAAAACACATAAATTTAAGGGAAGAGGTCATAATTTTATAATTTTTTGATAAGGGTAATTTAGTCTTGTTTCTTTTAAATTTGATAGGTTTAATCTAATAACTTTTAGATAAAGTCAAATTATTTTAATTTTTTGAAAAAAAATATATTTTAAATGGTAAAATAGGATTTTTTTTAAAAGTAATATTTATAGTAATACTATTAAAAACAACATTAAAACCCCAAAAAAATATTCTTTAATATTTTTTGTTTCCAAATAAAAAATAATTTATCATTTAAATCTCTTCCAATCTCTCTGTAAGTTTCTTTATTTATCTTTGTTACAAAACACGATTTTTTTCTTTTATAATTTATAACTGCATCAACATTATAGTTAAAAATAAAACTCATAATACTCGTATAAATAAATTAAAAATACATAAATATAATGATATTAGGAAAATTAATAGGATATAAAAATATTAAGAAAACTGAGGAACTAAGGTGATGTTTGGTTGGGCTAAATGGAGGGTACAGAATCAAATCGATTACTAGAAGGAATCACAATTCTATCTCCCCCTTTAGGAATCATGATTCCATTCCCATCTCATTTTTTTTCCAATTTTACCCTCACCCCAAATATAACTATAAACTCAAATCCTAAATCCCAAAACCCAAAACCCTAAACCCAAAACCCTAAATCCAAATCCTAAAACCTAAAACCCAAAACCCCAAATCCCTAAACCCTAAACCCCAAATCCCAAAACCTAAAATCTTAAAACCTAAATCCTAAAACCCAAAACCCTAAAAACTAAATCCCAAAACCCTAAAAACTAAATCCCAAAACCTTAAATCCTAAACCCTAAAACCTAAATCCCAAACTTTAAATCCTAAACCCTAAACCTCAAATCCCAAAACCCTAAACCCTAAAATCCTAAACCCTAAATCCCGAAATCCTAAACCCTAAATCCCAAAACCTAAAACCCTAAAACCCTAAGCCCTAAATTCCAAATCCTAAAACCTTAAATCCAAAATCCAAAATCCCAAATTCTAAAACCCTAAACCTTTTTTAGAAAAAATAATAATTTTAACCCTAAACCTTAACCCACAACTATAGCCCTAAAACCTAAACCCTAAACCCTAAATCCTAAATCCCTAAACCATAAATCCCAAACTTCAAAACCTTATTTAGAAAAATAATAATTGTAATAATATATATATTTTTAATTAAGTAATAATTATTTAGAAAAATAATTATTTTAATAATGTATTTTGTCTAATGAAAAAATAGTAATTAAATGACATTATTTGAACTTTAATGAATGTAGGGGTATTAAGTTAATTTATAGTTTTTTTCATTCTATTCCAGTGGCAAACCAAATATTGTAATCTTGATTCCGAGCTTGATTCCAGTAGTCAAACTAAAGAACATTGTTTCCTTTCCATTCCATTTCATTCTAATTCCGATTTTATTCTACGAACCAAACGTCACCTAAAAGGATGGAGGCAAATGAATTGTGACTAGTGAGAGAGAGAGAGAGAGGAATTGTATACTTTTTGGAGAAGAGAATTTTTTATTTTGATTTTGATTTTTGGTTTTTAGGAGAATTTTAATTCTATTCTTGAAAAAATATTATTTAAAAAATTTAAAATAAATTAAATATATTTAAAAATTACAGAATTAAATCTATTAAAATTTAAAAATTGATACTAAAGTTTTTTTATTAAAGAATTATAAAATTAAAATCACCATGATCCCTAAATTTAGTAGACATTTGCATTTACATTAACTCGGATGCAATACTTGGTCAAATAACAAATATCTATTAAAATATAAAAGTTATTTATCTTGAAGAAAACTTTATCATATCATTCACCATGATGTGTGTGAGTGAAATTAGTATTTATTTGAGTTAAATATAATTTTTCATTATTTTTCTATGAATAGAACAATTTATTCCATTCTTTTAAATTAAATTAGTCAATGTTTCTTTAACCATGAAATAATTTAATTTTTATTTTTTAAAAATTTATGATAATAAAAATAATATATAACATCTAAATATAAAGCAAGTATATAAATGATATTTTAAAAAAATTAATTAGTAATTTCTATCGATAAACCATTCAATAGTTAATCCATCTAACTTTATTGATCTTCATGTCCTATTATTTAAGGAAAAAAGATGTTATTTAACGAAAGAGAGAAATAAAAATAAAATGATCTTAACTTTTTGCAAAGTGGTGCGTTCGTTTTGTTAGAAGATATAAGAAAATACAAGAAAAATAGGAAATAAATTATTGGTGGTGTAAAGATAATTTTATGTTGTTGAATTTAAATTTAATATTACACCCTATTATATGTTACTTTTTTATTAAAAATATAAACATATATTATATCAATGCGGTAATATCTTTGGATTTTTAAGATAATTATTCAATAACAAATAATTTAATAATCAAATTTTGAAAAAAATAAAATTATTTTACCCCTATCATGTATGTATGTATTACTAATTTGTAGTAACTAATCTTATATATATAAGGAGAAATACACTAAGTAAGACTAAAATAAATACTATATTTTACACATGAAAAATCAACATACAAAAAATGTGACTTATAATATAAATCTTAGTATAAATTTTGGTAGAATTTCGACACTAAAAATGTAGGTAAAGAGTTGAAAGAAGTATGTGTGTAAAGAGTTGAAAGAAGTAGGAGGCATTTATAGAGTTTTGATAAGTCATCTCGCTAGTTACCTTGCTAACCATCTCATTAAAAGTGATGGTGAGATACTAAAAAATATTTTTTTTTGTTACCAAAAACATCGAGTAAAATTCACAAATATTTGTAACTGAAATAAACCAAAATCCACCACTCTTGACCTAGCATGTATACTAAAATATCTAATCTCGTTTTGTGTGAAAACATGCTTTTATTCACAATGTTCCTAACTATGTGTGTGCATTAATGATTCATAGTAGCCAACTTTACATAGAGGAAGACAAAACACTGAGTAAAAATAAACCGACATCGTGTTTTGTACATGGGAAGCCAACACACAGAAACATGAAGATACATTCTTCCCTTTTGAATTTTCGTGTCAAAACATTGCACAACTAGATACATACTTACATCTGTCATGAGATGATCACGAAGATACCTAAAAAAATTTGTTCTCATGAACAAAATATCGACACACACCTATGTTCGAAAAACACATATGCTCCAAGTGCAACCATCTTATGTGTTCCATCAATCTTCATGTATCAACTCATACATTCTAAAACGTAAGGGTCTTAGCACCATTGTACACAACACACATAAAGCTCAAAGACTTCAATCTACAACTGTAACCCGCGCACATGAAACAAACACACACCCTATGAACGTATCATGTAGAAAGTTGCGTGTAGTCTAACCACATACTATCGTGTCACCCTTACATATGTAAACACTGATAGGAAACCAACACAAAAAGTACCCAATTCTCCCTGAATTCATGCAAAACTTCCCATTAGTGTATGCACATCAGGCATATAGATGCAATGTAATTCTACACTTACCACCTATACAACACATAATATAGTAAACACACTTATTAGCAATAGTTTGTGAGTTGAGAACATTATTAGCAAATTGTTCAAAGGAATGGCCAATATTAAAGGGAAAATTGAACTTATCTCCACTAAACATAGAAAACATATTGAATATTGACCTAAGGGAAGAAACACAAAGCAAAGAGATATGGTTGGGGTAGGATGAGGTTTGACTAAGGTAAAGGAAACTGGTGAACCATGAAAAGGTGGTATAACATGACGATAAGAAGCCACAACACCTAGAGCAAAAGCTTGAAAATGATGCATATCTATGACGTTTCAGTTAAAAATTTGCAACTCTTGAAAAACATTTCTTGAAAAAGTAGTAGATTCATTATTGAGAGGAACAATGGTAGATGAAGTAGAAAAAATAAGAATGGATGCACAATGCGTGGATTGAGTAGCATTCATGAAGATGACAAAGAAGGGATATGAGAAGTACATTGAGAATAATAGTTATAAATAGTAGTGCAAGTCAAAATAGACATGTTTAGAACATTTAAAAAAATGTTATGAAAAATAATGGAACCCTATTTGAAAATCAAAGATTAATAGTATAGCGTAGAAGAAAGAGGAGCAATGGTACGGAAAATTATATTTATATAAATCATAATAGCAAGATCTATATCATCATTGTTTAGAATTGCACAAATGAATTGTCCTCAGTATGGAGGGATAATGTGAAGATAGGAATGGGGATGAATAACGGTACATATGACAATATTAAGAGAATGACCACGAGTAGAAGAGTTAACAACAAAGGCATTATTAACATACATTTGGTTAGGCATAATCAACTGGTTCATCAACTCAATAGTGTCGTGTGCATTCACACTATTAAATTTAGAGAGATATGTGGGAGCAATATTTTCAAATTCAAATGGGATGATAGGGAATGATAGAAACTGAACATGAATAAGAGATAATAAACTACAAATATCATCTCAAAAAAAGGTAACTCTATATCATCTGAGGATAAAAGAGGTAGAGAAATCAATAGTAGAGACACAAGGAAGGGAAGCATAAATTCCTTGAAAAACTTGTCATTGTAGGAACAATTTAGAAAACAAAGGTGAAAGCCAAAATAGTAAGTAAACCTTTGCTCAATTTCAGGATACTCATGAATATTAATAGGACGCTATGCCATAATTGGCACATTGCTATAAGGATTGGTAGGCTCTGGTTACTTTGACTTCTTACCGCTCACAGTATGCTTTAGGGCCATATATGATAACAAATAGAAGATTGGATATACTGGTAAAATGAGAAGAGAAGGAAACTATTATGAGGTGTGAAGAAAGTAGGCACTAGGGGATTCTATATATAGAAGACGGAGTATCTCACAACATACCTTGCCAACCGCCTGACTAGAGTAATTGGTGAGCTGTTTGGTAATATGATGGAAATAAAATGGAGAGTATATGGAAAAGTGGGATAAAATAGGACCACATAATTTAGAAAAAATAACCGTTACATTCAATGTAAATACCCATATAACAATCAATCCATAATGCATTCATTTAAGGGTATGACTAAAATTATAAAGATATACAATGTACGTGTTATGTTAAACTTGTTTACCTTCTATGCCATCAAGATATACTCATGCGAACCAAGCAAATAGAAATATAGACTCAAGTAAATTAAACTTCATAAGTCTACTTTTAGCCTCTCTATCCACTAATGTAGGTGCCAACCGAAAAGAAATCAAAAGGTCTTTCAAAGCTTGTAACAATATGCCGAAGTTTAGGTTGATGAAAAAAGACATTTAAAACTGAAGCACACCTTTAGCCGAAGAAAACAAACACTTTAAGCAATAAGCTCATAACCATAAGTAGAAAAAATTTAAACTAGGTTCTTTTCCTTTTATCTCTCAATTTTAATAGATTTACATTCCCAAACATAGGATCTTTTGTCTATACATATTAACATTCATTTACTAATACCCCTATTTTTCTTTTTCTTTAAATTCAAGGGTAAAATAGACAATTCTAAAATATATAATTTCAATAAGTAACATACTTGAAACTCAAGTGAAGGTGTGCAAGGTAAGTATGATTTATCATTTGTGCTAAGCTTGTAGGTGCAAAGAAATGAAAGGATATCATAAAGGCTCAAGTGGGGAAACTAAGGATAAGAAAAAACTAGTGGCAAGAAATTATCAAACAATTCAAAGATGGCCTAAATTCTCTTTCTATTCAAGTAGCACCTAATATTTCACCTTAAGAGACACTAAAGTGGATTCTAGAGCTTGTTAGAGACATAAAAATCATCAAAGCAAGAAATCCACACAAACTTCTTAAAATAACTATACAAATTCACAATGTTATTGCATGTGTATAGGAAAAAGTTGTTTTTAAATTCAACACTTGAATTTAGTCATAAATACTCTTAGGGAATATATAGGTCAAAACAAACACACTTTTATTTAAGTCAAAAACATTTCAACCATAAAACAATAATGGTCACAAAAAGGTTCATTTAAGCAGTATGGCAGTTTGATATAGAGACTTGTAAAACTATCCCAAGTAGAGATAGTAAGAGAAAAAAAGAGTGTCAATACAATAAATAAAATATTTTTGTATTAAAGTAATCAAAAGGAGATAAAACATGTAGTCAAGCAATAGAAGACATATAAAGAAAGACTATAAATATAAGATAGAAAAGAAAATAACAGCTTAACCCCAAATAGATCACCTAAAAAGAATGATCAAACATCATCCTTTCATTTAAAATATTTATGAAGGGCAACTGATTTAGAAAATAATCTTTGTGTCTTGTGAGCATGTAGAGTATATGGTACTCGAAGTTTGTTTTATTTATTATTTCTTGAAAATCCTATCAAGTTACTTATATAGATCAGACCATGCAGACTTTTAGAAGACTTATTTCTTTCTACACTCTCTCATATGCATAATGCAACTTACTTGGAGACGCTCAAATGAGCCACAATAACTATAACCTATCATAGGAGGTTGGGGTGACTGAGATGGAGAAATCTCAGTAGTACTTCTCAGATATCTAGGACACTACCTAGCAAGGTGGCCAATAGTGCTACACAGATAACACACACCAATAGTGGACTTAGAGAATCTGGATCCATGAATCTAAGAAGTAGTATGCGAAGGAGAAGAGGAAGACACACTTATATTGACTTTCACACAAGGATGAATAGTTAATTTCCCACTGTGTGACCTCAAATGCCCGAGTTCACTATAATGGTGACAATTAGGAATGATAGTGTGTAGAGGCAGTAGATCACCATTGAAGCGTCAAGAATAACTATCTTTAGGTGAAGGATTCTCCTTACTAGAGGAATCTAGCTGAGGAAACATAATAGACTTACCTCTCAGGTCGGTGGAAGGAAACTTGAGCTCAATATCTTGATCAAAAACTTAAACAAACTTAGTAGAGCCTACCTTTAAAGTTGAAACCTCTTCATTGTAACCAATATCATGCTTGTCCCAAACCTCTTTGTGTTATTGAGGATTTTATTTAGGTTCTTAGATCCAATCATCATTTTGTTCAAGCTAGAGATAGAGTGAGCGAGTTCCTTCTCACTAACTTTAAGTTTGTTCTTTAAGGCAATAATCAAATCTTTTTTTTCTTTAAAAAATGATTCAAGATAAGCTATTAAATTGTTCAAAATCTCAACTTTCTCATTTAGTTATTCAATTTAGTTTCCTTTTTAATAAGAGAGTAGGCTAGATATTTCTTTGCAATCTCAAGGACTATAATATGCTTATTCAGTCATTCAATCTCGGTATGCTGATCAAGAGAGGGATTACAACTAGTAAACATTTATATAACTTTACCCGAGATGGGAACCTTCATTTTTTCCTCAAATTTCTTCACCTTTTCATGATTTGCATTAAATATCTCAAGCAAATATGAATATCTCTTTTGAATGATCTCACATCTTTTGGTGAGTTAAAGTTGTTGACTATTAATAGAGGACTTCTTTTCCTCTAAATTTTTCTTCAATGTGTATATCTCTTACTCTTTTTTGATCAATTTGCATATCTCATGCTCTTTTTCGTCAAGGCTTTTCAAAACCTTTTTCTTTGCTTTTTCAGACTTGATGTGCTTTAACAAGAGTGCATTGTAGGAGTCAGGCAATTCATGTTGCTCATAATTATCATCATTAGCTTCAGTTATCACCTTTTGAATATATAAGACAGTAGTGAGAGAATCAACGACATTGTTGGAAGTAGCAAAGGTCATAAAATTAATGGCATCCTTATCATCACTATTAGTACTGTTCAAAATAGTAATCTCAACTTTCATAGCATGCTTGGCAGCAATGTTTCCAGGCTTCCTACATTTGAAGTATCTGATTTTTTTGAAGTGGCCTTCGCTAGCCTTTTTAAATTCATTATTTAAGTCTTCATTTTCTTTTGTAGATTTTGAGGCTTTGGAACTTGAAATATCTCTTCCATTACTTCGAGATGAGGGTTTCTTCTTTCTAAAGATCTGGTGAATCTTTGGGCAAGGAAAATTATTTCCTCTTCATCGGGATTAGAGTCATCATTACCACCAACTGTGGCACAAACATCTTTACTTGGTTCACTCTCTTTGGTTGTCTTGAGAGCCAAGCTCTTTCCCTTCTTAAAAGCAATATATTCTTGTCTTGATAACATGTGATATAGTTTGAAAACTTGAAAGTCACTAACTAGCTCATTCAAAGTCTCTATTTAACTTAAGAGCTTTGGACCTCTTAACGACTGACATACCTTCATGAGTTGTCTGAAGAATATCCCAAGTTTGTTTTGACATTGTACAACTCTAAATCCTTCTATGCTCATCAGGTATCACAACTTTGATGATATCATATAAGCTTATTGTACCATTCGAACTCCTTTGATTCTTCTTTAGTCCATTCAATCATAGGTTTTGGAATTACAATGTTATCATGTAGGGTTTTGGTCCGATAGGTCTAGCCATTCTCAATAAAGAATCACACACGGTCTCCTTAGGACCACAAAGGCCTAGTTTAGTTCGTTGAAGAGTAGAGGTCTACCTATATTACCTTATTCTCCCAAATCTAATAGAGAAAATATGAGTGTGAAAAAATAACAGAATCAACATTGGAGCTGTTAAGCCTAAAAGAGTGCACTTGCTCTGATACCATTTGAAAAAGTCTACAAACAAGTACATTACTAAGGTAAGGAGATACTGACTCCTTAATGACTCAATCCTAACTTGCACAAATAGAAAATGTAGTAGAATAACCAGTAATATAATATAAGATAAGTTGATAACTTTTAAGAGTAGATATTATATAACAAACAGAAGGTAGGATACAATAAACATTTTCTAACTAGAGTTTAAGCTACAGTATATTGTAACATTTTATATTAAACTGAGATTGTACTAACACAATAATGAATCAACATAACAAGCATTGTAATGAGGTAAACTCACGTAGAAAACGTATCTATATGGTAACATCCTTTGGTTGATTAAGATAACCATTCAGTAGTAAATAATTCACTAATCAGTAAAATAATTATAACTCTAAAAGAAATAAAACTACTATTATTTCTATCAATTAGAACCTTTGTCCGAATTGTCTATTAATGTTCTTGCTTGCTGGTTATGCAGCCACCTACTTCGACACCTTTAATATGAATCACATTGAAAGTTTCAATGCATTTTAATAGTTATCTAAATGAAAAAATTAATAATGGAAAGGATAATAATTTTTTTTCACCTCATTTCATTATTACAAATTATAACGAAGATTAGCTTAAATTGATTATTAAATTCCTATCATAGAAAGCTCATTAATTTTTTTTTTCTAATGTCATCGATATTGTAGTCATTACTTTTATACCTTAAAATTTAAGGTTAGTTAAAGTATATGTATAATTTTATTTTATTAGTTTAGTGGAATTATAAGATCTCATTGAACTTATGAAGTTTTATTTTAAGTGTCTAGAATTCTAGTAAACACATGGTGGAATAAAGCGTTTAACCTGCCTGCCTGCCTAACTTATTAAATTTCTAATAATATAACTTTCGCTATTTTTTTTAATCCATTGGTTTAAAGACCATAAAATTTGTGAACCACCATGCCATATGCTTGATATTGGTTTCTTCTCCATGAACTTGTCTAAGAAAGCAGTCAGGGAAAGATCATTTAGTGGGTTTCCATTGGAGACAATATTGGTCCCAGAAAGAAGTGTCTTTGCCATGGTAGACACCGATGGGTAAACATGTGAAGCAAGTGCCGTAAGCTCCCACCAGCTGGCACGATCTGCATCGCTGTTGGATGAAGGGAATGTGATTTTCGTTTTCTCAACAAAAAACACAAAGTAAACAAACAAACTAATAGCAGAGGAGATATTGCTGCAGAGAATAAGTTTGATCTTCTTTAAGTCATGATCAGAGAAACAATTATAAATTGTATTTCTGTATCCGCCAAATAGGGTTTAATGTGCATCATAATAGATGGTTCATGCTAACAAAATCAAGGAGCCAAATGTGATTATTAGAAAGGTCGGCAGCCAAGACTTAGAGGATACCTGTGGTTGCTGCCCAGTAGAACCAGCCCCAGCCTCAATTTCTCGAGACCTTTTGGATCAATGCTCGATAGAAATTCCTCTGCTTCATCTGGAAAATCATCCTCGTCGTCAGAAGAGGCAGGGGATTCATCATTCTCTTCCGAATAATCACATTGGACTTGGCAACAGTCTCGTCCTGAACAGAGTTGTTTTCTCTCTTGTCTGAGACAGAGGTTGGATTATTGTCACCATCTTCTACAATATCTTCAAAATGTTCAAGTTCTTCGTCAGCCATCTCTTTCTGAAGCACCATGTTCCCGTGCAATGAAAAATCAATGTCATTAATTACTGTACTGAACATACATGGCAGATTTTCTATAATAGGCCTATAATCCTTACCACAAGAGTGGCCTTGCTTTAAGAACTTCAGAAGTACAACAAGCGGAAATTTAGCAACCATTTTTCTAACATAAGCTTATGTTTTCCTCATATTTGAGGCTGCTATAGATTATGTTGGAACAAGTACGTGAAAACAACGTAAGAACAGTATTACCAATAATCTAAAATGAATTGTTTGGGTTAAGTTGTAGACTAAATCGTTCTTTTTAAGACGTTTCGCGATTCTATTCAAATTTATTCAAACAAACACAATCTCGTCGTTCGCAGAATAAAACAATCCATAAATTTTGTTTTTTGTCTCGGAACTTCACTGCACTGATGAAGACCGAAATTGCTACACCTCTAAAGTTTATGTTACTCGATAAACTCAAAACAATTTAAAATCTTCTTCTTTTCTTTCTGAGAGTTTTTCTAGTAAGAGATATTTTTAATTGTTATGTTTAAAATGAGACTCGAGGCATTCTATTTATAGGTTTGAAAAAATGTGTGACATTTAAGATAATAACAGTCATGTCTAGGAAAAATAATTGTCATTTATGAGTGAAAAAATAACGGATATTTTTTTTGAGTAAAAAACAATAATAGTCATTTTCTAAGTTAAGAAAAATAACATCCATTTTATGAGTAAAAAAATAACGACCATTTTTTTCTAAGTGGAAAAGTAATTTAAACAAAAATAAAATCCCACCTCACACACACCCACATGCAAAAGCACTTGAACTTAGCTTGACTTGGCACGATCGATCAGTCAGACGGACGGTGACAACGACGGCCCACGTGTGCACGTAGTATCACATTTGCCTAGGTTCTTTCCCATTCCAAAAAAATGGGTGCCCCTCAGGGCTCAAACCCAATAGCCAATCTTTTTCTATTTATACATCTCCTAAGTGATGTAAAATAATAATGTGGGACAAGGCATAAAATGGCATCAATTGTTTTTATAAAAATTCATAATTTTCAACAATCCCCCACTTGAATTTTATATAAAAAATAGTTTTCATTGAGCAACCAATCAATCAAAAGTATAAGATTGTGCATAAGCAAAATATGTCTATCGACTTGAACCTTTGCATAGTATTGATGCTTTAGAATATACTAGAATAACTCATAGCTTTGAACTCTATCTCTAACAACATTATACACACAACCTTTCTAATGTGTAATTCAAAAAACCCGTGCTTTACGATCATGCACGTGTATCCCAATATAGTGAATGCTCTGGTAAATTTTGCCCAAAAAATTTCATAGGAAGCGGCCACACTTCTACATTCACATATGTGAGTTTATCAAGATTACTCTTGTAGCTATGTACCCCACTTCACATAGAGTATAGAACTCATTAAGAGTTTAATAATTAACTCATCCTTCTCTATCGCGTCAGGACTTCATGCTTCTAATAATATAGAATCAGAAAAATAGCATGATTCATCTCATATCACTTCATGACTTGTTATTATCCATTGAACTTATTTCTTGGGATCTCTAGTCTATAAGTTGGGTTACCATCACGAGTGAATTTTCATTCTAAGGGCATCAATTCGATTCCTTTCAAGGTTTTGAAAACCTTCTCTTTCGGTAATCCTTTCATCAAATGATCAGCCAAATTTTCATCAGAACGTACATGATCCATTCTTATAACTCATGTAGAAAGAAATTATCTAACAATATTATGCTTACGACGTATCTGTCATCTCTTTCCGTTATAATAAAAATTCTGAATCTTAGCAATAGCCGCGGTACTATCGTAGTGGATCAAGACAGTTGGTATCGATCTTTCCCATAAAAGGATCTCAGCTAACAAACTTCTTAACCAACCTATTTCTTCACTAGTAGTAGCTAGTGCTATCATTTCAGACTCCATCCTAGATTGAGCCAATATTGTCTATTTCTTAGACTTCCAAAAAACAACTCCACCAACTATGCTAAATATATAGCCGCTAGTTGCTTTGGATTCTTTTCATAAAGTGTTCCAATCAGTATCGTTGTATCCTTCTAGAATACCAGGAAATTTGTTATAATATAATCCAAGGTTCATAGTTCTCTTAAGGTATCTCATGACTCTTTCAATATCATTCTAATGCTCTATACTAGGTATATTGGTAAACCTACGTAGTATTCCCATAACATAACGTAAGCTACCAATGATGCTCGCATACTCAGTTTGTCTAACACCATCTCTGATGTTCTTGAACAACTTTACACTAGGATCATAAGGAGTACATATAGGTTTTCAGTTAAAGTAATTATATTTCTTTAAGATTTTCTCAATGTAATGAGATTGATATAGAGAAAGTCCCTTTTCAAACCCAGTAATCTTTATACCAAGGATTACACTCGCTTCTTCAAGATCTTTAATATCAAAGTTAGCACATAACAAAGTTTTCACATTATTCACAACATGAATATTTGACCCAAAAATAAGCATCTCATCCATATATAACATATAATAGTGTAAATATCATTTTTTGATTTATAATAAATGCATTTGTCACTTTCATTTATTTTGAATTCATATGAGATAACTAGATTATCAAATTTTTCATGTCATTGCTTAGGTGTTTATTTTAGACCATAAAGAGATTTATCTAGTTTAAAAACTTTATTTTCTTGACGAGGGACAATAAACCTTCAAGTTGGTCCATATAAATTTCTTCTTCTAAGTCACCATTTAAGAAAGCAATTTTGACATCCATTTGATGCACTAATAAGTATGGAAGTTATTCGTGTGACTGGTGAAAATGTATCAAAGAAATCCACATTTTCCCTTTTGCCTATACCCTTTTACTACAAGACGAGCTTTGTACTTTTCAATAGTACCATTGAGTTTTAATTTCTTCTTTAGTATCCATTTACATCCTATGGTTTTGCAACTAGGAGGTAAGTAAACTAAATGCCAAATTCTATTATACTCAAAAGAGTGCATTTAATCATTTATGGCTTCTTTCCATAAGTTGGCTTGTAAAGAAAATAATGTTTCTTTAAGAGTTTGGGGATCTTCCTCTTAGGTATAAGCATAAAAATCAGACCCAAAATCCTTAAAGGTTCGAGCTTGTTTACTTATCCTAATTTCATTGTTTAATTCCTCATTTTGTTCACTAATTCTAGTTATGATCCATTAATTGTGAAATTAGAATATAATTTGACATCGAATTTTGGACCATGTGTAAGACATTCTAAACTTTTTGTTATTTTATGATTGGGTTTGTTGAGTTCAACTTGAATCTATGCATACAAAAACATGAAATGTGTTTAATTTTTTTAAAAAGATTTCATAGAAGTACTAATGAATTCTTGTATGTGACACTTACATAGTTACAAAAAAATTTAATAAGCTCTCACTTATGTTCATCACACAACCATTTTTCTCCTTTTTTTTATTAAGAGGATCGATCTTCATTAATTTTAAATGCATTATGTAATGTTATTAAAGATATATCAATTAGATATCATTAATAGTTAAATAGAAAATAATTTTATTTTAAATGAAAAGGTTGAACTTGCCATCACTTACTCTATGTATAGTTGTGTCTCATTATTATTTACCAAAATGATTCGGTGTGCTTTTTCCCATCGAATGAGATCAATAAACAATTTCTTACTTTCACTAAGCATAGGATTACCTACTTGGATCATGTGACGCTCTAAGAACAACTTATGCGTAGGATTCCTAATTTTAGTGCAACCACTAAAGTATTCAGAACAAAACTCAATGACCTCTTCAACAATGTAATGTTCCATCATGCATCCTTCAGGTTAATTTCTATTATTTACATATCCTTTAAGGACTTTTATGTATCTCTCAAAAGGATACATCCACCTTAAGTAAGTAGGACCACACAATTGAACCTCCCGAAATAATTGAACACATAAGTTAATCATTATATCGAAGAAATAAGGAGGAAAATATTTTCCAATTAGACAAATTCTCTACAACATCTTTCTATAAAGAATTTAACTCGCCAATTGATATAGATTTCTTACATATTGTATTGAAGAATGAACAAAGATAGATTATTGATGATCGAACATGTTTTGGAAGAATTGATCTAATAGAAACTGGTACTAACTATTGCATTAATATATGACAGTCATGTGATTTCAATCCATAAAGTTTCTTATTAATGATAGACACAAAATTTCTTAAGTTGGACGAGTAACTATTAGGAACTTTCACACCTGTCAAAAATTTACAAAACACATCCTTCTCTTTTATTGACATTGTATATGATGTTAGTGGTAAGTATGTTCGATTCTTATCATTTTCCACCCTTGGTGCCAATTCAGGTCGTATACCTAGTTTCTTTAAATCCAGTTTTACTTTAATTTCATCCTTCATTTTTTAAGGAATATTAAGTAATGTACAAATCAAGCTCTCACATACATTTTCTCAATGTGCATGACATCTAAAATGTAACGAATGTGTAGGTCTTTACAATTATATAATTTCCAAAATATTAATTTTTTATTCTAACAACCATGATTTACTGATTCAATAACATTTTCATTTTCACCTCTTTTATTAGTTGACCTTTTTCTTTTCCCTCCATTAGTGAGTATTCTTTTTTCATCTTTCCATATCGTTTGAATATCATACCATTCAATTGCCTTAATATATCAACACCTCGCAAAGGTCGGGGTGTAGGATCATGATCTTCTTCACCATCGAACAGTTTCTTTTGGTATCTAAACTTGTGTCTAGATGGCAAAAATCTTCTATGTCTTCTATACGACATCTTTTGTTTGTGAACAAGATAAGTTGCAGAAGTGTCATCACTACATATAGAGCATCCCATATAACCTTTTATTGCATGTCTTAATAAGTTCCTATAGGTAGAAAACTCATTAATTATCCATAAAAGAACCCCCTCAAGTTAAGTGTTTTTCTTTATATGAATCATAAACATATACACCATCATTCCATAACATCTTTAAATCATCAATCAAAGGCTGAAAATATACGTCAATATTAACACCGAGTTGTTTCGGTCCTGAGATAAATAATGTTAACATTATGAATTTTGTTTTCATACACAACTAAGGAGGAAGATTGTATGTTATCATAATTATTGGCCAATAGATATATCTACTACTAAGGGAATTGTGTGGATTAATTCCATCAGCAACAATGGAAAGACAAAGATTGTGTAGATTAGATGCAAATTGAGGGGATAAATTATCTACTACTTTCCAATTTAGAGAATCAAAAGGATGACGTAACACCCCATCATCAGATCGATTATCTGAATGCCAAGTCAACATCTTTGATGTCTCTTTACTTTTAAACAACCTTTGAAAGAAAGGAATCGGAGGAAAGTACCAAAGAACCTTTGTGGGCACGCCTTTCTTATGTATTGTCTCATTTGTAGCATGCTTCCATCTCGATTCTTTACACATCGAACAATCATCTAATGTCTCATGTTCTTTTCTATAAAGAATGTAATCATTTGGACAAGCATGAACCTTATGATATTACATGCCAAATCGACTAAGAGATTTCTTCACTTCATACATTGAAGATGGCAATTCAATACCCTCAGGAAACATAGCACTCAATACATATAGTAATTTTGTGAATCCCTTGTCAAAAAAACCATTTTTTGCTTTCACATTATACAAATGAACAAATCCTGACATTTTAATGTATTTCTTGCATTTTAGATACAACAGTTTTTTGGCATCTTCTAGAAGTTTTTTAAAGGTTTCGGGATCATCCTCATGTAGTTCATCTTCAACACCATGAACCTATTTTTTGTCTATACATTATGATAAGATGTATATAATCCACTCACATTCTTATTTATCTCTTCCCCATGAGTATTATCAATATTTTCTTCATGGTAATACCAAACATTTATAACTAAAAAAAATACTACTACAGATAGGGTGATACTTAACCTTGTTAATATCATGAAATCACTCATTTTTACTTTTAACACATGTGCATCGAACTATACTAATTTCATTATTACTATTTTTACAAGTAAATTCCAAGAAACTTTCAACTCCAAAAATGTAATCTTGCCCAATTTTACACTTTTACATCAAAATTTATCCATTTTCTATTAATGACATTAAGCATAATAAATATGTATCAACCAATATATTTCAAATATTATTATATATGAATTTCTTAATTATTAGAATATCTATCAAAATATCATATAAAAATAATTATATAAAAACTAAACATAACAAATATATACACATAAATATAATTATATGAGATTGATTGTAATTACTAGTAATAATATGAAACATCATTTGAGTTGATTTCAAATTTAAGATATATAAAACAAAATTTATATAACAATTTTATGATGATTAATATTTTTTTAAATAACTATACTACTTCAAACCTAAATGTTTAATGGGCATCATATTGTTGAATCATGTCTTTCTCATTTCATATTAACAAAAATAAATAAATTAAAAACTAACCTTAAATCACAGTCATAAATATATAAATTTATTTCATTACGAAAATTTATAAACCTACATAATAAAAATAATAACATACATATAATACAAAACCTACATAATACAAAAATTTATACACATAAATAATAACACATAATATACAAAAAAAAATAAAGAAATATGAATAATAAGTGTGTAGGATTAATAGAAATACTTACAAGAATAAATGAAATGACAAAATGGAGGAAATGAAGAAAAAAAGGTGTTTTGTAACTGAAAAAATAGGTATAAATTTTTTAAGTATTTTGCTCAAAAAATAGGGAATCTAGAAAAAAATTTGGAGAGGAAGAAAAACCCACTAAACGATGCTGGAATTGGTGGTTGTAAATGGTCGGAAAATGAGAAAGAGTGGAGGAGGAGTGTCAGTCGGTTTTAGGTTTTTGAGAGTGTTTACATGCAACGCTGGAACATTGTTCTGTCTAATGAGGAAGAAAGAAGAGAAAAGAAAATTTTACATGTGTGTAGCATCGGTTGACATGTTGATCCAATGTTATACGTAGAATGTAGCGTCGATTCTTCGTGTCAACCGACACTATACATGGATAGCGTCAGTTGATACGTAGGATCGACACTACATCTTATGTGTAGTGTCGGTTCAACACTTCAACTGATGCTACAATCTATGTGTTTTAAGTTGATTTTTCAACGAATCGATTTTAAATTCATTATAATTCAGTTTTATCCAAAAAACAACTTTAAATCTCAACTTAAATACCACATTTTATAGTAATGTGTGTTAGAGTTGGGCGTTATAGTGATTTTGAAAATATGTTTTTTATTTAAATAAAAGTGTAATTTAAAAAATAAATTACATATGCCAAATAAATAAGTTAATAAATACGTTGGTTAGTATATTAATGAGTATTATTAATATTGTTTTTAGTTTAATAGATACAGCGAGATAAGAGGAAAATAGTAAAATTTAATAATATAAAAGAAACCTAGTTAAAAGAGGCAATTTTGTTAAAACATTGCAAGAAATCCAAACACTTATATCACTGTATCAGTCCAAGTAAACAAGAAAGACATCACCATTTCAGCAACTACAACATATTATAGAGAATAAGCAGATGAAAAAAAGAAATAAAACAAACTGAAAACAAGTGAATGAATACCATATGCTGCAATTTATATAAAAACTCTAATTATCATTTCCATCGTCATAATTCATGGCTGCAATCACAAAAGTCAAATACCAAAGAAGCAACTCCACTATAAAACTTAAGAGAGAAAACTATTGGAAATATGGGGTGGAAAAACAAGAAATGTACATGAAATATAAATTAGAAAGATGAAAGTTACATATTTTAAATAAATTGTAAAATATAAATGAAAGAAAAGAAATAAAAATTAAGAAAAGATCGAGTCATGTATTACATAATTTTTTTAAGATAATTTTTTCCATGTGTGTTTGAGAACAAAGAAAAAGTACATCATAATATAAAACGATCAATATTAATATTTGAACACCACTAAATATTGTTATGACAGATTGTTTTGTACTCCTTCTCTATTACACTAAACTTAATTAGTTCTAGATTCAATTTTTTTTGAAGTAAATAAGAGTTTGGTGCATGAAATTTATGAGAATAGTTGTTGTAATTTTTGTGTTTTTCTCTCGGTTACAGAGTCAAAATATAACTATTGAAGCTATTGCAACAAATGCTAATGATAGCCACTGTAACTCTTCAATAGTTACAGAAAGTTAGAGTGATTTTATGTTATGAAGAAAAATAAATTTCGTTATGCAAGGTTCATTAAAATTAGACGATATTTGTTGTCCGTGGGATGTACGGGTACATGATTAAAGTTATGAATTTTTGGGATAAACATCCAAGGATATACACCCGTAAGTGTGCACACAAATAGAGAGCATTTTTGCTATACTAACTTATTATTTTTAGGAAAGAAAATACTATTTAAAGCCTTTAATGTGTTAGTTATTCATTGTGTAAACAACCACATTTTCTCTTCTTAATAAGTAAATTTTGAGACTCAATTTCTCGTTTATTTTAATATTATTTTAAGCATGTAAATATATAATTTAGACGACTTTAATAAGGAGAACTCAAACAAATAATGACCATACACTTATACCAAATGAGTCTCACTTAAAATAATACCTCATCATATCACCATGGATTAAAAACCCATTTTTTCAATAAAAACAAGACCATGAGAAGACTTAAGGTCAATTTTAGCCTCTACCAACTTAAAATCAATTCTAGGTCAATTTTTAAATTTTACTTTAAACACCAATTTACTTGCCCTGCCCTTATTGTAATTTGAGGGGAAATTTGCCTTCAAAGAAAAACTCAAATGATTCTTACAACATTAGGATCAACTAGATTTACAATGGGATAGACAACATCAAGATTGCTGGAGTGTTAGTGTGTGGTCATAATAAAAGTTAGAGAGGTAGAAAGTAGAAAGAAAGATATACAATATTTGCTAATGATAAAATTAAAGATAACAAGATATGAAATGATAACTAAATTTTATTATTATTATTATGATAAAATGAGTAATTATATCATCATTAATATTATAATAAATATATATGAAATTATTAGATGAAATTACTATTAATAAAATATAATTTTGATTAAATAATATTTTGTGTTTTAAATCTATAATTTAAAATAAATAAGAGTAAATGTTATTCTTATATTATTACACGAATCAAAAAATCATTTGACTAATTTAATAACATTGTACTCCGATTTTTTTATCCAACTTAAAAAATCGTAATTTAAAAAAGAAGAAGAAAATGTTAGGATTCTGTGCTATATATAAGCTATGAGAAAACCCTAAGCCGAGCGCGAGAGATTGAGCACTATATTTGCTTCCGCTTTTGCTGTTCCGAATTGTGAGCCATGGCTACCGTAACCAATGCCGCCTCTTCCCGTCAGCTTTCTCAGAAGGAGGCTGACATTCAGATGATGTTGGCCGCCGAAGTCCACCTGGGCACCAAAAACTGTGACTACCAAATGGAACGATATGTTTTCAAGCGCCGCAACGATGGTAATTTCTCTGTTTTGTTATCTCTCGCTTGGATGCACCATACACCTTTCACTTTTATATTGTTTGATTTTATTATTACGCGGAAAAAAATTCATTTGCTTAAACTCCGTTTTTGGCTTTAATTACTAGCTATTTGCGACTCTGGACAGTGATAGTACTTGTTTTGATTTAGCATCTGATTTTGATTCACCTTTGTATTTATTGGACATCGTTTTGATAAGATCCCCTCCTTGTATCTCGTCCTAGTTTTTTGGTTTATATTGTTTGGAAGATTATGTATTATTGGTATTCTTCTAGTTTCATACCTTTTGAATCACGTTACTCTGCTTTGCATTGGAAGTAGTTTTTTTTAGCATTAATGTGGATATTTACTCGTCTTCAACAACGATTGAGTTTTATTTCGTTAATGTGATGAAGTCTGCTTCTTATAGGAAGAAAAACGCTAGAATCTGATTCCAACTTAATGAAAAGTGGTAATTTGGTCTTCTAGGAATTTACATTATCAACCTTGGGAAAACCTGGGAAAAGCTTCTTCTAGCAGCCAGAGTTATTGTTGCCATTGAAAACCCACAGGATATCATTGTCCAATCCGCAAGACCATATGGACAAAGGGCTGTCCTTAAGTTTGCCCAATATACTGGTGCTCATGCTATTGCTGGGAGGCACACTCCTGGTACCTTCACTAACCAGCTTCAGACTTCTTTCAATGAGCCTCGTCTCCTCATTCTTACCGATCCAAGAACTGATCATCAGGTGAAGTATCACCTTTTTGTCAACTGTTTGCCTCAAAGTAAATGTATAGCTATATTTAGTTAATTACTTAACTGTACTTCTAAAGCATGGCTTTTTATCTGACTATTGTAATTCATTGCAGCCAATCAAAGAAGCTGCTCTTGGGAACATACCAACAATTGCTTTTTGTGATACTGATTCTCCAATGAGGTATGTTGATATTGGTATACCTTCCAATAACAAGGGGAAGCATAGTATTGGATGTCTCTTCTGGCTGTTGGCAAGAATGGTTCTACAGATGCGTGGTACTATTCGTGTTGGGCACAAGTGGGATGTCATGGTTAGTGCTGAATACTGATAGTTATTAAATTTGATAATTTTTTATCCACGCTTGCTATATATGTTTGAACACTTAATTGGTAATCCTGAATACATATAGAAATTGGATTAAACGTGTATTAATTATTCAATGTCTAATGTTCTTATTATGTGCAGGTCGATTTGTTCTTCTACAGAGAACCTGAAGAGGCTAAAGAACAGGAGGAAGAGGAAGCCGTTATCCCTGCAGATTATGGTATTGCAGATTATGGTGCTTCTGCTATTGGTGGCCTTTCTACTGATCAGTGGCCTAGCCAAATAGCTGATTCTGCATGGCCCACTGAAGCTGTCCAACCTATTCCAGCTGTTGCTGGTGTCGGCTGGACTGCTGAAGCAGGTCTGATCACTGTCCTTTTATTTCATTAATGTAGACTTGTGTTGATATTGGTTTTTCGAGCTAGGCTCTGCCTTACATACTTATTATGCAATGTATGTGTTGTCTGGTTCTCACAATGCTGCTTGTTCAAGCTTTTCTAATCTTCTATCCTTTCATGCACCTGCAGTTCCTCTAGCTGCAGAAGGTTGGGATGCTGCAATTCCACCTCCTCAGATACCCACAGCAGGAATTGAAGGTGCTGCCCCTGCTACTGGCTGGGATTAAGTGATGACAGTAAGGGCGATTGACATGATGTTTGATGATGACTGTTAGATTTGTGTTTGTTTAAAGAACTTGTTTCTGGCACAGTAGTGTTTAGATAGTGAGATTTGTAGATTTTTTTATGCGTTATACTTTTGTTGGCTGCTACATGAATTCATATAATATACAGATATTCCAATCCTAGCAAATTTTGCTCGAATTGGTTATGAACCTCATTTTAGTTCTTTATGAGCAAGATAGATGCCTTCAAAAGGTTTTTTGGATTACCTCATGTACATTTTAATTATCTTCTAATGTTAAACGCCCAGTGTTGACGATGGTAGCTGTTAGTTATTGATGCATTTTACTTATTTAATTTCTTAATATTCGAGTACAATTTACTAGGGAAGCTGTTAGTTATTGATGCATTTTACTTATTTAATGTCTTAATATTCGAGTACAACTGTTAGCCTTTATCCCAACTCATGAACACCCACTTATTTTATACCTTTATCTTCCATATATGATTATGTCCATTAAAACGAACATTGTTCATAGAACTGGTGTTTTTTTAAGCACGATAATAAATACTTAAATGATAAAGAGAGGTTTTGAACACAAGTATTATATTATAAATAAGAAAAATATAAGAAAATTGAAAGATTAAACCCTATTAGATAAGAGGGTAGATAATTGAGAATGCGGGTTGGGAGATCAATATAACAGCAGTGACTTAGTCTTAAGAGCGGTACATTAGAGAAGTCTTGCAGATCTCTACTTAGGTAAAAGATGATATTAGATAGTTTTCAATGTACTAAAACGTCCTCACAAGTTAAGAAATTGACCAACAGTTTGGAGTCACTTGGCAAATGAAAATAGTGGTTTCATGGTTCATTTGTATGATCCCAAGTTGTCCCTCTTTCGAACCTGCACTCCAAGTGCCATCAATATTGATGGCAATACAGTTATTCGAAATACGTCTCCAAGGTAACGATAAATGTGGATGAAATGAATATACATAGCTGATACAACGTGAAAGCGGAGGAAATATAATTGTACCTAGATATGTAAACTGATAATACAAATAATAATTATTATAAATGAATTTTTTTTAGTTATGGATTTAATTAACAAGAAAGATAAATAAATAATTAATAAAAATAAGTCAAATTAAAATTTAATAGATGGTTAGATATGTAATTGCACATAAATAAAATAATCCAAAAATAAAAATGAATACGTAATATTTTTAAATGAAAAGAATATAAGTAATAAAAATGAATTAAGAGAAAAACTAATAATCTATCACATCACCTAAATATACACTCTGAAAATAAAGTTAAATTATAAAGAAATTATTTAAAGTACCCTTGAGATAATTGATAAATGCTTAAAAAGTACTAAAATTAACATTATTTAATGTACTTTAATTGATTAAATAGATTTATATTTGTATGATTTTATCATATTTTTATATAAATTTATTTTTTTCGAAATCACAGGTATTTTTTATTATTTTTCAAGTATTTTAGTTTAAAATTAACTTAAAAACTCAAAGAAAAAAAAATACTAGAGGTAATAAATCACAAATTTATGGAGAAAATAAATGAGTAAAAGTTAAAAAGATGAAAAAATTGAATAAAAAGGCCAAAAGCGTGCGTGTAGCCACCCAACCGTGTCGAGAAACACACCAGCGCCCACACAATGTCGATCATCCGCGCGTGCCTGTACACTCCTAGTCGTGTCCTGCACGAGCTAGCTACCTATTTGTTGAGATTTTCGCACCCTATACGCACGACAACCTGTCTAAAAGCGTCGAAATTCAAATTTGGAAATATTTTTCCCTTTTTTTGGCATTTTTCTCATCTATAAAAAGACCCTCTTCCCCATTCCAAAACACAAAATTTTTTGAGCACTTTCTCTCTCTAGAAAGTTTTCATTTTTTAGTTTTTAGTTTTTAAGTTCTTCTCTTTTTGAGAAGAACTAGTTATGTTTTTATAAATTTTTAGTTTTTGATTTAATAACAGATATGCAAATCCGTTTGGAGGTTTTCCAATAATAGAATTAGCATCAAATGTTTGTAAAGATTCTATTAAGGTATAATTTTAATGGATTCTTTACATTTATCTTTTTATATTTTATTCTTATTTATTATATTTAATTTGTCTGTTATTAAATTTAACAAGACTGCTTGTTTGTAAATATGATATAATTATAACGTTGTTATGCTTGCGAAATATTAAATAGGTAAAATATTTCCATAAAATAAATTGATTTTGTTTTTATTCAAGATTTTATATTAAGGATGTTAGAGAAAAATACATTATTTTTCATTACAAACTTAAATTTGAAAATTAGATTTTAAGGTTTAATTATTCGGTCTAATTTAGAGTACTATTCTTTTATTTGTTCGTACAATCGCCTGATAGTTAGAATGAAACTCTATTTCAATTTTTTTTTTTATAAAAACTATTATTCGAAAATATATTGACGACGTATTTTCAATATTGGTTTTACCTTGAATAAAGTCTAATTATTTTACTCTACTTAAAGTTGTGATTAGTTGATTTGCTATTTTCTTAGAAATAAGTCTAAAATTTAATATTTAATTAATTAATAGCCTAAGGATATTAGTTAGTTAATATTAAACAAAAAATTTGGGCCCCATCTAAGGACACTTTAATACTAAAAAGATAATCAATAAATATTAATTTATATCTTTAATAACCTAAATAATATGAGCAAACATAATTAACTTAATTATTATATCCTTAAATACTCTACTGTTATGAATGATAAAATTTGCATTATTTTTTATTGAATCTATATCTATGTTTATGTTTATGTTTATTTTTATGTTATTAGATTAGGAAATAAACAAACCAAAATATCCTGACAGGATGTTTAGGATTTAATTTCGTTTTTAAGATTTTGAATAATAAATTAAAAACCACACATATTACTCCTTAGATCGACTTTGGTAGTATACTTATCATTTTCTATAAAATGATTCGTGCACTTGCTAGTTTTAAAAATTATAAAACAAAAAGAGTATTTCGCAAGATCGGTATTTGTAATGCCGATCTTGCAATTGATCATCAATAATGCTCTCAATTAATCTACTTACAAATTGGTGCTTACTTTCACCGTCTCTACAAGAAAGTTGTTCAGATTCTAACCAATGTTCCGATAAACTTGAGCAACACAAGCACCTAAAAAGTTAACATAATAACACAAGTGCAAAATGTGTTCTATAGCATATTCAAAAATGAATAACCCTAACTAGAAGATTTAAGAATATATAGTAGTTAGTTTTAAATCATCTAGCAAAGGATCAATAAAGAGAGTTACTTAATAGTTAAATAATCAAATAAAAGAATTATGAATTACACACACAATTATTTAACCAAATCATTCAAGAACATAATAAGAAAAAAGCTAAATGAACATATAATCAAAATATCATAAATTAAATAGGCTTAATAACCAATTAAATACAACCACCGATGTTTAACAAATTAATTAAAGAAAGAAACATAAACAAATATGATCTTTTTTGCAAATATTTTTAGAGAGAAAGCACAAAAACAATTAAAAAATTATAATGATTGTGGTAGACGAAAACAAGAGACATTAGATTGTTGAAATAGTAAATATTGAAACCTTAATGCTAGGTTAAAGTCCAATTACAAATACGTTTAGCTCGAGTAAACAATTAAGTTAAAGTTGAAGCCCTCGTCGCTCAATCAATCTAGATCAAGCTCGATCGATCGAAACCTTTTCAATTGATCCAGGCAACAATTAATAAAAACCCTAGACTAGGTAGATTGATCCAGTCCTTGATCGATCGAATCCAAAACTTCGATCGATCTATCCCATATTATTTTATGTGTAATATGAAATCTAACATGTATAAGAATAGAAGTATATCTAAGATGTGTTCATTTAATGCTCGATAGTTTCTTTGACTTGATAAGTGATCTTGAATTATGCATTTATAAACTAAATTACACTTAAATATTTTGTTCACGGATATTATTAACACTCATAAACCTTACATTCTATGCCTTTGACATATTCGTGTGACAAAACATCTCATCTTATATCATGCTCATAGAAAAAATAAATTTTACATAACGAAACTATCTTATGTTCTAGTGAAATCATCTTCTCTTGAATCTTAACACCACATATGTACAATGAAAAACAAAAACACAAATAAGCACTTAGCTTGTCCCGAAAGACTTATCGTTTATTAGTTCAGTGTATATAATATCATAAAAACAAAGAACCAAACATAAGTGATGAGTAACAGTGAATATAAAATTTAAGTATTGATGCCCCAATATGACATATTCAAAGAATATAACACTTTAGGTGTTCTCCCCTATATGCAATCTCTCCCATTAAATAATATTTCTCCCATTGTGTACCCCACATGTGTATTTTCTTTCCCTTTTTGTCATACATAATGTAACATTGAAGCTTAGATTCAATATGAGCAAGATAAGATGTATGTAATGAAAAAACTTCTCACTAAATTCTAAAATAAAGTAGAAGAAAATAAAAATTTATAAAATCTAATATATATAAAATTTTATTTGTTCTTGAGGATAATAGACTTATTCAAACATGAATATAGCAAAACACTCAATTGATGATAGTAATTGTTTTCAAGTATATACAAGACACACAAACATACTAACATATACATTGACATATCTACAATCACCCAAAAGTAAGATACATATTTGAACTATAAAAGTATGTCAATTTATTTACTTATGATCAGTCAGGAAATATTCAAAAGAAAAAGTATCACTTATCATGAAAAACTGCAATTGAATTCTTACTTTCAAAAAATAAAATTATCTATCAAGAGAGAACTTAAAATTTTTATTATAACCAAGTGTCTCTATATAATAAAATTTTAGAAAGTGAAAGACCAAGCTTAAATACAGTTTTGCATTCAAGGGTAGCTCAAGTCCTATAATCTTACAGTATCAATTATAAACTTTAAGCATTACATACTTATGTGTCCAATGACTGTGTGAGTAAGTTCATGTCATCGTTAAAATAGGTCTAGAACTAAAGAAACATTAATAAAAATAAAAATAAAAATAAAAAAACTAACAAACTAAAGATGCGTATTTAGGATTAATTAAGCACTCAAACAAAGATGTCTAGGTGAACATTAAACGACAGTCAAGTGATTGAAAAGAGACAATCTTTCTTAACCCAAACTTTCTTGAATTTTGGTTTCTTTATATCTGTGGGTTAGAAATCAACTGCCTTAGTTGCCATTGACTTGTTCTTAGACTTATATTTAGATTTTACAATTATCCTAAATGATGATACGACATGCATGGTAGGATGGTGATAATTATTCATAGAATTAAATTTTTTTAAATTCACTTGCCTCTTTGAACCAACAACTTCATGCTTTCTAGTAGAATTTTTGAACATGTTACTATATTTTTCATTCATTGTAGAATATGATACAACATGCATAGATGTATGATGATAGTGAGTCCTATTATTAGAAGCATGAAAATAAATATTATGAGCATTCATCAAAAATATACACTTAGGCCTAATATGACATTTCCTATCACAGTAATGATATACGTGCACAAACTTAATATTTTTTTTCAATCATAGGTGCAATGGTTCTTTGTGTATAAACAATAACTCTAGGAGTAGAGTTAGAAATCCTTATATATATGGTTTTTAATGTTGAATGTGTGGATTTATCATCCTTAAAACCAATGCCACGTGTATCATGTGAAGAAGGGTTAGAAGAATTTACAAACTGAGTTGTTTTTGAAGATGATAGCGTAGAATCCTCATCCACGTAGCCTATCCCTTTCTTGCCTCCAAAAGGTTTTCCATAGTTAAGAACTTTGTTTAGATTTTCAGCTCCAATGGTCAACTTCCTTGTGAATTCCTTTGATTCTTCAAGTTTCTGCACAATATTCTTGTTTTCTTATTTAAGGTTTGCAAGACTTGAATTCAAAACATTAGCACGTTAAGACAGTTCAATTTTTTATTTTTCTATAATTGAGGAATTTATTTCAAAGGATTTAAGTTCATCATTTAGTTTAATTACGTCTACTTGTAACTTATCCTTTTGTCTATTACTACCAATTAACTATATAAATAATTCATGAAGATTATTTGCATGAAATTTATTGAGTAGGAATTTAGAATCACTTTCCTCGTAATTTGAATCAATATTAGACTTACTGAAGTATCCACCAGTAGTGGTAGTAAATACCAAGTAGTTGGTGCCACAATTTTCTAAGTTATTAGGATTATCCTTATCACTTTCTGAGTCTCTAAGGATAGCATTAAAAGACCTTTAAGTTCTTTTCTTTTTGTTAGCATACTCAACTACAATATGACAAATCCCATTGCATTCAAAGCATCTAGGTCCAGTGGGTTTAGTTTTCTTATCTTTGGAACTCATATGTTTGAGTTCTCTTGGATTATGATCCCTTGAACATCTTGGTTGCCAGTTATTCTGTGAATTATTATGGTAAAATATTTTCTTAATTATTTTGGCTTAGAGTTTCAATTCTTCATCATCCTCATCATTATCATTATCTCCATCATCAATCATGGTTGTTTTGAAAGCAATGCCTTTGTTATTTTGAGGTGTTTGGAAACTCATCTCAAAGGTTTGAAATGAGCCAATGAGTTCCTCAATTTTAATGATGTCTACATCCTTACTTTCATTAATGGTAGTGACCTTTGCATGGAAGCGAAACAGAGAATCTTTCAAACTATCTTAAAATCATCAATTTTCTCTCCAAGATTGACAAAGATGTTAATAATATCACATACTTTAACATAAAATTCAGAATATGTCTCATATTCTTTTATCCTAAGGTTTTTAAATTAAGTACCAAGCCTGCAAAGTTTAGTTCATTTAACTTGCACGGTGCCCTCATGGGAAACCTCTAAAATATCACAAGCATGCTTAGTAGTAATAACATTAAAGATGTGATGGAACTCATCAGCAGACACAACACTAAAGATAACATTAATACCTTTTGTTTCCAATTACTAGCAATTTTATCTTTACTATTCCATTCATTCATAGGTTTAAGAGTGATAATATTATCTTTGGTAACCGTAGGTGGTTCTCAACCATAAATAATAGAGTTCTAGACACTATTATCTATAAAACGTAGAAAGGTTCTCATACGAGCCTTCCAATATGGATTGTTAGACCCATAAAAGAAAAGAACATGTGTTATAGATAAACCCTCTCTTAAATGATCCATAATAAGGACCTAGGCAAGAACTAGGTATATCTAGTTACTCGTTCTAATATCAATTGAATTTTTTTTATTTATGTTTCTAATTAACTAGAGGGAGAAAATGGATAATTAATAAAAATATGTCAAATTAAAATTTCATATACGATTAGACATGCAATCACGTGTAAATAAAATAATATGAAAAATAAAGATTAACACACGATATTTTTAGGGGAAAACAACTTAGGTCACAACAATCACTTAAGATGAAAACCACTGGTTCATCGAACCAACTAATTATCCACTATAAAAATAATGTTCAACTACAAGGTTAAGACTTAAACTACCATCCAAGATACTCTCAATTAATCTACTTACAAACTGTTGCTTTCATTCACAATCTCCACAAGAAAGTTACTCAGATCCAAACCAACATTTCAATAAACTCAAGTCACACAAGTAATCGAACTCGTTCAATGAGTACCTAAAAAGTTAGCATAATAACGCAAGTGAAAATTGTGTTGTAGAGCATATTAAATAATAAATAAACCTAACTAAAAGGTTCAAGTAGATTAAGCATAGTTTCAATAAAGATAGCTACTTTAAAATTAAATAATCAAATCAAATAATTATAAATTACACACACAATTAGTTGATCCAAGCATTCAAGAACATAATAAAGAAGAAATTAAATGAACATATAATCAAAATATTATAAATTAAATAGACTTATTAATCAATCAAACACAATCATCAATGTTTGACAAATTAATTAACAAAAGAAGCCTAAACAAATATGATATTGTTTTTACAAAACATTATGAGATAAAGTGAGCATAAAAATAATTAACAACTTATAATGAATGTGGTTGGAGAAAATAAGAGGCATTATGTTTTTTAAATAGTATATATTGAAGCCATAATATTAGGTTAAAGTCTAATTACAAATTTCCCATTAAATAATTTATAGAGCAATAAATAATGGGAGAAATATGGTAATTGAAAAGTTTGACTAGAGTAAACAATTAGATTAAACTTAAAGCCCTCATCACTTAATCGATCTAGACTAAGCTTGATCGATCGATCTAGTCCTCAATAGACAGAATTCAAACCTTCGATCAATCTACCTTAAATTAAAATTAATTTCGAAAGGACTTAAAATCATAAAAGATATGTTTAGATGCATGGATTGGCTTGACGGTCCAAGCCTAGAAGACATCCCGATCTTATAAGACAACTTGAAAAACCTTTGTATTTATGGGGTCGACCACCAGTCCGAGGTGAGGGGTGGTCGACCCTAGTTTATGAATGTATTTGTTTTACCCTTTTTATCCTTCCTGACACACTTACATGTGTCTACCCTATGTAATCGAAACCTCTACATATAAAAATCTATATATACATCGACTCCCTGAGAGATCCACACATTCAAATAATTGCTCTGGCTTATCTCTAGTTTCTCTCATAGTAAATCATATCAATCCCAACATTTTGGTGCCCACCGTAGGGCTTAGATTCTTACATCGAGCTTAAAATTCTAACCCTGCATTTTCTAAGATATACTCCAAATTTTGAGAGAAATTCAAGAGACCAAATACGTGTTCCACCCACTAGTTACACCAAAAATCACAATCACCATGGTAGAAATGCGTGTTGAATGACGATTAAGATTAGCCAATGAGAAAGTAGTAACAATATAGGGCAACACCTCAACGACTCATAATTAGGTCCAAAAAAGGCTAACTTTTATCAAGAGATAGCTTATCAACTCCTTGAGTTAAGAAGAGAGCTCGAGAAGACCATGTCACTATGATCCCAGTCAGGTGGGGGCCCTCTAATGATTAAGTCACCAACCCTACTAATAGGAATAGACTAGAGTGCATCCTACCTGAGCCTAATTAGAGTGAACAGGAAGTTGAAGGGAACCCGATTTACATCTCGGGGAGACTTAGTGATGAGCAATGGATACAAGAAAGAAAAAATGGTAGGCATGATTTTAGGCATTGGAAAAGGCCAACAAAAAGCAAGACCAGACCTTAAGGGATGTCAATGAAAGACATGAGAAAGGCAAAACTTCCTATGATATAGATAGGGACTATAAGTAATTATATGTCTCTTCATTCTCTAATAAGATAAATAATGATGAACCACCATTCAAGTTCAATGCTCTGATTATTTTGGAACTAAGGACCTTGTAACACATGTACAACACTTCAAGACAGAAATCTCCCCTATAAGCCTTACATAGGGAAAGTGAGATGCCATGATGTGAAGTTGTTTGTTGCTATCCTCTATAAGGATGCACAAAATTGGTCTCGTAAAGAACTCTGACTTGTTCGTAGAGCTAACCAAAATAGTTCCTCATACTTTGGAGAAAGCATATGGGGAAGTGGCAAAATTTGTTAATCTTGAAAGAGAGTTGAGCTTGGTTTAAGGCCATTAAACCAACATGGAGATCGTGTTAGATAAGGAAAAAAAATGAGGATAAGTCCAGAGGTTGAAGAATAGAGGAACTTTTGGGAGGTCACTCTCTCCTTTCAGAGGAGTTCCCTTGAGAGTGGACCTGACCGAGGCTGTATTAAGGATGAATAATGAGCTAAATGTCAAATGGACCCCAAAAATGAAATTGCCCCTTAGAGATATATCTAAATAGTGTGCCTTCCACAAAGACATGAACCATGATACGAGACTATAGAGACCTCAAAAACAAATATAGGAGTTGTTAGCCATAGGATATTTGAAAGACCTTGAAGGAAGAAGTAGGGAAATAGGAGTCTGTGAGAATAGGTGAAAGGTGCCAAAGCGGACAACTTCACTGAATAGTGAAAGGGAACACCACAATGAGACCAACATTAGGAATACCATACCATACATGAAGGGTCTAGAATTAATAGGGTCTCGAAAAACTCACAAAAAAGGTTTTCTAGAGAACTACACAATGCCCTTCCATGTTCATTGATGAGTGCTCAAAAAGCACTAAAATTACCATGATTTTATGCACATTAATTGATTAAAAATATATATATTTATATGTTTTATCATATATTTATATAAATTTGTCTTTTTCGGAATCACGGGTATTTTTATTGTTTTTCAGGTATTTTGGCTTAAAAACGTAACTTAAAGACTCAAAGAGGAATACTAGAAGCAATACATCACAAATATATTAATAAATAAATGGGGAAAGATCAACAAATATGGAAAAATTGGACAAAATGGGTCAAAAAGGAGAAAATCGTGCCGCCATACCGCCCAGCCGCGCCGAGCCCCGCGCGTGCCAGCGCCCAGCCACGCACGCCCCTGCCCATTTCGCCCCATTTTTTGTGTGCAGTCGCCCCCACGTCATGCGATGTCATCAAATGACGTCAGCAATCACCACTCCGTGTTTTCACAATTTTTTAACATTTTCCCCTACTTTTTCTCTCCATCATCACCTATAAATACCCCCTTCTCTTCACTTCTAAACACACCACAAAACCATTCTTCTTTTTTCTTTCTTTCTCTCATTTCTTAGTTTTTAAGCTTTTCTTAGTTTCTTTCTTAGTTTTTAAGCTTTTCTTAGTTTCTTTCTTAGTTTTTAGTTAAATTCTGTTAGTTTTAGAGTTCTTCTCTTTTTGAGAAGAACTAGTTATGTTTTTTGTAATTTATTAGCTTTTTGATTCAATAAATGGGAGTGCAAATTCCGCTTGGAGGTTTTCCAGCTACGGGAATAGCATCGAAGTTCTGTAAGGATTTTATTTTCTTTGCAGTTATTTTTTATGCTTTATTCTTACATGTTATATTTAATTTGTCTGTGATTAAATTTAACTCTGCTGGCTGTTTGTAAACATGATATAATAATAACGTTGTTATGCTTGCGAAATATTAAATAGGTGAAAATTTCTAAAATGAATTGATTTTATTTTTATTCAAGATTTTATATTAAGAATAGTTAGAGAGAAATATATTATTTTTCATTACAAACTTAAATCTGAAAATTAGATTTTAAGGTTTAGTTATCCGGTCTAATTTAGAGTAGTGCTCTTTTATTTGTCGGTACAATCGCCCGATAGTTAGAGTGAAACTCTATTTCAATTTTTTTTATAAGAATTATTATGTGAAAATGTATTGACAACATGTTTTCAGTAGTGGTTTCAAAACTTGAAAGTTAGTACTCGGATAATTAAATTCTTATGTTTAATTTGGACACCTTGAATAAAGTTTAAACTGTCTAACCCCACCAAAGGTGGCATTTAAATGGTTCATTTTCAATCTCTTAGAAAAAAAAATTAATTTAATTAACCAAATTAGTTATCAACCCCACCCATAAGTGTTAATTGATTTGTTTAGTTAACAAAGAATATCTAACCCCACCAAAGGTGGTATTCATATAAAAAAGAGAGAATCAATAAAATATCAATTTATATCTTCAATAACCTAGATAATATGAGCAAGCATAATTAATTTAGTTATTATATCCATAAATACTCCACTATTATAAATGATAAAATTTTCATAAATATTTATTGAATCTGTATCTATGTTTATTTTTTATGTTATTAGATTATATTTTTTGAATCTGTATCTATGTTTATTTTTATGTTATTAGATTATATTTATTGAATCTGTATCTATGTTTATTTTTATGTTATTAGATTAGAAACACAAAAACCAAACTATTATGACAGGATGTTTAGGATTTAATTTCGTTTTTAAAATTTTGAATAATAAATTAAAAACCACATACATTCCTTCCTTAGATAGACCTTGGGAGTATACTTATCATTTTCTTCGAAATGATTCGTGCACTTGCGGGAGTTTTATAAATATAAAACCAAAGTATTGGCAAGAATCGGTGATGCTGGTTTTCGCTCATCATTCATACCTTGGAAAAATTAAGGCCATTACAAAGATAATTTTCATTGGGAAGAATGCGACCTTATCCCATCATGAAAACCCCTTAGTGATCACCTTGAGAGTAGGATCTTGTGATGTTTTTTAGATACTGATTGACACAAAAAGCTCTATAGATCTTTTAGTGGGATTCAATAGTAGCACTACCTATACGGTAGGAACTGTTAAGGTAGAGCTCCCTTTAGTGGGATTCAATAGTAGCACTACCTATACGGTAGGAACTGTGATGCTACCCATTATGAAAAAAGGACGATATTAATGACCAATTTCATAATTATTGATACCCTAGCTCATTACAACGCCATCTTGGGTAAACTATGGATACAAAAAATGAAGGCAGTCCTACCCACCTTCCATCAAGTAATCAAATTCCCAACTAACGAGAGCATATAGGAGATAACAAGGGACCAAGAGAAAGCTATAAGTTGCTACATCACCACAATGAAATGGGTCGTCTACAAGTAGCAATCAAAATAGGGTTTGGCGAGTTCTGTTAATTTAAATGAGGTGAGAGATTTGAAAATAAAAGGCAAAGGTCAGAACCATTCCTTAAAACTCAGTACGAATCTAACAATAGAGGTGGAGAAAAATTGTCGCAATTCCTCAAGACAAACTCAAACATCTTTGCATAGACCCTAACAAATATGCCTCGGATTGACCCAAAAGTCATAACACATAGCCTAAATCTCAATCCAAAGGCTAGACCTATTCAACAAAGAAAAAGAAAATTCTTGAGAGATAAAAATGAGGTGATCAAACATCAAGTTACCTCTCTTAGAGAGGAGAGGGTTATAAGGAAGGTCAGCTATCATCCATGGTTTTCAAATGTGGTAATGGTAAAAAAGGCATGTGGATTACCCCGTATGTGTGTAGCCTTTATAGACTTAAACGAGGCATGTCCCAAAGATCGTTTCTCCCTTCCAAGTATTGACCAACGGGTAGATGCTTCTGCCAGCTGTGGTTTGATAAGTTTCTTGGATGCATATTTCGGGTACCATCAGATCAAGATCATCCCGAAGATGAAGAAAAAACATATTTCATCACAAAAAAGACTTTTTACTATACCAGAATGCCATTCAGATTGAAAAACGCGGGTGCCACATATCAGTATCTCATCAACAAAATGTTTGTAGATCAATTGGGAAAAAACCTGGAGGTATACATGAACGATATGGTAGTAAATTCAGATAAACCCTCGAACCATATAAAAGACCTAGAAGAGGTATCTTTGGTTTTGCTATAGAAAAATTCTTATGGTATCTTGCATTTACCAGAGGGATTGGGGCCAACCTAGACAAGATACAAGTTTTAGTGAACATGAAGCCACCTACCAACCTGTAGGGGATCCAACAGTTGAATGGAAGAATAGTGGCACTAGATATATTCATCTTTAAATGCATGGATAAGTGTCTGCCATTCTTCAAGATGCTAAGAAAAAAACAAGCCAACTTTATGGGACGAGGATTGTAACAAGGCTTTCAAAGAAATCAAGAAATACTTAAGCAACCCTCATGTCTCGATCAACCCTCTCCCAAGAAAGACTTTATTTATCTATAGTCATGGCCCCCAGACTTGCAACACCATACTCTTAGCCAAAAGAGACAAGGTTCAACAGACCATCTACTACGTCAGTCAAATCTTGATAGTCACCCAAAGATGATACCCAATACTACTACAAAAGGTGGCATTTAAGTCAAGATTTAAAGTCGGTTTTATGTAAAAGCGACTTATAATGAAATTAAAATAGGTTGACGTGTTGAACCAACGCTACACACATGGATAGCGTTGGTTGACATTAAGACTGACGCTACATCCTACGTGTACTGTCAGTTCAACACATCAATCGACGCTACACGTAATATTTTAAGTCAGTTCTACATGTCAACCGACTTAAGCCACACGTAGCGTCCGTCCTACATGCCAACTGAAGCTACTATTTTATTTTCTGTAATTATTTAAGTCAGTTGAAACATAGAACTCATGCTACACGTAGGATTTTAAGTCCATTGTATGTGTCAACCAACTTAAGCCAAGTGGAGAATATGCAAATAAAAAAATAATTAAAAAATAAGTCAATATATGATTCATAAATAAAAAAACTCAATAAAAAAATAATTATTAACATTGAAAAACTCTAAATTAACATTAAAAATATATTTATTTTAAAAAATCAAATGTTAATATAATTTTTATTGTACTACATTATTTAAAATATTAATATTAATTTTTATTTTTAAATATTTAGTATATATTTTTAAGTAATATAAAAATAAATAAAATTGAAATTAATTATTGAAAATATTATATATTTTATAATTAAAAATATATTTTTATATAATTATATATATATAATAATAATAATATTTATTTAATTTTAATTAATCATAATTTTAATCTACGTGTCAACAAAAAAATAAAATAGTAGCATCGGTTGACACGTAGGACTGATGCTACACGTAGGATTTTAAGTCGGTTCTATATGTCAACCGACTTAAGCCTGTAACATCAGTTGATACGTAAAACTGACTTAAAATCCTACGTGTAGCATCAGTCTTATGTGTCAATTGACGCTACACACGATTTTTTTTCTTTTCTCTTCTTTCTTCCCCATTTGATAAATTTTTTAAATTTATCAACCCCGCCATTTCTCCCTCTTCTCTACTCACTTCTCTTTTTTATTTACTCGTTTCCCCTCTTTCTTCTTGATGAACGAAAACCGGCATCGCCGATTCCCGCAAATACTTTGGTTTTAATATTTATAAAACTCTCGCAAGTGCACGAATCATTTCGTAGAAAATGATAAGTATACTCCCAAGGTCGATCTAAGGAAGGAATGTATGTGGTTTTTAACTTATTATTCAATCTTTTAAAAACGAAATTAAATCCTAAACATCCTGTCACGATAGTTTGGTTTTTGTGTTCCTAATCTAATAACATAAAATAAAACATATATACAGATTAATTAAATATAATCTAAAATCATAAAAATAAACATAGATACAAATTCAAATAATTATCTAGAAATAAACATATATACGGATTCAATAAATGTTCATGCAAATTTTTATCATTTATATTAGCGGAGTATTTATGGATATAATAACTAAATTAATTATGCTTGCTCATATTAACTAGGTTATTAAAGATATAAATTGACATTTTATTGATTCTCTCTTTTTTATATAAATACCACCTTTGGTGGGGTTAGATATTCTTTGTTAACTAAACAAATCAATTAACACCTATGGGTGGGGTTGATAACTAATATGCTTAATTAAATTAATTCCTTTTTCTAAGAGATTGAAAATGAACCATTTAAATGCCACCTTTGGTGGGGTTAGACAGTTTAAACTTTATTCAAGGTGTCCAAATTAAACCTAAGAATTTAATTATCCGAGTACTAACTTTCAAGTTTTAAAACCACTATTGAAAACATGTTGTCAATACATTTTCTCATAATAATTCTTATAAAAACTTTTGAAATAGAGTTTCACTCTAACTACCGGGCGATTGTACCAACAAATAAAAGAGCACTACTCTAAATTAGACCGGATAACTAAACCTTAAAATCTAATTTTCGGGTTTAAGTTTGTAATGAAAAATAATATATTTCTCTCTAACATTCTTAATATAAAATCTTGAATAAAAACAAAATCAATTCATTTTAAAGATTTTTACCTATTTAATATTTCGCAAGCATAACAACGTCGTTATTACATCATTTTTACTAAATAGCTAGCATAGTTAAATTTAACCACAGACAAGTTGAATATAACATGTAAGAATAAAGCATAAAAATAACTGTAAAGAAAATAAAATCCTTACAGAACTTCGACGCTATTCCCGTTGCTAGAAAACCTCCGAGCGGAATTTGCACTTCCATATATTGAATCAAAAATCTAAATTATTACAAAAACATTACAAGTTCCTCTCAAAAAGAGAAGAACACTAAACCTAAGAGAATTGAACTAAAAACTAAGAGAAAAACTAAGAAAAGCTTAGAAACTTAGAAAGAAACTAAGAGAAACTAAAAACTAAGAAATGAGAGAAAGAAAGAAGAGAGAAGTGAGTTTTTAAGGTGTGTTTTGAAGTGAAGGGAAGGGGGGTATTTATAGGTGAGGATGGAGAGAAAAAATGAGTAAAAAAATGTTAAAAAAAATATTAAAAAATGTAAAAACGCGTATTGGACTTGCTGATGTCATCAATGACGTCAGCATGACGTCACAGGGGCGGCTGCACGTGAAAAATGGGGCGAAAACGCGTTGGGCGCGCGGATGGGCGGCTGCTGGGCGCTGCGCGCGCGCGCTGGGGCTGTCGCTGCGCGCAGCTCGGCGCGCGTGAACAGTGCCAGCGCGCTGCGTTGCGCGTAGCTGGGCATGCCAGCGCGCGCGGGCGCGCGCGGGATGGGGCGCTGGGGCGCGCTGGGGCGCGCGCGGCTGGGCGCTGGGGCGCTGGGCTGCGCGCACGGCCGGGCTGCGACGCGCGATTTCCGTCTTTTTGACATTTTTGACCTTTTCGACCCATTTCGTCCGATTTTTCCATGTTTGTTGACCTTTTCTCACTTATTTATTGATATATTTGTGATGTATTGCTTCAAATATTCCTCTTTAAGTCTTTACATTGCGTTTTTAAGCCAAAATACCTGAAAAACAATAAAAATACCCGTGATTCCGAAAAAGACAAATTTATATAAATATATGATAAAACATATAAATATATGTATTTTTAATCAATTAAGGTACATAAAATCATGGTTATTTTAGTGCTTTTTGAGCACTCATCACAACCCCCAACCAGCTTCTTGCTAGTCTCTTAGCAAGAGAAGCGATAAAAGCTAAAAATTAAACTATCCTAAATCACTTTCGTGGATTGAAACGGTTGCATTTAGCCTATGCAACAAGCCGTTAAACCCCTAGGTTGCCCTAGTGGACGAGTTTGAGTCTCGTGAGGGTTTTCAGTAATGATACCCACAAACATTGAACTAAATGTAAAGATAAAAACAATCAAATCAAAAATTAAAATTACAACACAATCAAAAATTAATATAAGAGTAAAAGAACACAACATATCACAAAAATATCTCATACTTTTTAATCTCCTTTAAGATCATAATTAAAATCTCAAGCATAAGTTATTTTAATCTCTTTAAACAATCATGATTTTATTACAATAATTAGTCGAAAATCATTTTCATATTTCATTTCAAAAATGTATCAATTTAATTTTACCCAATTTCAGTGTCATGAATCAGTATTCGCTTCGACTCTATTCCTCACAAGTCAATACTCTCAAAGCACTGAATCCTATGGGTTCAAACACTCATACTAATTTATATGCGAAAGAGTTGATGTATAGAAATGAACTAATATGTTCGCATATGTATAAAGAATAAAGGCTCAAAGTGTTATTTTAACATTGATCTCATGAAAGGAATCGAATGTATAAATTATAAAGATATCATATACAAAAATTATTTTCATGCATAAATCAAACTCATTAAGAAAGAATTTCAAGATATATGCTTTAACAAATGAAGAAATTGCAATGACTTTTTAGGGAATTACTTCCTATATCTTTCTTTTGTAATTAGCCTTTACTCACAACTTTGTAGGCAATGTGGGTCATAGTATGTAGATGATACTATTTTTTTATCTCTCTATTTTTTTTTTTTTTTTTTTATATATGTTTTTTTTTTAGAGAGTCAACCCATGTACAGATTGTACATTTTTTGGATTTTGGTGAGTGGTTAATTTTTTTTTGGCTTTTCTGTTTGATCTTGGTTTAGGTAACCCCAGATATGTCTTTTTGTTTTTGTAACAGTCATGCATAAATGAGATATAAGCATATACTATCAATTTCTACTCAAATCATTTAATCTAAGCAAAAATAATAATCAAAAATATATGATACTCTATTAAGATGAGAAAAAATTCATACATTCAATGCTAATACCTATAGAGATCATCTAAACTTTTTGAATAAATAAGAAATGTGTTTGGAGTAGAAAAAATATATATTTCACTCTGAATAAAAGAAATTAGGCTCAAATTATATCTCACAAGGGTAGTCTCCACTAAAAAAAAAATTCATAAACACCGATTTTGGGTTTAATATAATTTCCACATTTTATCAAGAAATACTAGTTATGACAAAAACTAACTAATTATCAAAAATAATTACAAAATATTTCATGATATGTTTTCAAAAATTAATCTAACAGTACCAAAGACTTTAACTATTTACTTAAATTTGATTTAAAGATATGATACATTTTTGTGATAATTTTTTTTTATATATATAGCATGGTAACTTTTCACCACCCCCAACCTAGAACTTACATTGTCCTCAATGTAACAACTGCAAATTAAAGATAAAGAGAAAAGAGGAGAAATATTACCTATTTCTTGAGAATGTGTAAGTAGTAATGAAGAAATGCAGGTGCATCCATCATATTCATCATTAAAGTGTATATAGACAGATCGCTGTGAACTTCTAACATCTCAACAAATATTTTAGTTTTAACAATTTTAAAAATTATTCACATACAAGTAAACTAAAATAAACAATAAAATTAAGTAAATAAAACAAATAACAAAAAAAAAATTACCTAACATGATGGGTTGCCTCCCATCCAGCGCTTAGTTTAACGTCTTAGCAAGACGTATCTTTTTGGTGCTAAGGGTTACTCAGCCAAATGCAATCCATTTCAGCAATGTTGTTTGGTTCTTCCACATAAGGCTTGACACGATGGCCATTAACTTTGAACGTTTTTTGTGTCTTGGAGTCCAATAGTTCTACTACTCCATGTTCAGATACCTGAACTATTTTGAATGGTCCATCCCATCTTGATCTTAGCTTTCCTGGAAACAATCTCAAACGAGAGTTAAATAAAAGAACTTTCATTCCAGGGTGAAGAGTCTTAGGAACTAGCCTCTTGTCATGATAGCGCTTAGTACGCTCCTTGTATAATTTGGCATTCTCATAGGCTTCATTCCTAATTTCTTCCAACTCATGAAGCTGGAGTACTCGTTTTTCACCTGCTTTATCTAAATCCATGTTTAGCTCTTTAATTGCCCAATAAGCCTTGTGTTCAAGTTCAACTGGAAGGTGGCACGCTTTCCCAAAGATTAACCGGTAAGGGCTCATCCCAATAGGTGTTTTGTAAGCGGTGCGGTATGCCCATAAGGCATCATTTAACTTAAATGCCCAATCCTTCCTTGAAGGACGCACAGTGCGTTCCAGTATTCCCTTGATTTGCCTATTACTTACTTCCACTAATCCGGAAGTTTGAGGATGATATGGAGTAGCTACCTTATGTGTGATGTTGTACTTGTTTAGTACTCCATCAAAGAGTTTGTTACAAAAATGGCTACCTCCATCACTTATTATAGCTCTAGGCGTTCCGAACCTACTGAATATGAAATCTTTCAAGAATTTCACAACAACATTAGCATCATTGGTTTTGGTGGGGATAGCTTCTACCCACTTGGACACATAATCCACAGCAACCAAAATGTATTGAAAACCATTAGATGGGGGAAAAGGACCCATAAAGTCAATCCCCCATACGTCAAAGAGTTCAACAACTAAATTAGATGTCAAAGGCATTTCATCTCTTTTGCTTATGTTTCCTGTTCTTTGACATCTATCACATTGTGCACAAAACATATGAGCATCTTTAAAAAGAGTGGGCCAAAAGAATCCAGACTGTAATATCTTACGGGCTGTCTTTTCTCCTCCAAAATGACCCCCACAATGAAGTTCATGACAAAAAGTCAGAATGCTCTTATGTTCTTCTTCAGGTACACATCTCCGGATGACTTGATCTTGACCAATCTTGTATAAATAAGGGTCATCCCAGAAATAGTCCTTAATAGTTTTAAAAAACCTTTTCTTCTCCTGATATGAAGTGTTAGGTCGCAAAACACCAGTGGCAAGATAGTTTACAATATCAGCGTACCATGGGTTCGGACCTATGAAAAATAACTGTTCATCAGGAAAGGTTTCAACTATATCGTCATTACTCTCATCTTTAAGAGAATTAAAGTCAGAAATCAACCTAGACAAATGGTCAGCTACTAAGTTTTCACTGCCTTTCTTATCCTTGATTTCTAGGTCAAATTCTTGTAAGAGTAAGACCCACCTGATTAACCTTGGCTTGGCATTTGGTTTACTTAATAGGTATCTTAAAGCAGCATGATCAGAATGCACAATCACTTTAGATCCTACTAAATAAGACCGAAATTTGTCTAAAGAGAATACTATAGCCAAGAATTCCTTTTCAGTGGTGGTGTAATTCATCTGGGCATCATTGAGTGTTTTGCTAGCATAGTAGATGACATGTAAACGCTTTTCCACTCTTTGTCCCAGGACTGCTCCTATTGCATAATCAGAAGCGTCACACATTATTTCAAAGGGTAAAGACCAGTTTGGTGCCATTATAACAGGGGTAGATGTGAGTTTATCTTTCAAGGTATTAAAGGAAGTAAGGCAGTCATTGTTGAAATCAAAATCAGCATCTTTGGATAGCAAGTTACATAATGGACGACTTATTTTAGAGAAATCTTTAATAAATCGTCTGTAGAATCCTGCATGTCCCAAGAAGCTTCTTATCCCCTTCACAGATGTAGGGGGAGGTAGTTTGGATATCAATTCAACTTTTTCCTTATCAACTTCAATACCCTTGTTTGAAATTATATGTCCTAAAACTATCCCTTGTTGAACCATAAAATGACTTTTCTCCCAACTAAGGGTTAGATTGCATTCAATGCATCTTTCTAAAACCAAAGTCAATTTATGTAAGCAATCATCAAATGAGTTCCCAAAGACAGAGAAATCGTCCATGAAAATCTCAATGAATTTTTCCACCATGTCCGAGAAAATAGATATCATGCATCTTTGGAACGTGGCAGGGGCATTGCATAACCCAAATGGCATTCTGCGAAAAGCAAATGTCCCAAAAGGACATGTAAATGTGGTCTTTTCCTGATCTTCTGGTGCTATGGGTACTTGATAATATCCAGACAGTCCATCCAAAAAACAGTAAAATTCGTGCCCAGCTAATCTTTCCAACATTTGATCAATGAATGGAAGAGGAAAGTGATCCTTTTTCGTATATAAATTTAGTTTCCTAAAATCTATACACATTCTCCATCCAGTGATTATTCTAGTGGGCACTAATTCACTTTTGTCATTTTTAACAACTGTTATCCCAGATTTCTTTGGTACCACATGCACTGGACTAACCCACTTACTATCTGCAATAGGGTAGATAATCCCTTCTTCTAATAATTTAAGAATTTCCTTCTTAACTACCTCTTGCATGTTTGGGTTTAGTCTTCTTTGGGCCTCTCGTACAGGTTTAGCACCGTCCTCCAAGTTGATCTTGTGCATACACATTGTTGGACTAATGCCTCTTATATCCCCTATACTCCAACCTATAGATTTCTTAAACTGTTTAAGCACTTTGATGAGTTCCTTTTCTTGTGGTTTGGTCAAGGTTGAAGAAATTATCACTGGATAAGTTTCCCCTTCTCCCAAAAACACATATTTTAAGTGCTCAGGTAAGTCTTTGAGTTCAAGTTCAGGTGGATTGGCCTCTTTAATAGATGAAGAACTGGGTAGATTTAAAAGTGTACTAGATTTTGTCATTACTTCATTATTGTCTAGTTGTTCAAGATACCCCTTTATTTCCTCATCTAAATCTTCTTCAACCTTTTCAAGTGTAAGAACGGTTTCAAGCTTGTCTTCTATTCTGGTTCGGAAAAAGGTGTTTTGGACAAGATTATCCAAAGGATCAACATCGAATATTTCATCGATGGTAGAAATAGAAGGGAAAGGTGAAGAATCAAAAACTTTAAAATGAACAGTCTCTCCTAAGACTGTCATTGTCAAATTTCCATCTTGGACATCAATAATAGTCTTAGTAGTTGCCATAAATGGTCTACCAAGCAATATTGTGTGCTCTCTGTCCAATGCTGGATTTTCTTGCATATCCAGAACCACAAAGTCAACATGTATTATCAGTTTGTCTACCTGTACCAAAACATCCTCAACTATTCCCTCTGGATATTTAAGAGATCTATCTGCAAGTTGAAGGGACATAGTTGTGGGTTTTAAATCCCCTAGATTGAGTTGTAAGAATATAGAGTAGGGCATCAAATTTATACTAGCACCTAAATCAAGCATTGCTTTAGCAACCTTCTTATCCCCCATAGTTATGTTTATAATAAAACTTCCAGGGTCTTTCAACTTAGGGGGTAGTTTGTGCTGAAGTACAGCGCTAGAAATTTCTGATACTACTACTCGTTCATTCAGTTCATACCTCCTTTTCTTAGTGTTCAACTCTTTGAAAAATTTGGCATATGAGGGCACATTCATGATCACTTCTAATAATGGTAAATTGATATTTACTTTAGAGAGCATATTAAAAAGATCAGTGAATTGCTTATCTTGTTTGGATTCTTTCAACCGGTGGGGAAAAGGTACTTGTATCTGGTGTGGTTCTGTTGTCTTTTGAATTTTGGGGGTGTCAGATGACCCCCCAATGAGTTTTTCAGAAGGCTTGTTAAGTTTAACACTTGTTTCTCCTTTTTGCGAGATTAGAGTATCGCCTTCTTTGTTACCTGAACTACAAGGTAGATTGTTAGAGATTTCAGGTAAACTAGTATTGACTACCTTACCACTTCGAAGGGTTCTAACATCCTTTGCTTGTTCTGGTTGACTGGGCAACTTTCCTGGTTCTTTCTTTTGCATTTGTTCAGCCAGTTGCCCAACTTTAGATTCAATCCTTTTAACTGAAGCCTCCATGGTGTTCAACCTTTGATTAGTCATCAATTGGTTGTCACGACTAACTTGAATAAAAGCATTCAAGCTATCTTCTAAGGTTGGCTTAAAAGATTGGCTTGGTGGGTAAGGGTGGTTGTTATCTGACCTTAGTGTTGGATATTGGGTGTAGGCTGGGTGATTATAGGTGTTTGGATGATATCTTTGAAAAGATTGAACTTCCTCTATGGCATCGACACTAGAATCACAAGTATTTGAACAATTATGAGTACCATGCCCAATTGAACAACACACTTCACATACCTCTTGATTTGAAATTTGGTGGGAAGTGAGGAATTTTACTTGTTTAGTCAATTCAGCAAGTTGCAAGGTTATCTCATTATCAGAGCCGACTTCATTGACCTTTGCTTTCCTTCTACCACCTCTTTGTTGGGAATTAGAACCCAACAGCTCATAAAGATTATAGGTTTCCTCTGCGGTCTTTTCTCCTACAGCACCTCCAGCAGCATTATCAACCATGTATTGACTCTGTAGTGTCAATCCATCATAAAAGAATTGGTTTTGTAGCTGTAAGGGAAAGCTATGATTTTGACATTGAATGAAAAGGAGTTTGAATCGTTCCCAAGCTTCATGAAAGGGCTCTTCATTCATTTGAGAAAATGTTGCTATCTTTGTTCTTAGATCAACAGTCTTTTGATGGGAATAGAACCTACCCATAAAAATTTCATAGACTGCCTCCCAAGTTTTAAGAGAACCTGACTGTAAAGTAATGAACCATGACCAAGCTTTATCTTTGAGAGTGTAAGGAAAACACCTCATCCTAAGTTGATCTTCATTAATTGCATGTAGTGGAAAGGTTTGGACAATAGCATAGAATTCTCGAATGAAATGCAAAGGGTCTTCATTAGGGATACCGTAAAAGGAAGGCAACAAAGAATAATGAATCTTTTTCAATTCATAATTCCTTGCAGCCTCTTGTAATTGGATACCGGAAGGTACATTGCCAATGATTGGCATTGTATATTCTTTCATCTTTTTCCGCCTATCTTCAGCATCTCCCATGGTTGTTTGTAGTTGAAAATGATCCTCCTCCTATTGTGTATCAACATTTTGCTTTTAGTAGCTATCTCTAAGAAATATTTATAACTTGATAAAACGTAAAAGCAAAAAGTGCAAGGAACCTAAATTTTTTTTTTTTTTTTTTTTTTTTAAATTTAAGTGAATGGACAGAATTTTTGAAACAAACGAATTTTATTTCATCTGAATTTTTATTACACGCAAACTAAAACAAAGGAAAATACAATAATGGGTGACCTCCCATACAGGACTAAAATTTATCGTCTTCTAGTAAGACGTTGCTTGGAGATTGCAGAATAAAAAAAAAAACTCAATGTCTCCTCTTCATTGAATTAGTCTTTGCCTTTTTGCAAATGTTCAACTAACTGTTCAACTTGAACTTCCACCTTTTTGATAGAAGCTTCCACAGAGTCCAACCGTTGATTGGTTTTAGATTGATTATCCCTACATACTTGAATAAAAGAATTCAAGTTGTCCTCCAAGGTTGGTTTATTGGGAATGCTTCTTGAAATAGGTGGGTGGAATTGCTGACCTGCTTGGTTTGAGCTTTGAGTGAAAGGAGGGTTGTTTTGCCTCCAAGAGAAATTTGGATGACTTCTCCACCCAGGATTATAGGTATTTGAGTTGGGATCAAACCTGGGTCTCTGTTGATATGCTCCCAACACATTGACCTGTTCAGGTCCAGTTGTTTCTCCTTGATATGGACAGGCTTCAGTACCATGTCCCATGTTGCTATACAAACCATATTGATCATTATTGGTGTTGGTTTGTGTAGCGAGAAGGGCAACTTGCTTAGTCAGTTGAACAAGTTGTTGTTGAACTTCATTACTGGAGTCGATTTCATGAACTCCAGCTTTTCTCACTCGGGAGCTTTTCTGTTGGGAATTAGCACCCAACATCTCAAAGAGGTTATACGTCTCTGAGGCAGTTTTTTCTCCTATTGCTCCTCCTACAGCGTTGTCGACAATGAACTGACATTGTTGTGTAAGTCCATCGTAAAAGAATTGGTTCTGCAACTGCAGGGGAAAGCTATGATGGGGACACTGAGTGAGAAACATCTTGAACCTATCCCAAGCTTCATGGAATGGTTCTCCATCCATCTGAGAGAAAGTAGCAATCTTTCCTCTCAACTCTGATGTTTTTTGATGGGAATAGAATTTTCCCATGAATTTATTGTAAATGTTACCCCATGTCATCAGAGAACCTGGGGGAAGTGACATCAACCAAGCTTTGGCCTTATCCTTTAGAGTGTAGGGAAAACATCTCATCCTAAGTTGATCCTCGTTTAGAATACCGAGGGGGAATGTTTGGACCGTAGCATAGAAATCTCTCATAAAGGAAAGAGAATCTTCATTAGGTAACCCATAAAAGGAAGGAAGCATAGAAAAATGAATATTTTTAAGGTCGTAATTCCGAGCAGCCTCCCCCAACTGGATAGCGGCAGTTGCCGTGCCTATTACCGGTCTTGCAAACTCTTTCATTGTGGTTTCCCTAATATGTTGGTTTTCCTCCATTTCTTTTGGTTCTAGTAAAGGATTAAGACTTGGTTCTATGTTTGGCTCAAAAACAGGTTGATGGGTAGAATCCAGTTTTGTTGACACTTGTTTAAATTTATGAAATTTATTTACATATGGTGTAAGGGGGTTTCCTAAGGATCTCCTACCACGCATAGACTATTGTAAACGTAAATTTAAAACTCCTGTCAACAAAATAAAAAAATTTAGATAAAATTTACATGTTATTTTATACAAAACACTAAACAAAACTAGTTAAACCCTAAAAAAAAGAAATTTTTTTTTTTTTTTCATTTTTTTTTTATTTTTTTATTTTTTATTTTTTTGTAACATAATTAGTATTAACCAAGAGTGCTCCCAGGAAAGAATGGTGGTGCAAACGGCACCTTAAATACCATTCTCCTAGCCAGAGCAACGTTCCCAGGAAAGACTAGTGGCGCAAAGGCTTCCAAGAACTAGTCTCCTAGACAGAACTCCCTTAGATTTTTACTTTTCATGTTATTTAGTTAATTAGGTATAAATTCAAGTAATGTTTTTTTTTTTTTTTTTTTTTTTTTTTATGAACGGTAATTTTATTTTACTATTCACGCTATATTATTTCTTATTAACTTAAAAAAAAAAAGTTTTGTTTTTGAATTTTGAATTTTTAAATTTTTTTTTTTTTTTTTTTACTATTCATGAACGGTAATTTTATTTTACTATTCACGCTATATTATTTCTTATTAACTTAAAATTTTTTGAATTTTGAATTTTTTTTTTTTTTACTATTCATGAACGGTAAAATTTTTTACTTCAAATTTCAAATTTCTAAATTATTTTACAATTAAAAATTATTTTTTTTATTTTTTTATTTTTTTATTTTTTAGTTTTTTATTTATTTTTTTATTTATTATGAATTTTGAAATTTGATTATTATTAAAATATCACAATTATTTACAGCACAAAAATGTTTTTAAAATTTTGATAAATAATTTAAAAACGCTATTCCTCCCCGGCAACGGCGCCAAAAACTTGATGAACGAAAACCGGCATTGCCGATTCCCGCAAATACTTTGGTTTTAATATTTATAAAACTCTCGCAAGTGCACGAATCATTTCGTAGAAAATGATAAGTATACTCCCAAGGTCGATCTAAGGAAGGAATGTATGTGGTTTTTAACTTATTATTCAATCTTTTAAAAACGAAATTAAATCCTAAACATCCTGTCACGATAGTTTGGTTTTTGTGTTCCTAATCTAATAACATAAAATAAAACATATATACAGATTAATTAAATATAATCTAAAATCATAAAAATAAACATAGATACAAATTCAAATAATTATCTAGAAATAAACATATATACGGATTCAATAAATGTTCATGCAAATTTTTATCATTTATATTAGCGGAGTATTTATGGATATAATAACTAAATTAATTATGCTTGCTCATATTAACTAGGTTATTAAAGATATAAATTGACATTTTATTGATTCTCTCTTTTTTATATAAATACCACCTTTGGTGGGGTTAGATATTCTTTGTTAACTAAACAAATCAATTAACACCTATGGGTGGGGTTGATAACTAATATGCTTAATTAAATTAATTCCTTTTTCTAAGAGATTGAAAATGAACCATTTAAATGCCACCTTTGGTGGGGTTAGACAGTTTAAACTTTATTCAAGGTGTCCAAATTAAACCTAAGAATTTAATTATCCGAGTACTAACTTTCAAGTTTTAAAACCACTATTGAAAACATGTTGTCAATACATTTTCTCATAATAATTCTTATAAAAACTTTTGAAATAGAGTTTCACTCTAACTACCGGGCGATTGTACCAACAAATAAAAGAGCACTACTCTAAATTAGACCGGATAACTAAACCTTAAAATCTAATTTTCGGGTTTAAGTTTGTAATGAAAAATAATATATTTCTCTCTAACATTCTTAATATAAAATCTTGAATAAAAACAAAATCAATTCATTTTAAAGATTTTTACCTATTTAATATTTCGCAAGCATAACAACGTCGTTATTACATCATTTTTACTAAATAGCTAGCATAGTTAAATTTAACCACAGACAAGTTGAATATAACATGTAAGAATAAAGCATAAAAATAACTGTAAAGAAAATAAAATCCTTACAGAACTTCGACGCTATTCCCGTTGCTAGAAAACCTCCGAGCGGAATTTGCACTTCCATATATTGAATCAAAAATCTAAATTATTACAAAAACATTACAAGTTCCTCTCAAAAAGAGAAGAACACTAAACCTAAGAGAATTGAACTAAAAACTAAGAGAAAAACTAAGAAAAGCTTAGAAACTTAGAAAGAAACTAAGAGAAACTAAAAACTAAGAAATGAGAGAAAGAAAGAAGAGAGAAGTGAGTTTTTAAGGTGTGTTTTGAAGTGAAGGGAAGGGGGTATTTATAGGTGAGGATGGAGAGAAAAAATGAGTAAAAAAATGTTAAAAAAAATATTAAAAAATGTAAAAACGCGTATTGGACTTGCTGATGTCATCAATGACGTCAGCATGACGTCACAGGGGCGGCTGCACGTGAAAAATGGGGCGAAAACGCGTTGGGCGCGCGGATGGGCGGCTGCTGGGCGCTGCGCGCGCGCGCTGGGGCTGTCGCTGCGCGCAGCTCGGCGCGCGTGAACAGTGCCAGCGCGCTGCGTTGCGCGTAGCTGGGCATGCCAGCGCGCGCGGGCGCGCGCGGGATGGGGCGCTGGGGCGCGCTGGGGCGCGCGCGGCTGGGCGCTGGGGCGCTGGGCTGCGCGCACGGCCGGGCTGCGACGCGCGATTTCCGTCTTTTTGACATTTTTGACCTTTTCGACCCATTTCGTCCGATTTTTCCATGTTTGTTGACCTTTTCTCACTTATTTATTGATATATTTGTGATGTATTGCTTCAAATATTCCTCTTTAAGTCTTTACATTGCGTTTTTAAGCCAAAATACCTGAAAAACAATAAAAATACCCGTGATTCCGAAAAAGACAAATTTATATAAATATATGATAAAACATATAAATATATGTATTTTTAATCAATTAAGGTACATAAAATCATGGTTATTTTAGTGCTTTTTGAGCACTCATCACTTCTTCACCTTGTATCGTTATTTCCCAATTCTCAACAAAACTTCTCATTTTGACAACATTCAAATCATCCAAACACCATACCTCAATGGCCTTATTATCATCAACTTTTACTTTGCAAGAGTCTTCGTATTCTAAGCATCATACGTACATATCTAACGGTTTATCTAATTTCGTTACTATTGTTTTTGGATTTTTCTTAATCTTTTTCTTTTACAAATCTAATGGTTTTTGAATTTTACAAGGGTTGAAAGACGACAGATCTACGATATTGTTAATGTATTGGAGAGCGTTAGGGTAGGATATTTATTTTTGTTGTTAAAAATAATGTTTATTTGACTGGTTGTGAATTATATTTTGTAGAAATTCTTATAACTGGTTTGAATTTTTATTTAGGTTCTTGAAAGTAAAGCAAACAATCGGTATTAGTGGAAAGGATTTGGAGTTATTCCCAAGGCTTTACAAGGTTATGAAGATAGTAGAAAATGAGTAAAATTTATAATTACAAAAATTTAAAGTCGGTTCACATGAAAGTCGGTTGATCGTGTGAACCAACTTTAAATTTAAGTCTCCCAATTTAAAGTCGGTTATTAACCGACTTTAATAGTATATTTTGGCGTAATGCAACCATCGACAAGTTAGCCTTCTTTCTCAAAGTCAGTGAGCAAACGGTCATGCATTACTTTGGCTCATATAAAGTTATAGTACTTACTTCTCAACCACCTAAAAGCATTCTGATGAGGCCAGAGATGGAAAGGAGACTAGAACAGATCATCATAGAACTGGGAGAATATGATATTAAATACATGGCTAGAACGACCATCAAAGGGCAAGTAATAGTTAAGTTTATGCCCGAGTTCAGTGAGACACTGAAAGTTATAAATAATGAGGAGGAAAGGAAGTATGTGTGGTGGATCAAAAAAACAAGTCTACCTAGAAAGTATTTGTTGATGGAGCACACAAATTCAATGGTACTCGGATAGAGGTGGTCATAATTGATCACGATAATATTTTTTTTTGAATATGCAGTCAGACTTGATTTCCATGCAACTAATAATGTCGCAGAATATGTGGTAGCTATATTCAAAGCCATGACATCAAAGAAGATGGGGGAAGATAAGATCACCTTACATAGTGATTCTAGACTAGTAGTTAATCAATTCTTAGGGATGTTTGAAGTTAAGGATGGAAAGATGAAGGGGTATCCAGAGAGATTGAAATGAGAATGCTCAAAGTTTTCCAAGTATGAAATCAAGAAAATAGATCTAAATGAGAATGGTCATGTCGATGATTTGGCCACATTGGCATCAGTGTAGGAGGTTAACCTCGCTCGAGTAGTGTTGGTCACAATCTTGAAAAAAGAAAGTTTGTAGAAGGCCAAAAATATAGTCGACTATGTGGATCCTCTACCAATGCATAGTTCACCTTGATCTATAACTTAATGGAAAGAGAAGACCTACCCGAGGATAGAAAACTTTCAAAATAAATTTAGGCCAAGGTAGGTCATACATGATTGAAATAGATAGGTTATACAGAAGAATCGCACTCAGACTCGAGTTCTTGTTCATAGCCAATGAGGGAGTTGCAAGATTGATGTTTGAAGCACATAAGGTGGAGTGCAGCTCTCATTCAGATGGAAGGAGACTGTCCTAAAAAATTATGAGGCAGAGCTATTATTAGCCCACTATACTGGCAGACTATACAAAATATACTTAGAAATGCGATAAGTGTCAAAGATTCGACCCTTTGTCACACACGCCTTTGAACATAGTGGGACTCTTACTCCCATCTAAGGGTCAAAATAAGTTTCATCTAGTGGCCACTAATTACTTTTTAAAATGGATTGAAGCTGAACCTCTAGGAAGAATACATGAGGATGAGGTGATTCGATTTATCTAGAAGTCTATAATTTATCAATTTAGTCTACCTAAAGAACTTGTTACCAATAATGGGAGACAATTTATACATTGTAACATTAAGGACTTTTCCACTAAGTACAACATCAAAATATGCCACTCAATGCCATACTATCCCTAGGCCAATAGTCAAGTAGAATCTTCCAACAAATTAAAAGGTTATAGAGGGTAAAGGAAAGATGGGTCGAGGAGCTACCTAGGACATTATGGTCTATCAGGACTAGCCCACGAGGAAGCATTAACGAGACCTTTTTTTTCTGGTCAATGGGACTGAAGCAGTAATACCAAATGAAGTTGCAATACCCACTTCCAGGTCGGTCCTGATAGAAAAATAAAATAAGGCAAGTAGAGCAATCGAACCGACCCTCACCGAAGAGAAAAGAGATGAAGCTTTAAGGAGGATAATTGAGTAGAAAAGAAAATTATCATATTATTACAATAAGGCTATATGTTTCAAAGTATTCACCATGTGCGATTGGGTTCTCATATGGGTCTTCCTTAATAAGAAGGAATGGATGGCTAGTAAAATGGGTGCAAATTGGAAAGGACCTTATCAAATAACTGAGACAACCTTAAAAGAGGCCTACTTATTGAGAAGCATTGAAGGATCAAAGGATGGCACAAGTTGAAATTCTAGACACTTAAATAAATACTACTTCTAATGTATATTAATTTACCACTTTCATGTACCATCATTATATGCATATCTATTGAGTGACCTCCTTCAACAAATGGTTCTCTCCCAAAAGTCTCCCACTATTTTATGTCACGGGCTGATCACCTCGATTAGGAACCAGGTAAAGCACCTTGACACTTGAAAAAGTCATGAGTTGTTCACCTCAATCAAGAACCAAGTTGGTGCTCTAACATTGAAGGGAGAATTGAGCACCTCGATCAAGAACCAAGTATAACTCCATCTCCCACTGTTTTATGTCACATACTAATCACCTCGGTTAGGAACCAGATTCTGACACTTGCATAATTCACAAGTTTTTCACCTCAATCAAGAACCAGGTTGGCACTTTGACATTGAAGGAAAATTTGAGCACCTCGATCAGGAACTAAGTAGAGCTCCATTTTCCCCACTATTTTATGTCACAAGTTGATCACTTCTATTAAGAACCAAGTAGAACGTCCTGACACTTGTAAAATTCACGAGTTATCTACCTCGGTTAGAAACCAAGTTGGAGCTCTGACATTGATAAAAAAACTGAGCATCTCGGTTAGGAACCAAGTAGAGCTTTCTCTCTTATTATTTTATGTAACAAGTTGATCATATTGGTTAAAAACCAGGTCAAAACTCTAACATTGAAAGGAAAGCTGAGCACCTTGGTTAGGAGCCAGGTAAAGCTCTCTCTACCACAGTTCAATGTCACAGGCTGATCATCTTGGTTAAGAGCTAGGTAGTACCCTAATTTTTTTAGATTTTATCCCTTAATAAAAAATATACAACGGTCGACCATCGCAAATGCATTCAATCAAAGAATATTTTTATTGTCTAAAATTACAATACTTTTGAAAACCTTATTAATACATAGCTCGATCCCCTAGAGGGTTATAAATTCCTCAAACCCTTAGACACATGACTAGTGTCTGGGTCATCAATTTCTTCCACCAAGGGCAATAGCTCAGCCTGAATCTCGATGAATTTCTTCTATGCATGGGTCACCATCTTAGGAGGAACAAACCTAAACACGAGCACTACATGCTCCAATTCTTCAATGACCTTCATCACTTTGAGGAACACCATTTCAGATCACTTCATAAAGAAGTTCTCCCAATAGGATTTCTTCTCTACAAGGGCAGCCATTTTAGTCAAGTTCCTCATTTCTCAAGCTTGAATTTGGATTAAATGTTCTTTATAAGAAGCGAGCTCATCTTATTCTCCTCAAATAGACTTAAATTTCCCTTGAGTGTGAACACCTTAGCTTTTAGTTCCCTAACCTCGCTCTTAATCCTACTATTTTCACTTTCAAAACTCAAATTGAACATATGTTGGCCCGATCAGAATCCATAGAGTTCAACCAAAAAAGATGAAAGAATTGGAAAGTATTTCTATTGCATGGATTAAACAAGTATCCCTAACCAACTTTTATAGGGGATGATGTTGAGAAAAAGGAAGGTGACACATGTTCCAAAAATAGGTGGGTATGTCAACATCATAAATATACAATGCAAATTATATAAATATAAAATGGTTTAGACAAATTGATTTTTCGTTAATAAAATATATTTTGTATTTAATAAATTGTGGATTAAAAAGGTTAAGCTTGGGACCACACAAGTAGAAGTGGCATCGAGTTCGAAAAGTTAAAAAGAGTACAGGCCAGAAAATCAATGGTCCTTGTTAACAACATATGTACTTGTCACCTGAGGCCAGTAATCATTCTCACTGGAGTTTGAGCCCTCCTCCTCTCCCTCTTTTGAGATTGATTAGGCATACATTAAGGAGTGACTGGGATATTCAGAATACGATAATAGTACTCCCTTAGGTCCTTCTTCTTTGCCTCTATTTTAAAGGATTCCATGGCTAGCTCATACCCTATCCCAATGCTCAAATTGAGTTGCTTTTCCATAGCATCAAGCTCGGCCTTTGCCATATAGGCCCCCCTAATTGCAGTCTTATCTCTTTTCCGAGCCTCTTAAGTCTCACCCTTGACTTTCCTTTAAGCCTTCTCTAGCTCAATAATGTGCTTGGCATACTCATTCAACTTGGTAGTGGTCTTATTCATTTTTTCTTCTTTATCAATGGCCTTGGCTTCCCATTAGTTTTCCCTCACCAATGGTGTGTCGTACCTAGACTGAGTAGACATATGGACCTATTTCTCCTGTACCTATTCATCCTTCAAATGCCCTACACTTCGAGCCTTGTCAAAATCATAGAGCAACTACAACTAAAAGGAAAAAAGAAAATGTATGAGGTCATACAAATATATCACAAGGTCAAACTTGTAAAAATAATTATTATACATAGAAGGCGAGGTAGGGTCAACATACCTGATACAGGTGGCGACAAATGACAACATCAGAGTCCATATCCTCATAGATGGCCTCGAGCTGCCTCTCGTGAGCTTCGGTAGGAAGATGGCTCAAGTAATGATTGAGCTGCTCTAGCACTAAGCCTGATATAGAGCTTTCCTATCCACATCAGTGGAAAGATCATCAAGGACACCCTTCCCTTTCCTCAAATTCCGTATGGGATGGATAGGTTCTTTAAGAGCCGAGCTAGGAAATGAAGAGTTATGTTGCTCTTATGATGTGGATAAAGGCTCGAATACATTTAATGGCTCCAGGTTAAGCGCATGCTCATCGATGGTCACTTTCTTCTTCATTTTAGAGAGGATGGGGTGGCATTCCTTCCTAGAGGATTTACTCCTATTCTTACCTTTAGAGGAGTCCCTTTCAGGAACTAGAGGTGTACCCTTTTAGGAGCTTGCCCCTGAAAAAGTAACCTTACTCTGTAATTGAGACAAGAGACGGGCAGCAGTGAACTCCATAATATCTACAAAATAAGAACGAAGATGTGTTATTATCATAAGGTTGTCTCCAAAAAAAGAGAGGAAAATTTGAAGTCTCAAGGCTATTCACCGTCATTAATAACAACCTCAAACCTTCCCCCAAAGTCTGTGGGTGAGGTTCAACGCTTAGAAGGAGCTCGGGGTTTACGAATAATCCTAAGAGGGGGCTCTACTAAACTATGTCTCATCAACCCACATGTAACAAAATGTGGGATGTTTAGCAGGTGTCTCTACAGGATATTTTTAGGGAGATAGTTTTGGATATCAGTCAGTCGTTGCTTTGCACCTAGACTCAAGGTCGTGATGAAGGAATCCATATTTCTTATCACAACCTTGGTGTCATTCCAAATTATCCTTATCAACCTTGTGTCGCTAGTAGGGAATTCCTACCAGCCTAAGACATAGAAGAAGTATTCCTTCCAATTCTTCTCATTCTCAAGAAGGGTCATATTTATACCATGGTACTAATTCATAGACATATATACCATCTTCGAGTCTATGGGGTTCTGCTTTATGACGTAAGCTTCATTAAACTCAAGTATCTCTAAATCCATCTCGAGCTCTTAGAAAATAATTGTAAGGTAGAACAAATACCTTGACCCATTAGGCATCAACTGACCCGTTGCGAGTTGAGTCCTAACCAAAAAATTCCTTATGAAAGGGTACAAAGGAAACCTCACATCCAACCGTAGAGCCTTCTCACGAAAGACCGTCCATCCATATGGAGGTGGGTCACTGGCACAAGCCCCCTCCGGTGGAATCATTATTTGAACCAAGGATGGGATGTTGTAGGTTTTTCTCAACCTCTGCTCATCCTAAGGTGTTAGTTCACTCGTCTTAATTTTGGCTGACAAACCCTTAGTACGACCTGTAGGTTCCACAGACCCTATGTCCCTCGTTTTCTTCCTCCACGTTCTAACCACTAATATTTGAGTCTAGGGCATGTTCAACCTAATGTTTGGAGCAGCCTAAGGGTGAGTGGGGGAGGTAGAGGGCTAAGGTGGAAATTGGCTCACCTCATTGGAAGAGTTTGTCCTAGAAGACCCTAAGTCGTCATTAGGGTTGGGGTATTGAGGGCTCTCCTAGGAGCCTGATTCCAAAGTCTATTCTATGTGCACTGTCTAAAAAAAGCCACAAAACATAAAAAAAGAGTAAGGTATGAGAAGAAGAGATTACCTAGGGTGGAGTTTGAAAATAAAGGGAAGTGATTCTTTAAAACTAACCTAAAAAGAAAGCAAAGATGTGTTAGACTCAAGAGACTTGTACTCTAAAAACCCAAGCAAACAAGCTATAATCCAACATGAATTCTTACCACTGAACTGAAAAACTTTTAATGGCTTAAGCTGATGTAACAGAGAGTTTTCTCTCTTTCCAATCAATTGGCATACATTTATTAGGGGTGAACATTCCAGATTCTCTACTCGTATTTTACTCTTCCACCTCAGTCCCAAGCTCGAGCTAAAAGAGTAGGGGGACTTGATGTTTGGACGCATGGATTGACCTGATAGCCTAAGCCTAGAAGACAGCTTGAGAAACCTTTGTATCTACGGGATCGACCACCAGTCCAAGCCGAGGGGTGGTCGACCTTGGTTTATGAATGTATTTGTTTTACCCTTTTAATTTATATACATGGATTTCCTCAGAGATCCACATATCTAGACAATTGTTCTTACTTCTCTCTAGTTTCTCTCATAATAAATCGAATCAATTCCAACAAGATCGATACTCGATTTATCCAGTTCCTTGATCGATCTAAACATTACTCAGTCGATCAAGTAACCTATATACTAAATGTTTTTATATGTCTAATATAAAATATAATATGCATAAAAACAAAAATATACTTAAGATGTGTTCATTTGTTGTTCAATAGTTTTTAAGTTTGAAAAATGATCTAAAAAAACTTACCTAAATACTAAATTATATTTAAGTATGTTGTTAACGAATATTTTTAACATTAGTTAACCTTACAACAACAATAATAAAATAATATTAATAATAACAGTAATAAAAAAGGATCCATTAATGAAAATAACACCCAAAAAAAATTAGAGATTAAGAACAAAAATTGTCGTCGGAGAAAGAGCAAGCTGCTCTGAAAAAAGTCAATCGCTATGGAAATAAGCTAATGGCTCGAGCATGGAGATCATGAAATTGAATATATTGGAAATGTATTTACAATCTTAGAATACAATGAATACTAATACATGTTTAAATACTAATACATGTTTAAATACAAGAAATAAGAATCTGTTTTTGTAAAAGTGCTTTTTAGGAAAAGTATATTAGTTGCATACAACTAATATGCAGGTGATAAAGTATATTAGTTGCATACAACTAATATACCATTAATGATTTATTAACACTCCCCCTCAAGTTGACGCGTAGATATCGATCATGCCCAACTTGCTTAGTGAACTGTATAATGCCTTCTTGGAAACTCCTAAGCATATCTGCAAGCTGCTCTTTTGTGTGAACAAAAGGAAAACTAATAAGTTTGGCATCTAACTTCTCTTTTATAAAGTGACGATCAACCTCTACATGCTTAGTGCGATCATGTTGTACTGGATTTTGTGATATATCAATGGCTGCCCGATTGTCACAATACATCTACATAGTATTTTTGAGTTCGAAACCTAAATCCAATAACAAAGTTCTTATCCACAGCAATTCACAAACCCCATGAGCCATACCTCTATACTCGGCTTCAACACTAGATCGTGCCACCACTTTCTGCTTCTTACTTTTCCATGTAACCAAATTTCCTCCCACAAAGGTGAAATAACCCGATGTTTACTTTCTATCTGTAATACTTCCTGCCCAATCTGCATCTATGAATCCACAGACTTCAAGAGGATTGTTGTGTTTAGAGAACATTACTCCCCTTCCTGGAGCCGATTTCAAATACCTTAAAATTCTCAAAACAACATTCATATGGTTCTTACTTGGATTATGCATGAACTAACTCACCATACTTACTGCATATGCAACATCTGGTCTAGTATGAGCTAAGTAAATCAAACGTCCAACCAATCTCTGATAGCAAGCTCGATCAGTTGGTATCTGATCTGGATACTCTGCTAAACAATGGTTTTTCTCAATAGGAGTGTCAATAGGTTTGCAATCCAACATATCTGTCTCTGTTAGCAGATCAATAATGTACTTCCTCTGACACAGATATATTCCTTCTCTTCCCCTGGCTACCTCAATTCCTAAGAAGTACTTTAGTTCACCTAAGTCCTTCATCTCGAATTCAGAGGCTAGCTGTCTTTGTAATTTATCCATCTCAATAGTATCGTCACCAGTGATTACCATATCATCAACATAAATGATTAGGGTTGTTACCTTCCCTCGTTGATGTTTGAGAAACAGAGTGTGGTCTGAATTACTCTATCTGTAACCAACCTTTTGCATGAACTGTGAAAACCTTCCAAACCAGGCTCGAGGGGATTGCTTGAGGCCATACAAAGACTTCCTCAATTTGCATACAAAATTACCAGGGGAATCAACTACATACCTAGGTGGAAGACTCATGTACACCTCCTCGGCTAATTCTCCATGAAGGAACGCATTCTTGACATCAAACTGCCGAAGTGGCCAGTTTAGGTTAGCAGCAAGTGAGAGCAGAACCCGAATCGTGTTCATTTTGGCAACAGGAGCAAAAGTCTCATCGTAGTCTACACCATACGTTTGAGTAAACCCTTTTGCTACAAGACGATCTTTATACCGATTTACGGATCCATCACCATTATGTTTTATAGTAAACACCCATCGACATCCAACTGCCTTTTTTCCTGGTAGTGGTGGCACAAGTTTCCAAGTATCGTTCTTCTTTAATGCATCCATCACTTCAGCCATTGCCTTCCTCCATATTGGATCTCCCAATGCATCCTGCACTTTGTTAGGTACTGAGACACCAGACATTTGATTCACAAATGATTTATATGACTTAGATAATCTTTTAGTGGACATGTAATTGGCTACTGGGTATTTTGATTTTGCATGAATATTTGGTTCATACCTTTTGGCTGGTTGACCTCGAGTAGACCTATTTGGTAACACATACTGTCCAACATTAGACTCGATGCTATTAGTATCAGTAGGTGTACATACCTCAGATGAGTGACCTTCAGTACCAGGGAGTTGTTGATCAAGGGTAGGAGTAATGCTTGAGGGTATAGTTGTGTCTTCAATGTCTGCTTCTGCAATGACTGGATTCAATGAATTAGAAGTCTCATCTGGTCTCATTGAAACATCAATTGGTGATTCTCCTAATGTCTCCCCGTCACCATGATACAGTTCTTCGAAATATGTATTCTCCCCTTGACGAGCAGTATCAGGTGAGGAAAAATAACTCATGTCCTCAAAGAAGGTAACATCCATAGTAACATAATACTTTCTGGTTGGTGGATGGAAGCACTTGTACCCTTTCTGATAACTTCCATAACCAACAAACACACATTTAATTGCCCGGGCATCTAATTTAGACCTTTGATTTTTAGGAACATGCACAAAAGCACCACAACCAAATACACGGGTAGGAAGATTATGGAAGGATGATAAGGAGACGTAAGATGCGAGAATTTGGAATGGGATTTTTCCGTTAAGGACACTAGACGGGAGACGATTGATAAGATGGGCGGAAGCTTGTACAGCATCACCCCAAAGGTATTTTGGCATATAAGCACTAAATAAGAGTGTGCGAGCCATATCAAGTAAATGACGATTTTTTCTTTCAGACACTTCATTTTGTTCCGGTGTTTGCGGACAAGTAGTTTGGTGAATAATCCCATGTGTTTTGAAATTTTTTTGAAAAACATGATTAACATATTCCCCCCATTGTCAGAACGGAGGATCCGAATAATGCCATTATATTGTGTTTGAACGAAGGTATGAAAATTTTGAAAAACTGAAAAAACTTCATTTTTTGTTCTAAGAAGAGAAATCCACCATAACCTTGTACAATCATCGATAAACGAAACAAAATATCTCATACCCGATATAGTGGGTTCTTTAGATGGTCCCCAAACATTAGAATTAATTAATTCAAAAGGAATAGTACTTTTATTAGAAATACTAGGAGAATAAGTAACACGATGGCTCTTGGCCAAAACACAAGTCTCACAATGTAAAACATTTTCACTAACACCAATAAATAAAGTGGGCATGGTTTTTTTCATAAGACTAAAAGACGGATGCCCTAAACGACGATGCCATAACCAAATTTCACTTAGCTTATCGAAACTAGAAGTTAATGCAGTGCTTGCCCGTGCTCCTAGTTTCTCCCCTCCGTAGTTCTGATCCAAACAGAACAATCTGCCCCTCAGATACCCTCGACCAATTATTTCCCTGGTAAGAAGATCCTGAAAAATCACATACATAGGATAAAAGGTTACAAAGCATTTAGACTCAATATTCAACTATGGGGCAGATATTAAGTGATGAGATAGGTCAGGTACATATAAAACATTATGGAGCTGTAAAGATGGAGTGATATGAACTAACCTCTTTCCTAAGACAGGAAAGGCCTCACCATTAGCATTCGTAACATAAGACACTGGTGGGGGAGATAACTCATTAAAAAAAGATTTATCATAAGTCATATGATCAGATGCATCAGAATCAATAATCCAAGTATTAGACCCAATAGAGTGAGAAACATTTAAGGTCATACCAATCTTACCACGACCAGTTATTGAAGCTGTAGGGATACCTCCACATTCCATAGGATGATTCTGTCCATAGTAGTCTGGTTCTTGGACAATTTGCACGGCAGCTGCTTTTGCTTTAGAACGATACCCATTTTGTCGTTTTGCTGCATAGTAGTCTGCTTTTGGTTTCAAGTGTGGATATAGTTTCCAACAAGTCTCACGAAGATGCCCTTGTTCATTGCAATAAGAGCAGGGAGAACGAGAACGATTGGTAAAACCTGGTGGAGGTCCCTGTTGATAAAGTGGAATTGAATTTTGTTGTTGGAGTAAGGGTGCCTTTGATTTGGCTTGAATGGCTAGGCTTGATACCTCAACATGTGCCTGATGAAGACTCTCTTGATGAGATTCGTCTTTACGGATGTATGTAAAGGCAGTAGTCAAGCTCGGAGGATCTGACATTTGAAGCAGTTCGCCTTTAGCACTATTATGTTTTGTATCAAGGCCTCTTAAAAAGGCATGTACTCGTTCAAGCTCCTTCTCCTTCTGGTACCACATAAGGTCTTCTGGATTTTTAATTTTACACGGGCGTTTCTGGTCAATTTCAACCCATACATTTTTCAGCTTGGTAAAAAAAAGAGATATTGGTTGCCCATTTTGGTGCATGCCAGCAACTTTGCACATGAGTTCATGAACTTGAATAAAGTCAGACTCATTCGTATAAAGATCGCTTAAGGTATTCCATATGGCCTCAGCAATTTCACATTCCTTCACCATTTGTAATATATCATCAGTGATGGCTCTAAATAGAATTGACATGACAAAGCCATCATCATCTTCCCACCTAGTATAGGCTTCTATATCATCTTGACTAGGAGCCCGAATTGATCCAGATACATGTCCTATCTTATGCATCCCATGAAGATAAACAGACATAACTTTTTTCCATGTTCGAAAATTTGTACCATTAAGTTTAGTACCCCGAAAGAACCAATTTCTAAACTCTTAACAGAAACTTCAAAATTTGGAACCTCATGAATTCTGAAAACTTGATGTTGTCTTGAATCTTCCATTGAAATAATAATAAAAAATATATTGTGTAGTGAAATAAAAAATTTGGGTTTTTTTTTTGGTCGGGGTGGGCTGAAAAGTGGGCTTGAGCTTATGGGCTTGGGTTGATGGGCTGTTGGGCTTGGATTGTTGGGCTTGGTCTGATGGGCTAAACTTAAAACTGTTGGGCTGATGGGCTGAACTTAAAACTAATGGGTTGTTTAGGGAGCCGATTAGGGCAGGAAGTGCAGTCTGCAGATAAAACTGAAAAAAGGGAAAAAAAAATTAAAAAACTGAAAACGCAGTGTGTGGACTCACAGAAAATGCAGGGTGAAGTTGGACAGCGCGCAGGGGTGTGCGAGCTGGACGGCACACAAGGGTGCGCGAGCTGGACGGCGCGCAGGGGTGCGCGAACTGGACGGTGCGCAGGGGTGCGTAGGGCTGGACGACGCAGGACAAGACGGCACAGGACTGGTCGACACGGGCTGGACGTCGCGAACTGGACGACGGATCTGCAAATGCGACGCGAACTGAACAGTGTGAGAAGGTTAACGACACTGCATAAAAACTGGCGGCGGCGCTGCTTGCTCAAAAACCGGTAAAAAAAGTTTTTTTTTCTTTTTCTTTCCTACTCTGGTACCAAATTGAATATATTGGAAATGTATTTACAATCTTAGAATACAATGAATACTAATACATGTTTAAATACAAGAAATAAAAAACTGCTTTTTGTAAAAGTGTTTTTTAGGAAAAGTATATTAGTTGCATACAACTAATATACCATTAATGATTTATTAACACATGAAAATTACGCATTGCAATAGCATTGAATTTCTCCTTGTTAGAAAATAGTTTACTTAAAGTAGTTAGATATCGATGGATACTAAAACATTTTTTTTAATAAACTGTTTAAATCTGATTTTTTTAAATAAATATAAATAAACACATGATAGTTAAAAAAAATTAAAATAATAGCTAACACTGTAGAGGTAAGCACTCTAAAGGCCATTAAATTAATAAACATTTGAATATGCAAAAAACAATAACAATGGAGATAATTATTTTTAAAAGAGACACAAAAATGTAATTATTGACACTTTGTCAATTTCAAAGACCGATGTAAAAAAAATATTAACTCTAAAAATAGCATATGACTAAAGAAATTTAAATATATAAATTAAATAAATTAAGAATGTCCAACAACAACAATAATTACTTAACTTATGTTGGAATCCCACTTATTTTTTATTTAATAAAAAATAAATTTTAATGTTATTTAAAAAAAACGAAATTACTGAACAATATTTTTTGTTGGTTCTGATCATGATCAGGATCTTCTTCTTGTTACTTGAACTCTTGAAGTAGAGGACTCTTGGAAAGTGTTGATGTGGGTTAAGAACAACTTGAGATTCGTCCGTTGTGTGAAAATAGAGGAAAGTAGAAACTGAAACAAACTGGTTAAGTGGTGTTTTCATATTAGTGAAATCATAACTATTCATTCTCCAACTAGCATTCTTAAGAATATAGTATTCGGAAATCTATTTTATCACAAGATAACATTGAATTCGATTAGATAACCTTTTTTAATATTATACTTCTGATAGGACTTTTTATCTCAATTAAGATTTTAACATACTACCCTCATCTTATTACAAGATACAAATATTCCCCGATGTTTATATTAATAAATAAATGCAAATTATTTCTTGTTTCAAAAAAAGAGAAAAAGAAAAAAAGCAAACATGCTTTAAACACGTTCAAAACATGAAACTTATGAGCAGAAATAGGTGTGAAAGAAAACTTTTCTCATCCCAATCTTGTAAAGTCTGCCTCTGTTCTTTTTTCGACCATCTCCTCCGATAACTCTCATCTACTGGAGGGTTTTTTTCTTCCATGAAAACTCCCTCCAATAAATTTTGTTTCGCTTTTTGTCTATTTTAATCTCTAATATATGTTTTTGGCATAATAAGTTTAGTGTATTTGTTTTCCTTGAATAAAGTTTGTTGAAGGTCTTAAATCTTGATTTACATTCAAATTTGAGATATTTCTTTAGTATATTTAGTATTTTTGTAATCTATTTTGGGTCACTTTGTTAGCTATGGAGTCTTACAGATATTTGCATCTGTTTTTAAGTGGATTTTAGATCTGAAAAAGTTTGACAAGACACAATTATTTTGTTTAATTTGAAATTCTTTTAATGCATACATCGAAACAACCATGGCTGGTGGTTGACGAATATCAAAAACAAGCAACTAGATAAAAGTTATGCTTCTCTCAACAGAATCATCTTCCTACCTATATGCGATTTATGCTTTCTTAGTCTTCAATGTTGTATTGTAGAATTTCATTTGTGTAGACAAGCTTTTATTGTAATTTTCAGATCCAGATCTTAATGAAATATTATTAGCTTTTAATAATAATAAAAAAAGGGATTCAAAACATCGAATGCATTTATCGATGGTTATAAGTTGTGGGGAGAGGTAAAAAGGAACCTTCATCTATAAAACTAAAAGTGAAATTAAAAGATGTAAACTGAATACCGAACACACAAGTCGTATAGTGTTCGTGCAAATATTTTACAAGATTAGTACCAAAAAAGAAGCATCGAAGAAGTTGGGAATTATCTTGACAGAAAAAAAAAAAAAAGTCGGTAATTAAAGAATTGTATAGAGTATACACCTACTCTAGCATTTCTATATCATGAAAAATAGACCTTATGATCAATTGCGTCGTGATTTGGTGGAATTTTGAAGAATAATACATTAATATTCTCTTTGATAGAATTCTCTTACCATTTATTTTCTGTACAACCACCCAAATCCTTCGGAAGGGTTGAATTGCATGATTGAGAGATTAACTTGAGGTATTTGAAATAATTATAACTGACTTCAAAAAAACAGTGGTCCTCCTGTGGTTACCCAGTTCATAAAATTCTCAGTAAACTCTTTTCGGATGTTGTCAAGAGTGAACTCAGTTTCAACCTGCTCTTTACCCTGCAATATCATAGGAGAGTTAGGCTATGGCTATTATTCAAACGCAAGTCATGTTCTTTTAGGGCTTGTTCTGTAACATGTCAGGTTTTCTATCTTATATGTTCAATCTCATATTTTTGTATTTAGTGTTTTTTTTTATAACCGGTTTTGTTTTCATTGGAAATAAGTTCCACTTTTTAATCCAATTTTGGAATTGTAAAAAGCAGCTTTCAAAATTTTCATGATTAAGTTTCAAATCATACCCTAACACACCTATTTTTCGCAAAGACCATAATTTTTTTTTCTTTTACTCATCAATATGAGTATTAAATAGAAAAATAAAAATAGAACATGGAACACGGAACACTTCACTTTTATCAAACAAGTTTTCTGTGTTATGTGTTTATATTTTAGAAACATAAAATGGAACTCGTACCAAACAAGATTATGTTTTCTTTAAATAAGAATTAGAAAACAAAAAAACTAGTTTCAAACATAAGAAAACAGAATTTGAAAACATAACTCGTTACAAATAGAGCCTTTTAACAAATGAAGGAACTTTGGTCTATCATGCCTTCACATGTCTTGTGAGCAATTAGTTATCCTCGAGGAAGCAAAATTTAAAATATTAAACACTAGCAACTATAAATACCAAATACTTACCTTCTGAATGGATCCAGATTCACTATTTAGTGACTCAATTTTTTCTGATGAAAGGCTACCAAGTGACCTATAGCAAAAAAAAGCCAACAACAGAACAGAAAGGATGCTCAGAGTTCTAACTAACAAAAATACTAGCACTATCATTTACCACGACAGGAGATAATATACAATATAACTAAGACATCTCATCCAATGAGCATGAAAGGCAAGTTAGACAAGGAAGAGAAGTACTTCTTTCGAATGGAAGAAAGTCTTTCTTACGAATTTCCAAGATCTCGTTAAGATGTCACCATAACTTTTACGTTCTTTCAGTCATAAAGACGGATACTTAGGCAATTTAAATAGCACAGTCGCCAGAATAAGCTTCCATAGAGAATTGAGAATACTATATGCATCTGTGCAAGGATCATGAAAGCTACCTCTCGTAAGTCTCTTCTTCGCAAGAATATCCAGACGAAGATAGCCAGTCCGCATCCATAAAATTTGAGAAGTTACATTCATCATTATGTTCATCATAATAAATGTGGCCACTTTCAAGAAATTCATGTTCTAGTGTCTCTCTGAAAAGCTGCTTGCGAGGCACTGATGGGGTGTACCTACAAACAGAATACTTAAATATCAAACAGCAAGCAATCAAGAGCAGTGTTATTTCCACCATTATTGATATTTTTCTTAACTTGTCGTAATCAACACTAATCCAAATCATTAGGATATCTTTTGTCTACGATTTCATATACTATAACAGACCATTAAAATATTATTTATCATATGGATAATTCATATACGTCCATTTGTCTTTTTATTGAACAAATAGTAAGGACTCCAATCTAAAAGCTTTCTGGCACGCTGCATTGAGTAAAGATGTTGACTAAGATATGGACAGAAAACATATTGACAGGTAGAGATAAAGTAGAATTTTTTGAAACACTATGGTGTAACCTCAACAAAAGACAGTGAATTTATCTTTGCCATACGGCTGTGCATTATTGAAGACCTATGGTCTTATGCAATCAATAAGAAATTTCTGCAAGATATATATGATCAAGAAGAAAGCTAGACTTCTTGGCTGAAATATATCAGAAATTTAAGGAGCAGAAATTTGAGGTAGTAAATATCTCGACCAAAAATTATAGAAAAAGAAATTTGAGGTAATAAAAAAATGAAAATAAAGCATACCTGCAATAAGATGCATCACTTTCACAAGTTGGGATCTCTGGTGTGGATTCTGAAAGAGCTTTGCCACCATCTCGTGCTTTCATACAGTTGTTACTTGCCACAGGTGTATCGTTTTCACAGACAATATTACCATCTGAAAGTGATCTCTTAAAAACCGTCCTATTTATGCAGCAAAGCAATTATGACTTTCAAGTATTTTGAAGGGGAAGGTAAAGAATTGCACTGGCAATAAAAAAAAAATACCACTCGTTTACCATAGACCAGAATTCAGAAATTTATTAAATCAGAACTTCATGGAATTAGCCAAAAAAAGAAAAAAAAGATCAGAATCTATCATTGCCATAGGGATACAGTGATCGCATAAATAGCAAAACATTTCCTCCCAAAAGACACAACACCTTCTTAATTATCCTTTTATATACTCCTTCCCCATTGACCTAAAGCCTAAGAGATATTAAGTGTACACAGAAAGAAACTTCACACATCTTCAAAGATACAAGTTGTTTATACTTGCATTCCCCTCAAAAATTAGAAACCAGTCGAACGAAAGTAGGCAACTTCTTACCTGGCATTTCCATCATCAAAATCAGGGTCACGCTTTCCAGCATTGTAATGCTGATCTGAACCCAGTTCCCAAAGTGCCGGTTTCCCCTCTTGTGGTTGGTAGTAACCCAAGAATCTGAAGAAAAAAACCATTCAAAACTATCATAATTGTTTCTCCAGAAAACTAAATACTTTACATACCAAAATCAGATTTATCTGCATCACTGAGGAAATTAACCTCTACATCAAGCTTTAATTAACAAGTACTCATATGTGACTCACACATTAATAGCATCTTGTTTCACACCATCCACATAGGTATTGTTGTAAAACCTCTGAAGAGTTCTAAGGAATTCCTGAGACTGAGTTGCTGCCCTCCATTGTCCTCGCCTCTCACAGAATATCTATTAGGCATCAAAATAGACAAGAATCAGAACGAACGCTTCCATGTTTAAATAACTACCTGGCAGGAAAGAATCATTACCTTGTTATGCGCTGCAGATCCACCATATTGAAATGCAAGTGTATCACCCATTATCTCATAAGCTCTCATTAAATCTTCAGCCAAGTTATTATCTAAATCAACTTTTGGGGATTCTATCAACCCTAAAGCGTGCAGCTGATGTCCAAGTGCAACAAGTCCATATACAAATTGTGCAACATTAGTGCGATCTAGACAGTCAATACAGTTGGTCCTTAAGACCCCTTTCTGAAACATTGGGGGTTTGGCACTGCAATTTCCATTTGAACCACCACTGCCACCGCTAGCAATGCAAATTTCTGTTTCCCAGATATCAACACTCTCATTTCCACTGGGAACGTTGTCTGAAGTACAGTTATCTCCATTAATTTGCCTAACCCCATTGAAATTGTCAGCATTTAAAATATTAAAAGGGCAAAGGCATACAAAAATATAGCAAGAAGTCACTGAAAATGATGTTCTAAAACACTGTCACTACCACTTAAAAGTAAGTTGATACTGCAAATAACACTAAATACTTCCACACACAAAAATAAAAAATAATAGTATTTATTTATTTTTTATTTTTTTTTTGGGGGGGGGGAAGATGAAACTTACTCAGGGAAGGAGTTATTAAAATATCCTGCAGGCTCTAAATTTGGTGTTACTTGACAATAGAAGATTCCAGTTAAGCTCAATGCATATGCAGCCACTTTGCTCAACTGCAGCAACACATTAGTAGCTTTGCTGCAAAAAATAAAGGTTTTATTCTGTCAGAATATAGAATGAAGAATGCCCCACGATAAAAACCAAACAGCATGATAGTAGGCTTTCCTTGTGTCACCCCCTTTTGCCTCTCCTTTCCAACAGGTTAACTTTTTGGGATTGAGTAGAGTACATTGCTCCTTGGCTTGGGACTCTTTACAAAAATTGATATATTCATAATTCATCCCAACCATAATTTTAAACTATAAGATAAAAGTACCTTCTAGAGTGCCTGTTTAGATCCCAATGAAGAAACCTAAGGTGGTTCTCCTTTGACAAGCTTCTATTTATAAATCTAATAGCATGTGCAAACTCAGCACGGAGAATTGTCTCTCTGGGCTTCTTTTCACGTGTCTGGTAAACAAATACAAACGTTACAAAATGAAAATAAAATGAGAAAAATAGAATAATTATGATATTATTGATTGGATCTTCAATTTATTTAAAAATATCCACCTTAATCAAATTTAGAATAATTATGGGATTTCCATATCTCTTGACAAGATTTTCAAAGTGAAGTCTAGTGGCTTCATAATTGTGGTCCTTTTTTGATACTGAAAACAAATAAAAGGCCAGTCAAACATAATAAAGTGTATATTAAATTTGCACCCAAAATAAATAGGTTTTTCAAATTCATACATATAATATCAGGTTTGATATTTATTGGCGAAGTTTCTTGGGACCAGAAAAGTGGAATTGATCCCCGATTTTGTACAATTGAACTTATTTGCATCAAACCTCCATCGGGAGCATTTGCAATAACAATCTGTTCAGTCTCAACATCATTAGCTACTCTACCCTTCTCATTGATACCTCGTTTTAAGTATCTGCACCAGAAAATAGATAAACAAGTTATGATCATGGCATCATAGAGGACAAATTATTCCAAAGAAATGCTATAACATTTCCAGCATCCATCCATTGTTGCTTCTAAAGAATTGAATGCATAACCAACCATGACTGAAAATGTCACATCAAGGTTAATTATAACAAAAGAGAATTGGTGCTCCACAACAAGGGCCATTAAAGGTCCACAAGCACAAGAAGAAGCAGGTTTAGTGTAATAGATGTGCAAATCTAATAAATATAGCATCAATCAATTAATGAATTTGAATGCAATGTCCATACCTAGTTCCAGCATAGTGACGAGAGCGCCTGGCAATGAGGGTCAACTTGACGTTCCTGCCAGATACCTTAAGATCAACCTGTAAAGAGAACAGATAAACAAATTGCAGGATCCAGATAGTAATGAGGATGGCCAAGTGACAGCTTATGTCACTGACAAGTCAAATTGATCCCACAGAGGAGCTGTCTGTATTACTAAATAATTGAGCCATCCCCACTTTCTATAAGAAATGGAATGCATATTTTCTCCAGAAATGAGAAAACATCTCAAATGCTAACCCTATATATATATATAATAAAAAAAATTAAAAAAGCTACCTGCACATAAAGTATCAACATTGAAATTTACTCAGTGTACCTCACAGTAAAACAAAGTTAACATAGTTTCAAATACAGGTACAGTGATAAACTAATTTAGAAAAAGAAAAGGAAAAATAGCAACATATTATGGATTTTAATTGCTGCAGTCTCAGTTTAAGTAGAAAAGTTAGTTTTCATCCATATATATTATCTCCAAATTTCTACTTAAAAAGAACTTCAACATTTCAACAATCTATACCTGTTTAAAGAAGCCATACACCAAGGCAACCGTCCATAGAGTATTTTGGAGATCATTCCGAATTCCACGAGTTAAGTACTCATTCCAAACAAACATTTTTTCATAAAGGGATGCCCCTGTCTTATTATTAGAAATATTCTTTTGAAGACTACGCATGATGTGATATGAGTAGCTAAAATAGAAGTCCTTCGTAAGATCCATTGTGCATAGTAGCTTCTTGTATCTAAGTCAAAAATAAAATAACAGAGCAAAAGAGTTAATAAGCATTTGGCAATATAGCATGAAAATTAATATGAAAACAAATTTAAGGAAAAAAGAATAAATACAAGGGCCATTAACTTATAATGCAAAAAGAGGGGAAAAGAAGAATAAGAAGAAGAAAAGACAATGATTTTCCCAGTAAAACCTGATGATACCTTAGTTCAACCAACAACGTTATATTTACATTTACAAGGGCAATGAAGTTTGCCTGAATGAAAAAAACTGACAATACCCTCTATAAGACAGTGTAAACATAGAGAAAGATCCAAAATAACATAACAAAATTTAATCTGAATAAGTTTTAGAAGATGTATTATAGGCCTAAGAAAGACAAACTAAAATATAGCATATAAATGAGAGTTATGGGTTGAGAAAGCCCACATAACACAGATATAACCTCCAGACTGCAGTCTATGCCTACAACTAAAAGATAATGAAAAAAGCAGACTATTTGGCTAGAAAATTAAATTATAAAAAAATAACTACACCATGATAGTTCTCATCGCAGTACACAAGAACAACATATAGTTCTGACTTTGACACTACTCTCTTAATTCTCCTTAGAAATACTAACTACTTATTACATTTACATGCAAAATGGACAAAAGACCTTTTCTCATCCTTAGAATAGGCCAATTTGGCCCGCACAATAGAATTTGGAATTGGAATCATCTCGCTCTTGTTAATGGCGTATATAGTATGACCACAAATAGCCCCAATCTTCCTCCTTTGTGTAATAAGCAGCAAGTAATAAGGTCCAAGAAATCTTACAAAACCTAGAAACATGAAAGAAAAAAATATTTAGTTTCAAAAGAAGGAATAAAGATGCTCCTATGAGTGAAACAATTAATGAAACCATACCAATAATTCCATAACAAGTGGTGACAAATTTAAGTCCCCCCGTTGTCTTGTTTCCTTCATGTATCCGTCTCAACAGATCATAGCATTCAATTTCTGAGTATGATGTAGAGTCTTCAACAATATTTAGCTCAGATGGTTCCAGCCTGTCAATCTTTAATACCCTCCAAAACGTTCTGTTCTTGTCTCTTCCAATCATATAAAAGCTCTGTTTGATGCAGAATATTTATTGAATTCATTAGTTTTTAGTGAACAATCTACATGAATCAGGTAAGTCATGTATGAAAGAAAAGAGATGGCAATGGGTGCACTGAAATACGATACACTGAGACATCTTTGAATGCCAAACCATACAAAATCTAAACAATATTTACAAAACTGCATTATCATTGAGATTTCAAAATGATTCAGGGAACAGGGAGAAACATTTAGGTGATGAATTATGCAGAACATCAAATTGTATAAACAGGAGTTTGTCATCATCTGAAGTAGACACCATTAAATTCAGAATGATAAATCTAAAATGAATATGAACTCCAGAAAACAATATATGAGCAGTTAACTTTATAAGTTGAGCATATTTTGATAAAGAAGGGGACCTTATTGATGTTGAGTAATGAAAATGGATGTTTCTCCCAACCATTAAAATGCAACATTGAAAATGATAGTGAGTAATAAGAATAACAGAAAAATTTGCATTCTTCAATGATAAGAACGAACCAGAGATTTTGAAGACATATAAGTAACGTCAAAGTAAACAAACAAAAAGTTCCAAAAGGAATTCCCACAGAAATCCTATTCATTCTTCTTAAAAAAATCTCATTATATATCCTGAAACTTTTTTTAAATAAAATTTACACGCGCGGGTTCGAATCCACCCCCTTTCAGTGCCTAAAAGGAGCATATACAGCGCTATAAAGCAATTGGTTATAAAGTGACACTTTCAATGTCTGAAACGTTGCAGCATAAAAAATGGGAAAATGTCCAGAAACAAAACATAAGAGGAAGGGAGAAATGGAATGTAACATCAAGAACATGCCCAGAAGAAACTAAATTTGGTTAATGAGAGAGATACATACAATCTTACCAAAATTAGATATAATGGAAGATAAGAAAACTGAGATAAAATGCGTATGCCACAGAGAAAATTGTAATGAGCGACTTGTTTTAAATCTGAGATCATTAGAATAAATAAAAAGCTACAAATTTGGCTTAGAAACAAGTTCATTAACAAATCCACGCTAAGTGTTCAAAAAAAAAAAAAGTAGGTCAAACCCAAATATTTCATAGCCAAAAATCAAATTCTCGTTTTCTATAGAACCCTCGATTCGACCCATCCATTCTATGAAGAGTTCCCAATCTCACATATATGACCCCAAAAAATTCAATAGGATTCATTTTTTTTTAATATTTCTGCACCACCCCTTCAAGTCAAATTCCAGCTCCACCACCAACCACCAAACAAATAATGCTCAAGCAGGAAAATCCAACATCGCCAATCAAATTAAAAACGAGAAACAAATCAGTAAGAACATAATAACATGATAACATGATAGAATAAAAAAAAGAATTAAATCAGAAAACAAATGAAAAGGAAGTTAGAATGAGCAGTATAGACATAACGATGCATAGACAATTTAAATATTATATTCAGCTTCCTCATCCTCAACCAACTAAAGAGAGGAAGAGAAAATTCATAGTACCGAGCGAGTCTCGTAGAGTCTGAATTTCTGCAAAAAGCAAGAGTTTTGGTCTAATTCTCCAGAAACGCAGTCAACGAGCTCTTTCTCAAAAGCCATGATTCAGATCACTCGCGAGCTTTAAAAAAAAGAAGAAGAAAAAAAAGCTCGAGTATTGCTATGGAAACACAACTCTGTGAAATTCGACCAAAGTACAAAACCTCCCAAGCTTCAATCTATAATTACAATACATATTCATATGTTTGGTACACAGATATACATATACATTACAAGCTTCAAAATAAGAGAAACAAACACAAGAACGGAAATAGTTACAAAGAACAACTATGAGAAACTACAGAAAAAGCTAGGAGAACCCCGGAAATAGCTTGCGTTTGATGTTGAGCTTTCTGAGAATAGAAAGATACAAAGGTGAAAGGACAGACGATCGAAGACTCAGATCGTCGTCTGGCAATCAGAGAACGGCATTGACAGCTTCTGCTTCCGTATCCACACAAAACGGAATAACTTTAAAATGAAAAAAAAAAAAGTTATATTTTATTTGTTTATAAACAAATACTTGATTTACATCAAAAAAAACAAAAAACAAATAGTTGATTTTTTGGTTTTTCTTTTTGTCACTCAATCATTAGTAAAAAAAAAAGTCTAACAAAAACATTTCATAATAAAATAGAGAATAAATTTATATTTATTTAAATCAAAATACTATAATAATAATTAAAATATATTAAAATTAAAAAAAAATTATTAAAAACATATACATAAGCAAACTTATTTTTTAAGCGTAAGTCTTGAGGTTTTTGAGTTCTCCAATGAGGAATGAGCACGTGAAAGATGATGCTACTAATTATAATTGATTTACAATGAATTTTAGATAAATTCAGGTGATAATCATAAATTATCAATAAAAATATATTTTATTTTTTAATATTTATTTTAAAAAATATATATATATTAAAAAATTAAAATATTTACTATATATATTCTAATATATTATTTAAAATATTTATATTAGTTTTTATTATTTAATTATTTAATACATATTTTAAAGTAAAATAAAATTTAATATAACTATTAAATTATTGTGTTTTAATATTAAAAATATAATTAATATAAAAATATAATATTAATATATGTTCGATTTTGATATTTTAATAATCATATTTGTCAAGCTCTTAATTGGTTAGTTGTATTAAAAAAATTATTGTTTTTCAAATAATCATAATTTCGATTATTTATAATTAAAATGGTAATCTCTGTCTCAAACCTCTCTATATGATTTTCAATTTCATAAAATTTCATATCTTCAAACTTGTTTTTCAAGATATGAGAGTTTTAAGATTTAAATTACAATAATGCTTAAATCAAAAAAATTAAAACTAGAAAGTAAAAAGCAATAAAAAAAAAACATGTGCAAGGATTAGCCGATTATATATGAGGAGAAATTTACACTATATTAAAATTTAGGTATAATTTATTTGGGTTACATAATTAGAAATGAAAACATCCCATAAGTTTAATATATTTTATAAAAGTATATTTTAATTTGTTAGTTATTTGATGAGATATTATAAATTTCTTATCTTTTTGAAAGGATTAATGAAATTTATTTAAAATATTTAAATCAAATTTTAAAGAATAAAATGAAAATTTTAAAAAATTATTTATTTTACCAAAAATAACAACTATGAGTATTTAAATAATTTTTTTAACAAATGAATAATTTATGGTTTTGTATAATTAGTAAATAAAAAATTAAATATTAAAAAAATATGAGATGTATTGTTGTAAATAATAAATAACTATTCAAAATTTAACTGATATTATTATAATAAAAAATAAATATTTTTCAAAACGTTAATTTTATTCCTAAAAATTTGACTTAAATTTTCTGAGTAGATTTTGGTGATTGTTTTAAAAAAGAAAACATACTTGTATTACTTTACTGAATTAATAAAAATTCATACTAATTCATGGTTATGATGCATACATACATTAAAAAACAAGTTTATCTTAATATTTTTTTAATTTATGAATATATTTTTTTAGATATGAATATGAATATGTATAAAAAAATATGAATATATATTTTTAGTTACAAATATAAATATGAATATGTATTTGAAGTTAAAATTTTTGAACATATGTATGTTAAAATAGTTATGACTTATCCCCGCAAGTAGAAAAAGTTATCAGAATTGTACCATTTGTGAAGTAATGTACAAAATTAAGGTAGATAATAAAAAAATTAAACAAAAAATTCCTAAAATTGTATCAGATAAAAGATGAAAAATGCATAAATAAATTAAATGACTAAATAAACAATAAATTAAATTACTCAAAACTAAACATAAATTATGATCATAATAAAAACAAAAAAATAGATAATAATTCTGTAAAGTATATACCTCAACTGACATATATATATATTTATCATAAAAATTAAAAATACAATTATATTAAATAAGTGATAGATTATAATAAATTTTTAAATGATGTAAAAAATTTTACACTTCAAACAATTTTAGGATTAACACTTTTGGACTATAATATTTTGTGATCTTTAATATTCTATAATATTTGATTTATTATTTGCATTAAGAATATTTGTAATATTATTAAATTTACTACTTACTTTATTAGTTACGATTGTAATCTGTATATATTTTATTTTTGTGCAATGAATAAATATATTGAGTTATTCAATCAAATTTGTCTCTTATTTTTCGTTATATTTAACTATATCCTTATTTAGGTTATTAATATACATTTTGTTTCATTTCAATGGTAATTGATATCTCTTAACTACTCTAACTTATTAAGATTACTGTCAAAATTAAGCAAAAAATATACTAGTAACTTAAATATGAATATTTCATGTATTCTAATTGATAATAAAGATAAAAATAATATCAAAACAATAATAAAATTAGTCTATAAATATTAATTCCTTATACTTTTTATCAATTATATTAGAATTAGACTACTTGATTTATAATCTTTATAAATAAAAACCACATAATTAATCGAAAAAATGGTAACAAGAGTATAGTAATTATATAAAAATCTATTAACTTTTAGATAGGGTACTACAAGTGTACTAATTATGAAAAAGTATAATAGAAATTAATCATTGTACTAACTATGAAAAAGTATAATAGCAATCAATCATTCCATTCCCGACGATCGATCATTCAACGAGTAGAGGCTCCCAATAGCCAAATAATCGATCATTTCATTCTTGTGATCAATTCTAGAGAACCAGAACATGATGTTCGAAATATAGTTATCCAAGAAGACAAAGCTTTTTCACCCCTCTTGGATACAAATAACCATTGTCAGTCAATCCTTAGGATTATCCCAATCTTGAGGTTAGTGGTGTTTCTTCTAACTTTGATAATGGTGATAATGTGTATGTTTGTATTCTAGGTCGACCTGTGGAAAATCACCTCATCAATATGAACTAAGTTCAAATGTTAAGTATAAATATGTCATAGTTAACTTTGTATTCATCCATCGATTATCCAAATCTCATACTTTTTTTGTGAATCAAATATCATATGTATGTGTTCCTAATAAAGAGATAGAGGCATTGGAGAAAAATAATACTTGGGTTTTGGTGCCACCTCCACAGGGAAAGAAAGTTATTGGACGTAGATCGATATTCACTATCAAACACAATACAAATGGGTCAATGGTTTATAAGGATACCTTTGCTACACCAACAAAGAATAATATCGTTTGAGTGTTGATATCCCTAGTAGCTAATCTAGATGGACCTTTGATATAGTTTGATGTAAAGAATTCTTTTTTATATGGATAGGTATTTAAAGAAGTATCTATGGATCTATCACCAGAATATGAAACAAACACAAGAGAAGATTTGTGTATAAGTTGAATAAGTTCTTATATGGTTTCAAACAATCACCACGAGTTTGATTTAGAAGATTCTCTCAAGCTATGTCTCGTTTTAGGTACAAACATAACAACTTTAATCATATGTGTTTCTAAAACATCATGAAGGTAAATTGAATGCCTTGATTATTTTATATTGATCAAATGATAATTATTGGTGATGATTTAGAAGAAGTTGAAAGATTAAAAGATCTACTTGCATCAAAATTTGAAATGAAAGGTATTGGTTCTCTTAATATTTTTTGGGGATTGAGGTCGTCAGGGGAAGTTGAAGATTTTTCTTGTGCCAAAGAAAATATATGCTTAACTTATTGATAGAGACATGTTGATACTTATATTGAGTAGAATCATTAACTGACTTAGTACTGCAATAAAACTCTTATAGAAAGCCCGTTATCAGTGGTTAGTTGAAAATTTAATCTATCTATCATATATTAGGCCATATATTATATATGTAGTTAGTGTTATAAGTTAATTCATGCATAATTCAAGTAAAACTTATATAGAAATTGTGGTCCATATTTTGAGATATTTAAAGTCTACATTTGAAAAAGACTTAATGTTTTTTGAAAGGATAATCATCTGAATATTACGAGTTGTATAAACGCAGAATGGTCAAGTTGTGTTAAAAATAGAAAATCTACTTCTAATTACTTCACTTTGTATGTAGTAATCTTGTTATTTGGAGAAGTAAGAAGGAGAAGGTCGTTGAAGGTATAGCTAATGGAGTTTATTAATTACTTTGGTCGAGAAATTTACTTCGTAATTTGGGATTTAAACCTAAATGAGTCATGGACTTGTATTGTGATAATAAAGTAGTAATGGATATTAATCACAACCTAGTACAACATGACAAAACTAAACATATTAAGGTTGGTAGATATCTTAGTAAAGAGAAACTTAATGCTAAGAATATCTTTTTTTCCTTTTGTCCGCTCGAAAGTATAGTTAGTTGATATTCTCATTAAGGTAGTATCAAGTAAGCTATTTTAAGATTCACTTAACAAGTTAGACATTCATGATATGTATGTGCTAACTTGAGAGTGAGCATTGTCGTGAGCTATACTTATCTTATTTATATAGATATTCTATAATATTATGTGATTTATAATATTCTATAATATTTAATGTATTATTAGATTTATTACTTGCTATGTTAAACATGATTTTAATTTGTATATAATTTCTCCTTGTGAGGTAAATAAATATATTGAGTTATTTAGTCCAAATTGTCTCTCTTTTTTTGTTATATTTAACTATATCATTATTTAAATTATTGATATATATTTTGGTTAATTTTGATACTTCTGAACTACTTTAATTTATTGGGATTATTATCAAATTTAAACAAAAAAAAAATATACAAATAACTTAAAGAGAGATATTTCATATATCTTTGTTAATAATAATAATAAAATTAGTCAAAAATATAAATTCTCCACAATTCTATCAATTATATTAGAAGTATACTACTTGATTTCTAATCTTTATAAATAAAACTATTTAATTAATTGAAAAATGGTCTCTAATCTTTATAAATAAAACTACTTAATTAATTGAAAAAATGTTGAGAGAAACATGATAATTATTATAAAAGTATATAAAAATTTATTAATTTTTGGATAAGTTATTATAAGTCTACTAATTATGAAAAAAAATACAAAAAATCTAAAAATATAAAAAATATTAAAAATGAAGCATGTGAACACCATATTTTTTTAAGTTACTGTGTGTTCCTAAATCGATTTTTATGTATTCAATTCTATCAAAATTTATATTTTTTTGAATTATAGTTAACTTAGGAAACAAATAATATCTAAAAAAATATGCACATTTGTATTCATATTTTATTTTTAATTTTTTTAATTTTTATTAAAAAATTATAAATTTATAACATCTTAATTAAAAATTAATAAATTTGTATATATTTCATCCCGATTAATTTTAAGTCGATTAGTCTTTATTATTTGTATTAAGTCTCTGACTAAAATAGTCAATCATAATACAATTTACTATTTGTCATTGGAAGAAATTTTTACATTTCATGATTTGATTTGTTTATGCTTCGGTAACTTTGTCTTATTAGCGCAGACCGCATTTTCCCAATATTTTATTTTTCCACCAAGGTTTTGGGAACATTTTATAACATTCAATCAGTATCAAATGGGAGAAAGAAAAAAGTTAATAAATTAATAAAATATAATACAAATTGAGAAAGCAAGTGTTGAGATGATTCCGTGGTGGGCGAGCAAGAATATGCTAATATCCTTATAACGAGTATAATAAATATGATCGCCCGCCTTTTTTTTTTTGTTAACGTATCCCTGATTTATTGTAACAGTTATAATCATTGCAATTTTTAATTAAAAATCTATTAATTTTGGAATAAATAAATCTTTTTGGTCGGTCTATATTTTAGAATAGGATTCAAACTCCTCCGTTGGGAGGGGTATGTATAGAATTCATTCTTTTTTTTAACCAAGTTTATTCTCTTTTTCTCAAAAAAATTTAAGTAATTAATTTACTTTTTATCCAAAATAGATTTTTTTTTTACAAAAACTTCTTTTAGGTAGTTTTTATTTATATTTTTCTTATTTTTATTAATTATTTTAAATAAAAATATATATTTGTTTTATTTCTTTATCTTATCTAACTCTAGAGGTAAGTTTTTCTTATCTAGATATTCATTTATAATTATCTATGTCATGTTTATAAATATAAAATTTATATTTTTTTAATCAATCTAAATATTTAATTAGATCCGTAATATTGAAGATTATGAAAGTTATAATATGGTATTAAGATTATTTTTAAGAACGATCAATATATTAATTAAAGCGATTAAACAATCAATTGAAAAATCTTATAATAGAAAAAAAATAAAAAAATAAGTTTTTTTTGTGTGTTTAAGAAGTTTTTTAATTTTTGTTTAACAATTGATATATTTAAATTACTAATTTTTTATTTATATTGTATTTTTTGATATTTAATAAAATTATTAAAAAAGAAAAGATAAAAGAAGTAGAGTTAGTCTATTTGAGTGAAATACGTGGATTTGAGTCATAGACATTTACATAAACACAAGCATACTTAATTAATTAACTACTTTCAATTGACTATATGTGATCTCATTTTTAAGGAAAACTCAAAATATCATAAAATGTAATATATTATAAATGATAAGATGCAGTTTAATTAAATAATAAAATTATAATAAATTAATTATATTTTTGATATTTTTATTATATACAATAGTATTTTATTTTTAGTAAGAATATAATTTTTTCTCTAATAAAAAATATTTTTATATATCATAATTATATTATAATTATAAATATATCAATTTATTATTAAATATATTTATTTTCTATATACTTTAGAGGTACAACCGTACATATTAGCTGTAAAATGGTATACTGCATGTGAATCGTAGCTGTAAGAAAAAAGCTGTATTTGTGACTTTGTGTAGAAAAACTCGGTAAATGAGAGAAAGACTGGATTTTTGATTTTTTTTTTTTAATTCTAAGCCTTACAAAATGAGATCATCGACGTGAACATTTATACATATACATGTACTAGTTAAACAAACTAATGATTTTGTGATTAAATTTATTAATTTCTATGAAAATCTAAAGCATTCCTAAGAAGACTTGTAAAAATTGATAATTTTCCATAGCTTTTAATGGGAGATTTTAACGAGGTTTTAAGTATCGATGAAATCTTTGAAAAAATAATTAGGCCACATTAATTGACTCATTTTTAATTTAGGAATGCTGTGTCTGACTGTGGGATTTTCCTTTTACTTTTCAAGGGCCCTCTATTTACTTATACTCAAAGAAGAAGTAGTTTCACACATGTCAAGAAATACATTGATAAAGGTTTTTCAAATACTTTGTTAAGTAATATGTGTCCTGACTTAAAATTTGTTCATATTATTTCTTGTGTTTCAGATCATCCTTTTTTTAATGGCGATTTTTTTTATGTGATGATATTAGAGATAAATCAAATATAAAAAAAAGTTCAGGTTTCGTTTTATTGTAAATTTATGTGGTTAAAGGGAGAAAAAATCAAAAATATCCCTAAGATTTAAAGAATCTTCAGAAATATCTTTTAGGTTTTAAAAAATTCAAAAATACCCTTAAAAATATAACAGAAGTTAAATTTAACACTTATCAAAAATAACCCTAAGGTTTATAATAAAAAAATGGAAGAAGAAATAAACCAAGAAATATTAGATATAGAAACAGAAGACATTTCAGGATGTTTTTTTTTACAGGAAATGGTAATAAGTAAAAAGAAATTTGAAGAAAATCAAAAACAAAATTAAATCTTAAAGAAGGAGATGGATTTAAAAACCCATCATTTTTATTGAGAAAAATATTTCCTAGAAAAAATGTAATTTATTATGGTATAAGTAATAAAGAGATGAGTATTAAAATTACAGATGCAAAAGAAAGGTATAACATACCATTAATTGATAAAGAAACTATAGTAAACAAATTATCAAAAATTCCTAGTAAGGATAAAGGAAAAATTGGATACATCCATTTAGAAGGAATACAAATAATAATAAAAGCTCATTTTAGAGAAAGAATAGATACACCAATAAAAATAGTATTGTTAGACAACAGAATAATAAATAGACAAGATGCTTTATTAGGAATGATCCATGGAAATTTAGGATACCAAAAACTAAAGTTTATAACATATCCTAGATTTGCTATAAATATACAAGATAAAAATTTAAACCAAGTATTAAGTCTAGCTTATGAATTCGAAAGAAGATATTTAATGAAAGAAGAAAATCACTCATTTTCAATACATTATCTAGTGACATATTCTTTAACAAATAGTCATAATAGTTCAATATATGGACAAATTGAATTTATAGAAATAGATAAAACTTTTAAGGAATTTGGACAAATAATAAAACCAGAAATACTAACCGACTTTGAAATACCAGAAGAATGGAAATTAGACATTAAAGAAAAACCCTTAATAACAGGAAGAAGTAATAAACTAATAGCATACCAAGATTTACTTTTATAGATCATGAAGGGGAAACTTCTAATCAAGAAGTTAAAATAATGAAGACATTAGTTCATGATTGCATATTGGGAAAAAAATCATGTTTAAAGAAAAAATAAAAAATATACATTTAGAAATAAATGGAAGCCTAGTAGGTGTGGCAAAAAATCAAGCTATATTATTTGAAACTATACAATTATTAACATAGGAAATGAATCTAGTCCAGGAATCAAACACAAAATATTTAAAAGAAATAATAGATATACAAGGAGAACTATTAAAGGAAATAAAAGAGTATGGTTGTAATAAACTACAACAAAATATGCATAAAGAATTTTCAGAATTAAGGAAAGATGTATACAATCTAAAAATAGATCATAAATACGATCCTTTAGAAGGATTGAAAGAAGAACCACCAAGGAAATCAGATTATTTGATTCCTAAAAATGAGAAAAGAAAAAATGAGGAACAACTAAGAATAAAGAAATAATTCCAAATTAATGGAATATAGAAAGAAATTAGAAAAAAAATTTATGAACCCTGAAAATAAGGATATAGAAGCATTGGTGAAATTATTGACATTAACCAATGAAGAAATAGAAGAACATTATATTGGAAAACTTTGTACTAACAAAGAAGAAGATGATATGACAATAATCAGTGAAACTGATTCAGAACCAGAAAATATGACCCCAAAAAGTCATATGAAACCAATTTCATTACCAGTCCCTTACCAAGAAGAAACATCTGACCCACATAGGGAAGAGAGAAATAGACAAAGATCAGAACAACCTGATACTACATATAGAAGAAGACAACCACCTAAAATAGAGGAAAGGTTGCATTGGGGAACTAGAAGTAGTATTCCACCAGAGTTTAAACTCCATGATAATTATAGATCTAAACTTTTAAACTTAGATTGTATAAGAGATAGGAAAAAATCTTTAGATGAATGATCTAGTGGAATGAGCGTTCTCATACAAACTTCTCCAACTACTCAAACAAATCCTTCAACTTGTAGAGTGCTTATAGCACATAAAATGACAGGAAATGTAAAAGTTTGGTTTTCAAACTTAACAGATCAATAACATTTATTAATGCAAGGAAATGCTTCCACATGAAGAGAATACTTAGATACAGTAATAAATGAAATATACAAAGAATTTATTGGGGAAGATAAAGGAAGAACTATCACTGAATCCAGTGAAAATGAAATCAATGAAGCTAAATGGCATCTAACAAATATGGAAATTTGTAACATGTGTTATATAGATTCTTTTATTTGTGAATATGAAATGTATTACCATAAATTACCACCCTCTATTCAAACAATCTATAAAGAAATGTTTTTTTCAAAAATTACCTGGAACATTATATAAAACTTTAACAGAAAATTAAGAACAAAGGAATAGAGAAACTATACCAGATACTCTAGGAGAAAGAATAAGAAGTCTTAGAGACTGGATCATTATAAAATGCCAAAAAAGAAAAGAATATAAACAAATAAGAGGAAATTATAAAATTTGTTGTGATACAAGAGATTTTAGAATGCCAAGAAAATATGGATGCAATATAAAATCTTATAAACAAAAATATAAAAAATATAAAAGATTTAAAAAATATAAATTTAGAAAACAAAATTTCCAAAAATATAAAAGATTCATAAAAAAAACTACAAGAAAATATATTTTAGAAAAAAAGTTTATAAATCTTCTGAAAAAAGGAATTATTACCTTTCAGGAAAAAAAATGTAGATGTTGGATCTGTAATAAGAAAGGACATTATGCAAATGAATGTCCAAATAGACTTCAACATAAAAAAAAATTAAAAAGGAATTTTCATAGAAAACAAAAATCTTAGAAAAAGCTTTCAAAATGGAATTAGAACCAATTGAGAAATCTGATATAGATGATACTTACAGTATTTATCTATTAGAAGAAACTAAAGAAGAAATAACTCACTCAGAATATGAACATTTGGATCAGGAATATTCTTCATCAGAAAATGAATGATTTGTATAGTATTACAAATCCAAATAGTACTTACATTAAGGTAGGACTAAAATTTAAAGGTTATAACACTTACCACTTACATGCATATATAGATACAAGAGCTAGTATGTGTGTAGCCAATAAATATGTATTTCTAGAGGACAACTGGAAACAAGCACCAAAAGATTTGATTGTAAGAATTGCTAATAATACTACAATAAAACTTAATCAAGTATTAAAAGATACTGATATAATAATAGGAGGAGAAAATTTTCATATTCCTACAATATATCAACAAGAAACAGTTGGACTTGTTAATAGGAAATAATTTCTTAAATTTATACCAACCTTTCACACAACATTCTCACAAAATAAGTCTTACAACTTTAGAAGGAGATACAATATATGTCTCTAAAGTAAGAAAAGCTCTAACTGTCTCCAACCCAACTTTTATGCAACAACATAAAAAGCGAAAATGTGGTTAGATAGAAGACCAACAAAAACAGAAACCCTGTTTAGAAAATATTTCATTAGATATAGAAGAAAAAAAAACTCTTTTCTTAATGAAATACAAGAAGATAAAGCCCTAACAGGCATTAAAAGACTATTAAAAACAGTCAGTTCAGAAAATCCTTTGGATCCAAAAATAAATAAAACTAAAACAAGAGTCAAAATAGAATTAAGAGATCCTAACAAGGTCATAAGAGTAAAACCAATGATTTATACTCCAAAAGATAGGATTGAATGTGAAAAACAAATTGAAGAACTTTTGGAATTAAAGTCATAATACCAAGTAATTCACCTCACTCTAGTCCAGCATTTTTAGTTGAAAAAGAAGCTGAGAAAAGAAGAGGAAAAAAGAGAATGGTAATAAACTTCAAAGCATTAAATAAAGAAACCATTGATGATGGATACTTCATTCCAAAAAAAGGAAGAACTACTATCATTAATAAAAGGAAAGAAATATTTCTCAAGTTTTGATTGCAAAAATGGATTTTGGCAAATAAGATTGGATGAAGAATCCCAAAAATTAACGGCATTCAGTTGCCCCAAGGACAATTCCAATGGACGGTTATACCATTTGGATTAAAACAAGCTCCAAGTATTGTTCAAAGATATATGGATAACATTTTTAAAAAATTACAAAATATTTGTTGTGTTTACATAGATGATATTTTGGTTTTCAATAATGAATTAAATAAACATTATTTGGATATTATCAATATATTACAAGAATGTAGAAAAGAAGGCATCGTACTCTCTAAAAAGAAAGCAGTACTTGCTCAGCAAAAAATCAAATACTTAGGATTGGAAATTGAAGATGGAAAACATAATCTACAACCTCATATATTAAATAATATTCAAGGTTTTCCTAGTGAATTAAAAGATAAAAACCAATTGCAAAGATTTTTAGGATGCTTAACATATGCAGAAGTCTATATCAAGAAACTTGCAGAAATGAGAAAACCATTACAAGCAAAATTGAAAAAAGATCATGTTTGGAAATGGACAAAAGAAGATACTCTATATATGGATAAAGTAAAGGCAAAAATAAAAAATTTACCAACTTTATACCATCCAGAACCAGATGATAAAATGATAATTGAAACAGATGCTTCACAAGAATATTAGGGAGCAGTCCTTAAAGCAAGAGTAGATGACAAAGATGAATATATTTGTAGATACACATCAGGGTCTTTCCAAGGGCCAGAATTAAATTATCATAGTAATGAAAAAGAATACTTAGCTGTTAAAAAAGCTATTAAGAAATTTGCAATATATGTTATAAGTTCTAGATTCACTATTAGGACAAATAACAAGAATTTTGGCTATTTCTTAAGAACTAATATTGGAGGAGATTATAAACAAGAAAGACTAATCAGATGGCAACAATGGTTCAACCATTACAATTTTGATATTGAACATCTTCCAGGACATAAAAATAGCTTAGCTGATGCTCTTACCAGAGAATTAGTACCTCTAACTATTTTTATGATTGTAGGAATGAAACATCTTGATATTAAGATCAAGATAAAAGAAAAGGAGATAAAAATCCTACAGGAACAACTCGAGTTGCTATATCTCGAGAAATCTCTTAAGGAGACAGGAATAAAACAGAAAGAACTTAATTGTTCAAAACAACCTCTAGAAAGCAGAACCTCAAATGAGGAATCTTTGTTAAAAAAGGAAGAACCTAACAGTTCACAAAAAACTTCTAAACCTAATTGGGCAGATAAAGCAAAAAAAGAAGAAAAGAAAAAAGTTTATGTGGTCTATAATGGCCCAAAACCAGGAATTTATAACAACTGGGCAAAAGCCAGCAAATCTATTCTAGGAATTAGTGGAGTAACTCATATAGCCTTCACCAATAGGATAGAAGCAGAAGGTAGTTATACCAACTACAAAACACCAAAACTAATAACTCCAGAGGAGATAGTAAGAAATTATTCTGAGGTACTACAACAACAACCAACAATTCCAAGCAGATTGACAAATCTTGGGAAAATAGCAAGGCCTACAGTACTATTTAGAGAAACATCTCCACCAGAGACATCAAAAATAACAAAACATTCAGTATTATTCAGGGAGACATCTCCTAGAACTACGCCAGTCATTGAAGATGAAAAAGACCAATACAGAAACCTCAGCAAACCAAAATGGTTAAATCTCTATAATTTAGCCAGAAAATCTACCCAAGAACATATTGAAGATATGAAATTCTATACTACAAACAAGGAATTTCCTAGAGATAGTAAATTCAATATACTGGAAGGAGCTGATCCATTTTTTGTGTATAAAGCATTTCATGCAGGATTAATAGAAAATATATATCCAGGAATTAATTTAAGTGAATTAAATTATTTCCCAGAAAATTTTAAAAGAGCAATTAAGAATTTCCGAAGAAAAATTAAAGCAGGTGATAAACCTGTTTATCTTAGATTTTTTAGTTCATTAATGGACTGGAATGTAGAATGAAGTATTAGTCCCTACCACTTCATCAAAATAGGGATTTCCAACAAAAACAAAGAGGTTCCCAAACCAAGGGCACTTCCAGAAAAGGAATTCAACACAGAAGAACTCTGTGTATTAAGAGGACAAATGCTAAGCCAAATTTACTATGAACTCAGAAAGATCGACAATTCTGTTGAGATTAAAGTAAATTATTCAACTAGTAAAGTTATTATCATTTCTCACAGCAGCATGGCTCTGTCAGAAGAAGATGGTGAAAAAATCACCAAATATGAAACCAATTTTAATTGCAACAGCCTAGAAATTGGTCAAGAAACCAGGAAGGTATTTTACTTTTATGCCAGAAAAGTCACCAAAGACCATAGATGCATTCTCTGCATCAAAGATTGAGAAGATGAAGATGTATCATCATCAACGTCATTAAAGGAACCGTCGGCAGAAAATAACAAAGAAGAATAAGAAAAGCAATTATCGGCAGAAGACAACAAAAGAAATAAAGATGTAGACCCCACATCTTAGTCGGCAACATATGCCAAGGAAAAAAGTAATGGTTATCCTTTAAAAAGGAAAAGCAGATGAATTATTAAAGCAAGGGTAAAAAATAAATTTAGTCTTGTAAACAGGGATTCCTTATTCTATAAAAGGAACTCTTATTATCATAACAGAGGACACAAAAAAAATCCAGAGCTCTCTACTCTGAAATACTCTACCAGAGAAAACCTCTCTAGAAAACCCAAACCCAATAATGTTATACCCAGTAACTATGAGCGGCTAGGTAACCCTTTCAAGGTTCTTAGTTAGCCTTAAGTTGTAATAATTATTATATTTTGAATAAAATGGAGTTCTATTATACTCTTCTCTAGTAAGTCAACTATTGGATACCATTCATGTACGGATGCAGAAAGCTCACCATTACCAGAAGGGTGTTGAGGTGTGAGCAAAGTTGAGACATAACAGGTATAACAAAAGAAGACGAACAGAAGGGAATACCGTGGTGGACCCATTAAATTCAGGTATGATGATTATAGATTTAAGCTAATTAAGGATCTTGATTGTTGAAATATTCGCTTATAACAAGGTATAATATCTTTAAACATGAAAATAAGATTTAAAATATGAATATCGAATCATTAGTACATAAATTAGAATTATTAGATTTAACAAATGAAAGAGTAATTTTTAATTTTAAAAGACAATTAATAGAATCAGGATTGAAATTAAGTAACCAACATAATGAAGAACATAACATACTATGCAATTGTAGTGAATACATAAGAAAATTAGATTTATACAGGAAAATAATAAGTTTTTTAAATAAATTATTATCACCAACCAATATACAAAGGCCGTTAAATAGGTCAATTTTAACTCCATATTAAAAATCTTAAATATTGTATCGATCCTTTAGAAAATGGTATCAGAGCCAAGGAATAGTAAAAATCAAACACTAATGAATAGTAAAATTCAAACAGAAACGATAATATTGGATGGAGGATTAACATCATTAACACACAAGGGCGTTTGTGATATTTAATGAACCCCAGGAGCATAACTGAAGATATAGCAAACCTCAAGGGCAATTTAGAAAATGTCCCGGTTAAAGGATAATAGTTATGAAGAGGTTGTTAACAATGTATGGATGGTTTCACGTTGTGGTGATACTTTGAGAAAGGTTGAACATAAGATTAAAAGCCTCTGCAGAATTCATGAGAGCTTGAAATCTTTTAGACCCATTTTCTTGTGTATAATTATTTACAAAATGATTTTTAAATCGATAGTTAATATATTTAAAGTTGTACTATCATATCATTTCGATTGAGCAAAGTATTTTTGTGTCTCCTATAGAGATTTTAGACAATGTTATATGTGTTCAAGAAGTTATTCATTCTATGAACAAAAATCTTAAAACAAAGAATAAATTCATGACTTTAAAACTATATATGAGTAAAATTTACGATCAAATGGAATGAATTTTCTTGAAGTAAATAATGCTCAAAATGGGATTTACTCTTAGATGGGTATCATTAGTCATGAAATGTATTTCATTTATTTCGTATTCTATTATTATAAAAGGGCAACAAACTAGAAGAATATTTCAACAAAGGGTGCTTCCTTAAGGTGTACCTTTATGGCCATATCTTTTTCTTATGCACCGAAGGATTCTTTAGATTGTTAAGGTAAGCAGTGAATGCTAATGAAATAAAAGGTGTTCAAATAGGAAGGGATGGTCCAGCTATCTCACAATATTTTTTGTGTGCAGACGATAGAATTTTTTTCCCAAGCTACCAAGAATGATTGTATAAGGTTAAAACATATATTTGAGCTCTATTCAACTGCTTCTAGTCAATTAGTTAATTTTAATAAATCTACTGTCTCTTTTAATAAGATTAATTCATATTCAATTAAAAATAAGTTAATCAAGTACTTACAATTCCTATAGTTGAGTTGAACATGATGGTAAGCATTTTGGGCTCCTAACTTTCATACATAAGAATAAATGTCATGTTTTTAAAAGTATTAAGAATAGAGTTTAGAGAAAGCTGCAAGGATGAAAGGAAAATTTATTATCTCAATAAGAAAATAAGTTCTTAACAAAGCAATAGCTCAATCTATTCCATGTTGTATTATGAGCATTTTCAAGATTCATTTAAAATTGTATATTTCATGAGCTTAACTCACTTATAGCAAAGTTTTGGTAGAAAATTTCTTCACCAAAAGATGGGATACATTAGTTGTCATAGGAAAAACTTTGCATATCTAAAGTAGAAGGAGAACTAAGTTTTCGATCATTGATTTTTTTTAACCAAGCTCATTTGGTTAAGAGGATTAGAGCCTTACGGAGAACCTAACATTGCTTATTGCTAAGGTGCTTAAAGTTAAATATTTTAAGAATAGTGATCTTCTTTAAACTAAAAGGTAGGAAAACACTTCTTATATATGGAAGAATATTCTGTGGGGTATAAGGTTTCTTATTTCTAGTATGAGATGGAGAATAGGTAATGTGGATAAAATAATTATATATCAAAGTCATTAGATTCCTTTTTAAAGATCTTTTATAGTTAAATCACCTTCAAAAATAACTTTTAATAGTAAGATAGTTTCTTTTATTAGTCCTAAAGGTGCATGGAATGAGTAGTTAATTAAAGTTTTTTTTTTCCTCACGAAGCTAATACTATATGTTTCATCCAGTTTGCTTCTCATTCTAGAGAAGATAAATTGATTTAGAATTATAAAGTAAATGAAAGATATACTTTTAAAATTGGATATTGGTTAACCCAAACACATAATAATAAGAGTAATAATGCAACGAGGGTACCTATGATTTGTCAAGAGCTAAATGCTAAAAAAAAGTGTGGCAAATTAAGGTTTAAAAAAAAACAAAGATTTTCATTTGGCGTGCTATTCATAACATACTACCATGCAAAAAGAACCTAAGGTTCAAAAAGAAATCAACCTACTTACCCATTTTGCGAAAACAATAGTGAAAGTGTTATGCATGCTTTTATAGGAATGTGTGGCAGCCAAAAAAGTCTAAGGTTACACTTTTTGCAAGGTAAGTACAAATTAAAGTAGAGGAAGATTTTATTGATATATTCTATTATTTTTTATCAACTTTTAAAGGAAGATAAAATTGGAACTATGGGAACATATGGAAGGAAAGAAATAAGGTTTAACATGGAAGTCATTCCCGAGATCTATCGTATATATTTCTTAAAATATTCATTTTTCTTGAATATTTCAAAACAATTAATGAAAATACTTAATAAATCAAGAGCTTTAAAGACTTTAACACTTTTGTTGGTCACCCTCTCTAGGTATCTTTATTAAACTAAACATTGATAGTGCAAATCATTCCAAAGATAAGGTAGGATTTGGAGTAATTGTTAGAAATAATAGGAGAAAAATCTTACTTTTTATAGTAAAATATGGAGATAAATTCACTTTCATTCTAATTGCTAAGTTGTATGTTATTCTAATTGTTATGTAATAGACTTTAGATGTTGAGATCTATAATCTAACAGTAGAAATTGATTTATTCGTGACTAATCGTTATATCAAGAAGAAAATAAATGTCTACTATTGAAAGGTAACTTAGTGGACGATATTGTTAAGTTACCTAAATTTTTTGCATGAATTGAATAGTAATTTAGGAAAAGGAAAGCAAATGAAGCAACTAATAATCTAGACAAATATGTTATTAAAGATATTAATTATAATGATTAATATATATGATAATAAGAATATTCATGTTGTATATATCTTTATATATCAATTGATATTTTATAAATGATACATCATTTTCATAAAAAAAATATTACAATGTTTTCTCCTTTCTACCAAAAGGTAAAAATGTTATATCACAATTTATCCAAAAAAATTTGGAGCATGTATGTGTTGTATGTTAGGATATATATAAATTTCCTTTAAATTTTTATATAACTCGATTATTTATATAATTTTACTTTTAATTTTCTTAAAAAATATATTTTTATTTATAAAAAATATATACATTGTATTTTTCAATATGCAAAAAAAATAAATTTACGTTATACAAAAAAACATGTATACATTGCGTAGATAAAAATTAAAAAATAAAATTTAAATGAGATTTATGCTGTAATATTAAATCTCAAAAACTTTAGTTACTTTGACAATCTGTATATTTTGTGATAGAATTCTAAAATATTAAATATTAAGTGTTAGATTATAAAAATAATTTACCTAATTTCTTTAAAATTAAATAATCATATCAATATCATAAATTTGATCTAAACAAAAAATATAGCAGTGGTGTATATACTTTCTTATTTTGGATTATATATTTAAATTATATAAAATATTATTTAATGTTTTGTTATATGTAAATAAATGCATGCTAAATAAACGATGAGTATAGTTCCAATCAACAAAATGTTTCACGGGATAGACAATAATTTATCTAAATTAATGAACAAGGGATGCACACCAGATTAATTATAATTTCTATATATATTTAATGCTTCACACAATATCAAATCTAATGTCTCATAATTTAGAACAAGTAATACTTTCTTTTATTTAATCACTTTAACTCTTCTATCTTTCTACAAATTTTATATTAATTTAAACATAAGAGTTTAAGAAGGTTCCAAAAGAACCATAATATTTGATGCGTTAACAAAAATTATCATCAATGTTTTTTAAAAAGTATTAATTAAGAGTCTACACTCGATGAAAAAGAATGTTAAACTGCACAAGATATGTAGGCTAAACTTCAATTAGTTTAAATTTACACAGAAATGGTAACAAAAAGTAATCTAAAAATATATTAAACCATTAACATGGTTTAATTAGGTGAACATCTAACTCAAAGGATAGTTTAGCGGTAAGTGATTACCCACCTAACTAAACCCTAAATAAGAGGATTTAAATTTTAAATATAAAAATAAGTGTACATGTCTTACTTTTTTTCTTTTTTCTTTTATAAATGATATTAATATAATATTTATATTTATTAATTAAAAAGAATATTTTGAGATTAAACGTACAGCCTTCGTTTGTTCCATTGCCTATCGTTTTTATAACTATGCATATATACTTAATAGATAATTGACTTAAAAATAATAACTATATATGTGAACATGGCATAGGAATCGATAATCTCTAAGCCCGAATAGCTTCAGTCTTGACAGTAATGAAATTCAATCATTTGATTGTTTGCGAAGGATTACGATAAGAATTGTCACACTCTGCTAAAGCTGTTAAATCATGAAAAACCCTATCTAGGCTATTTTCCAAAACGTAAGAAAATGAATGACCTGGAAGTCGTTTTGTACAACAGTTTTCTTAGCCTCATCATCACTAAATGGAAAATATCCTAAAGCTGAGCACTTAATTACTAAATCTAGGATTGTTATTATTTTCACTTAATACCTTATGAAAATCTATGGGAAATTCACAATAAAAAACAAAAAATAAATAACGAAAAATTCAAGTAATATTTTGAAATATTATATTTATTTTTTAATAACTTTTATATTTTATTATAAATAAAAATTTATAAAAATAATAAGATAATAATAAATATTTTATATTAAAAAAATTAAAATTTTGAGTCAATAAATAATATTAATACAAAAGATAAAAAAATAAAAAAATATGTAACAAAAAATGCATAATCCTTTTATATTAAACAATATTTATAGTATCTTGTTAAAATTAATTTAAAATAATAACAATAAATTATAAATAATTATAAGATTTTAAAATTTTAGAGTTTAAATAAATATTTTGAATTATTTTTATAAAAGAATAATTATTAATATTCTAATAGAATAAAAAATAAAAAAATAAAAAATATATAATACATTACTTATGATTAGTTTGAGTTTAAATATAATTAAATCTATAAAAAAAATTAAAAACATAATTTTTTTATATATTTATTAAATTATGATACATAATTTTGAAATAAGATCTATGTTTTTGAACTATTTCATATTATAAAATATATATCCTCGTTTTTTGCTCTCATTTCTCATTTTATTATCTCTATCTTTCTAGTTGGATAATCTCAACATAAATTTATCTTACTAGCAAAATTTATTAACCCTAATTAAGTAAGTACATAAATAAAATAACTACAATACAAATTAAAAAAACAATTAACCCTTCGTCATAACATAAGTTCATTAATTGTTTTATATTTTGTCACGATGAGAGAAGCTTGACTAGTGATAAATAGTGAAAATATCAAATTATGTTAGGAATATTGTTTGAAATTACTCTTAAAACGTGTTATTTCAATTTTCTTTTCTATTATATTTCAGAACACATATTTTATTTTTATACATACGTTTAAAAGAAAAAAATATTAATGGATAATTTTATCTTAGAAGGATTCTCTAATGATTATTTTTAAACATATTTTAAGATGATCTATGTTTATTTTTAAATACATATTTAAATCTAATAATAAATTATCCAAATATAAAAAAAATGGAAAGCAGTAAGGGCCCTCAAACAAAATTTCTCAATTATTTTCATTATCAGTTCTGATAATTTTTCAATCTTAAATAATATTATTTTTTTTTTCACACAAGAAATTAAGTGAGATTTTACTTTTAAAAAAATAGAGAAAAAAAGAAAAGATTAATTAGAGGAGAAGCAATGAAGTTGACCCTAAAGACATAGAAGGTGGGGGTGGTATCGTGGTCGGGAAGGGAAGAACACTTGGGGTTATCTTTAACGTGTCATTGTTTAATATATTATATTCATTGTGGGTCTAAATTCTCAATCTACCAAATCATTAATTTTCCATGAAATGAAAGGTGTATGTCTGAACTCTATCTGCATGCCACCAATAAAATAAAGGACCATTCTTCTTATAGATTGCGGTGGTGATAGCTATTAGCTACCTCTTACATCTATCCACTACAAAATTCTATCCACTGAATAACAAGTAGTAATTACAATTCTCAAGTTATAATCAATTATCCAAAAAAAAAAACACTATTATTATATATATATATATATATATATATAATTTTGATTTTTAATCGTTATTATAAGTATATGATCACGGTTATATTTGAAAAAATAGATAATTATATATATTATATTATCATTCTTATAATTTCATAATTTTTATTGATTTTATTGTAATAATTTACTTTAAAAATTAAGAAATAAGGGAAAAAATGACTATGGTTGTTATTTTTTAAACTTGTATATGGAGTCAGCTGGTTCATTAAAGTGAGAAGGATTTACACGAAAAGATATTTGTGGCCATACATAATTTGTGTAAGAAGGAATTATAGGTGAATTTGGACCAATTTGGTGAAGACAATATAAAATAAAGAATTTATTTATATATTTTGACATGTGTGGTAAATTTAGAATTTTAATTTACTTGTTTTCAATTCATATGTTATATTATTTATATATAGCAATAGCAATATAATAATGAAATTAAACTCTGAATATAAGATCTTTTATCACGAAAATTTATTAAGTAAAGAATAAAATTAAAATTTTAAATTATAATTGTTTTATTTTGTATTCAGACTTACTAAAATTATATTTTAACTTTACTAACTCTATCGTCAATACATTTTCTTTTAATTTTATCATTTGGTATCCATACTTTTTTTTGTCTTCTTCTATTTTAAAATTTGATCAATTTGAATTCTTATTTATTTATTTGTTTTTAATTGACATCATTTTGAGAAAATTAACAATAACTTCGTGTACAACTCAATATTTCATTATTTATGATTTTAGTTTAACAATTACTGAAACATGTGTGTTGCATGTGGTCTTTTTTATTAATTTATCTAGTGAAATAAATTATGAAATTAAGTAACTTGATTAATGAAGTTAAAAAGTAAAAGAATGAAATTTGTCAATTATAAAAATTAATGCAAAATAATGCCAACTTAAAATATATGGGATAAAATAAGTAGAATGAAAAAAAATTAGGAGTATTAAATTTATCAAATTAAAAGATAATAATAAATTAACTGTTTAATATTAAACATAATTCAATTTTAATATAATTCACCTAATAGTTTGATAAATAAGATATTATCTATTTCAATTTAAAAATGTGAATTATATTAATTATTAACATTTAATCTTAAAAATTTATCTTTAACATCTTTGCTTTTAATATGTGTTTTATAATTAATAATTTTATTATTAAATATATAATTTATATATTAAGATTCAGTTATATTAAAAAAAATATTTATGTAAGAATCTATAAATAATTTTTTTAATATTTTAATAAATTATAACAAGTTATAAGCTAAATATAATCGGTAATGATTTTATTACATGTAATTGTGTGAAAATAATAATAATCCTATAATGTAATATAATAGTTTTGAACTTATGTTTAAAACTTTTCCAATTTGATTCCAACGCTTTTTATAATGTAATATAATAGTTTTGAACTTTTCAAATTTAATTCTAAGACCTAAAAGATGGACTCATATTTGTATATAGTTATATTTGACATATTAGAACTCATTAGTTAAAAAAATTATATATTATATAACCAAAAATATAAAAAATTAGTAAAAAAACAAAAGTCATGTCAAGTCAAATAAGTAGAGTAATCAAATAAGATTAATAAGAAAAAAAAACAAAAAAATTGCAATGTATAGTGATAAAGGGATATGACATTCTCAATAGTTATTTTAAAAAAATGGTAAAAATCTTGTAAAATAATATATTAAATTATACTATTAGTTTTTAAAATTTAACAAAATTTATATATAATTCCATACTTTTAAAATATTTAATTTGATACCTAAATTTTTAAAAATTTATATATAAATCTTTAAACTTTTAAATCCTATAATTTAATCTAAAACTTTTAAAACTTTATAAATTTTGGCTATTAAAATTAATAAATCTGAATCAAATTTTTTGGATATAGATATTGAGTTTTAAAATTTTGAATAATAAATCATATATTTTAAAAATTTGACTACCAACATGTCAATTTATTTAACATTTAAGAACTAATAATACACTTTAATGGTTTATATTTGCATTTGATTCCTAATCTGTATAAGATATTAAGATTTAATCTCTAATATTTTAATTTATAAAATTTAGTTGGTAAATTTTTTAAATTAGACAAATTTAGTCCAAAAGTTTAATATCTATCATTGATTTAATGGTGTTATATGTAAATATTAAATAATTAAAATATTGAGGATCAAATTATAAATTTTATATTTTTAAATAAATTTTTACAAAATAAATTAAAAAAAACAATCATATACTATAACGCAATTAGATTAATTTGATAGAAATTAAAATTTTGAATTAAATTTATAAAAGAAATTAGATTGTGTAAATTTAAAAATCATTAACTAAATAATATATTTTATAGAGATTAAATTATAATACCTTAAGCAGATTAATCATTAAATAATTAAATAAGAAAAAAAAATACATTAAAAATATTATTGCCAAACAATTAGGTTGTAACTATCTTTTGATAACTATAAATATATAAAAGCATTTACTTTTCAAAATAAATAAATACATCATCATTAACATCCCTTTATATATATAACACAGAAGATACACGTTACAGTTTTCAATTAATTTAAATGACCATACATAATAATTACTAAAATTCATTATATTCTAAATTTAATTACATCCAACGAAGAGACGCATGGATATGGAATTGCAATTAACACGTTGTCTTGGATCCTATTGGATATTTAAATGATTGCTTTGACTATCATCAAAAAGAAACGCGGTGTAGGTGTCGTCTCAGTGAGGTGTACATTTCACGTTGTTGTGATCCAACCATCCAAGTTGTGCCACATCATACGCCCTCTTTCTCCAGCTACGTCCCACGTTTTACTCGCAAATTCCTTTATAATTGTCCTCATGTGAAATTCTGATTAAGGTAATATGTCAAATATTTTTTTATTTTCAATAAAACACAAAGGATAAGTAAATTATATACTACATGTCAATATAATCAATGTTACTTTAACTCTTTTTTTTTTAATAAATTTTATTTATTTATTTGGTCATTCTTCTTAACATTTAAATTTATCCAAATTCGTCCGAATAGTAAAGAAAAAAAATGTTAATTAAATATAGTTAATAATTTAAATTTAAATTATTAAATTTAAATTACATTACGGAAATAAAATTGAAAAAAACTAGTTATATAAGATTCATATTAAAGTCTTAGTAACAATTGAGTCACTTAAATTTTCTTTCCACACTTAATCAAAACTATTTTTTTTAGAACGGGAAAAAACCTTAACTTCCATATTTTACTTTGTTTTAATATTTTTTAAATAAGTATTTTGTTGATTAAATTGCAATATTTATTATTTTTGGAAAAAAAATCTTAATATTATATGATTTGATAGATTTATATAAAGATTTAGATTAATAAAACAAATACAAATTTAATAGGCATGATATAAAGCTATCATAAAAAAATATCTAGATAAAATAAAAATTATTATAAAATAATATTTAAGTGAAGAAATATAAACATATATCAAATTTAAAAAAGAAACTAATAAAGCAAAACGTAGGTAATAAAAACAAATATACCCAATAATTGCTAATATAAATGATAAGCGTTTGAGTAGAAAGAAATCAGAGAAATTAAATTAAACTCTTAAAAGGCTCTTGAGGCGTTTAATTTGTCGTATCAAAAAAATTAATGGAAATAATAATGATAGTAAAATTAAATATAAATAAAATAATAAAAAAAGAATAATTATATTATCTTAATATTTCTTAAATAATATTATTTAATTATTATTTTCACCGTTTAAATTATTATATTATTAAAAATTATTAAATTATGAATAAGAAACTCATCATGTTGATTGATTAGATTGAAAAGTCAATGGCAGGAGGAAAATTATGAACAAGGGAAAAGTTGCATGATTTAAAAAAAGGATGAAGTTTTAAATAAACTGACTAATAGACTGATTTATAGCGATACCACACACAAAGTCAATAACATGATAACTCATAAGCAGCACAGTTTAAAATCCGGATTATTTATTTATTATCTGTTTCTCTTGTTTTCTCGGCAACCAAATAACTTACTAGAACGTAAAGAATTAATTACATATTTTGTTGATTGAAATATAAAGGAATCACATTTAATTATTTTTAATTTTATATTTAATTGGACAAAAAATTGAGAATAAAATAAAATTAATTGTTAAAAGAAAATAAATCATATATTACTTAAAGAATCATGATTTCATTCTCATTTTAATTTTTTTTTCATATTTTTTATCTCAATCCTAAATATAACCCTGAACCTTAAAAATCACAAATCTCAAAACTCGAAATCCTAAATCCTATTTAAAAAATAATAATTTTAACTCTAAATCTTAACCTACAAATATAACCTTAACATTAACCCATAAATATAACCCTAATCTTTAAACCCCAAAACCTTATTTAGAAAAATAATAATTTTAACCTTAAACCTTAATCCACAAATATAACTCTAAATCTTAAACCCCAAATCCCAAATCCTAAAACCCAAAAGCCTATTTAGAAAAATAAAATTTTAACCCTAAACCTTAACCCATAAATATAATCCTAAACCCTATCAAGAAAAATAATAATTTTAACCCTAAACTTTAACCCACAAATATAACCCTAAATCCAAATCCTGAAAATCTAAATCCTATTTAGAAAAATAATAATTTTAACCATAAATCCTAAACCCACAACCCCAAATCTCTAAATCTCAATTCTCAAACCTCAAAACCTTAAATCCTATTTAGAAAAATAATGATTTTAATAATGCATTTTATTTGACGAAAAAATAACAATTAAATGATATTATTTAAATTTTACTGAATATAGAGATATTAAAATAATATACAGTGTTTTCATTACATTCTAACTGTAAACCAAACAGTGTAATATTAATTCTTTTTTTGATTCCAATAGTCAAACCAAACAAAATTGTTTCATTTTCATTTTCATTCTCATTCTGTGAACCAAATGCCACATAAGTGCATGTTTAGTTGGCTTGAATGGAATATAACCAGGATGAATTTTTTCCAATTTTATGTTTGGTTGAGTTGAAAAGTGTAAATGGAATGAAATCTCACAATTCCTTCTCCCTCTTAAGTAATCATGATTCCTTTCACATCTCAATTTTTTCCAATTTTACCCTAACTCCAAATATAGCCTTAAATCCTAAACCCCAAATCCTAAACCTTAAATCCTAAATCTCAAATCCTAAAACCTTAAACTTAAATCCCCAAACCCTATTTAGAAAAATAATAATTTTAACCATAAATCTTAACCCGCAAATATAACCCTAAACCCTCTTTAGAAAAATAATAATTTTAACTCTAAACCTTAACCCACAAATATAACCCTAAATCTCAAATACTAAATCTTAAAACCCAAAACCGTATTTAGAAAAATAATAATTCTAACCCTAAACCTTAACCCATAAATATAACCCTAAACCCTAAACTCTAAATCCCTAAATCCTAATTCTCAAACCTCAAAACCCTAAATTTTATTTAGAAAAATAATAATTTTAATAATATATTTTATTTTAAAATAATAATTATTTAAAAAAAATTAATAATGTATTTTATCCGACGAAAAAATAATAATTAAATAATATTATTTAAATTTTATTGAATATAAATGTATTAAAATAATATACTATATTTTTTATTTTATTTCAACCGTAAACCAAAGAATATAATTATGATTCCTCTTTAATTAGACTTAATACGTACTTAAAAACAATTCTATTCTCCGTTACATTCATCCTAATTAAACTTTACCTTAGAGACAAGAAGGTGGGACAAAAGCAGGGGTTTTAAACTTTTAAGTACGAGTTACAACTTGTATATAAAGATTAGAAGCAAGAAAATTAAGAAGAATATTATACTAAAAGTTTCGAAAAAAAAAAGAATAAGAATAAAAAAATTATTATATATTATAATAAATTTGTAATAAACATAAATAAATTAACAATTTGTAATTGAATGTTATTAATCATGCTATAACACCTAAAAATAACATATTGTCATTATTAATTTATGATTTAAAGTAATAAACGTTTATAAGACAACTAATTTAAAGTAGTAAACGTTTATAAGAAAACTAATTTAAAGTGGTAGATACAATCATACATACAATTGCAAGTACAACTAACTCATCTTTATGATGTTAACTAAACTTTAAACTTTAAAAGGTTTGGCATTGGCCAACTCAACCAAGCTGTGTTTGTTAATCGGAAGGTTTCATCGCACGTGATGTAACATCAACTTTTTATAGAGATTTATGCATTTGAGGAAAACAAACAAGTTAAAATAAATAATTAATGTGGAAATATTATACTATAATATTATAATATCATCCTAAATTATGATGCATGTGAATAGAATTATACTATTTAAATTTACGTGATTGACTTATTGACTATAATTTAAAGATGCATATCTATTGTGTATATTGCATTTGTAAACATTTTGCACAAGTGCATAACTTACATTCAGTTAATTATTTTACATATTAATTTTTTTTTCTTGGCTATATTCAATGCATTATCCAAAATTAAGAATCCCAACAAGTCTATTAGCTTCTCATAAGTGCAATGGATTTTATCCCAATAAGTGTTATGAGATATCATCCCAAAAAGATTAACTCGAGTATTCCAAAAACTCAAGATGATTGTAAGTGTAACCAAAGTGGAATTTTCAAACAATGAGCCATATACATGGCCCTTATTGAACTGAAGATATAGTCCATATATATGGTTGCCAACATTGCAGAGTGTTGATACCACATTTAGGTTCAACCTATGTCCTTACTTTGTATAGTTGCCCATGTGGTAGGGTTCAAAATATTATGCTCCACACATACATTTCATTGAAATATGACAATGTAGATGCAAAACATTTGTCTAGCATCTTGAGAATTCTTAGATTCAATTGGTTCACACTCTTTTGATTAGACATATCACCAATGTATAAAAATGTTCATTAAGTTTGAGAATTCATCAAATAAATCCATCTCTTATCACAAGATCACACTTTCAATAAGGTCGTGTTTGTATATAGGACAAAATTAACTTAACCATAGTTTATAGGATGTGGGTTTGAATTTGTCTCATTATTCACATGAATGAGCAGTTGAGTACATTATTTTTTGATTAGGTCCAATTGTTTTCATAATTTTTTGAAAGAATGAAATAAATTTAAATTGTATTTTTTATTATCCAAATTGAACAGAAAGAGACATTTGAGAAATGCGTGACGTAGGGATATTTGATGGATTTTACCTAATATTTTGATGTCAAGCAATATTCTTAAATCTCTCCATTTTTTATTTGAAGCTTATTTGTTTAACAGTAAAAAAATGAATTCCAAGCTTTTTGTTGCATATATAATATATATTAATTTTGTTTTTAAATTTTAAAATTATTATATATAGCTTGAAATTAATTATTGAGTTAACTTTAATTAATATTTAATAACTTTTCAAATTGCTATATCTACTTCATTTAATCATATCACTCTACAAAAGTAGATATTAAAGTCGATTTAATGTATGAACCGGCTTTAAATTTTTAATTTTTTTTATATAAAATTTACTCATTTTTTATTATACTTAAATTAAAATTTGTATTCGAGCACTAAATAATGGCAGAAAAAAATAAAATCAGTTTAACAAATAGTTTAAATAATACAAATAATTGAAAAATAAAATATTAATTAATAACAAAAAAATTACCATGACGTTATTCTATGTTATTCAAGATCATCATATTCTTCTCCTGATATTATAATATAAATCTACATATATAATACATAAATTTATACACATAATAAACAGAAATACAAAAATTTATACACATAAGATAATAATAAAAAATATGAATAATAAGTGCGTAGGATTAATAGAAATCATTACAAGAGTAAATAAAATGACAAAATGAAGAAAATGAAGAAAAAATCGTGTTTTGTTAGTGAGAAATGAGTATAATTTTTTTGAGTATTTTGCTCAAAAATTAGGAGATCTAAAAGATTAGTTAAAAAGGAAGAAAATCCACTAACCGTCGTTGGAATTAGTGGTCGTAGGTGGCCGGAAAATGAGAAAGAGTGGAAGAGAAATGGAAGAAGTTTTGAGTTTTTAAGAGTTATGTAACACTTAGAATAATTTCTGTCTGGAAAAGAAAGGAGAAATTTTTTTATCCACATGTGTAGCGTCAGTTGATGCGTCGAGCTGACGTTACACATAGACGTAACGTCAGTTGACACTTAAAATCGATGCTACATTTTATGTGAATAACGTCGGTTCAATACCAAACCGACTTAAATATCTTTTTTTATAATACTATATAGTCATCGAAAATGATAATTGCCGTGAAGCTTTTTGGAGTCTCATCTTACTTCTTTGATAAGTAACTTTTTACTTAAAGAAAAGGAAGATTGTAGTTTTTAAATGTAGTATGTTTTTTGTTTTTTCAATTTTGTACTCACCATTATTAAAAAATAAAGAAAGAATTATTCTTAATTAATTACGCTGGTTATCAAATACATGTTTAGTTATGTATAATACCTTATTTTAATGATATTATGTTAATTATATAAATTTAATTATTTTAAATTACTAAACTTAATAACCTTAACTCAATAATTAGAAATTAAATACCTATTTTATAATAAATACAAGACTAATTTGATATTTTTTTTATAAACCATAGTACCTTTTTATTGAAACCTTACAAGTAGAGCACTCAATTCCTGACACGACTCACAAACCTGACACAATCAGGAGACTATTAGACAAGGTTGGGTTTATTGTATAGGGCTTAAGTCAGAACTGGTCAACCCGAACTCGATGCAGTTGGTTGACCCAGTCAATTCATTGGTTGAACACAATAATTCATTGGTTTAAGGGTCATTTTTGTAATTTAATTAAGCATATCATTAACTCAAAAACCCTAACATTCATTAATCTCAGTCTCAAAAACTCATCTCACCTCTTAATTGACTCTCTATGACGCTCAAAATAAGAGTCAGGCCTCTCTCTATGCAAATTAACAAGTTTCACCGACAACCAACACTCGTCTTTCTTCGAACTCCCTTTACACTTGACGGTCTGATCACAAATTTCTTTCTTTGACCGTTAACTTTTGCTAATATTAAAAGAATCGTTAAAATCGTTTAAAAATCAACTTTAAATAAATTTAAAATTGATTCGTTAAATCAAATTTAAATTAAGTTACTGAAAATATAAAGTAATTTCATCGCCTGAATTAACTTTACAAGTAAAGTCAATTGATCGTGTAAACCGATTTTACACTTATATTTTATGATTTTTTTTATTCTCATTTTTCGTATTTAATATTCAATATATAACATAAAAAACTAAAATATAAATAATAATACAAATAATTAAAAATTTAAATATAATTAATTACTTGATAATTAAATTTATTACAAAAACAAATAATGTATATACAATATATATAATTAACTTAAATTACAAATAAAATAATGTCATCAAAGTGTAATTAGATTGTGCTTGGTTGGCTTAAAATCATCAGCATTATGACAAGGAAACTAGACAAAAAATAGCTGATCCATATAATAGTTCATTCCCCTATATACATGAGCACATAAACATCCATCAAACAAACAGTCTAAACTTTAAAGACATACGAATAGAGAAATTAAATCATTATAAATATTACCATAAAAAAGAGATTAACACAGTGACATCCGAGTGATATAATACATCTTATTCCAACTAAAGAACTGCATGTATTTAAAATCAAAATAAGAATGTAATTTCATTTATTTACAAAAAATAACTCAAATATGTTAAAAACTTTTCTGTATATGGGTAAAAGATATTACCACATCATCAATTGGAATTTTGATATTTGTGATGATTTCGCTCATAAACTTCATGATATAATAACCACACATGACTCCATTATTTTGTTGTGGAACCTACAAAAAACAAGTGTACATGATTTTTCATATTCGAACATCTTTATTATTCAATTATAAAATTAATAAAATTATTAGTATTCACTTGTACATACCATAACTTTTGTCCATATAAGCTTATGAGATTTTTTAAGGGCAATGTCCCTAAACTTGTTCCACAACTTCCATACCCTATCAAGGTTAAAAGCGGTTAGTTTTTATTAAATATTACAAAAAATAATAGAATAAACTAATATGTAGATATAACTCTTACATTTCAACAACTATTTTTGTATCTTTACTCAATTCTATGGAAGCTGAGTCACAGTACCAAACATGATTATTGAACAGATCAATGATTACCAACATTCAATGATCTTGGCCTTGTTCAAACCTTAATAACCAAGGGATTATCAACTTTTGATTTCTGTTAAGCGTTAATGCCCTATCACATAAATGTTTAGCTCTAATGCTAACATCCTTATCTTGATATTGATTGACATATGAAGAATCATAGAACATTGCTAAAAGAATATCATTATGGATAAGGTGATACTTAACCTCGTCAAATTCATGAAATCACTCATTTTTACATTTAACACATGGGCATCAAATCATACTAGTTCTAGTATTACTATTTCTATAAGCAAATTCCATGAAACTTTCAACTCTAAATATATAATCTTGCTCAATTCTACACTTTGACATCCAACATTTGTACATTTTATATTAATGACATTAATTAAACATATTAATTAATTATGTATCCAATGAATATATTTCAAGTATTATTATATATAAATTTCCTAATTATTAGAATATATATCAAAACATACATAATACAAAACAATTATCATTTTAATCATTTTATAAATGTATTACTTTTACTTAATAAAATATAATTATTTATATATAAATAAATTTATCCACGTTTTATAAATATATATATCCCTCAAACTCACGACATTTCAGATATTAATTATTTCCATAGAAAATAAGCCAAACATATAATAACAAGCAAAATAAAAAACATACATAAATAAAAAATTTATACAAAAAATAAAACAAACTGAATAATAAGTTGCAAAATTAATAGAAATACTTACAAGAATGTTATGAAGTGACTATATGAAGGAAATGAAGAAGAAAATAGTGTTCTGTAAGTGAGGATAGGTGAAAAAATGGGTATAAAATTTTGCATATTTCTCTAAAAAAAAAGAGTAGATCTGAAACATAATAAGAAGAGGAATATAACCCACAAAACGACGTTACAAATAGTGGTTAGAGGTGGCCAAAAATTGAAAAAGAGGGTGGATGTGAGCTCGATTTTGAGAAAAATGAAGAAAAGAAATAAAGATTTTTGGGTTTCTGTAGAGAAGAAATGAATCGAACGGTAATATTATGTGGAGAGTGTCGGTTCGCCATGTCAACCGACGCTAGCCACGTGGATGGCGTCGGTTTTCCCCGTCAACAGATGCAATCCACACAATTAATTTTTTTTTGCCAATTATTATTTAATTTAAACTATGCATACGTACTATAGAAAAAGAAAAAATAATAATTTTACAATAATATTTAAAACAAATACATAAAATTAAATAAAGATATATTGTACATACGTATATAAATTTAAATACCAAACAAATAAACAAATTTATATAATTTTAAAAACTAATTATCTAAAAAAAAAGAAAAAATTATACTATATATATTTATATCCAACTTAAATTTTAAATAGTGAAATAAAATAATAATTAATGACCTAAAGAAATTTTAATTTATAAACTGGATGCATTTTTTAATTTAAAAAATAGGACGTAGCGTCGGTTGACGGGGAAAACTGACGCTACGTCCAACGTGGATAGCGTCAATTTGCCCCATCAACCGACGCTATCCACGCAATTTTAATTTTTTTTGTCAATTATTATTTTATTTAAATTATGCATACGTATTATAAAAAAAAGAAAAAATAATAATTTTACAATAATATTTAAAACAAATAAACAAAATTAAATAAAGATATATTGTACGTATGTATATAAATTTAAATATCCAAACAAATAAACAAATTTATATAATTTTAAAAACTAATTGTCTAAAAAAAAGAAAAAAATTATATTATATATATATTTATATCCAACTTAAATTTTAAAGAGTAAAATAAAATAATAATTAATGACCTAAAAAAATTTCAATTTATAAACTGCATGCATTTTTTAATTTAAAAATTTGGACGTAGCGTCGATTGACGTGACGAACCGACGCTACCCACGTGGCTAGTGTCGATTGACGTGGCTAACCGACGCTACTCACATGGATAACGTCTGTTTGCCCCGTCAATCGACGTTACATCCAATGTGGATAGCGTCGGTTATACACCAAATCGACTTTAAATTCATTATAAGTCAATTTTTTTCCAAAAAACGATTTTACACAGTGACTTAAATACCCCTTTTTGTAGTAGTATTTGGTGTCTGGTCACACTTGTTGCTCATTGCCTCATCCTTTCCATCTTACTCTCTAGTTTGCACTGTTTATAATTTCCCCATTTCCCTTACATTTCATAACTCATCATTGATCCCAAAACATTCAAACTCAAACCCTTTCAACTATGCGTGACAAACAGAAGCATTGGGTTGAGAAGCTTGACCAAATCATCACCATTTGGATTAGGTTGGGTTGATTTGGCCCAATAACCCAACCCGTTCATTAAACGACTTATGTCGGTTCACCTAGCTAAGTAGTGTTTCAATAATTAACTCAATTAATAATTAGGTCATATTCAACCTTATTAGTCAGGTTGAATTCGAGTTTTTCTGAGACTCAATCAATTTGACAACCATATTTATTATTATAAGTTAGAAAATTAATTCTCTTAAAAACTTAAATTATTAATAAAATTATCAAATATATTTTTATATATTTACCATTTACAAATTCTTGAAGCTTCCATAAGGGTTTTGAAATTTCATTCTAAAAGTTTAAATTCCTTCCATTAAAACTAATTTACATGGCTTACCCTTGAAATTGAAATCAAGGTGTGGTTCCTATCATTGCCAACGTGATAGAGCGATGGTAGGCTATTCTAACACAACTCGAGCCACCCTTCATGCGTACAATTGCCAACGTTAACACCACTAGTGCACACTGTTTGTACTACACCTAGTTCAACGGAGGGCACAAGACATCTCGAGATATCTACGTAGGACCCAGGGTTTTGGCGTTGATGCTCCACACCGATTTACGTTCATAATGGGGTGGGCATAGCTTGACATGTATTTATTTCGCTCTTCGTAGCTCTCGAACCCAAAACCTAGCCCTTAAGTAGATCTTGAGAAGCAAGCTGGTATGGGCTAGGTCCTGTGTTCAAGAGCTGGGGAGAGCAAAACAAACAGGTGTTAGGCTATAGTTGTTCTGTTTAATCAGGAACTAGTTTGAGTAACAACGGTCTATCTTTGAATCCTATGTAGATATTTTGAGATGTTTTGTGTCCTCCGTTGATTTAGGCGTGTTACAAACACACGTTATTGCACAATAATGGGTTTTATTTCATATATATTCCACTGAAAAATATAATGGAAACTAAATTTTTAATGGCCGACCTTTTAATTGAGTAATTGATGGAGTTACTTGAAAATTTCTTAGAAGACAAAGATTGATTGTTTTAATATTATAAACGTAGAAGTGTCAAAACAGTTTTTTTTAAGCATAATGATTGACGGCATTTGATGAAGATTTATGACAGGAAAATGATTATCCATTAGAGTAATTCAGTTTACTTTTGCATCAATGTAATTATAATAACACGGGGTCGGGTTCATTACTGACTTTTTTTTTCAAGAAGAGTATCATAATTAGTTATTGGTATAACAACCGTATGCTGATGGGTTTAATTTTTGACCATACGATTTTGACCATGCGATTTTGATTTTGCGATTTTGACCATGGGTATTATAATTACATTTTTGACCATGGGTATAACAACCGTAATATCGAAGTAATAGTTAATTTTAACTTGTATTATAGGACCTAAGTTATCTGTAAAATGTAATTATTATATAATTATAGGTTTTGTACACTTTTATTTAATTACATAGTATAATTTAAAAATATAATTAATCAAATTTAAATTTTAAAAAATATTGATTTTTTAGAAATAAAATGAGTTTTGTATATTTTATTAATAAAAAATTAAAAAAATTCCTGATTGTTGTCTCTCATCCTTACCCTCTCTTTTCTTCCCTCTTTCTCCTTCTCTTCCTTTATTTTATGCACTTTTATTTTCTAAACAAAGAGGTGAGAAAGGAGTGAAAGAAAGGAAAGGCGAGAAAGGAGAGAAAGAAAGGAAAGAGAGAGGAAGGAGAGAGGAATGAAGAGAGGGAGAAAAAGAGAAGAGTGCAAGAAAGAAATAGAACGGAGAGACAAAGAGGAGGTGCACAAGTTAAAACTTTTTTTCTTTATTTATTAATAAAATAATAAATCTCATTTATTTTCGAAAAATCATTATTTTTAAAATTTTAAACTTTATTGACATATTTTTTAATTATATAATTAAATAAATTTGTCTTAACAATCATAAAATAAAAATGTATAAAACTTATAATTAAAAAGTTGATACCTTGTATTATCTCATATAATCTTTGAAAAACATTTTTTTTCGGTACAATATTCTCTAAAAAAGGAGAGGTAAACAATTCATAACATCTCATAACAAGTTAGAGAGTCCCTACTATTATGCTTAAAATAATATTAAAGCACTAGCCAAAAGTAGAAATAAATTCTTCATACTGCCTATTTGTTAAAAGGACAATCCTACCAACATCAATATGTTTCATTCTAAATACCACTTCGTTCCTTACCTTCTATACTTGCCATAAGCCAAACACAAGCTTAGCTAAAACCTTACAAAGGATTTTGCAACATACTAGTAACATGTATTAACAGCTGAAAGCTCCATTTAAATGCTCCAAACTCAAGATTTCCAAAGAAACGAAGGAACATAATGTACATGTTGAGTATTGGTTCTAAAAGTAACAAATTAGTGGTATAATTTAGAGAAATTTGTGGCCTAATTTGTAACATGATTTAAGGAAATTAGTAACATAATTTAAGAAAATTAGTGTCCTAATTTAAGGCTTAAATTATGACACAATTTAGGAAAAAAAAGTTTTGTTTCATCTATAAATAGAGAAGAGTTCATGCATTGAAGAACAAAGAAAAAATCAGAAAAAAACATAGAGAACATAAGCAAACTCAAAGAGAAAAAATATTTAGTGAATTTAAGAGTTTTCTATGAGTTTGAGGAAATACTTGAGAGATATTATTAGTGAGAAAATATGTATCTATATTCTATATATTTTTTACCCAGTTTAAATAATATCTGCTGCCTCCCGTGGACCTAGGCAAATTTACGAACCACGTAAATTATGTATGTTCTTTTACCGCTTTGATATATTTATATACCGCTATTTATTGCTTTTGCCACAACAAATTGGTATTAGAGCCAAATATAACAGTATTATATATCAAATCAAAAGTCAGAATCATCACCAGAAGATGCCGGAGTGCTGCTGCCGACAACTGAGTCAACTCACTGAGTTGGATCGAGTCAACTCAATCACTAGTGATATTTGGACCGAGTTGGTCCGTTTTTCATTCGTTTTTAGCTGAGTTGGATCTATTACTAGCTAATTGGACCATTCTGGATTCAACTACGAACTTCGTTTTTTCAAATAGGGTATAAAATTTGGAAAAAACACTGTTTTAAGTTGTAAGTACAAAATTTCTGTTATCTGTTTGTACTTATGGATGATAAAAGAGAGATCGAAAAAGGTGAACAAGTTGACTATAGAATTTATGGCAAGCTAAGTTGTTCTACTCGAAGAATTATGTTTTCCAACGCAAAGTTTGAAGTGGAGAAATTCGATGGCACCAATAACTTTAACATGTGGCAATATGAGGTATTAGATATATTGTTTCGAGAAGGATCTAATATAGCCTTGGAGACCAGGCCAAGAGATTATTCAAATGAAGATTGGAATTATGTAAACCGATAAGCTTGTGGCACAATTCGACTATGCTTAGGAAAAGATCAGAAGTACTTTGTCATGAAAGAGAATGTAATCGCAATTCTCTAGAACAAATTAGAGGACAAGTACATGATGAAAAGTATTGAGAATAGACTCTACTTGAAGAAGAAACTTTTTCGTTTCCAATACAAGAAAGGTACCCTCATGATCGAGCACTTAGATAATTTCAATAAAATTTTGGCCGATCTGCAAAATTTAGATGTTGAAATTATCGATAAAGATAAAACTTTGTTGTTGCTGAATTCATTACTTGAGAGTTATGAGCATTTAACCACAACCTTGTTATATGGAAAGGATGAGGTTAAGTTCGTAGATGTTTCAAATGCTTTGGTAAATAATGAGTACCAGAAGAAGGATCAACATGATCACAGAGGCTCAATATCAAAAGCATTGATAGCATCCAGAGGTAGGACTAACAAAAAAAAATCTGGCAGATCAAAATAATAAGGGGAAATCCAGTTCAAAGTCCAAAGGAGAGTCATCCAGAAGATGTCCTACGAAGGACGAGTGTTCCTATTGTCACCATAAAGGGCACTGGAAGAAAGATTGTCCAAATAAGGACAAGTCAAATGCAAATGTTGCATAGAAGGCCAATGAAGATGAAGAATCAGCCTTTTTCAGTTTCATCATCAAAAACCTACTCAGATAAGTGGATCCTTGATTTTGGATGTTCTTATCATATGTGTCCAAACAGATATTGATTTTCGAGTTTTGAGGAGCTCGATAAAGGAGTTGTGCTTATGAGCAACGATAATGCCTGTCAGACAAAAAGGATCAGAACAGTACGACTAAAGATGCATGATGGTACAATCAGATGACTTAAAAATGTAAGGTATATTCCTGACCTAAAGAAAAAATTTATTTCTTTAGGTGTTCTAGATTCTGATGGTTACAAGGTAACATTGGAAAATGGAGTCTTGAAAGTTGTACGAGGTGAATTTGTAGCGATGAAGGGTACTCGAAAGGCAAACTTGTATTTCCTAGATGGTAGTACAGTTACAGGAAGAGCAGCTATCTCAAGTAGTTCTGAAGAAAAGACAAATGATTCTTCCCACCTGTGGCACATGCGCTTAGGGCATATCGGTGAAAAGGCTTTGCAAGGCTTAATGAAGCAAGGTCTTTTGAAGGGTGCCACGACTAGAAAGTTTGATTTCTATGAACATTGTGTAATGGGAAAACAAACAAGAGTCAAGTTCGGCATTTCCATTCATCGTACTAAGGGATTTCTTGATTATATTCACATGGATGTCTAGGGACCTTCAAAGAATGCTTCACTTAGAGGTAAACGCTGGTTTGTGACTTTTATTGATGATTTTTCTAGATATGTCTGGATATACACCACGAGTCACAAATATGAAGTTCTAGATATCTTTCTTAAATGGAAGATTCAGACAGACAAGAAAATTAAGAGGCTCAAATCTGATAATGGTGGCGAGTACAAATCATATCCCTTCTTCAAAGTTTGTCAAGATGAAGGGATAATCAGACATTTTTCTGTTCCTCGTACACCACAGCAGAATGGAGTTGTAGAACGAATGAATTGTACTTTGGTTGAGAAAGTTCGATGTATGCTATCTCAATCCAAATTGAGCAAGGCATTTTGGGTTGAGGCTTTGTCATATGAAACTCATATAGTCAACAGACTTCCTACGACTGCATTAGATGGGAAAACTCCTAAAGAGGTATGGTCTGGATAACCTGCTACTAATTATGATTTATTGCGAATATTTGGATGTCTTGTATATTTTCATGTTAGTGAATCCAAACTGGATCCTAGAGCAAAGAAAGTTGTTTTCTTGGGCTTCAAGGAAGGAGTTAAATGATTTCGAATTTTGTGTGGTGAATCCAAAAAGATCATCTTAAGTCGAGATGTTATATTCAATGAGTCTGTTATGCTGAGACAAACAAATTCAGAGAAATAAAATGAAAGTCCAAATACTCTTTCTAAGGTGATGCTTGAGACTCCGAAAGATCCAGAAAAGATTGCACCGATTACCGATCGTGGTGAATATGAAATTGATGATCAAGAAGAGATCTCAGTTGAGGTGGAGGTTCTCTCACCATCACCACCGATTAATCAACAACCATAATCTATTGCCACTACTCAACCGAGAAGGGAGATTAGGAAGCCTACCAAATACATAGACATGGTAGCATTTGCACTTCCAATAATTGATGAAGATGTCCCATGCACTTACAGAGAAGTCGTGCAAAGAGTTGATAGTATGAAGTGGAAGATGGAAATGGATGAAGATATGAAGTCTCTACATTAGAATCAGACTTGGGAATTGGTTCAACTTCCCAAAGGAAAGAAAACTATTGGTTGCAAATGGGTCTATGCCAAGAAGGAAGGTGCTCCTGGTAAAGAAAACATCAGATACAAAGCCAGACTAGTAGCAAAAGGCTATGCTCAGAAATAAGGAATAGACTACAATGAGGTATTCTCACCTGTTGTTAAACATTCATCTATTCAGATACTATTGACTTTGGTAGCACAATTTGATCTCGAGTTAGCTCAACTCGATGTCAAAACAACTTTTCTCAATGGTACTTTGAACGAAGAAATCTATATGTCTCAACCGGATGGCTTCAAAATTCCAGGACGAGAGAATTAGGCTTGCAAGCTGAGCAAGTCAATTTACGATTTGAAGCAATCACCGCGACAATGGTACAAGCGCTTTGATAGCTTTATCAGAGAGCAGAAGTACACACGCAGTCAGTTTGATCACTGTGTATACTTTCAGAAACTCCAAGATGGTACCTTCATTTATTTGCTCTTATATGTTGATGATATGTTGATTGCATCTAAGTGCAAGGTAGAGATCGACAGATTGAAGGCTCTGTTGAGTTCAGAATTTGAAATGAAAGATCTTAGAGAAGCTAAGAAAATTCTTGGGATGGAAATCATAAGAGATAGAGTTGTAAGCATAGTCTATCTGACACAGACTCAGTATTTGAAGAAAGTACTACAAAGGTTTGACATTGATGAAAAAACCAAACCAGTAAGTACACTGCTTGCTCCTCACTTTCAATTGAGTGCATTGATGTCACCTAGAACCACCGATGAGAAGAAGCAAATGAAACGTGTTCCATATGCAAATGTCATTGGTGTCTTGATGTATGCAATGGTTTGCACCAGACTTGATATTTCCCACACTGTTAGTATGGTGAGTCGGTACATGCATAATCCCTGTAAAGGACACTGACAAGCAATGGAGTGGATTCTACGTTACATCTATGGTATTGTGGATATTGGTTTGAAGTTTGAAAGAGACAAGACTGAAGGCAAACACCTAGCTGGATATGTGGATTATGACTATTCTGAAGATCTAGATAAGCATCAATCTACAACTGGTTATGTGTTCACAATGGCAGGAGGACCAGTTTGTTGGAGATCAACATTGCAGTCAACTGTAGCTTTGTCTACTATAGAGGTAGAGTATATGGCTGTAACAGAAGCATTCAAAGAAGCTATATGGCTTCTCAGGTTGACCAAGGATTTGGGTATTGTTCAGAAGAACGTGGAGGTTTTCTGCGATAGCCAGAGTGCCATTTGTTTGGAAAAGAACCAAGTTCATCATGGTCATACCAAGCACATCGATGTTCGATTTCATTTTTTTTGGGAAATCTTCGATGAAGGGAATGTTATACTCCATAAAGTCGGAACTATAGATAACCCTGTAGATATTTTTACAAAGGTGGTTACAGGGATCAAGTTTCAACACTGCTTGAACTTGATGAATATCTCTCGAGCTTAGAGTGCCTAGGACGCATTTGGAGGAAGCGTTATGAACTTTTTCGCCAAGGTGGAGATTGTTGAATATTGGCTCTAAAAGTAACAAATTAGTGGCATAATTTAGGAAAATTTGTGGCCTAATTTGTGGCATGATTTAAGGAAATTAGTGGCCTAATTTAAGGCTTAAATTATGGCACAATTTAGGGAAAGGTAGCCTTGCTTCATCTATAAATAGAGAAGATTTCATGCATTGAAGAACAAGGCAAAAATCAGAAAAAACAGAAAGAGCATAAGTAAACTCAAAGAGAGAAAATACTTAGTAAGTTTTAGAGTTTTCTACGAGTTTGGGGAAATACTTGAGAGATATTATTAGTGAGGAAATCTGTATCTGTATTCTATATATTTCCTACTCAGTTTAAATAATATCTACTACCTCCCGTGGATCTAGGCGAATTTCCGAACCACGTAAATTCTGTGTGTTCTTTTACCGCTTTGATATATTTATATACCGCTATTTATTGCTTCCACCATAACAATACATAAAATTTATAAGGAAACTAAACACTCAAATAATAAATGTACAACAATCACCTTACAAATGCTACATAAAGGGTAGTTGGTTTCCCCAATGAATCATTGAATTCATTTCTCTATAACATCTTGAGTTGCCACCGTATCATGCATACACCGTCATAAGAAATGCTTAAGCTTTATGGGACATTCAACTTTAAAATAATCCTCCACAAACCTGTATCAACCCGTGCATGACTACTTTCCCAATCAAGGAGTTACACGCTTCATCAACATTAAGATTAGTAAGTGCCACTTGATATCATGCTTTGGTAGTATAGTCCTCGTATGGTGTAGGATGCCAAATCAATTCATCCACTTGAGTTATTAAACTTAGTTGAAAGAATAATTTGTGTATCAAAATTATTATATCATTTACATATTAGATTGAAATTCCAAGATCTAGTAGAAGGTACAATAAAATATCTCACGACTTGTACTCTATTATGGTGTTATGTTGTTTGCTTAAATCCAATAGTATTAACTAACCATGGTTGGTCCCAAATATTTAAGTGAGACATGGCACACTGAACCCACTTCTCAAGTAGCAATAAATCATCACCAAGAATATGAAGTTAAGCAACCAAGGGAGAGCATTGAAAAAGGAATTGTAGCAAAAATATATACTCTTAAACACCATTAACAATAGACAATTTGAATTTGAAATAATTTTCTAACATTGTTTCACTACTAAAATAGTGATATTTGGTCTAAAATATTTAGCCTCAATCTTTTTAAAAACCGAGGCTATAGAATTTTGATCACTATCTAATAAAAATCGAGGCTATATTGTATACATATAGCCTCAATTTTTATCAATAATCATGATCATAAGTTAAACTACAAAAATTATTTAAATACAAGTAAACTTATATAATCATGATTATTAAATAACCATGATTTAATTAAAATAATAGAATTTTTAGTATTTTTAAATTCAAATTCAAATATTATATTGTGTATTATTCATTTAAAAAAATACAAAAAATACTTTACAATTTTTTAATTTCTTTATTAATTAAATTTTATGTATTTTTTCTCTTTTGCATCACATATCAAATTTTTTTCCTTGTTCTTTCTCAATTTTTTCTTTTTTTCCTTTTTCCCTTTCTCACACGCTGGTATTTATTTCCCTAGCTCGTCACACACCTCCCATCTATTCTTCCTTTTCTCCTATTGCGCACAACCCCTTGCTGACCGTTTCTTTTCCTTATCGTTCACGACCCACCTCTAACATACCCACATCTAACTTTACCCCTTTTTGTTTCTTCCCAACCCTAGTTTTATGTACTTAGCTCTCAGATTTTAGCCTTTCATTATCAGATAGCTCCATTGCTTCTCACACACCTCTAGATCAACCGGTGCCTCCGCCTGTTCATAATCGTTCCTCAATCTCAACTGAACCACCAATTTTTGGCCTACTATTATGGTTGATCCCCTTCATACAGCTTAGCTATTGAGTAACTATTTTTTTGTAAACTTAACGATAGTCCATTCATGGTAAGTTGATAACATCTAAAGTTGTAACTAATAAAGTGATAAGATTTAAGAGCTAAGTATTTTTAGTTCCAAACTGTTGTTGATTGTGAATTTTTTCTGGTGGGACACCAGAAATACATCATGATGATAATGAATACATATAAATTTGGTGATTTGGGTTTGGGAAAGTTGAGTGGAGATTTTGAATTTGTTAAATTGGTAAATTTTGCCCTTTCTTTGTATAGTAAAAGATAATAAGGACCTGTTATTAAGCCTTAACAATCAAGATATTGGTTGATATAGCATAGTATTATTGTTGGTAAATTGGCTAATAACTTTGAAACTAATTATGGTAAAATAATATGGTCTCTTTATATTTTTTAAGTTTGTTTGCTTGCTTTTTTTAGTGGGTTGTGTGAGAATCTTATGTGTTCTGTAGTGCTCTTATGGCCTCCTTTTGTAAGTCCTATGTTGTATCCAATGCCTATTTATTGGAAGGCATCCAATCATAGGTATCTCAACCCTAGGCCTCACAAGTAGGATTGTAAAGTATTTGTTGATTTAGATTTTCTTTTTGTCAGCAATGTAGATAGTCAATAGAGTCCAATATATCAATATTTAATATTGTATCTTTTGATTACTCCTTTTTGATAGTTCCATCCCTTTAGAAAACCAGAATATTTCACTTTATCCAAGAGCAAAAGGCTTAATGAAGTTCTCACAAAAGGTTATTCTCCATGCATGTGATGCACTTTTCATTCTTGAAGGATGATAAGGTTTTAAGTCTAAGCGTATACATTGAATTATCCTTCTACTAATTCCGATTATTTATCGTATGTGAAAGATGTACATCATTCAAACATCTATTATAACATCATTATTAAATTCAAAAGATTTTGGGGACCATTTGGCTTTAAGTGATATACTCTGAGCTTCTGACTTTGTATAAGTCATGCTTTCTTGGTAGTACCCCATGTATTTCATCAACATTGTTCAATACTGTATCTCCTGTCAAGGCATGCTTTATTGATAACAATTCTCATTGTTACATGTTTCTACTTATCATTTTTTTCATATGTGCTTCTTGTGTTATGGGATACAATTAACTTAATCAACATTTTTCTTCCTACACGTTCCACCAAGTAGATAGTGATGATTTGACCATTGCTGTTAACTTTTGGTGGTAGTTTAAGCTTATGTTAAGCATGTCAGAACATATGAATTCATACTATTTGCGAAGAATACTGAAAAGGTTCTTATAATTGAATTTTTGTTGAAAGAGTCACTTAATACTGTTATATTATGCTAACTTCTTGTTTATTTATTCTTTTCATGACTATGTCTCACATTAAATCCAAATTCTAAAATGAAGATTGACAAACAAGGAAATGGTTTATACCTTGCCCTTTTGTCTTGTTATCTATATTATACTATTATTAATTTTACATTAAATTCTTATTTTTTCAGTTTAGCATCATAGTTTCCATGAATTTTTTTTAAGTTTATGCATTTTATTGATCATTTAATTGTTTGACATACAAGGAAATGGTGCATACCTTCCCCTTTTATGTATGGGTCATTCAAAAATACCATTTATTATTTGAATTCAATGTGGGATGAAATGTTTTCCGATTTTTGAAAACAGTATCAATGTGTAAGTTATATTTTTTATTAACATAAGACATTTATTCTTTGTTATTGATTATGAGTCATGACAACAGCTAGGAATGATTGATTTTTTGTTCTTGGGCTTTTGATGTACTTTATGTTATTTGTTGTGTAGTTATACAATGGGTCATGTTGCCTCACCAAATACGAGAGCAAGTAAAATCCAATCACCATCTCTTATTTCATCTTCTTCTACATAATTGGAAAAGGATTATGATTTTTCCTCTTTAATACAAGGGATGTTTAGCAAACGCTGAGTTGTCTTGCATACAATACAGAAATAGTTGAAACACAGAAAGTTAGCACCTTTTATTCCCAATCTTTTGTTTTAATATTTGTTATTTTTATTTTTCTTCACGATCTAGCATTGAAAACTATATTGTAATTAGCTAGCTATAGTAAAATTTTATTATGTTTTAGTGCATATATAAATTTTCAAATATAATTATTCTTAATTTTAATATAATAATTTTTAATTTTCTAAATTAATAAATTTATATTAAAAAATGAGGTTAATTGAGATGTATATGGTCACGATTTAAGTGTAGCCAATACAATAGACATATCATTTGGTCTCGGTCTTTTATAACACCATGACCAAATGTATGTCTATGCCCTCGTCCTTTTAAAAACTATGATCAAATGTATGTCTATGACCTCGGTCTTTTAAAGACTGATTAAATGATATCTCTATAGCTTTGGTCTTTTATAAAGACCGAAACTAAATATATGTTTATAGTCTCGATTTTTTAAAGACCTTTCCAAAATAATGTCTATAGTCTTAATTTTTTAAAGACCGTAACAAAATGATATGTCTCTAGTCTTAGTTAAAAACTGAAATCATAAGTAACAGTTTATGATCTCTCTTATTTAAACTTCAGTTTTTATAATCGTAATCATAGACGTATGATCACATTTAAAAAACGAAACCATATATCAATATTATAGTAATATTTTGTCACCATTCCAACATTAAAACTATGAATATCTTTTAATTCTAATTATCTTTGGCACGGGCTAACCAATATATATTCCTCTTCTCGTTTTTCCTATAAGAAATTATGACAATACTTCTCAAACTTCTCACAAAGTCCCAAAAGTAACACGAAATATTACATAGCATAATTTGACAAATCACATGCAACTGTTTTTGAAAAGCATTTATCGGCCTTGATCGGCTAGGTTTTTCTAAGACTAAATGCTAGTGTTCATATTTAATGTGTAACTAATAAAGTAGAAATTAAAAAAGAGAGAAAAGAAATCTAATAAAGAAGAATATATAATAAACCTGTGAGTCGAATGGCTAGCGTTCCTAGAGCGAGATACTTTCTTTTCCTCTGTTTAAATACTTGTTTTTTTTCCAAACCATTCTCTTAAATAAATAATGTTGATTTAAGTAACGACCATAATTTTTTTATAGATAAATTATATATATATAAATTAAATAGTTTTATCATATAAAAATTAAAACATAAATATTACACACTTCATGCTGACACCCTTAGTTAATTATTGGAGAGACGGAAACTCAAGCTACTTATTTGCACTATAACAAAAAAAAAAAAACAAAGAAAAAAAAACTTATTTGCACACAAAGATTAATTTATTTCATACTTAAATATAAGAATCATTTCCAAATTTTTATTAGTTTCTTACACAAGTTAATTAACTATTCATTCATATAAAATAATATTAAAATAAAACAACAAGAATTAGTAAATATTAAAAATATTATGTGAATTCTTTCTTATTAATAATCTATCGGTAAAAGTTCATGTTTTAATCACATTAAAAATATTTTAATAAAAAATAATTAAAATAATACTATTAATTTTTTAATTGATCAAAGAAAACCAAAGAAAACAAATATATTATTTATAATCTAAATTTTCAAATAAACCAATGTTGTAAGAGTAGGGGTTGATTTATTCGTATTAACCACAAAAATGAATAGGATTAGACTTAGTTAGTCCATAATTTTTAATAAAACCAAATAAATTAAAATGGTAATTTACTCTTTATGCTAGAAAAAATGAGACACATGGGAAAGATGTATGCTCTTATTTTTCATATGTACTTGATGCTTTACCATTTTGTTGTTAAAAGAAGTTATAACAGGACATTAATTTTTTAAAGCTTTTTTTTTTAAAACTATGAGATAAGGGATTTTAAGCTTTTGCTACAAATGAGTTTATTTCACGTATTTTTAATTTTTATAATTTAAAATTATTAAGTTAATCTTAGTTAAAGAAATATTTTTTTATTATATATAACACTTAATTTCAATTACACACATTAATTATATAAATTAATTATTTTTTAAATAAGATCTAATTAAACTAACTTAATATATTTATAATAATTATGTAACTAATTTAACTATTTTTCTCGAGAAAAAAAATCTAATTATTTTCCAACATTTTAATCAAGAAGACCTGTGTAGCTTTTCTATAAAAAATTTATAAGATAATGATATTTTCATAATATTTTTTATTATTATTACAATAAAAATACATAAATATCTATTTTATTTTTAAAATTAATTTTAATGTTACTATTATATTAAATAAATTTTTTAATAATAAAATATCTTTTCACCAATAATATTATTACCCATTTATGAGGCTGCTGTTGATAGCAAATCGCCCATAAAAGTTACAAAATGAGAATAGAAATCATAGGGTAACAATATTTTTATATCGTGGACCGGTAATATGTGAGTAAAACTTACTTTATTCAATTTTAAATTACAAATCGAAATTTATTATATTTTTGATTTATATTAAAAATTGAAACATATTTAATATATTTAAGTTAACATATTTGTTTTAATCAATTTGAATAATAATTGAGTCCTATAATATATCTAATTCTTTGATATTATTAATAAATTATGATGAAAATATGTATGAATAATAAAAATAAAAATAATACATATATTTTTATTAATAATAATGATAAAAAAATATCAAAATAAGAATAATCTAAAATACTAATTCCTTATTAAATATATAATAATTTTAATTTATTAAAAAAAGAAATTCTTAAAAATATTTTGTTAGAAATTGTTTTCTTTCTATGTAAAAAGTCATGTCCATAAATGATGGACTAACAATGTACGTAAGTCGGATAATAGTTTCTTTATTATTTTTATTATAATAATCAATAATTTTCAAGGTTTAGGCAGGGAGTTGTTTTCTACATGTGGATAAGCAATTAAGCGTATATATATATATATATTGATAAGTCTATTGTGGGCTAGTGAGAAAGACACTCAATTATTGAGAAAAAAGAACATTAGGTTTAAAGTCTTAAAGGTTGATCCATACACTAATATTTTCAAACCAAACATTTGCTTTCCAATGATTTTAAATAAAGCATATATATATATATATATATATATATACACTTATATTATTTGGTACATACAATTTCTTTGTATTCTCCACCACCTTATCCTCTAATAGCCTTTTAGCATCTAATTTTTTTTCTTCTTCTTTCTAAAGTTGATATGAAATGAAGGTCCTGACTTTATTATGCAAAGTCGCATTCTCGATAAATCTTTAAGGAATTGGGACTTTGGGAGCATATAATGATATAATGCCACTTTCACATTTATTATCCTTTTGCTTATCTTCCGAAATTTTGTATGCCCTTTCTTCATATACATGCCAACAAAATTACTCTTTCTAACTCCAAAAAATGCAATTTACTATATATATAGAGAGAGAGAGAGAGATAGAGATAGATATAAATATATAAATTTTAGGTAAAAATATATTTTAGTATTACTATGAATTCTAAGGCGGTTTCTTGTGTATTACTTAATTTTCTTATAGCACTTAGTTTAAGATTCCGTTGATATATTTAGTTGTAATTTTTATTTCAACCTTGAAGAACTTTTCATTAAATTTGACTTTCCCAGAAAATGCTATAAAAAAAATATCATTAAGATATTTTAAGTATATAATTTTTTTAAAAAAATAAATATTTTAGATATATAATTTTAAAATTACGTGAATAAAGTATCTTAATTTAAAAAAAAAGTATATTTTATAAAAAAATTATATAATAAAAATATTTAAATTAAAAAATAAAATGACTTGTGAAAGGATTTTTCTTTAAGATAGCATTACCTAATGATAGCCATTTAGACGCAAGAATTTCCACGGTTTACGAGTACAATTATTTAACATGTTTGGTTTCGAATCAGAAGTTACACGATTCTCACTCGCACAATTATAAGTAACACATTAATTAAAGAAGGGAGAGATTCGAAATTCCAAATTCTAACTTAAAAAAAATAAAAAATTAAGAAAAAGTCTTTTAGTACGTGACTAGTCGGGCTTTACTACTAATCAATCAGTATTTTTAATATTTATTTATTTATTTATTTTCCAAAATAATTAATATTTTAGTAAACCTTAAAGAAATTCCGGTAATCCTAGTAGAGAAAATGAAATGTGTAAAAGTATTAAAAAGAATACTAACATCACACAAATTTATATTTAAATTATTTATTTTATGATATTTGACATAATTATTTCAAAAAAAATAATTTTTTTAAATAATTATAGGTGTCTTCATGTAAATAATTTAAACGTAAAATTAGATACAAAATCAAGTGATCTTGACATTTTTTTAATATTCAAATATTAAACATGTGAAGGGAAGGGAAAATTCCAACCAATAAAAATAAAAAATAAAAATAAAGAAGACTAGATGCAGCACTTGCCCTTAAAATTGAATTGATTTTCTTTTGTTAAATGGGCTATTCAATATGGCCGAAGTTATAAATAATATAGTCCAAAACTCCAAATAACGTACCAATTCAAGAACAAGCTGCCCACTATGGCATCAAGCCCCTTTAGTTATAATAATTTTTTTGTTCTTATTAGATGAGTTTTTTTTAGCAATTATAGAACTAGTACCCTTCCTATTTTCTTAACCGACCCCATTAATTAGTCTTTCAATGCTTCAACAATTTTATATATGGAATCTATAGTTGGATAGGAGTATTTGAGATTCGAATTTGGGATCTCAATATTAGAAGTTTCAATAGCCCACTTACAAGAGTATCATTCTCTTTTAACTTGATTTTGTGACCTAAACATAACACACCCTACCTCAAATTGGATAGGGAATACATATTAAGTTGATTTTTTTGTTTTGTTTTTAACAAACCATTTTTGGTATGATTTAAACATATAATATGTATTAAAAATTGATAAATATTACCAATAGACTACTAAATAAACTATAAGATTAACCTAGTTGGTAATATTCTATTAGATGATATAAAAGTTGTAAATTCAATTTAGCCTAAATAGTTTTTAAGGTAACTAAATTTTGTTTCATTTGACATAAAGATACTTAGATTTTATTATTTACATAATATTTTTATCTTATTTACACAAGTTTTTTTTATTAAGTTCTATTATAATAACTAAATAATACTAATTAATTTTTGTCAGGTTAGTTAATTAGAGAACTTATTTGTAAACGGGATAATAATTTGGGTAACTTTAGGTTGAAAAAAGTTCAAACATTTTTATGAAAAATCGATTAAAGTTTAGGTTCTTTGACAACTATTTGTACGTCTTTGTAATACCAATTATTAGACTATAAACGAACAAGAACACGACTTTATAAGATAAATTATTTTTAGTTAAAATTAATTATTAATTTTTATTTGTAAAGTTATTAAGTTTTCTTATTCGTATAAATAAATAAAAAAATGTTAAAAGTATTTTTAATTTTTTTAATGATATTACAAGTATATAAATTTTGATAGGAAAATGCAAATAAAAATAAAAATAAACACAACATAAATTCATACAACACGACACAATTGTCCAATCATTTAACCTTAAAAAAAATACAAATTTACGAATAATCTTGTAGATTGATACCATAAATTAATAATAAAGCTAAAGAACCTCAAATTCTATAGCATAATAGCAAAGTAATGTTGTTATGCAAATTCATACATGTTGGTGAAATAATTGTTGGACATTATAAGGCCCGATGAAACTTAGTGGTCCACTCCAAATGAGCTCAGCTAGTTGGCGATTTGCTCTTTCAGTAGTATGTGCACCATCAAACCACACATATTCGCCTGAATTCTTACACAATTCATATTGCCTTGTTCCATTTATTGTTACTCCACAGTCAAATATTCCTCTATACGCCCCACTACCACAACATGCAACTTTCCCTTCCTTCAACCCTTCAAAGTATGGAGATATATTGCTAAGTTATTAAACAATATGAGAGTATATATTCACACAAATTTACATTTGATATAGTATACATTTATAGAAAATAAAAATGTTGATGTTAGGGGATTATTCGACACTTGACCCACCCGTCTTGTGAAATCTTAAAGATAATCAGAACAAGGCTCCTTCAAAAGTTAGACATGACGTAACATATTTCATACACTTTGAAACAATTAAAGTGATTGTGCATCACTTATGAAACTAATTGGTAAGATATTTGTAAGGAATGTGTCATCTATAATGGTATAATATGTTTTGGGTTTACTCTAGAAGCAAAGCCGTGAAGGCTTACTTAATTGGTGAGTCATAATCGTGGGCATGCTGAACTTGCTGGATGGTTTGAAGCGGATAATATTGTACTATGAAGTGAGGCCTCCTTGTATCAGATGATGTCAGAGCCATGTATGATCGAACTTGGCCATATGAACTTGTGTCCTTATAAGGGTGTAAGGCTTCCTAAGGGAGTTATATGATATAGTTAAAGTCATTGTGCATATCACACATCACTTGAGAAGATAAATAGTGAAGTATTCATAAGGGATGTACCCTCTTTAATGGTATGATGCTTTTTAATAAATAAAACTATGAGGGCCTGCTGAATTGGTGAGTAGTGGTCATGGACTCGGTGAACTCACAAGTATGATCTGAAGCAGACAATATCGTACCATAAAATGAGACCTCCTTGCATCATACTCTTTTTGATGGTATCTCTTTGAAAAATTCTAGTTTATATTGTATTGTTGTTGGTAGCTTGGTATATCTCACAATCAATCGTCATATATTGTATGTGTTATTTATATTGTTAGACAATTTTTTCCTTCTCTTACTATCATCCATTGGGTAGTCATTTTTAGCATTTAAAGATATCTTCGAGCACTCACTTTTAAAGGCTTTTACTTTCTCTACTTTATGTTAATTGGCTACTAGCCATATGTATCGTAAGTCTATCACTAATTTTTGTATCTATTTGTGCGATTCTCTAGTTTCTTGGATGAATAAGAAGCAAGTTATTACTTCTAAATCTTCCATGAAGAAAAAAATATACGGTTTATAACTGTTGGTAATATTTGTGAACAAAATATCCAAATGTAATTTTAGTTTCTAGGTGTGTCTTTCAAGAATATTTCAAGCCAAAGAAACTATCGAGTTCTAACGAACACATATAAGGTATATCTCTATTCTTATGTACGTTAGATTTCATATTAGACACATATGAACATTTTAAATTTAGACTATTCGATTGATCAAGATATGTCTAAATTGATCTAGGTGTGTAGATCAATCGTGAATAGACTTACTCAGTTAAAAAGTCCTAAATTATTTTTTTAATTCACTAGATCGATCGAGTTATTATCGAGCACTAGGTCGGTCGACTAGTTACCTAAATTGGTCTAACCTGATTAGATTTAATTATTTACTACACTAGATCAATTGAGGATTAATTGGATCGATCGATCATGTTTTTATCGTTGTATTGGATCGATCGAACTATGTGTTTGATCGATTCAACATATGTTAGATTGATGGAGTGGTCATGGTTTCAATTTTAAAACATATTTCTAACTCGAATCGAATTGGTTTATTATTATATTGTCCTTAATTTTTAAAAACTCTTTTAATTGATTTTATTGGATAGAATAATAATATTGCTTAAACCTAGTGATTCAAAATATGCAATTTTAACAAACCTAAACACACTAATTTATTATCCACAGAAGAGCATTATTATCTTCATCTTAATCTATCTCTTGTTTTGCAAAAATAATTTAAATAAGTTTTTTCATTTAATTAATTTATCAAATATTTTGTGGTTGTTTTTGATTAATTAAAAAGCCTACAAGATTTGCGATATTGTGCTTTAATGTTTATTTTAGGATTGTTAGTTGATTTTGATTTATCTGATATATTATTAAATCATTTAGTTATGGTTATTCTTTATTAAATTACTTTAGGATATACATTTGCATGTATGTTATTGTACTAACGTTTCAAGTATTGGTTGAATGGGTTTAATTGCTTATGTGCTCAAGTTGTTAGAATGTTGGTCCAAATCCGAACAACGTACTTGTAGAGACTCTGAAAAAAAGTAGATGCTTTTAAGTAGATTAATTAGGGGCTTTATCTTGGTGAGTATTTTGAGTTCTAAACTTATAATTGAACATTATTTTCATAGTGGATAGTTAAATGGTTAGATAGATTAGTAGTTTTTCTCTTAAGTCATTGGTATAACTTAAGTGGTTTTCATCTAAAAATTTCGTGTGTTAATTTATATTTCTATATTATTTTTTTACATGTGATTGCATATCTGGTCGTTTGAGAAAGTTTTAATTTATCTTAATTTCGTTGATTATCTATACACATCTTTTAACTAATTATATCTGTAACTAAATAGAAGTTTTCAAAAAGAATCATGCTATGAACTCTACTAATTATGACTTCTGAGTTAGTTTGCTAATACATGTATTTCCCTTTCTCTTATTACTCCTTTGTATTATGACAAAAAAAAAGTGTTATTCAAATTACATTAATTTAGAGATTGTTATTTTGTCTAACACCATCACTTTCACTTTGCCTTTTGTTTCCTCCTAGATGAAGATTACAGACTTGTTTGGAAACACAGGCACATGCATTTTTCATTTTTGGTGTAACAAACTCTCAATAGTTCTTATTAGTTTGAGATGGAGTCATTGTTTAGTTGGAATCTTGACTACTATTGTGAATAGTAGATGCTTCATTATTCCGAACAGGTATTTGAACAGTACTTTGTTGGGCACTGTACGGGTATTTAAACAGTAACCTTGTCGGCACCGTTTGCTGTTTTGTCATTTTCTGATTTAACAATTAGTTGTCCTCAGAAAACATTGATGGGCCAATTTCCAGGTCCAATGATAAATAGTAATGGACAAGCATGCCCAATGATAAATAGTAATGGACACGCAGGCCCAATAATAAATAGTAATGGACACGCAGGCCCAATAATAAATAGTAATGGAGACGCAGGTCCAATAATAAATAGTAATGGACACACAGGCCCAATAATAAATAATAATGGACACGCAGGCCCAATGATAAAAAATAATGGACATGCAGGCCCAATAAATAGTAATGGACACACAGGCCCAATAATGTTTTTCTCCTATCTTCTAGGGGCCCAAAAGTTCATATCTACAGTTGAGGTTTCTAAATCAATTAAATCCTCTTCTGAAGCTTGTGATAGGTCACTGTTTTATCGGGAGATTGTGTTTCATCCGAATCAGGTAACTCTTCTTTTGGTGTCTGAGATGTTTGCCCAGATGATAGTTGCTTGATGATTTCCAAGAGTTCTTCTTGGGTTTTTGCTTGAGCAATTAGGGCGTTAGTGTGCGCCTTCTGTGCTAGTAATAATGAAGAAGCTTGTATGTCCTTCACTAGGTGATCTTTGTATCCTTTCTGTGTTAGCCATTTCTCAACAGTTGGTAATAAGAGTGTTTTTGGGATCGTAAAGGACGACCACCATTTGATTTGAAATGAGCGTTTGATAGTTATTACCTTCGATGTTTCTGGATATAAGATCCATTGACATACCCAAGGGAGATAGAATTTTGAACAAAATATGCACAAAGGAGGGAATCTAGCTTCCTCTGTGGATGGTTTGTAATGAAACTGGAAAGACTCATAACTTTCTTTCACAGGTGAGATCAGAATTGATGAAAGGTTTCCGAATAGTTTCCACCATTGTAAAAACCAAGATGGGAACCTGTTGGGATTAATAGATTTATTAACAAAGAAAAATAACCAAGAATGTTGGTTATCTTTATTTTGGATGAGGAAAGCATTGAACCATGCCTGGTGATAATCCCAATAATTGTATGATGTACAATGTGGGATGGAATGTGTTGCGCTGACTGGGAAAGTCAGCCGCTTATCTAGTTCATTTCCCCAATCTGTTGGAGATATGATTTTATGGAGTTTGGTAGTTGAAAACTGCACTTCTGTTGATTTAGGATAGTGGAAATGTTTGAATTCCACACTACCAGTGATTTCCAGAATACTCTGATAGTATTGAGGAGTTTTTGAAGATAACGATGGCCGATAGAAAATCCCTTTGCCAAAATAGTTTTGAACGGCCAAGTAAGGGTTTTGGTTGGAAAATTGTTTTTCAATAATTGTTACCACCTGAGTTGGTTGTTTCTTAAAATACTCAGATGATGATTTTGTTTTGAGAAATGCTTCCCCTACTCCTTTGGGAGGAAAATAAGTGGAGGATGTAACTCCTCTTTCTGGAATGGAAATTGTTCCAGTTATTTTTTGGGAAAACGTTTTTGGTTTGGAAGGCATGATTTCCAAATTTGATGAAACAGTTGGTCCCCCAATCCCTGGGATACAACGAAATGCAGTTCTTATTTTTTCAGAATCCATATTTTGCAACCATTCATGGATGCGATTATTTAAATCTAAATCCTCAGGAGTGAGTTGAGGTGATGGTTGTTCCAAAGTTTGTTTGGAAGATGATGATTGGTTATGAGTAACTTGAGACCAAGTCATGATAGGTTTAGCCGAAGAGAGGCTGGTAATAGTTAGGTTTGGAGGTTCACTCTTCTCCTTTCCTTTCTTTTTCTTGCTCATTGTTGTACCTGTTTTGAAGAAATTCTCTGGTTAGAAAATCAGGTAATGAATTCTCTTCTCCTTTGATAAATTCTATATCAAAATCAAAAATACTTAGTAGTGCCTGCCATCTGGCAAAAATTTGTTTTGATGCAATATTTTTAACATCTTTTAATAAAATTTCTTTTGCAGATTTGCAATCAATCCTTAGTAAATATTTTTGATTTAATAAATCTGATTAAAACTTAGAAATACAAAGTACTATGGATAGTACTTCTTTTTTAACAGTGGAATAATTCTTTTGACAATCATTCCAATGGCCAGAGACAAACTGAACAATTTGTTCATTATTATCTTGGACTTGTTTTAAAATCCCACCATAGCCAAGTTCACTGGCATCGGTTTCTACTACCTTGGGGAGTGTAGGATCCGCAAGATGTAAACAGGGAATGTTTTGAACCTGTGCTTTAATTTTTTGCACAATTTTGGTATGTTCTTCTGTCCAAGGCTCAGGAGTTTTCTTAAGCCTATTATGTAGAGGTTTTGCTAACCTGTTAATAATTGGGTAGAAACTTAATACGTAATTTAAGCTACCTAGAAATCGTTGTAGCTGGGTTTTGTCAATAATCCTATCAGGGAACTTAGTTGTAAACTGTAGGGATCTATTGATAGGAATTACTGTTCCATTGGATACACTGTGTCCAAGAAACCTAATGTTTGTTTGAAAAAGAGTCATTTTCTTGGCTGATAAAGCCAGTCCATTCCTTTTGATGATATGGAAGAAAGTTTTGAGATGTCTGATGTGTTGTCTGACATCTTTTGAAAATACAAGTACATCATCGATGTACACAATACAAAATTCTGAGTAAGGGTTGAATATGTCATTCATAATCCTTTGAAACTCAGAAGGTGCGTTTTTGAGCCCAAATGGCATAAAATTCCACTCAAACTGTCCGAATGGAACAGTGAAAGCAGTTTTGTACCTATGTTGAGGCTCAATTTGAATTTGCCAGAAGCCTGATTTCATATCAAACTTTGAAAATATGGATGATGAATACAATCTTTGAAGTAAGTCCTTTTTATTCGGGATAGGGTACCTAATCCATTTTAAGGCTTGGTTCAAAGGTTTGTAATTGATAACTAGCCGAGGAGTTCCTCTCTCAATCTCAACAGATTTGTTGACATAGAAGGCCGCACAGCTCCACGACGATCTGGATTTTGATATGAGTTTCTTAGATAAGAGATCAACGATTTCCTTTCTACAGAATTGCTCAAGGTCACCATTCATTTGAATAGGCCTTGCCTTTGTAGGAATATCCTTCTCATTGAAGGATGATTCATATGGTAAATCTACCATATGTTCTTTTCTTTCCCAGAATGCACTGGGTAATTCAGAGCAAACCTCTTTCTCAAAAGATGTTTGTAATTTAGAGATTTTGTCTTTGATCTCTGGGATTTGAAGTTCTTTCTCAATAGTATGAGACTGAAGTTTGGTTTTGAGATAGAGAAGGTCCTTTTCTCTATGTTTTATAAGAACAGAAATCTCTTTTGTAGAGATTGAATATGTTTTGATGAGATTAAGATCTCTGGTTTTTGGTTCTTCAATGAAAGGGAAGCTGAAGGCCTCTCTTCCAATTTTGAAAGAAATCCTGTCATGTTTAACAGAATATGGGGTAATGATATCCATAAAGGGAGTACCCAATATAACCGAGTAGCCTATGTCAGATACTATGACAAATGGGCTGTTGATAAGGTATGATCCTTTTTGGATAGATATCTCAGTTTTCCCAATAATACTCATTTGAGATTTATTGGCTGAATTAAGTCGTTCTTCAGTTGGTTTATAAAACCTTCTGGGAACTATTGATGGTATGATGCAATTTAGGTCAGCCCCTGTGTCAAATAGGGCAATGGTTTCTAGTTTTGATTCGTCAGGGAATATTAATGTTATATTGATTTTATATTTCCTGGTGGTAATTTTTCTCAAATTTTGGATTTATTGATTATTGGGAGTAAGATCATCATCAGAATCACTCACATAAGTTGATATTTTTTCTCCATTATTAAGTAGTTGAAACTTAATATCGTATTCTTTTAATTTTTCTTTAAGCTGGTGGAGTTCCAGTTTAATAGTTTTGATTTCAATTTTTAAGTCTTGAATTTGACTTTCTGGTGTGATGGCTTTGTTCTTTCTTTCCAGAACAGCAGTGAGGTTGTAATAGCCTGTGCTGGTATTTGGAAGTTCAGAATTTTTTTTAATTGATTGTGATTTGGCCAAACATGTACTTAGATATTCTACATAAAGTTTGGTTATTGATGGATCATTTAACTTAAGGATTGTTTCTTGAAGTTGTTCATCTTCATCCTTAGTTAGTACATTAATATTTTTAATGGAGGAATCCGAATTGCTGGTTGCAAATTCATCATCCTGGGGATTAGATTCGTCGCTTGACCATTGGTCAGGCTCAGACGATGATGTATCTACCATTAGGGCAGATATTTTAGCATAGGTGTCTTCTTCAAGTTTTAATTCATGGAGTTTTTTAGACATCTTGCAGAAACTAGCTGTGTGACCTTTCTTGCCACATTTATAACATTTAAACTCTTTAAAATTTTTAAAGGGTTTTTTATGTTGTTTTGATTCCTTATTAAAATTTCTTTTATAAGGTTTGTTGTAGAAATTCATTCTTTTTTCAAAGAAAGGTTTTCTTGATTTTGAAAATTTCTTATAAGTTTTATTTGATTCCTTATAAGGGTTTGATTTAGTTTTACTGCAAGTTCCCTCACAGGTTTTTTCAATAGAGAGATTACTATCAAACTGTTTGCAGAATGATCCAATTTCTCTTTTGGACATTTTAAGTTCCAATTTCATTTGTTTTTGGATTTTCAAATCTTGACAAATTTGAAGACCCTGGTTTTGAGCAAAACTGATAAGCTGACCGTAGGTCAGTTGATCATAAGGGATGATATGATTCCCATAAGTTTCGCGGATTTTGTTTATGGTTTTCTCACCTAAGAGTGGAGGAAGTCCAGCTAGGAATTTCTCCTTCCAGAATGGTTGAATAGAGTCATCTCTTAACATAACTCTAGACATGAATGTAGTTTTATAATTTTGAAAATCACTCATCTTCCTACATTTTATGTTAGAAAGAAGATCAGCGTTTTTATCTTTTAAATGGGATGGATCCCCCATAAAATGATGTGATATGGTAAAGAGTAGAGTGGAGACTGCATCCTGTATAGGAGCTCCTTGATGGGAAAGTATGGGGGTACCATACTCGTCAGTCAATATTGCATTGGTAATATCTGACTGTTGTTGTTTTGAAAGATGGTGATCCCACCATCCTTTTAGTTGGCCTGAGAAGCCAGCTATTAGTAATTCAACAACTGTTTTATCAGTTGTACCAATTTGGGTTTTATAAGCATTTGACGCCATGGTCATTTGCTGTAAGATATTTAATATCTCATGATCAGTCATTCCATCAATGTTCCAAACATAGATAGAAGATGCATTATATTTTGATTGGCCAAGCTGACTAGGTTGGGTTCCTATGGTGTGAGGATACCTAACTGGGCTAGGTTCTTGCCAAGCTAATTTTTGTAGGTGAGGAATTGGTTCTAAAATGGATTCAGAATCACTATCCTCTGATGATACTTCAGATCCTAGTTTGCTAAGAATGCTAAGATCTTGTAATGGTTTATGGGTTGATTTTGAAGTCACTGGTGACTCAGGAACAATTATTCCTATTTTGTTTGAAAATTGGTCTTCTAATTGGGATCTTAGGGTGTTATTCCAATTTTGAAGTTTTACAAATTTTGATGTAATTTCTTCCTGGGCTGGTTTGGAGACCTGGAATGGTTTGAAGATAGGGTTCTTAACTATTCTATCTGTTGTTTGATAAGAGGTAGAAGGAATATCTATTTTTAGATTTTTCTCTATCCTAATTAATTGTTTTCCTAAAGTATTTAGGCTTATGTTGGTATAGTTATTTTGGGTAACTATGTTTTTGAGGTTGGTTGCCTGGTTCACTTGAGGGTTCTTGAGAGGAAATGCTTCTACCTGACTATCCTGGCAAGGGATGGTAATAGGTCTTAATGGAGGATGTTCAGCTTCAACCGATCCTTCTGGAGTTTCCCATATGGGTAACTTCTTTTTTGTTTTGAGCATGTTAACTTCGTTAACTAGATAATCCGTTTCTTCTAAAAACTTATCAAAGTCATCTAATGTGATTTCGCTAGGTTTAATTTCTGAAAAGGTTTTAATCTGTGGAGTTAAGACTACTAATTCTGTAGTTAATGGCTCTACTGGTTCATTTTCTAAAAGCATATCGAAGTCAGCCTCTGTGACATCCGAGACACTAATTGAAGGGAATAATTTATAATGTGGAACTATAGCTATAGGTTCTATGGCTATTGGTGTTTGTTTTGGATCCTGAATGGTAACTGGTAGGTTACCTATTAAGACCGTTGATGGTTTGACTAAGTCAACAGGTTTTACTGTTTTATTTGACTTAAGGTCAACTAATGGTTCTATGCAAACCTGTTTATGGTTATCTATTGATGAGAATCTATCTACGTTATCCTGGATTTGGGTAACCATATGATCTGGTAATATTTCTAATGGCTGGACTATTGATATTAGGCTAACTCGTTCAGGGTTAACTTGTGGTGATGATGATTCTATTATGTCTTCCTGGATAAGGTCAACCATAGTATCTATCGATTCTTCTTCTTTGTTTATTTTGTTAACAAAGGAATACCTGGTTTGGTCGATGACTACAGATGCTAGTCCTTTTGATTTTCTATAGATTTTTAGCCAGTCTATAAAACCTATATAATTGTTATGTTCTTTAATATAACGCTCATGTTTTCTATAGCAACAATGCCTAGCTTTTTCTGAGTGTGTATTATAGAACCAAAATTTTATGGGTTTATGGTGTCTCTTATACTCAGATAGGTGGCTACTAAAAGGAATTTGCCAACCAACATCTAAAACTCATCACCAGGAAGTAGCTGAACAACACACAGAACTTTCTGAAATAATAAAATATAAAAATGGAAATATTGAAATAGGATTCAATAGATCTTCATCAATGAGATGCTCTTCGAGTGCCTCAGATTTTTCAGAAATGACGACCACCATTTAACCTGAAACAAACGGGTGATAGTTATGAACTCTGATGTAACAGGTGTTAAGACCCATTGACATATCCAAGGGAGATAGAATTTTGAACAAAAGATACATAGATGAGAGAATCTAGCTTCCTCTGATGTAGGTTTATAATGTTTTGAAAATGATTCATAACTCTCTTTTACAGGAGAAATGATGATAAAAGGAATGTTTTCAAATAATTTCCACCAATTAGAAAACCAAGATGGAAATCGAGATGGATTGATGGATTTATTGATAAAGAAAAATAACCAAGAATTCTGGTTATCTTTGTTCCGAATAAGGAATGTGTTAAACCATGCCTAGTAATAATCCCAATAGTTGTAGGCTGTATAATGTGGAATACAAGAAGTAATACTGACGTGAAAGGACAATGATTTTGAAAGATCATTACCCCAGTGTGCTTGAGATATGATTTTATGAAGTTTGATAGTTGAAAATTGCGCATCTGATGATTTTGGGTAGAGGAAGTGTTTAAATTCCACACTACCTGTTATTTCTAAAATACTCTGATAGTATTGTGGAGTTTTTGAATGGGTAAAATGCTTGTAAAAGAAACCTTTACCAAATAATTTTTGGGTTGCTGAATAAGGATTCTTATCATAAAATCCTTGTTCAACAATTGTAACTATCTGAGTTTGTTGCTTTGGAAAATACTCAGAAGTTGGTTTTGAAATAGATTTGGGAATAATTTCCCTTGTTCCCTTTTGGAGAAAAATAGTAGAGGTTGTTATCCTCTTTTCTAGAATAGAAATTGTTCTAGTGGATTGTTTTGAAATCATTTTTATTTTGGAAGACATTGCTTCCTTTGATACCTTTTCCTTACCTTTAGAGGTTGGGGCCTTTGCTTCGAAAAGTAATAATGGTGCACCTAAACTTGGGATGCTATCAGAAGTTGCTCTTAATGCTCCTGGATCTTTGAGACCCAGTATTCATTCTTGGACTCGTTGATACAGAACTTTGTCTATTGGGGATATTTCTTGTGATAATTCTTCCAGGGATTGCTGGGAGGATGATTTTGCTTTTGTAGGTTTGGTTTGGTCCGTTTGGGACCAAGTGATAATTGGTTTTGATGATGATAGGGTTTTGATGGAAGGGTTTGGAGGAGGTTTCCTTTTCTCCTTTTCTTTCTTCTTTTTACTCATCGTTAAACCTATATTGGAGAAAATCTCTGGTTAGAAAGTTTGGTAATTAATTATTCTCTCCTATGATAAATTCAATATCAAAATAAAAAACTTTATAAAGCTTTCCATCTAGACAATTATTTTGATGCAATGTTTTTAACATTTTTTAATATAATTTCTTTTGTAGATTTGCAATCGATTCTTAGTAAAAATATTTGATTTAATAAATCTGATTGAAACTTTGAAATACAAAGTACTATATCCAATACTTCTTTTTTGATAGTGGAATAATTCTTTTGACAATCATTCCAATGGTTAGAGACAAATTGAACAATAAGTTCTTTATTGTTTTGGACTTGTTTTAATATCCCACCATAACCAAGTTCATTGGCATCGGTTTCTATTGTCTTGGGAAGTGTTGGATCTGCAAAATGTAAACAATGAATGTTTTGAACTTGTGCTCTTATCATTTGCATGATTTTGGTATTCTTCTATCCATGGCTCAAGAGTTTTCTTAAGCCTATTATGGAGTGATTTTGCTAACTGGTTAATATTAGGACAGAAGATCTTATCATGAAATTTGTAGTAAATTGAAGAGATCGTTCGATTGGGATAATGGTGCCATTAGATACATTATGTCCAAGGAACTTGATGTTGGTTTTGAAGAGTGTCATCTTCTTAGCTGATAAAGCTAGACCACTCTTTTTGATGATATAAAATAATGTTTTGAGATGCCTGATATGTTGTCTAACATCTTTGGAGAATATGAGTACATCATCGATGTATACTATGCAAAATTATGAATAAGGATTGAATATATCATTCATAATCCTTTGGAATTCAGAAGATGCATTTTTGAGCCCAAAGGGCATGACATTCCACTCATATTGTTCGAATATTGTTTTGTATCTATACCTAGGTTCAATTTGGATTTTCCAGAATCCTGACTTCATATCAAACTTAGAAAAGATAGATGATGAATATAATTTTTGAAGCAAGTATTTTTTATTTGGAATAAGGTACCTTATCCATTTTAGGGCTTGGTTCAAAGGTTTATAATTAATGACTAACTGAGAGGTTCCTCTTTCGATCTTGGCTGATTTATTAACATAGAAAGCCGCAGAACTCCATGGCGATCTAGAGGTGGATATTAATTTCTTAGATAAGAGATCATTGATCTCTTTTTTACAAAATTGTTCAAGGTCATTATTCATTTGAATAGGTCTTGCTTTTGTGGGAATGTCTCTTTCATTGAAAGTTGTCTCATATGGTAAATCTACCATATGTTCTTGTCTTTCCCAGAAGGCACTGGGTAAGTCAGAACAAACCTCTTTTTCAAAAGAGTTTTGTAGCTTGGAGATCTTATCTTGTATCTCTGTGATTTGAAGTTCTTTCTCAACGGTATGAGATTGAACTCTGGATTTGAGATAGAGAAGGTCCTTTTCTCTATGCTTAATAATACGAAAATCTCCTTTTGATGGATGGAATTGGTTTTAATAAGGTTGAGATTTCTGGTTTTTGGTTCTTATATGAAGAGAAAAATGAAGGTTTTCTTCTCGATTTTGAATGAGATTTTGTCATTTTTGACAAGATATGGAGTAATGATATTCATGAAAGGTGTTCCTAAAATGACTGGATAGCCTATATCAGATACACTCAAGAATGGAGTTTTGATAAGAAATAATTTGTTTTATATTCATTTTTGATTTATTGGCTGAGGTAAGTTGTTCATCTATCGGTTGATAAAATTGTCTGGGAACAATTAATGGTTTGTTACAATTGAGATCAATGCCTATATCAAATAAGGATATTGTCTCAAGTTTTGATTGATCAGGGAATACAAGAGTAATGGATATTTTATATTTCCTGAAGGTAATTTTCCTAAGAATTTGAAGGACATTTTTTAGAAATTCTTTCCATATTCTTAAGTTTTTGGGTATTTGGTTCGAGTTCGTCATCCGACTCATTCATACCAATTGAGGTTTTGATCCCAGTTTTTTCAAGTAATTTAAACTTGAGGTCATATTTTTTATATTTTTCTTTAAGCTGGTAGAATTCTAGCTTAATAGTTTTGATTTCAACTTTTAAGTCTTGAATTTGATTTTATGGCTTTGGTGTTATGTTCTTACATTCCAAAATAGTAGTAAGGTCATAATAGTCTGTGCTAGTACTTGGAAGTTCAGAATGTTTTGGTAATAGTTAGGCTTTAGCTAGGAAACTAGTCAAGTGGTCCACATATAATTTTGTAATACTAAGGACATTTAACTTAAGGATTTTAGCTTGAAGTTGTTCATCTTCTTCCTTAGTTAATACATTAATAATTTTTTTACTAGTATTAGAGTCAGTAGATGCTAACTCATCTTCCTGGGGATTTGAATCTTTTGCGTCTTTTGACCAAGGTTCATGCCCAGATGATGATGTTTCATCTACCATTAAAGTGGAGATTTTATTTAAGGTGTCTTTTTCAAGATTTAATTCATGAAGTTTTTTAGACAACTTGAAATAATTAGCAGTATGACCTTTCTTACCACATTTGTAACGTTTGAACTCTTTAAATTTTTTAAAGGATTTATCATGAGGTTTTGAATCCTTCTTGAAATTTCTTTTATAAGGTTTTTTTTATAACAATCACTCTTTTTTCAAATAATGGTTTTCTGGGTTATGAAAATGTCTTATAAGATTACGAGATTTCTTATAAGGTTTGGTAATAGCTTTACTGCAGTTTCCACCATAGGTTTGGTCAATAGAGAAACTGCTATAAAATATTTTGCAAAATGAACCAATTTCTCTTTTGGAGAGTTTAAGCTCCAATTTCATTTGTATTTGGATTTTCAAATCTTGACAGATTTGAAGACCCTGTTTTTGAGCAAAGCTAATCAATTCACCATAGGTTAATTGATTATGAGGAATAATATGATTCCTATATACCTCATGAATTTTGTTTATGGTCTTCTCACCTAAGAGAGGAGAAAGTTCTACTAGGAACTTCTCTTTCCAGAATGGCTGTGTAAAGTCATCTCTTAACATAACTCTGCTCAAAAATATAGTTTTATAATTTTGAAAATCACTTATCTTCCTACATTTTATGTTGGAAAGAAGATCAGTGTTTCTATGGTTATCAAGTATGGGTTCCCCACACTTTCCAGTCAATATTGTATGCACAATATCTGAATTTTGTTGGTTTGAAAGATGGTGATCCCACCATCCTTTTAGTTAGCCTGAAAAGCCAACTATTAATAATTCGACAATTGTTTTATCAATTGTACCAATTTTTGTTTTGTAAGCATTTGATGCCATTGTCATTTGCTGTAAAACATGTAATATTTCTTGCTCGGTCATTCCATCTATGTTCCAAACATAAATAGATGATGCGTTATATTTTGGATGGTTAACCTTGCTAGGTTAGGTACCGATGGTGTATTGGTACCTATCTGGATTAGGTTGTTGCCAATTTAGTTTTTTAACTTGAGGAGTTGGTTTAGAAAAGGGTTTCTTAGGAACTATCCTCATCAAAAGTAATAAGTTCTAGGTTACTAAAAAGGCTAAAACTCCGTGTTGAGTTTTTGGTTGGATTTGAAGTCAGTGGAGACTCAGGTACAACTAATCCTGGTTTTGTGTTTGAAGTTTGATCTTCTACTTGGAACTTAAGGGTATTGCTCTATTTTTGAAGTTTCTCAAACTTAGATGATATTTATTCCTGGGTTGGTTTGGAGACCTAGAAGGGTTTGAAGATAGGGTTTTGAATTTTACTATCTATAACTTGGTAGGATGTAGAGGGAAGATCAATCTTTTGATTCTTCTTTATCCTAGTGAGTTGTCTACCTATAGTATTTAGGCTGATATTGGTAAAGTTATTTTGGGTAAGTATGCTTTTGAGGTTGGTTGCTTGGTTCTCCTGAGGGTTTTTAAGAGGAAAGGCTTCAACCTTACTATCCACATAGGGAAAGGTAATTGGTCTCAACAGAGGATTTTCAACCTCTATTGAACCATATCGGGTTTCCTAAATGGGTGATTTTCTTTTGGTGTTGACCATGTTAATTGAATTAATTGGTTTTGGGTTTTCCCATTCATATTCATTATCCAATAATCTATCAAAATCCTCTTTTGTGATTTCTTTAGTACTAATATCAGAAAAAATTTGGTTGTGCTAGATGGTAAGCTAACAGATTTAAAAAAAGACTTCTAGATTAACCGGTTTAAGTTTATCTATAGTGTCTGGTGATGTTTCAACTAAGCTAACTAGTTCAAGGTTAACCAAATTGATAATTTTTTCAAGTTTTGAGTCTATTTTGAAAGGAAAGGGTTGCCTTTTAGTTTCCCAATAGATTACTAATCATTCAAAGAATAATATGTTTTATTGATATTCCTGGACATACCTAACGTGTTTTATAAAGCTATTAGCCCTAGCACTTTCTGAGTACGTTTTAAAAAACCATTTTTTTGAATCTTTTTGTTATGAGGAAAATCTATGTCTAAACGTAGGGTTCTATGTCTAATACATGATGTTCTAAGGTTAATACATTTAGCTCATTGGTCCCAACTGGTATGGTTGGGGCTTGGGACAGAGTTGGTGATGATGGGAAAATATGAGATAACTAAGGTGAATCATTCATCTTAGAAGTTTTGTCAACAGTGTAGACTAGTCTGGGTATTGGTGTACTAAAGTCCACATCTTTAAGTTTTCTCCTAGGGATATTTAAGGTAGAAGACCTAGGTTTGGTTTTGAATCGTAAATCCACAGATGAAAAGTCAGAGATACTTGTTGTAGAGACAGAAGGGTATCTCAAACTGGTAGACCTATCAAAGCTAAGTTCAACACTACCATCTTTATATGAAATAATTTCCCTAAGTTCTATGTTCTGAACATGTTCTTGGGTTTAATAAGATTCAGACTCTAGCTGAGTTACATCTTTAATAAGCCACATATCTAGAAAGACTATTTGACTCCAAGAAATAGGTTTAGGGATTGTTTTGTTGGACCTAGAAAGATTTGTTTGAAGGAGAATCGTTTCCCCCTTTTTGGATTGTTGAATGTGTTTGGTATCCCAAGAAGATATCATAACTTTGTAATGAACCCTATAAATTAAGGCTACTGGAATTGCTCCTGGTAGTATATTAGAATTATGGGTTTGGTTTTGTAATGTAAGTGACTTTAATATATATGGGTCACTTAAGAAAACTAAGAAATTAGCAAAACAATCGAAGGATATGAGTCTTAGTCCTATGCTCGTTTCAATTGTTCCTATAAAGAATCCTTGAAATCTAAAAGTTTAGGGTCTCTAAGAATAGCTAGAATTAATGTGTTTAAACCATATCTAGTTAAAGGTCTTAGTCCAACTTGAACTAATCCGATATGAACATATTTGAATTTTTTTTCAAAATGCTTTTTTAATGATGCTTTTGAAAATAACTCACTAGTTTCAAAAGGTGAAAATAACTGGATGTTCCTCTCTTCAATTTTAATGATGTAATTAGTTTTGAAAAGAATCATCATCTTTGTTTTGTAAATTTAATTTCTATTGATCTTGGGATCTTCCAGTGATCAATTGATTTTGAAAAGTTTTCAATAGTGAGTTCATCACTATTGATGATATCTTTGTTCTTCGAAGAAGAAGAAGATGATTTTGATAATGAAGGTAAAGATGTAGGAAAATCAAAACTAGACATAATTAAAATTTAAACTAAAATTAAATTAAAATGTTTGTAAAATATGACAATACTAATCATCAATATAATATCTTTAGATGTTAAACAAGGATCTTACTATTTAAAATTAGACTATCAAGATACATGTATTACAAACATGAGACTAAGTTATTGAAATATGCTAAGCTATTATACATGAAACATTTAAGATGCATTTCTTATTCTATCTTTTCATATAATATTTATGACTTTCTTTAACTTATACTAAAATAAGCCGTTTGTTAAACCATCGGTAGGTATAGGGTATTATTGTCCTTCAAACGTTTGATGCACGATTAAAATAGGACTTATAGTCCTTGAAACGTTTGATACACGATTAAAATAGGACTTATAACCCTTCGTTCGGATTGAACGCATTATTGCAACAACCTTACTTATTATCATATAAGAAAATCACAAAATCATATATATTATTATCCAAGGTTCGAAAAATATTTAAGAATGTTAACTAAAACATGTATTTAAACAATTTATAACACTTGCTCTGAAATCATAAATAAGTTATGCACGTTTTGCGTGCAGTGGCCACTTCACTGATCAATAGAAACTTACGGTGTGGCTAGACAGTAGTCAAAGACAACTGTAACCTCAAGGCCTATTTTACGGTAGCCTCTTGACTATCCAACCTGGTGCAATGGATAAAGTTTCTTACTCAAGACGTGTCAGGATAAGGGCCAATGCTTCGCCAACATCACCTCACATTGTGAGAACTCCTGATCACGTTTTCAATTTTAGTAGAAGCCAACGCTTAGTGCCATCAAGCATCACCCATCGTGTCTAATAGGCTCTTATATATGTTTTAATTTTGTAACCTTTTATTTTATAATTAAGTTTAAGTTTGTTTAGTTTATTTCTTTTATTTTCTGTTTTCAATAAACAAATATTATTATTTTTAAATTAATATAGTCGGTTAAACCGGTTAATCTACCACTATAATATGTTTGTTTGTTAAACATGTTATATTACTTCATATCATTTTAATAGTTTATTAATTTTAAATATTATTTAACTTTTCTAATTCATATACTTCGTTGCTATATAAAAGTATTCGTAACATATCAGTACACATTTTTTACAAAGTATATTCTAAATCCAAGCTATTAATTTTTATCTATAGAAATATTTTACCTTTTAATCACAACTAAAATTGTATCAACGTTTTAATGTGTTCCTAACTTATCATAATGAATATTTTAAAAATATTTTTTGTTATTTATGAAAATCATTTGAGGGTTTTATTTCTATATTTTGCCTTATATTATAAAACCCTTGAATTGTCTAATTAGTTCAAATATTATAATATAATTAATTTTTATTAGTATATAAGTAGTTACATAATTGCTTCAATATTTATTTCTATTCCTTTAGAAAAGGAAAATATTTTATTTTTTTATCAAGATAATTATTTTATGAAAACATTTATGTTTGTTGATTTTCTCATATTTAATATTTTTCAAGAAAAATATCAAACTTATAATTAATTACAATATGTTGTATTCTTCATTTAAAAATAAACTAATTTGGGGTAAAATCAAAATTTAATTAATGAAGTTATTTCATTGATTTTTTTCCTTTAACTGTTTGTATATGTAAAATAATTCCATACTTTTTATCAATTTTTTTACTTTGATAATTTATTAATTAAACATATTATTTATTATAAATATTAATAAATTATTTAAATTATAATAGAAGATTAATGTTAAGATTAAAAATAATTTTTAAAAATAATATATTATAAACACCATTACAACTATATTTTTTGTTAATAATTTTTTAGAATAATTTTTAAAAACAATGACAAACAGTTCATTATTTTTTAAAACTGTTGAAAATTATTTTTTAATTATGATTTAAAAACAGTTTATTAAAACTTTTTTCAAGTTAAGTTACAAACTTTTCTTCACTTAAATAATTATAAATTTACTAACGGACTCAGCTTAAAATTTAAGTACCAAATGGGATTAAAACCATTTAGTCTTGTAACCGAATCAAATTTCAGTTATAACAGTAACATATTAAAATTATGTAACATGGACACGTGTACTTAAAAAAAAGAGTCTATGTCAATTAAGAACTGGACAGTAAGTAGCACCGAAGGCTTTAAATTTAAGTTAGGTTTGGTTCGTGAAATGAAATAAGAATCAAACATAATGAAATGTAAAGGAAACAATATTGTTTGGTTTGAATATTGGAATCAAGTTCGAAATCAGGATTACAGTGTTTTGTTTGTCATTGGAATGGAATAAAAAAAATCTGTAAATTATCTTAATACCCTACATTCATTAAAGTTCAAATAATGTCATTTAATTACTATTTTTTCGTGAAACAAAATATATTATTGAAATCATTATTTTTCTAAATAATTATTACTTAATTAAAAATAAATATATTATTAAAATTATTATTTTTCTAAATAGGGTTTAGGATTTTGAGGATTGAGATTTGAGATTTAGGGTTTAGGGATTTAGGATTTGGGGTTTAGGGTTAAAATTATTATTTTTGTAAAAAGGGTTTAGGGCTTAGGATTTTAGGATTTGGAATTTGGGGTTTAGGGTTTAAGGTTTAGGGATTTGAGGTTTAGGGGTTTAGGGTTTTAGGATTTAGGGTTTAAGGTTTTGGGATTTAGGGATTTGAGGTTTAGGATTTAGAGATTTGGGATTTTAGGATTTTGGGTTTAGGGTTTTAGGATTTTGATTTAGGGTTTAGGGTTTTGGAATTTAGGGTTTTAGGTTTTTGGTTTTGGGTTTACGGATTTAAGATTTGAGTTTAGAGTTATATTTGAGATGATAGTAAAATTAGAAAAAAAAAGTTTAGATAGTAATGGAATCATAATTTCTAAAGGGGGAGAAAAAATTGTGATTCTTTCTCCTTTAGTAATTAATTTCATTCCGTCCTCCCATTTCGTCCGACGAAACATACAAAATAGAAGGAATCAATTTTGATTTCTTTCCATTTTCTCCAACCAAATATTACCTTAGTGTGTTTAGCACGTTTTTGCTTTCGGAAGCGCTAGAAACAAACAGATATATAATCTTGTCTACAAAAAAAAAATCAAGAAAAATAATGACATAGTCCCTGGATTAGTCTCTACAAGAACACCTGCTCCAGCTGAGGCAAAATTAGTCCCATCTCTAAAACGATGATAGCCCGGTTGAAGGTACGGTGAAGGCATTGGCAACTTTGCATACTTTGCTGCAATTAACCAATAATAAGAAATATATACGTACGTACATACATACATACATACATATGTATATATAAGTCTCTTTTATAGAATCTCAAACAAATTGCATTTTTTTAAAATGTATTGCAGGGCAGTGGATTCTAACCAACAAACTCCGGAAATAAATGTCATGCCTTTATCAACTGTATCTGAAGATGGCTGACAAAACGTTTTTAACCAATATTGTGATACCAAAACAAATACAACTTACATTGGAATATAATTAATTTGAAGTTGACAGCCAAGTATAGCAGAATCCTACCTACAAAATCCGGGACTATACGTCTGTCGGAGAGTCTGCCAGTGGGATAATGGAAGAAGGTTTCACCATATGGCCAGACTGGTAAATCTTTATTAATACTAGCATTATTATTCAAATACTGATTGTTGCCAGAATCAAAGAGTGAGTCTCCAAAAACAAATAAGGTCCTATTTACATATTCTAGTTGCTTATTATTGTGGAGTGGTTTATAGCTGTAGTTCAGTACTTGGGGATTGACCATGTTTGTTAACAAGCATACAAGATAGCTAATTAGAGTTGACATTATAATTTCTCGAGAGTTTTTTCAATATTGGACTATATATCTTCTAATTGTATAACTTGGTAGGTTTCGTGTTTATTTATATTTATATATAGTTTCATGAGTTTATTGTAAATAAAGATATTATTGTCTAGTATGTGAATGTTTTTGTTGTGGTTTGGCAGCTGGTAAGTTGGAAGTTGCTGTGATCATATATTGTTCGGTGATCTATCTATTAGTCATGAAGGTTTGACTGGTTGATATTAGTAGTCATGAATTCTGGTCTTAATTAATTGCCGTAGCAAAATGACCCTTTTTAGAAAGAAAAAAAAACAATTTCCTAAAAAAATATAAATCTTATAAATTTATGAGATAACTGAAGAATTTCATGAATAAATTATTTTATGGATTTATCTCTTAAATATAGTAAAGCTTTAAAATGATTTTTAATATATTTTCAATAGCTTCTCTTGAATTAAGTGATTTTTGTTTCAAAACGATAGTCTTTTATGAAGTAATTACGAGCCCATAATAAATTTTAATGAGAAACTTACTAATTATTTTTGTAATTGTATTAGGAATAATATTAGATTTAATTGTAAGACATAATGCCTTTATATATAAAATTTATTTTTAATCTTCTTAAAAAATATATATATATGTTCAATTTTCTAACAAAATAAATGAACATATTTTTTTAACGTTATACAATAAATAAATATATATTTTTCTTATTAATAGATTAAAAATAAAACCATATTCAATAATTAAGTAATTTATATATTAAAACTATAATATTAACTCATTTATTTATTATCTAAGTCCAGAGTTGAAATGTTTTAAACTGCCTTTTCTTTTTATGGATATAATATCTCTTAGAAGTTTTTAAATGGGTTATAAAATTGATAAATATTTGATTGTCTCTTAACATAAGTGGTTGAGAATTTAAGATGAGACGTCTCACAACGTATATATTAGTTATAGTATAATCACCTTCAATGATAATTATTAAGAGTATTATTTATTCAAAAATCATTCTTATTCTCCCATTTAGTTATAATATCATAGCATGATCCTTACAAGAACCATCAAGAAACTCTTTCCATGGAAATTAATCACTCCTATAATACTCTTTCAAAAAATGTTCTTCCGCAGGTATCTTCTTCCCTAACTAAGAGTGCATCTTCTTTGTTTATTGCATCTCTTATAAATCTCAATTTTTTTGATCGAACAAATTATCTTTTTTGGTGTGAACAACTCTTGGCCATCACAACTTATGGACTTTAGAGGATCATTGATCTTATTCATCCAGTTCCTTTTCCAATTCAATTCAAAACTAATCTACCAAATCCAGATCATGAAATATGGGCTAAGTTGAATGGAATAGTGAAGTCTTGGTTAAAAAGTTTGTTGCTCCATCTCATGCTCGAGTCATGGATCTCAAACTTCAACTTTAAACAATTTATAAAGAAGGCTTGTCAATTGAAGACTATCTTCTTCAAATTAAGAATGTTGTAGATCGTCTCATTGCTATAGAAAAAGTAGTTTTTGAGAGATATCTCATTTTGTGTGTTGTTTGTGGCTTAGATTTTATATACAACTTGTTTATCTCATCTATATCTATGCAATATGTTCATGCATCTTTCAATGAAGTTGATAATATGCTTCTATCACATGGAAGAATGCTTCAACATCAGGTTAGGCATATGGATTCTCAGGCTTTCTTTCAAGTAAATCTGGCTAATATGTCAAATCTTAGCTTCTACTTCTGTCACATGAAAAAATGCTTGAAAATTAGGTTAGCCATGTGGATTCTCAAGCTTTCTTTCAAGAAAATCTAGCTAAATGGTACTCAGTATATCTTTTATACACTAATAATGATGTAAGTGTAGAGTTTAATGCTAATTAGTTTTGTGTCAAGAAGGCACATAAGGTTTTAGCTAAGGGTAAAGCACAACAAGGACTTTACTGCTTGAATGGTCATCTTAACCTACCTTTTCTTTTAAAGAAAAACCTGGTACTATATAATTTTAGCTTTCTCTAGTATCCATACTGTAGATGTAAATTTATGGCATAGAAGGTTAGCTCATCCATCTAACTTGATAATGAGAAAATTGATGTAACAGTCTTTGTTGCCATCTTATAAAAATTTGACTATTAAAACTTTTTTTACGTATATCCAATGGCTAAATCGCATAAATTACCTTTTGTGTCTTCGTATGTCAAGTCATCTTGTCCTTTTGATCTCATTTATATGGATATATGGACTTCACCAATGATGAAAAACAATGGTGCTAAATATTTTTCCTTGATTGTAGATGACTTTAGCAATTACATGTGAATATATATATTTTTAACACAAAAGATCAAACACAACATGTATTTAGGTTATTTATGGCTATGGTAGAAAGGAAATTTTTTGTTAAACTCAAATAAGTCCAAATTGATGGTGGAGGTGAGTTTATGTTCTTAGACAAACAACTTGTAGCTTCGGTTTCATTAATAGAATCACTTGCCCTTATATCTTCCAATAAGATGGTATTGTTGAGTCTAGGTTGAGAAGGATAGTACAAAAAGGTCTTGCTTTCCTGTTTCAAGCAAGCCTCCAAGATTGGTTTTATACATTTATGACCTCTATTTTTGTTTCAAATAGACTTCCCTTAAAGGTTTTATCATTACAATACCCTTATAAGCTTCTCTTTCATAAAGAATGAGATTATGCTTTCATGCATATCTTTGGCTCCTAATGTTTCCCTTGTCTTAGACCTTTCAACAAACACAAACTCCAACCTGGGCACTTATTTTTAGCTAAGTGATCAAGAAAATTGATGTTAACACAACTTTCCCCAATGGTTAGCTTGAAGATGAAGTGTACATGAATCATCCATAAGGGTTTATAGATCCCTTCACACCTTACTTTGTGTGTAAATTGAACAAAGCACTATATGGGCTCAAGTAGGCACCCAAGACATGGTTTTAAAAGCTCACGTCCATATTGCTTTAGTTAAAGTTCACTCAATCTAACTAAAATATCTCCATGTTTGTTTAATTCTCAAAAGCTCATGTTATAGTCATCCTTATACATGTGGATGACATCATTGTCACTAGTAGCAATGAGAAATTTATTGCACATATCATTGGTGATTTGTATGCTACTTTTTGTTTGAAAATTTTTGGGTGATCTCAAGTATTTTCTTGGCATTCAAGTTTAGCATAATGGAAACTCTCTTCATCTCAATTAGCATAAGTATGTCATAAGTTTAGTAACTAAGACTAGTCTTTCCTATGCTAAACACTTCCTATACCCATGAGCACTACCACTCGATTGTCCAAATTTGATGGTGATCCTTTGGATAATCCAGTCCTTTATCGATTGTTGGTTGATGGTTTACAATATTATATCTTCACTCATCTTGAAATTGCATTCACTGTCAACAAGTTATGCTAGTATGTGCAATCTTCTATCATAGTGCATTGGTTTGACCTTAAACGAGTATTATGGTACTTGGCATATGTGTCTCATCTTGGCATTATTATGTAAAATCATCCTCACTTGGTCTTATTGGTTTCACTAACTTAGATTGGGTCAGTTCGGATGATGACAAAAGAAGCACATGTGGATATTGTATCTTCTTTGGTGATTCCCTGGTGTCTAAGATGGTTGGAAAAAAAAGGTGGTTGCTCAAAGTAGTGTTGAGGTTAAGTAAAGGTCATTAGCTAAGGCCACCTCTAAGGTGATGTGATTGGGTTACCTGCTGTAGGATTTGAATATTAATATACCTCACACACCTATTCTTTTTTGTGGCAATGATAGTGCAAAACAACTTGCCTCCAATCCAATTCAACATAGTCGTATGAAACATGTCAAGATCGATTCACACTTTATCAAGGAATAAAAGTTGCATTTCACTCCTTTAGTTGAACAATTGGCTTGAATTTTCAAAAAGCCTCTCCTTGATGGTGGTTCCTTTTCCATTAGCTTGGGGGGGGGGGGATATTAGGCATATTGTAACTTATAGAGTAATGCATAAATGCTATCTATCCATTGTTATTTAGCTCCGGGTGGTTTGTTAAAGTGCTAGTTGTACACAGTTGCAAATGGGTGGTGACAATTAGTTATTTCTTATTTTCTCATTCAACTATTATATACATAACTAGTAAAAGATTTATTGTGGTGTTACTTAGGCTTTAAGACGATAATCTATGACTTAACAATCACACATATTACCATATTTAAATATATTTTTTATTATTTTATTTAAAATAATATATTTTCAAAATTAATTTTTTAAAAGTTAATATTTTATAATATGATTTAATCATAAATAACGAAGATTTTAAACTAAATAATTTTTATGTACTTAACTAAAAGACAAGTATATTATTTATTTTTAGTCTTAAAATTTTTAAATTTTTGATTTAAACTATTAAATACACATACAAAATTAAATTTGAGGATTTTAAGGTATTTTTATTTATTTCTTTCATTTCTAACAAGACTTTCAATCATTGTAGTATTTAATATAAAAAAAATGAACTACAAGGCTTTTACATGAATTAAGACATGTTTGATAAGATGAACACATGGTTGCATTAATCAATAAATCCATATTTTCAATACCTAAGATTGAGATTCGAACAGAGTAGTGTTTGTTACAACTGTATTTTATGGTACTTGATTTAGATACTATAAATAAAATTGATATACATAGTCAATTTATTACAAAAGATAAATGATATAGTCATATGGGATCTTTCCCATTATCCTACTTGATTTAAATAATATAAATAACATTTATTTAGATAATCAATAAATAAACTTATTTAATTGTTATTTAGTTTGTATATGAGCTGATATATCACAAAAGACAAATAATACAACTATAACTTTATAGTAATTTCAAACTTTAGTGTTGTCATTAAGCATTTTTTCATTATATATATATATATATACATGTATATAAACTATAAGCTTACATAAGTTAAAAAAATTATAGGTCGACCATAAGTGTACTTAAATATAGAAACATATCTAACTTCAGCAAAAGGTTATAACCGAGGTTATAAATTCCTAGAAACTATTAGGAATCAAATGAGTGAGTTACAAAATAATAAATCCAACAACAACGTTGGTTCTATAATCCTAGAATCTTTAGTTCCAGAAGTAAAATCAAAAGTTATACTATCACAAAACCCCAAAATACCAGTGTTAAAAGACAAGTGCTATGTTTTGAAAAAATCATCTTTGAATTCTTATAATCTACTTAAGGAAAATTTATTATTACTCAGCACAGATAACCATAATATAACTAGATTATAAACATCATAAAGAAACAAGTATCTATAGTTTGAAATAACTCATTCAACATCCCCTTTGGCTCTGATACCATAAATGCACCAAGGATCTAGAGAGTTAATCAAAGAGGTAATACTAAAGCATAAGAGAACAAGACTAATGAACTATCATATTATATTGATAAAGTTAGGCGGTTTAGCCGACCAATAGTTTATAAAAAAAATATAAATATATATAATGAAAACTTAAAACAAAATAAAAAGTTACTTATAAAAGCTAAAGGTTATATAGATTACAAAGGGAAAAAAGAAATAGTTATCAGAGAGTTTGCTTGGGTATGAGAGAGCTTGAGAGTGATTATGGGTGATGTAAGCGATACCTCTAAAATGAAATGAGCTTCCCTTTTATAATCGAGGTTATACTGTGCATAGATGCTTGTATTGTTCAATGAATAGTACTTTGTATGCTATTTTATAATATTGAAGATGTTGACATTGTTGTGAATAGTGCTTTACTAGCACCTTTTAATGTTTGGTGAATAGTGTTATGTCTACCACCATTTTATATGGGTTGAAGATTTTGATGGGTCATTGAATGGGCCTTTTAACAAGTAAAATAGGCTTTTAATCCCACATTATTTTAGGCTGTTAACCCTGATACATAAATTAAGTTTTTAACCCTGATAAATGTAAAATTGGTTTGTTAAATACAGATGGGCATATGGGCTATTTATACAAATTTTATTATGGGCGGTCTTTTTCCATCTAAAATAATATGTCTTCACTTTTAGCTCTTATATCTATTAGATATTCTGAAGAAGCTTTGGAGGCTGGTGATGAAGGTGATGCAATTTTGTTTAGAGAGTCCTTCTAGCTGGATGGTTTTTAGAAGGTTCTGATGTTTCCTATGATATTGCCATATAATTTCCAAGAGTTCTTCTCGGGTTTTTGCATTGGCAATTAATGCATTTGTTCTACTTTTTTGAGCCAATAATAGTTGGTGATCTTGAATTTCTTCAAGTTTTGCTATTTTTTTATTAGCTAGTGTTCTATGGTTAGTTTTAAAATTGTTTTGGTGACGTTGAAAGAAGACCACCATTTTACATGAACATGCAAGTTATATTGACTACCTTTGATATAACATGTTTTAATACCCATTGACATAACCAAGGAAGGTAGAATTTTATGACAAAGATACACAGAGGATGGAATCTTTTCTCATCTAGTGTAGGTTTGAAATGACTAAAAAAGGTTTGATAGCTTTTCTACATTGGTAGGGTGAGGATTTCAAGAATAACTCCAAAAAGTTTCCACTAGTGGTTAAACCATAAGGGAAATCTTGTTGGATTGATGGTTTTTTGGAAGAAGAAGAATAACCAGGAATGTTAATTCCTTTTTGTTTTGGACAAGGAATGCATTGAACCATGAGTGGTGATAATTCTAATAATTGTAAGCTTTTCAATGTGGTTGGGTTCCTTTGATATTGAATGGAAAGGTTAGGAGTTTGGATAGGTTATTTTCCTATTCTGATGAAGATATGATTTTAAGGATTTTAGCTGTGGAATATTGGGGATTAGATTGGTTTTGGTAGAGGAAATGTTTGAATTCTACACTACTAGTTATTTCCATAATATTCTGATAGTATTATGGGGTTTTGGTGATATATGATGGTTTAGAAAACCTATTTTTTCCAAAGTATTTTTGGACCATTAAATAAGGATTCTTGTCTTGAAATCATTTTTCAACTGTCATAACCATATGAGTTTTTGGTTTTAAAAATTACTCAGATGAGGGTTTTGAAATAGATTGGGAAACAATTTCCTTTTTCCCTAGTGTAGGGATTAATTTTTATGAGGACATTGTCTTTGCTAGGATGGCTAGTTTTAATGCTATAGTTTTTGAAATAATGATTTTTTTGTTAGAAGATGGTTCTTCCATTTTTACATTATCCTTACCTTTGGAGACTGGGGTCTCTGGATTGACTGGTGATTGTACTCCAAGGTTTTGGAGTGTGTTTTGTAAGGTTTGCAAGAGCTTTGGAATTTCTTTGAAACCAAATATCTAATCTTAGATCTGATTATATTTGTAATCGGACGATGATGATGATTCTTCTTCTGGTTTTGTTTGGGCTGCTTGGGAACAAGTAATAATTAGTTTTGATGATGTGAGTAGTTTTGGAGAAGGGCTTGGAGGAGGTTCCCTTTCCTCTTGTTCTTTTTACTTTTTTGACACGATTCACCTGTTTGGAAGGAACTCTCTGGTTAGAAAGTTTGGTAATGAATTGGTGTCTCTTTTGATAAATTGAATATTAAAATAAAATAAAAACACTTAATAAAGCTTGCTATCGGGCAAAAATTTGTTTGGAGGAAATATTTTGAACATCATTTTGAAAAATTTCTTTTGTAGATTTGCAATCAATCCTTAATAAAAAATTTGATTTAATGGATTAGATTGAAAATTTGATATGCATAGTACAATTGATAATACTTCTTTTTTGATAGTGTAATAATTTCTTTGACAATCATTCCAATGGCGAAAGACAAATTGAACTATTAGTTCTTTATCTCCATGGACTTGTTTAAGAATTCCTCTGTAACCAGCTTTACTGGCATCAATTTCTACTATCTTGGGAAGAGTAGGATCCGTAAGATGTAAATAAGAACTATTTTGAATTTTTGCTTTGATGTTTTACACAACTTTGGTATGTTCATCTATCCAAGGTTTAGGAACTTTCTTAAGCCTATTTTGAAGTGGTTTGGCTAACCTGTTGACTTTGGAACATAAGCTGAGGATATAATTTAGGCTTCCAATAAACCTTTAAAGTTGTGTTTTATCAATGATCTTGTCAGGAAACTTAGTAGTAAACTGCAAAGATCGTTCAATAGGAATGATGGTTCCATTAGTGACATTATGCCTAAGGAACTAGATATTGGTTTAGAAGAGAGTCATTTTCTTTGCTGATAAGGCTAGATCACTCTTTTTTATTTGATAAAAGAAGGTTTTGAGATGTCGAATGTGTTGAACAACAAATTTTGAGAATATGAGTACATTATCGATGTACACATTACAAAAATCTGAATATGGATTAAATATATAATTCATAATCCTTTGAAATTCAAAGGGTGCATTTTTAAGCCCAAATGACATGACATTCCATTCATACTATCCAAATAGGACGATAAATTTTATTTTATATCTGTGATCAGGCTTGATTTTATTTTCCACAATCTTGACTTTATATCAAACTTAGAAAAGATAGATGATGAATGGAGTTTTTGAAGATGGTCTTTTTTTATTAGGAATAGGGTACCTAATCCATTTTAAGGCCTTTTTAAGGGGTTTGTAGTTGATGACCAATCTAGTTGTTCCTCTTTCGATCTCAGCTGATTTATTGACATAGAAATTCGCGCAACTCCACGATGATTTGGATTTTGAAATGAGTTTTTAGATAGGTGATCTTCAATCTCTTTTCTACTGAATTTTTCTAGGTTTGCATTCTTTTGAATTAGCCTAGCTTTGGTTGGAGTGCTTTTCTCTTTTAAAGTTGGTTCATATGGTAAATCCACCATATGTTCTTTTCTATCCTAGAAGGCATTGGGTAGGTTAATTAGAACAAAGTTCTTTCTTAAAAGATTTTTGTATCTTGGAGATTTGGTGTCTTACCTCTATCTTTTGCAACTCTTTTCCACAGTGTGGAATTGAATTTGTTGTTTAAGGTGAAGAATGTCCTTTTATCTACTTTTGATCAGAGTTGTAACCTCATTTTGATAAATGGATTTGGCTATAATGATACATAGATTTTTGGTTTTTGGTTCATCAATGAAGATGAAACTGAGGGTTTCACTTTAGTTTTTGAAAGATATTTTGTCGTGTTTTACTACGTAAGGAGTGATAATGTTCATGAAATGTGTATCTAATATAACTGAATGGTTGATATTAGATACCATGATAAATGGGGTTTTGATTAATGTGGTGTTTTTGAGAATACCTATTTTAGTTTTGCTAGTAATGTCCATATTTGAGTTATTGGCTGAATTCAATTTCTCTTTGGTTGTGTGATGTAATTGTTTTGGCACAATTTTTGGGTTAATACAATTAAGATCAGCACCTATGTTAAAATGTACTATTACCTCAAATTTTTATTAATCTAGAAATATAAGAGTGATGATGATTCTATATTTCCTACTAGTAAGTTCTCATAGAATCTGGAGATTTTTCAATGTTTTGAAGATCTTACTTGTTAAGTTTTGGGGTAAGGTCTTCATTTTTCTCTTCTTGCTCACCAGGTTTTTGGTTTTTAAGTAACAGTTGGATTTTTTTTAGAATCTTCTATCTTTTTTTCTTTAAGTTGGTGAATTTCTAGCTTAATGATTTTAATTTCAGCCTGTAATTCTTGTATATGACTTTGTGGCTTCTAGGTTTTCGTCTTCTTATCGAGAATGGTAATGAGTTTGTAATAGCATGTGCTGGTTAAAGGAATTTCCATTGGTTTTCGTTGTTATTGATCATTGGAAATTTTGTTAGTCATATGTTCCACATATAGTTTTGAAAGATCATAATTGTTTAACTTAAGAACCATATCAAGGAATTGAATATGGTCTTTGTTAAGAATATTGATCTTTTTTGCATGAGCTTCAGAGTCAATTGTAACTAACTCATCTACTTATGGGTTTTGATCATTAGAGTCTTCAGTTCAAGGTTCAGACTCAGATAATGAAGATGAATCTACCATTAAGGCATATATTTTTTGTAATGTTTCTTCTTCGAGGTCTAGTCATGAAGTTTATTATACATTTTACAAGAATTTTTAGTAGGCTTTTCTTACCAAATTTAAAGCATTTAAAGTCTTTTAGTTTTGAAAAAGATTTTTCAGGGGTTTTATAAGGTTTTTTATAAGGCTTCTTGAAATGTCTTTTATATGGCTTTGAATTAAATTCCTTTCTGGGTTTGTCATAGAAAGGTTTTCCATGTTTTGAAAATGATTTGGAAGGTTTTGAATATGATTTTGAAACAAGTTTTTTACTGCAACTTCCATCGCAGTGTTTGGTTATGGGGATAGAGTTATCAAAGTGTTTGTAGAATGATCCTATTTTCCTCCTGGAGATTTTGAGTTCCTATTTCATTTTGCTTTTGGATTTTCAAATCTTGGTAGACCTGAAGTCCTTGTTTTTGTGCAAAACTATTCAATTCATCGTAGGTTAGTTGATCATAAGGGATGATGTGATTCCCATAAGTTTCATAAATTTTATTTCTAACCTTATCTCCTAGAAGTAGAGGAAGTCTTACTAAGAACTTTTCCTTCTAGAAGGGTTGGTTTGAATCTTCTCTAACCATGACTTCTTAAAAAAAGTGATTTTATAATTTTGAAAATTACTTATCTTCTCACATTGTATATTGGAGAGAAGATCAGTGTTTTTTATCTTTTAGATGGGACGAATATTCCTTGAAATGATGTGATATGGTGAAGATTAATGTGGAGACTGCATCTTGGATCGGTTCTCCAAGATGATCAAGTATGGGTTCACCATACTCTCCAATCACAATAGAGTTGAAAATGTCTGACTGTTGTTTTTTAAGTAGTGATCCTACTATCCTTTTAGTTGGCCAAAAAAGCCAGCTATTAGGAGTTCTACAACTGTTTTGTTTGATGTATCGGACTGAGTTTTGTATGTATTTGATGCCATTGTCATTTTCTGTAATGTATTTAAGATTAAATATTCTGTCATTCCATCTATATTTCATTCATAGACAGATGAAGTGTTATATTTTGGTTGGGTACTTATTTCTTGAGGTGAGGACCTAACTGGTATAGGTTGTTACCAAATAAAGTTTTGAATTTGAGGAGCTGGTTCAAATTCCTCAAAGGCTTCTTCATCAAAGGTGGTAAGGTCTTGGTTGTTTTAAGACATTAATAGTTTGAGGTGGATTTTATGTGGTCTTAGGTGTTGGATGTGACTCAAGGACAACTAGACTTATTTTGGAGTTTGAGCTTTGGGCTTCAATTTGAGATTTGTGAAGATCTCTAAAAGCTTGAAGAAGTTCAAACTTGAATAATGATATTTCTTCTTGGGTTGATTTAGAGATTGGAAAGGGTTTAAAGATAAGGTTTTGAACTTTACTTTGTACAACTTTGTAGGAGGTAGAGGGAATATCAGTCTTTTGATTCTTTTCTTTCCTAGTAAGTTGTTTGCCTAAGGAATTTAGATTGATATTAGTAAAGTTGTTTTGCAAAACAATATATTTAAGGTTTGTTGCTTGGTCTTCCTAAGGGTTTTTAAGACATAAAGATTCAACCTTATGTTGACCATATATGAGAAAGTAATTGGTCTTAATGGAGGATTTTCATTCTCGATTACACCATTTTGGGTTTCCTATATAGGTGTTTTCTTTTTGATGTTGACCATGTGAATTGATTTAACTAGTTCAACTTCTTGAATTTTCTTAAAAGGGGTTTCCCAAGTTTTTTAGAACAATAAAGTTCAAGCCAGTTAAGAAATAATATTTTTTTTATTTCTATAAACATAGTGTTTTATAAAGAATGTTTCTTTCTATTTTTCATAAATAAGAATATGTTGTACTATTCTATAATGTGACTATTGAATGGTTGGTCTAAATCTAGATGCAATTGTTTGATGTTTATCAGGACTGGTTTCTTATCCAATCCATTTAAATCATATTCTTGGGCCACATTTTGTGATGGGCCCTGAGAAGCAATGGGTGATAGTGGAGGTGAATTGCTTATCTTCTGATTATGGTCAATAGTATAGACTGGTTAAGGTACTAGAGTACTAAATTCTAGACTTTTGAGTATTGGTCTAGGAAATTCTGAAGTGGAATTCCTAGGTATGGGTTTTAATGGTAGGTTGAGATAGGATAAGTCTGAGATATCGGTTGACAAAGTAGAGGAATACCTAGAACTAGTGGCTCTATCAAAGATAAGCTTGACACTACCATCTTTATATTAGGTTATGTTCCTAAGCTCAGTATTTTGCTCTGGTTCTTGGGGTTTAGACTCTGGTTGAGTCACACCTTCAAGGAGCCATTCATCTAGTAAGGTGATTTTGTTCTATAAAATAGGTTTTGGAATAATCTTGTTGGATCTTGTAAGATCCATTTGTAGGAGAAGTGTTTCTCCCTTTGTGGAATGATGAATGTGTCTAGTGTTAAATGCATATTACATTGCTTTGTAATGCATTATGAATATTAATGCAACTGGGATAGATCTTGGGATCATATCATAGTTGTGTGTTTAGATTTGTAATATAAGGGACTTCATGATATTTCTATCACTTAAGGAGATTGTAAAGTTAGGAAAACAGTCAAATGATATCAGTCATTTATAAAGACTTGACATAATTGTGTTTATCAATATGTTTAATCCAACTTGGACTAACCCGATATGGACATAATTGAAGTGTTTATCAATATGTTTTTGTAATGAGTTTTTTGAAAATAATTCAATGGTTTCATAAGGTGAAGAGTGCTGGATATTTCTCTCCACCGTTTTGATTATGTAATCGATTTCGAAAAGATTCATCATCTTTGTTTTACAAATTTGATCCTTTTAAATTCTGGGGATCTTCCAGTTATCAATTTATTTTGAAAAGTTTTCAATAGTGAGTTCTTCACTATTAATAATATTTTTGTTCTTTGATTAAGAAGATGATGATGTTGATACAAAAGTAGGAAAATTAAAACTAGACATTTTTTTTAATTAAAGGAGAAAAATTTAAAATTGGAATAAATTTAAACTAGAAAAGTTAAAACAAAAATTTTAACGAAGATTTGTAAACTTATGAATACTAACCATCAATATAATATCCTTAATCATTAATAATGAATTATTTAGCTTTAATACTACTTTCTTTAATTAACTATCAAGATGCTTAATTACGCTTTTGAAATTAAGTCAAGGAAATATCTTAAATTGTTATACATAAAATAGTTTTTATTTTATTATTGTTATAACTTCTACTTAGTTCTTATATACTTCATATATTTGTAACTACTACCACTAGATCTTCTTTGGTTTTAATGCCTCTCATTCGGGACTTACTACTTTTCCTCCATATCCATGGCCAAAGCACGCTACAAATATACTAATTTACAAGCTTTTATATGATCATAATAGTCGTATAAAATAATAACTATAGTGTGTATCGAACAACATCTTCTTCTTCTTGTTTTGGATAAGGAATGCATTGAACCATGCATAGTGATAATCCCAATAATTGTAAGCTTTACAATATGGTTGGGTTACTTTGATATTGATTGGAAAGGTCAGGAGTTTGGATAGGTCATTTCCCTATTTTGAAGAGATATGATTTTGAGGATTTTGATTATGAAATATTAAGGATCAAATTGGTTTTGGTAGAGGAAATGTTTGAATTCTACACTACCAGTTATCTCCAAAATACTCTAATAGTATTATGGGGTTTTGGTGATATCTAAAGGTTTAAAAACCCTATTTTTTCCAAAATATTTTTGGATCTTGAAATAAGGATTCTTGTCTTAAAATATTTTTTCAACTGTCATAACCATATGAGTTTTTGGTTTTTAAAAGTACTCAGATGAGAGTTTTGAAATAGATTGGGAAACAACTTCCCTTTTCCCTAGTGTAGGGATTAAGTGCACCAAGATCCTTAACTTAAATGATAAATCTTATGATTTATAACCTCTTATATATAGTTAGATAAGTTTTTGTAACAACATCTTACAGAAGTTAGAAGTTAGATAAGTTTCTATATTTAAATAGTTAATGGAGGTCGACCACGATGTTAAAGGTCGAGATCTTCACTTTTAATATATATAAGTAATATTAATATATCACAAAAAATAAATGACATGATTATAATTAACCCTAATATGTCAAGACTAATTGGAATCTACAATCTATGGGAATAAGACAACTTTAAAGCCCAACTAAAAATATGGACTTGGAAATTAAAGACCTTAAAAATGAAAGATAGTATAACCATTCATACTGTTGCAAGGATATAAAACTAGGGTACATGCTTTATTTGTGGGGAAATAAAGCACTTAGTTCAAAATTTTCCAACTTATAGTGAGATGGGAGGGATTTACAAAGAACAATGTAACGATATAGGAAATTTTAGAAAACCTTATTCACCTAACTCATAAACATTCAATCTTGACTAGAGAAACCATTCAAACTTCAACTAGAAGTCTAATAAACCAATACAACATATGAAAATTAGAAAATGGAGACAAAAAAGTATCCAATACCTCAATGTAATGTATGATCAAATAGAAATCCTTTAGAGGAAACATTATGATCATTTATGGAGGCAAAAGTGGTAAAACTAATCATACGTTTAAGGTTGTACTTACACAAATGATGAAGGATAATAAAGAGATCAAAAGCTATATCACCAAATTGACAAATGATTCCGGTATACAAGAGCAAGGGAAGTTCCCTTCTCTACCTCAATCCAACCCAAAAGGATAACATATGGCACAAATCTTTACCTTACAATGTCAAAGAGATCAATGCCATCATAACTCAAAGCAATAAAATTCTAAACAAACCAACACGAGCACTATCACCACTATGAGTAATGCTGAAGATTCATTTTCAAAGGAAGCAGAGAAATTTTTTCCAGTTCAAGTGCATAAATCCTTGATTACTTTGGCATATGCTGGTATCTTCTTGATCACATGTAATAAGGAAAATTTAATCTTAATTTGTTGTAAGTGTGCTATAGTTGGTTGATCAATTTGTGCGAAGACCAAGAAGGATAGTTGAAGATGTTTTGATCCAAATCAACAAATTCTATTATCCTATTGACTTTTTAGTTTTGGATATTCAATCATTAGTTGACATGGAGTCAAATATCCTACTTATCCTAAAAAGGTCTTTCCTTGTTACATCGAACACCCTTATCAACTATATAAATGATCCCATGAAACTATCTTTTGGGAACATGACTCTAAAGATGAATATTTTTCATGTTGGAAAGTAGACACAAGATGATGATGAGTGCTAACATACTTACATGATAGACACACTTATTCAGGAGGAAGTAAGTGTTCATGATGATTCTGAATCTTCAAAGTATATCTTCCTTAATCATAAATCTAAATGATTATTTTTTTTTGATATATCTAATATTTCATTCGTTTTTTATGACAAACAAGATAAGCAACTGATATATTGGCAACCACATTTTGAAGATCCAGTTGATGGGAAAATTTTCAAAATAAATGGACAACGATTGAAAGAATTATGTGAAGGTAGATAATTTTATGTGTTTCAAGTAGATTCATCTTGTGTCTTCTATATAACGTCGGTTAAGATTTATCTTTCTGTAAACTAGTGTTATTTATCTCTCTTATCTTTTTATTTGTTTTTAGTTTATTTTTTTCTTTCCTTCTTTTGTTACTTTTTATGTTTATCTTCTCTAGATGACACACTTAGAGGTAGTTCTCATATGAAATTTCATTGCTCAAGTGTCCTCTTTCATTTCATATTTATTTGTGTGATATGGAGAGCACTGTCAAATTTAGATTGAGAGTGATGGCATATTCATACACAAATTTGTATATTCATGCTTGATTAATTTTAAACTAAAATTTTGTGAATTGTCAATGCATGACTACAAACATCTTTATATCAGAGTCCAAGGATTCTACCTTGATTAATAAAGAGCGACTTCTGAAATATCATCCTTATACACATCCTAGGCTTTGTGGAAAGATTGTTTGTGATCCATATAACTGAAAACTGTGACCATATTAAAGCGCATTAACATAAAAAAATCCACATCTTTTGTGAAAAAGTTGAGAGTACGAGAAAACAAACATTCTGATCTTTAATTGATTATTTGAGTTAGTTTTATTGTTCTTTGAAATACTGGACTTTTTTATGCATTATATGAGAAGAAATGATTTGGTTAATGTTATGAAGTTATATGTTTGATCTGTTACATCTTGCTGAGTACTGCTGACTTCCACATTTTTAGAATTATTCTTTTTTTATCATATTATTTATTATTTTGAAGTTGTAACGAGAAATAATCATTCTCAATAAAAAAAAAGAAAAATAAAAACAGAAATAAAAGAAAAGAAAAAAAATGAAAACTTGCCTTTAAATTTCTGTTTTAGAGTTTACCTTCTATATTGTAATTTGTTTAAATAATAATAATAATAATAATAATAATAATAATAATAATAATAATAATAATAATAATAATAATAATAATAATAATAATAATAATAATAATAATAATAATAATAATAATAATAATAATAATAATAATAATAATAATAATAATAATAATAATAATAATAATAATAATAATAATAATAATAATAATAATAATAATAATAATAATAATAATAATAATAATAATAATAATAATAATAATAATAATAATAATAATAATAATAATAATAATAATAATAATAATAATAATAATAATAATAATAATAATAATAATAATAATAATAATAATAATAATAATAATAATAATAATAATAATAATAATAATAATAATAATAATAATAATAATAATAATAATAATAATAATAATAATAATAATAATAATAATAATAATAATAATAATAATAATAATAATAATAATAATAATAATAATAATAATAATAATAATAATAATAATAATAATAATAATAATAATAATAATAATAATAATAATAATAATAATAATAATAATAATAATAATAATAATAATAATAATAATAATAATAATAATAATAATAATAATAATAATAATAATAATAATAATAATAATAATAATAATAATAATAATAATAATAATAATAATAATAATAATAATAATAATAATAATAATAATAATAATAATAATAATAATAATAATAATAATAATAATAATAATAATAATAATAATAATAATAATAATAATAATAATAATAATAATAATAATAATAATAATAATAATAATAATAATAATAATAATAATAATAATAATAATAATAATAATAATAATAATAATAATAATAATAATAATAATAATAATAATAATAATAATAATAATAATAATAATAAGATTCAATATGGAGAAGAAGTTGTTTGAGCAAGAGGTACAAGCTTTAACGTTACTTTTTCAGGTTAATCAATGAAATTTTGAGACATGATGCTAAGACAAATTGAGTGTTTGGAATTATGTAACTAGCTTATCTTATGCTCAGTTTTAGTTTAAGTGCTTGTCTTAAATCATTTAGGCCTTTTCATTGAGCGCTTTAAATGTTTTCAAACACCATGAGTAAACACTCTACCCAGTAAAATGATAAACACTTTCCTGTGAGAAAATAGACTTGAGGCATTATTATGGTTGATTATAAAGTTACATGTATTTTGGTACGTAGAAATGAAAGGTTGGCTTTAGTTCATACACATACATGAGGATTTGGAAGTTATGATTGAAAAAATCTTGGCTAGCATGCGTGATCTCTGACCAATGGTTGTTCAAAAGCTAGATCAATTTACAGTTTTTTCAAATATTGAGCACTGAGGATTATATCATGAATATTTTCATGGTATTTGTTTTTAATAATAAGCTAGTTGTGGTAGCATCGAGCATTATATCATGAATATTTTCATGGAATTTTTTAATAATAAGCTAGTTGTGGTTGTAATAATAGCATAAAAATGAATTCATAAAGTATATATTTTAATTGATATTTATAATTTAAAAGAAATAAAATTAATAATTATTTATATTAATTCAATAAATGTTGATTTGTATTAATTATAATGATTTTATGCTTGTAAAATCAACAAAGTCAAAAAACTATTAATGAAATCAAAATTTGATTTCCTTCAATATTTCTTCTCAAGCTTTCATTATCATAATATAAAAATTGAATAATTTAAAATAATATGAAAAGATGATTCAAATATTCATAATTTTATATTTCATATGGTATATTTTTGTTAGTATTTTTGGAATATATTTCTTCAAAGAGCTCCAAATCAAATAATTTTTAAAAATTTATCTATAATTTACGAGTTGAAAATAATTTTAAATCAATTATCTTCAATTCAAAAATAGAATGATAATATTCAAATTTTTCAAATGTTTTTACTATAACCATTCACTATAACCCTATAAATATATGATGTATTCAATATTTTGAGATTACTAAGAGTTACTTTCATATATATCTCATATTTTCTATCTAAAATTTGTGATAATGAATAGTATATTAGCTTGTAGAGAATATAACTATGAAGTAATTCTATTTTCCTTCTTTATTTCTTAGAAAAGGATTTGAAGTCTTAAGTTTATTCTTAAGAGAAACATTTTTTAACGGTGTTTGGCATCAAACATGTAACAGGTATGTGACTTAGTCAATTATGATACCTCGCCACTATATAGAAAGGTGATGAAGATGAAGACCTAGTGAAGATCAAGGCCTGAAGAGTTCGAAAGTACACGACCTAGTAAAATATGATACCTCGTTATTTGATAACAAGGTCATGAAGATCAAGACATGATGATTTGGAGCTCTACACCCTAGGACAACCTCGACCCCAACGTCGTACTAGTGACCTAGACGACCAATTTATGAGTCTTGAGTAATTTGAATACAACGGCCTATTTATGTAAACTCTTATAACAACCTATTTAGTATAAATTAAATTGTATGTAATTATCATGTATTCAGGTCGTTGAGCTCCTACCCTTGTGACTTACGGCCATGTCTAAGTGTTATATATATACCTCTTTAATAAGGAGAATACAAGATCTTTTCATATATCAATTTTCTATACTTCTATCTAGAATCACTAAAATCCCTAACACAAAGAATTCTTTCCAAATAACTGGCATCGTCTGTGAGAACTTAAATCTTTTTTAGTCCATAGATAGCATTTGAGACCTCATCATATCATTAAGAGAATTAATTTGTGTTTTGGGGACTCATACACCACGAAATGCTCGCCTATAATTGGTGAACAGATTGATAATCTTGCCCATTCGGCTTAAGAATTTGATCTTAATGATAGGGCACATCATTCCTCACCCATCAAATCGTTGTTGGATCGTGACATGGGGATTACTCCTTCAGTTAATGGAAATCAGCAAATCTCAATCCATCGCGATGTGACCAGACCTACGCAAGCGATGCAACATTTCATTAGCTCACTTAATTGTAGTTTAGAAAGTGCTTCCCTTGAAAAAAATGCAATGATGAAGGTTCTTTAAAGGAAAATAAGAGAAATGCAAGAGGCATTCACAAAATTTCAAAGAGAGAATAATAAGTTGAGATCCCAATTGGAATGAGAAGTGTGTTCGGAAACTAAGAGTTTATTTACACACCTAGTCCCCAAATACTAAGTCAAATATCTAGAAGGGAACATGCATCTTATGCCCCTAATCACTTTCAACACAGGTGTTGTAGAAAAATATCCACACACCTCTGATCCCCATTTTATTTCAGGGACCTCCCAGGTGAATCATCTAACTCATGAGTACACAATCCAACTAGCATCCATTCCAAATAATTTTTATGACTCAAGTGATGTTCTGGAAAAAAAGGTAAGACATATGGAGGAAACGATATGGGTAAGAGTGAATGATAGACTTAAAGGGAAAGAAAAACCAAAGCCTTGGAATGACATAGAAACTGTTTGTAATCAATTTTCAGCGTCACCATTTTTGGATATCATTGAATTGACGTTACCTCCTCCAAAATTCAATTCTCCTAAATGTCATGCCTATAAGGGAAAAAAGATATTATGGTGCTTAAGATGGCTATGGCTTCCGTGAGCCTCTTAGAAGACAAGAGAGAAACAATGTATTGCAAATTATTTGCAGCCACCCATCAAAACTTGGCATATCAATGGTTTATGGAGCTACCTTCTAAAAGCATAACTAGATTTGAAAACCTAATCAAAGTATTCATCACTAATTACGCATGTAACAAACTTATCATAAAGGAATCTCATCACTTATTCTCAATAATCTAAGAGGAGGACGAGACGATTGAGGCTTATATGAGGAGATTTAAAATGGAAAATATGGAGATTAATCAATGTCCTGACTCCATAACTATCGAAGCTTTTCAAAAGGGAATCAAGCATGATATAGAACTCTTTATTGAATTGAAAAAAACCACCCTATGCTCTTTGGATGAGGTTTATGAAGGAACACAAAATTTTGTAAATGTGGAAAGGGAAATGAGATCCAACAAAGGGATAGTCAATAGAAACGTGAATAAACCTACCTCAAGTAGGAAAGAAGAGAATAAAAGGCTTATTATTAGAGAAAATCGTTCAAATCTTCCTTGTTTTAAACTCATGATTACGAAATGGGAAAGCTCTGGGACTTGAGGCTGCGCCTTATTTATGAGTGCTTAAAAAACACTAAAATTACCATGATTTAATTTACTTTAATTGATTATAAAGATTTATATTAATATTATTTTATCATATTTTTATATAAATTTATATTTTTGAAATAATGGGTATTTTTATTGTTTTTTCAGGTATTTTCACTTCAAAAATAGTTTAAAGACTCGAAGAATAATAATGGAGGTAATACATCACAAATATGTTGGAAAAAAATGAAAAAATGGACAAAACTGCCTAGTTGTATGATACAACTCCACGCACAGCCACACTCGCATCATGTCGAATCTCACCCAGTCTCGTGCATTAGCACCCCAAATGCATGTCAACATATCCAATAACTCATCAAGTTTTTTGCACCAAAACTTGATGAGCAAGACCGGCATCATCTATCTTGCAAATACTTTGGTTTTATATTTAAAAAACTATCTCAAGTGCATGAATCATTTTATTAAAATTGACAAGTATACTCCTAAGGTTGGTCTAAGGAAGGAATATATGTGATTTTTAATTTATTATTCAAACTTTTAAAAATAAAATTAAATCATAAATATCTTGTCACGATATTTTGGTTTTTGTGTTTCCTAATATAATAACATAAAAATAAACATAGATATGGATTCAATAAACATCTATGCAAATTTTTATCATTTATAACAGTAGAGAATTTATGGATATAATAATTAACTTAATTATGCTTGCTCATATTATTTAGATTATTAAATATATAAATTCATATTTATTAATTCTCTCTTTTTTATATGAATAATACCTTTGAAGGGGTTATATATTCTTTGTTAATTTAACATATCAATAAATATCTATGGGCGAGGTCAATAATTAATTTAGTTAATTAAATTAATTCTTTTTTTCTAAAAGATTAAAAATGAGCCATTTAAATACCACATTTGGTGGAATTAGACATTTTAAACTTTATTCAAGGTGTCCAAATTAAACCTAAGAGTTTAATTATCTGAGTACTAACTTTCAAGTTTTAAAATCATGATTGAAAATATGGTGTCAATACATTTTCAAATTATAGTTCTTATAAAAACTTTTGAAATAGAACTTTACTTTAACTACCAGACAATTGTATTAACAAATAAAAAAGCAATACTCTAAATAATACTAGATAATTAAACCTTAAAATCTAATTTTCAGATTTAAGTTTGTAATGAAGAATAATACATTTATCTCTAACATTCTTAATATAAAATCTTGAATAAAAACAAAATCAATTTATTTTATAAAAATATTTTACCTATTTTATATTTCGCAAGCATAACAACATTATTATTATATCATATTTACAATAGCCAGCCATGATTATTTTAATCATAGATAAATTAAATAGAACATATAAGAATAAAACATCAAAAATAATTGTAATGAATTCATTTTAAAATTTATACCTTAAAAGAATCTTTACACCACTTTGATGTTAATTATGTTCTTGGAAAACCTCCAAACAAATTTTCATATCCCTTTATTGAATCAAAAGATAGAAATTAACAAAAAACATAGGTAGTACTTCTAAAAAGATAATAATTTTAAAACTAAAAACAAAAAAAAAATCTAGAAAGAGAAAGCTAGAAAGAAAGAGCTGAGAAAATTGTTTCTTAAGGTGTTATTTTTACAATGGAGAAAAAGAGCTTTTTATAGGTGAAAAAAAGCTAAAAAAGTTTTAAAAAATATATCTTAAAAAATGTTGATATACATGTATTGGACAGTTTGGCATGTGTTTTGCGTGTTGATGCGCGTAACTAAGCTAGATACGGGGCCAAAAATGTGCTAATGCATACGAGATTTATGATGTGATTGTGTCTTGACTCAGGCGCTAACGCGGATGGAATTACGACATGAAATGGGTGCTGTTGCATGCATGACTTCGGCGTGAAATGGGCAAGGCAGTGTACGTTCTTCCAGCGTGATGCACGTGGTTGCGTGCGGAGCTATGGTGTACGGTTGGGCAGTTTTGTCCATTTTTCCATTTTTTGACTTTTCTTCATTTTTCTCTCAATATATTTGTGATGTATTGCCTCCAGTATTATTCTTTGAGTCTTCAAATTATTTTTGAAGTGAAAATACTTGACAAAACAATAAAAGTACACATGATTTTGAAAAGATAAATTTATATAAAAATCTTTTTAATCAATTAAAGTACATTAAATCCTAATAATTTTAGTGATTTTTAAGCACTCATCACTTATCTCATTTGGAGGTCCACCTTTACGACTCATATTTGCAGAGGTAGTGCACCAAATAGAGCGCCTTAACAATGTTAATTGGCTTCTAATTATGAAGGCCCCACTTAGAAACCCCAACAAATATTGCACATTCCATAAAGACACGAGACATTAGACTAAGGATTGTCAGCACCTTAAGTGGGAGATTGAACATTTTCGCTCAGAAGGAACAAAATAGGGAATCCTTAAGGGGGAAATCAAAAGGGTGACAACTCTAACCAAAGAGTTAGGACTCTTCCTAACTCAGCTCATAAGGAAGCTAATCAGACTCGTCATGCCTTATTAAGGGATGTGCGTATAGTACCTATTATACATGGTAAACCTATGATGATTGCCATACCAACAATTCTAGGAAAAGATATGATCTAGAGGCTCAAGACATAGGTCGACTAGTCTATATTTTGAGACCAGAGGGGCCTATTTATCCCATCCCCTTTGAAGATTGATAAATTCTACCACCTCATGATAACCCTTTGGTTATCACTGTTAAGATTGTCCACTATAAAGTACGTTGGATATTAGTTGCCAACGACAGTTCATCAGACATATTTTATTTATCCACCTTATTAGATATGAGTATAAACCCTAAGGAGATTACACAAAACCAAATGTCGTTATTTGGATTTAAAGGTAGTGTAATAATGTCACTGGGGTCTATACGCTTACTAATCTCCGTGGAACGAGGTACAATTCTAATGAATTTTTTGGTTTTGAACACCCCTACATCTTACAATGCAATTTTGGGTCGCCCATGGATCCACAAGATGAGAGTAGTGTTTTCTACATATCATTAGCTTGTCAAATACCCTATTGTTGATGGGGTAAACGAAATTAAGGGATATCCAGACAGGGCAAGGAATTTTTACAATTCTTCCATGAAGAGTGCATTACCCCAATCATCGAAATAGAAATCAAAGAATAAACACCATTTTGGTAAGAATAAAATGCCACGAACTGGGGGACTATTATGATGGAAAGCCACAATAATTATGATGTGATTAATATATGGGAAGAATCTATGAAGATCAATTCTACACTACCCTCATTATTGAAAGCCATTCTTATTGATTTTTTTGTGGAATAATGTTGACCTCTTCGCATGAAAACTAGAGGACATTCCCAACATCGATCCGAGTATCATTTCTCATGAATTATGCCTCGACCACACCAAGAAGCCTATCCAACAAAGAAAATGGAGGTTTGCTAGGGATAAAAACAAAATCATCAAAAGGAAAATTAGTTCATTGAAGAGTGTGGGTTGGGTTTGTGATGTCACACACTCGACATGGTTGTCAAATGTGGTACTGGTAAATAAATCAGGAGGTGAGCATAGGATGTTTGTTGATTTCACTCATTTGAATAGAGCGACACCAAAATAATTCTTTTCATTACCCAGTATTGATCAATTAGTAGATGTTATTGCTGGTTTTGATTCGATGAGCTTTATAGATGTTTATTCATTCTATCATCAAATCCAAATGCATTCTAGAGATGAAGAAAAAATAGAATTCATTATGAAAGAAGGAACATTTTGCTACACTAGGATGTCATTCAGCTTGAAAAATACCGGTGCCACTTATCAAAGAATGATGACTAAAATGTTCCAAGACCAAATTGGTCGAAACATGGAGGTATATGTTGATGATATGATGGTCAAAACCAAATGTGCCAAAGATCATGTTTCCGATCTTAAAGAGGTGTTTTCCATAATCAGGAATTACAAGATACGGTTCAACCCAAAAAATGTATCTTTGGAGTCACATCGAAGAAGTTTTTAGGGTATTTAGTGTCATTTAGAGGCATAGAAGCCAACCCTGACAAAATATTAGCTTTGGTTAATATGAGATCCCCATGTTCCCTCAATGAGGTATAACAATTGAACGGTTGGATAGCAACACTAAGTCATTTCATTTCCAAATGAATTTAAAAATGTCTGCCTCTCTTTCGGTTGTTGAAGAAAAATACATAATACATTTGGGATAGCGAGTATGAACAAACTTTTCAATCCATTAAAGATTATTTTGGGAAAGCACCTATATTGGTTAATCCTATGACAGGAAAAGAATTGTATATTAACATGTCCTTCATGGATAAAGCCTTCAGTGTAGTGTTGATATTCGATAGAGATGAGAAGCAAAACCCGGTGTGTTATGTAAGTCACTCTTTAATGGAAGCGCAACAATAATATCCCCTATTGGATAAGGCAGCATTCACGATAAGAATGATAGCACGTAAACGTAGGCACTACTTTGGCACCCATAGAATAATGGTTCTCACTCTATACCTCCTAAAGAACATTTTAGGTAAACCAGATCTGTCCTGATGCCTATCTCAAATAGCCATTAAATTGAGAAAATTTGAGATACATTATAAGCCTTTATCAGCTATTAAAGGACAAGTTATGGCAGATTATATTTCTAAATGGACACATGAGAGTACACAAGAGTGTACACTAATACACATTATTATAGAGTCAACTTCCATGAGGGTGACATCTCCCCCCGTGGTAGATTTATAGAGAATGTATGTTGACGAAGCGAACAACTCGAGAGGAGCAGAGATCAAAATCATAATACTGACCCCAACAAGATTCTTAATAGAACAATGCTTTTGTATCAATTTTTGGGCAACCAATAATGTGGTCGAATATGAGGCACTACTTTTAGCCTTGCACTAGTTAATAACCCTTGGAGCTAAAAGGGTGTTGATCCATATTGATTCATGGCTGGTAGTAAATCAATTGAATGATGATTTTTAGGCTAAAGAGGAAAGGATAAAACTTTATGTGCAAGAACTAAAGAAAGTAAAGGTTGCATTTGAAACCTTTGAGATCAAACAAATTCCTTTAAGAGGAAATGCCCATGCCAATTCCTTGGCCACATTGGCATCCACTGTGAATTCAGACTTGAAAAGAGTGGTCCCGGTATCTAATTTATCGATTCCAAGTATTGGAATGGGTGAAGTGAAGGACCAAACTCATTCGGACATCAATTCTACAATTCACATTTCTTGGTTAAGTCCATATCTAGAGTATCTCGTTAATGGAACTCTCCCAAAGGATAAATTAGCTCACAAGCTCGCAACAAAAGAAAAACACTACGTTGTTATTTAATGAGTGTTATATCACAAGAACTATGGTGGCCCATGGCTGAAATGCTTAAGCATGTCGGAAGCTTGGATGGTATTGAGCGAATTAAATGATGGTCAATGCAGAGCCCATTCTGGAGGCAGGACTCTTTCACAGAGAATCATCTGACAAGTTTATTATTGGCCTACCCTTCTCAAGGATTGCATATCTTACGTCAAAAGGTGTGATAGATTCCAAAGACACACCAATATACCACACCAACCGGCTAATGACTTGAAATCAATCGTCAGTACATGGTCATTTCAGAAGTGGGGATTAGATATTTTTGGACATTTACCCATCGCCACAAGCCAAAGAAAATTCCTTATAATGGAAATTGATTATTTTTCTAAATGGATAGAGGATGAACCTTTAGTGCAAATTCAAGAAACGGATGTGGAAAAATTTATATGGTGCAATATCATATGCAGATATGGGTTACCTACGAATTTAGTCACTGATAATGGTAGGAAATTCACGGGTCAAAGGTTAATATCTTTTTGCAATAAAGAGGGCATCAAGTTGTCCCATTCCATCCTTTATAGACCACAAGTGAATGGTCAAGTGAAGTCATCTAACAAAATGCTCATCCACATATTACAGAAAAGTTTGGAGGAACCCAAAGGTAAATGGGTGAATCAATTACCAAGTGTTCTTTGGGCTACAAGGACTACTCGTAGAGTATAAATGGGAGAGATTTCTTTCTCCCTCCTTTATAGCACCAAAGTAGTCATACCCCTTGAGATACAATAGCCCATTCTCAGGTCCAGAATCACACAAGACGATAATCATCATCTAAGAAGTAAGGATCTTCTATTAGTTGAAGAGAAACGAGAGGAAGCTTTGATACGACTCGAGTCACAAAACAAAACAATTTAAAAGACATATAATAAATTCCTCAAGCACAAGAGCTTCAGTATAGGGTTGTGGGTCTTGCGAAGATCATTAGGAAAAAAATTGAAACTAATGCCGAAAAGTTTGCCACAACATGGGAGGGAGAAGTAGATTGTTTTCTTGTATAAAGGATGACTTACGTAGGGTGTAAAGTTGTTTAGTTCACCTTCTCGCTGTGGGTTGGAGAAGTAGGTCGTTCCCCACAATGGGGAGTATTCGCGTAACTAGAGATGTCACCTCGGGAGTACGAGAAAAACATGATCTCATTTCAAATAAGTCATCCAAATTCACTTTGATATAATCTATCCTTATATACCCACAGCCTTAGATAAACTTATAGATTTTACTAGATCGCGCGTTGTGTTCTTATCAATTCTAATTATCAAGGACGGCCTTAGACACTCATAGCTAAACTTTCGTAATTAGATAAATCATACAAATAACAATGAGGGGGATATTAAATAGAAATAAAACTACATTTAATGAAGTCAAAATTCAAAATTTCAAAATATTCTTTACACATAAAAATTTTCAATCCATACATTACAAAATATTAGAATAAAGCCTCTTTTACAGGGTGGTTTCTTCCACCACGCCCTCAGGCTGATTACTACAAGTGGCCTCATTACTATAGGTTGAAGGTTGTGAGGTATCGGTCGGAGGTACCTTGGACCGACTACTTGCTCGCATTAGGGTAAAATAAACGATCAAGTCCAACTTCTTAGCTTGAGTTTTAAGACTACTCACCACAAAACTTACACCATTTTAGTAAGCTTTGGTGCACTCCTCTTTCAAAGTATCTAATAAATTAGAAAGCGAGTTCACTTGGTCTAACATCGTGCACAATTGACCTTGCAAAGTGTGACCTTTGTCCTCAGCCTTTTTAGCGTGATGCTCAAAATGTTTAGCTTGTTGTCCCTGTTCAAAACAATAATTGTCCATTTTTCTCAGTTTCTCAACCTTGTAAATTAAATCTCCTTCCATCTTTAAAATTTTGGCCTCATATTCTGCCATCATGGCATCTTTTTCCTTGGAAACCTTTTCATACTTATCAATTTGCAAGCGACTGGACTGCATCTCGCATTAACAACCCTTGAGGGATAGCTCGCCTTCTTTAGCCAAATACATTACCTACAACAATGCATAAGTTAGTAGATATTTATCTTAACTATGGGCAGAAACGATGTATGAGTTTACCTCAATCATGTGTTAGCTATTGATTATGCATTCAATTCCCCTTCCCTCCTATGGGATGCTCTAACATGAGACATCGCAATATCAATACCAAAATGTTGGAACAAATCCCTTTTGAGATTTGTTTTCCCAAATATCTTGTCACTAAAATATGTGACGAGGGTGTCTAACACCACGAAATATTTCAAAATAACTTCTTCAAATCCAAAGTTGTCCATATCCATGACTTTCATACCTAAGGTATATTCCTCCCCGACCTTCCTCTTCATAACGTCCTCATGTCTACAAGGAGTGGAAGAACCTGAATTACTAGACATAACTTAAGGTGTAATGACCTCTATAGTAGGTACAACCTCCACTTATTCAGTAAGGGGAACATCGTCCTGGGTGAAGGGGACATAGGTTCCAGGTCGATATGAAAATAATCCATACCTATAGAAGGAAAATAAAAAATTAATAACATGATATGAATCGTGAACTGAAATATTACCTCATAAAAAAAATATGACTTTGATATTCATTTGTGTATTCCCTCTACACCCTAAATTTTTCCAAACTAGCTATATTCAAAATGTTTCGATAGTTTTCACGTGAAGTATTCTGTAGCTCGATCCTCATAATCTTCTTCTCCTTTCCACTTGGATCCAGTTTTCTCATTAGTTCATTGGAACGAGGTTACATGGTACTAAAGTAATGATTCCAAGTATAAAAAACATGAAAGTATACTTGGTTACCCCAAATATTCTCAGTAATGTAAAAGTATTTTTCTTTCCAACTTGAACTACTATCGGGGAGTTTAAGATGAAGCTTGTGGCCAACGACATAAGATATATATGCCCTTCCCTTATCTAGGCCATTTTTTCTAGATAGTATGAGCTCCTAAGCTCGTCACTCATAAGGTCTATCTCGTATTCACCAGGAACCACAGAGAGACACAAAATAATTCACCACCCGTTTGGATTTACTTGGACAAAGTTTATATCAAAAGTGTTAAGAGCACGAGCTACCATCCTAGGGAAGGGACAGTGAAGTTCGATCTTAAAGGCCTCTAAATGAATTATGCACCATCCCAGTGGGGGATCATTGGTATCACTCAGATGGGGAGGTACCAGCGGTATACCTACACGAGCAAGGATGTCATAATTTTTTCTAATCTCCATCAGGTCTTTCACTATTAGAACACTAGGCATCCTTTTGATATGATATTCATCCTTAGTCCTATGAGTAGGTTCACCTCGAGTTTCTCGTTTATTTTTTGGGTGAGGGACTTTAGTAGTCATTGACACATGGATCCTAATAATAGGCACTAGTCACATAAAGACGATGTAGAGATCGCCTGAGATTTAGAGGAGGTAGGGAGAACAAGAATTCTCTCCTTAATGGTCCCCCCTATAGTAGGCCTATTATCACTACTCCCTACAATTTCAAAAGGTTGTTTGGTTCATAACAACCTCGTCGGTAAATGACCTGAGTCATGGGATATTTCTTTGGATGGATCTCATTTCAAAGACATATCCTTAACAAGGAATTCCTCAGGAAGAGGAAGAACCACCTCTTTTCCCTTATGAGACATAGAAAATAAAATAATCAAGAAAGTACCTAAGTTATGTGAAGGTCGTTTGAGTGGTGATTTAAAGATATAATAACAGCCTGACTCCCAACTAATGTCGGTGGATGAATGAGCTGAAATTCCAACCAAGTATTTTTCTAACAATCTAACGAGAATAGGGTAATATCAAGGTAATTAATGGGCTGAAACTCCCTGAAAAAAAATTTAACTTAGTTAAAACATGTAGGGTAAAAGTGAATTTCCCTAATATTTATAAAGGGTAGAGAAAAATTGAAAGGCTTACCGAGTGAATAAAATTAATTAAGGGAATATAATTCATAATTAATAACCTTGCAACTAAGACAATTTTATTCTACTTAAGAAGTGGTAATCCATTTAAATTCGTTGAATCATTACTCAACATGACCTGATTATATGAAGATCAAATAACCAAGTATTATTCCCTTGACTTCTAAAAATCAAGAGAATAAGGGAGTTAATATTTGGTATTATACATGTAACAGGTACACGACCTAGTTAATTATGATACCTCGCTACTATATAGCGAGATGATAAAGTTGAAGACCTAATGAAGATCAAGGTCTGATGATTTGGAGCTCTACACCCTAGGATGATCTCGACTCCAACATCGAACTGGCGACCTAGGTGACCAATTTAGAAGTCTTGAGAGATCTAAATACAATGACCTATTTATGTAAATGCCTATGGCAACCTATTTAGTATAAATTAAATTGTATATAATTATCATGTATTCAAGTCGTTGAGATCCTACCCTTGTGACTTACACACATATTTAGGTGTTATATATATACCTCTTTAATGAAGAGAATATAAGATCTTATTAAGATATCAATTTTTTCTACTTTTCTCTAGAATCACTAAAATTCCTAACATAGAATTTTCTCTAAACAAACGTCATTCGTTTTAATCAAAATATATTATTTTTTATAGTTTCATATAAGATTAGTCATGTTCTTTTTATGTATAGCTTGTTAGAATATAATTATTTATAATCGATTTATTTTATTGGTTGATTTTTTATTGTAATATTATGTAGGATGTATTGTTCATTTTGAATAACTTATATCAATAAGTATTGCTTGTTCTAAAAGGAAAATATTTTCAAAACAAATATGCATTAGTTTTTGTTATTGATCTACAACTTTATATTTTCTAATGATTTGTTTGGAAAGTGAAACATGCCATTGAATAGTAAATAAGATTAATAATCAAAACAAAATAATTAAGTGAATTTCTATGCCTTGCATTCTATCATAATGATCATTTTTATTTCAATTATTGTTAACTTTTATCATTGTTTCTTCACTTGAATAAATACATAAAATTATACTATAATAACCACTTAATCAAAGGTAATAATTTTGAGTGTGATCAACATGTAATATAAAAAGTTCATTTGAAATACCTTTGTTCATTTGAAAATACTTCCGATAGAAAGTATAAATAGTTACAAATGAACTTTAAAACATAGATAGAATGCAAGCAACATTCAATAGCCTAGTACATGTTTAATTGTTACCTATGAAATTGGGGGTTTGACGACCGTAGGAGATTCTGGTACTACACAATGAAGTTATTGAGGTACTGATTGTAGCCAGTATAAAAGAGTGAGTCCCCAAAGACAAATAATGCCCTAAGTTCTTTTTCTAGTTTGAGCTGTTGATAGCAACTGAGTTCAGGACTGTAAAAGCTTCAAACAAACACAGAGAGTAGTACTATTCGTGTTTCATGTTAGCTCATGCTGTTCATGAGCTTAATGTTGTAATTAGCTTTTCCAATACTTCACTGTCTTGATGTATAGCTAGAGTCCTAAGTAAATATTTACAATTGTAGTTCCAGTACTGCTTTTGTCATAAAGAGATTAGTATTAATGTTTGACTAGCCGATACTAGCATTTCTATAAACTGTAGAAGGCAAATTAAAAGTCTGTCTTTGTTAGATAATATTGCATGCAAATGCCCCTTAATAAATAACTTTTAAACCTTGACCTATTCAACATAATTTAGTCCATCAAACTATCAACCTACCATTTTTGAACACATGTGTCTGTTACATTATATGAAGTGTTTTCTGGGAGTAACCTTAGTCTCTTGGTTCATACTTCATGGAAACAGTACTTTTTTCTTGGGAGTTTTCCATTTGAATTTTAGCATTTGTTGTCAATGATAAATAAAAGACTAATAGATAAGTTTATAAATCAACCAAATGTGCCAGGTGTGTAATACTAAATAGTTTAACAATAAAGGGGTATCTGGTATGATTTGGCCTTGGTTTTTTAAATTCGGGTCAAGATCTATTAGCACCACATACCCAAAAAAAATAAAAAAAAATAAAGGGGTAAAAAATGAATTGAGCGGTTTCAAACATACTTTGGATCCTCTGTTTAATTTCAACCATGAATATTTGTATCCTATGTTACCAGATTTGAGGTTATTAATAGAATATATATTTTGAAATATTTGTATCATGTAATGATGTATCTAATTGAGATATAAGCCATTAGATTAGACGAGAAAAACAAGCATAGAATCCCTATTCTTCCAACACTGAATTGGCTTTCTGTTACAATATAGCATGACAAGTTGCTAGAAACAACATCAAATTTAGAGGCTAATTGCTAATTTTTCCATAAACATGTTTCAAGTGACGACAATCAATATCGTTCAGCAAAACATGTTAGCAAATGTTGTCCAGTTTCATGAATGATCAAATAATTGTTTGACATTATAAGGCCTAGTGACACTTGTTGGTCCACTCCAAATTAGTGTAGCTAATTGGAGATTTGCCTTTTCAGTAGTATGGCCACCATCAAACCATACATACTCATCAGAATTATTGCATAGCTCAAACACTTCGGTTCCATTCCCGCTACCACCACATTTCCTTCCCCTATATGCTCCGCTACCACAACAAGCAGCTTCCCCATTCTTGAAGCCTTCAATGTACATCACAAAGAATTCACAATCAAGGTAATGCCTGTTAAGGATGCTGAAGAATTGAAAAATTGATGCTGATAAAGATGCTGAAGAATTGAAAAATGATGCACCAAAAATCAGTTACAAACAGTCAGAAAAGGTGGAGCATGAAAACACAGCTCAGCACAATGTGCAAAAGAATGCACCCACGTGATTCTGTTAAGGGAACCTTTAGAGTACTCGATGCACTTTAAATTTCTCAAAACTCGCTATTCAAATATATATTTTTTTATAAATAGTACAAGTGTGTAAGAGAACTTTTAAGTGCAATACAATACATTTTCAGCTTAACATCTATTTTTGCAATGTTTGTCTTCGTCTTTCTCTTGTCCAATCTCATTGTTTTATTCAAAATGGTATCAGAGCTTGGAGCTCTGTGAACTTGCTCTAAAATCATGACATAATAGAAAATCGACTACCATCACCACCCATTCTCACTTATCCACCCGTTCAACAACTCACTAATTCACCTCAAGTAAAAAATCCTTCCTCTAACCATGAAGACAAATTCTCTTTATATTTCATAACATCCTTATGGCAATCAAGTTTGATGATAAAGAATTTCACCATTTAGAAGCACCAAATTCTAAAAATTCTGAGAAGCCACTTGATTTAGAACATTATGTTCTAGAAGAACCACCAAAACAAAGATTAAGTGATGGCAATCTAAATCCCATATTCAAAAGCTTGAAAAAATAGGATGAAATGGTAGGTTGTTGGTTGATGTCTTTAATGAATGAAGACATGTTCAAACAGATTTTTGGATTGATACTTCCAAAGATGCTTGGTTTACACTGGAAAAATCCTATCCTCTAAATCAAAGGCCAAAGTTATTCACATAAAAGAAGAATTACAAAACCTGAAGAAAAACAATCTAAGCATATTTGATTATGTGCTGAAAATTAAATTGCTAGTGATGAACTTGACTCAGTTGGGTTTGGTTTATCAAAGGAAGAAAAATTAATGACAATTTTTGGGGAATTGAATGAGTCATATGGCAGTGTCTTCTCTTCTCCACCCTAACAGAGAGAATGCTAGTTGAAAAAATCACAGTAGATGCTATAGCATTCCTACTAACTCGTGAATCTTGACTTGAGAGAAGAAAAAAACCATTCAATTTCACCACTACCTACTGTAAATCTCACTGTCAAAAATGGTCTCACACCAAATACCACACAAGACTTTAAAAAATTCTCATTCTCATCAGAAAAATTTTCAAAATGAAACACCTTCATATCAGCCTACACAACCCAATCACCAATTCTATGACAATCCTACTCAGTCTCATAATCAACCACGTGACAGAGCACCATCAGTTGGAAGGGGTAGAGGTAGAATTCAATGCCAACTATGTGGCAAACAAGGTCACATAATAGCAACCTGTTAGTACAGATTTGACAGAGACTATGTACCTCCATCTTAGTCTCAACAAAATTTTTGACAGTCATCAATACTACCCTACCTAGCAAACATCCATCCACCACAGTCAGCTTCACTACCTCAACAATAACAGCCACCTGGTTTGAGGCCTTATGGTCAAGCTATGATAGCCACAATCCCCACAAATATCAACTAACCAATACCTCAACTAACCTCAAATATATCTCAATCTTATATTCCATCTTCCAATCAGCAGCTTCAACCTTCTTTCACACCACCGATATCACAAAATCACCCAACATTCTTCAATAACTCAGTCAATACCAATGTCTCACCTCCAAATTATGATGTCTCAGTTGAGCCACAATGGTTCCCTGATTCAAGAGCAAGCCACCATGTCACCTTTGACATTGATCATCTAACAGCTCCTCAAACATACATAGGTACTAAAAAACTCAGAAAAACTCATGGTTGGTAATGGTAAGACTTCCAATTTCACACACTGGTTCCAATAATTTTCAGTCCATAACTAATCCTTCTCGGTCTTTGCATTTAAACAGTATACTTCATGTTCCTTTGCATAATAGGCTATATGTCTTTAATCTCAAACTGTCCAACAAATCCTCCAATGGTCCCATTTCAGCTCATTTACCTAGTGTCTTCACTACCAATTCAATAAAAACATCTTCAAACTTACAACTATGGCATCAGTGTTTAGCTCATGTATCTATCCCTATAGTAAAAAAAGTTCTTACTTAGTGTAATTTTCCTCTTCAAAACAATGAGTCAATGGACTTTCATTGTAATGCATGTGCTGTAAGTAAAAGCCATGTTTTGCCTATGGGTTGCTCCATTAACTTCATTAAATAGCTTATTATGTACATTTTACACATAAATATAGTAGATTTACATGGATCTATTTTCTGAAATCTAAAGTAGCAATTTGTCAAGCCTTTATTCAATATAAAATGCAAGTTGAATCACAAACTGGTTTTCATATTAAAATCTCACAAAGTGATTAGGGAGGACAATTTCAAAACCACACATCTTTTTTAACCAACTCTGGAATCATTCATAAAACATCTTGTCCACACATTCATGAACAAAATGAAATGGTAGATAAAAAGCATAGACATATTGTGGATTTAGGTTTGTCAATGTTAAGTCACGTGTCTTTACCTATGCAATATTGGGATGAATCTTTTTATTCAAGAATATACCTCACAAAGTGATTAGGGAGGACAATTTCAAAACCACACATCTTTTTTAACCAACTCTAGAATCATTCATAAAACATCTTGTCCACACATTCATGAACAAAATGAAATGGTAGATAAAAAGCATAGACATATCGTGGATTTAGGAGTCACATGTCTTTATCTATGCAATATTGGGATGAATCTTTTTATTCAAGAATATACCTCATTAATAAGTTACCTTTATCAATTTTACATGATAAATTCTCTCTTGAAATTTGTTCATGATTATTCTTCACTTAAAGTTTTTGGATTCTATGTTACCCTTGCATAAGACCTTATATTGTTCATAAACTTGAAACAAGATACCCTCCTTACATTTTCATTGGTTATAGTCCAAGACATAAAGGATATAAGTGTCTTGCTTCAAATGAAAAATTATAATTATATATCAATAAAAATGTAATTTTCATTGAAAATCAATTTCCCTTCTCCAAACCAACTCAACTACCTTTAATACCCGAAAAAACACCTATCAACATTGTTTTACCCGTGGTACATAAGATATATTCTCATGTTCTACATAAAAAACCTCAGTCTATAAATATTCTTGATCAGTCACCATCTCATCCTAACACAACCCATTTTGTCCACAACCTAGCCTTTAAACATAGCTTCTATGACTATTCACACTTTGTCCAATATTTCACTTCATTCCTATATCATATCCTCACAGCCTTCAACACTACCAATTAACACTTAGTCTTCATCTTTCAATATTGATGACATATCAGTTCCTTTCTTACCTTTAACAAATGCTCCCCATACTCAAAATTTATCAAATGTTCATAGTATGATACTAAAGCAAAAGATGGAATTGTCAAACCAAAAATTTATCACATAGCTCTCTCTGTTTTTAATATTAGTGAACCAAAGTCAGTCAAACATGCTTTATAAGATCCTCATTGAAAAGCATCCATGGAAACTGAATATAAAGCTCTTATCCAAAACAACGCATGGACTCTTGTTCAAGTTCCAAAAGACAGAGTTATCATCGGTAACAAATGGTTTTTTTGTATCAAGACTCTAACATATGGTTCTCTAGACAAAAAGAAATCATGTGTGGGAGCCAAGGGATACAATCAAACTCATGGTTTTGATTTTTCTGAAATATTCAACCTAATGGTTAAACAAGTAACCATTTGGATTATACTCACTATTACTTTATCTAAGAAATGAAAAATACATCAATTAGTTATAAACAATGTTTTTCTAAATGGTCACCTCACTATAGTAGTTTATATGAGTCAACCCAAGGGTTTTGAAGATACCAAATTTCCTCACTATATGGGAAAACTAAACAAGGTCATTTATGGTCTCAAGCAAGCTCTTAGGACTTGGTTTCATACACTTACATCAACTCTTAAAACAATGAGATTTCAACAATCAAAAGCAGATACCAGTTTGTTTTCTAAAGTCACTTCTACTACTATCATTTACGTATTTGTTTATGTGGATGATATGGTAATTACTAGAAGTGGTAAAATTGAAATTGCCAACCTTATATCTACTCTGCATACAAGGTTCTCCTTAAAGTATCTCGGTCTACTTTCTTATTTTTTAGGAATTAAAGTATTTCATATGACCAATGGTGATTTATTGTTAACACAAGGAAAATACATTAGAGAGTTGTTAGTAAAAGCTGGAATGGAGAATGCTAAGTCCATAACAACTCCAATGACAACATCCTACACTTTATCCGCACATATATTGGAGAACCATTTGAGACCATTATGTTGTATAGAAGTTTAACAGGGCCTCTTCGATATGTTCCAATAACTAAACTCGATATCTCGTATGCAATAAACAAGGTAAGTCAGTTCATGAGTAAACCACTCCAACTTTATTGGCATGCTATCAAATGCATCCTAAGGTACTTAAGAGAAATTGCCAGTCATGCTGTCATGCTTAGGCAATTTTCTCATCTATGACTACATGGGCTTTCGGATGTTGATTGAGCATCTTTCATAGATGATAAAAGATCTACATCTGGTATATTAGTGTTCTATGGTTTAAATCCAGTCATGTGTCATGCAAAAAACAACACACTGTTTCAAGATAATCCACTAAAGGTGAGTATAGAGTTTTAGCAGATACAACAGCTGAATTAGCTTGAATTAAGTCTCTACTTAGTGAATTGAACATCCTTTTGTCTACACTTCCTACCACTTGGCTGCAAATCCTATGTGCCATGCTAGAACCAAACATGTGAAATTAGATCTTCATTTCATTTGTGAAAAGTGGTGGCATATCAGCTTCTTGTTCAGCACATACCAGCCTTGGAACAACCAGCAGATGTACTAAAAAAAAGCACTGTCCATTTCACATTTTCTGGCCTTAAGACCCAAACTCAATGTATTCATTTTACCACTGAGTTTGCAAGGGAATGTTAAGGATGCCGAAGAATTGAAAAATGATGCATAAAAAATCAGTTACAAAGTGTCAGAAAAGGTTGAGCATGAAAACACAGCTCAACACAATGTGCAAAGGAATGCACCCACGTGATTTTATTAAGGAAACCTTAGAGTGCTCAGTGCATTTTACATTTCTCAAAACTTGCCATTCAAGTATATTTTCTTTATAAATAGTACAAGTGTGTAGGAGAACTTCTAAGTACAATACAATACATTTTCAGCTTAATATCTATTTTTGCAATGTTTGTCTTCTTCCTTCTCTTGTCTGATCTCATTGTTTTATTCAAGAATGCCAAGAAAAAGAACAATACCAGTCATCTAAACTTTTGAAATAAAATGACCACTGATATGGTATTTTCCAGTTTTTACTAATCAAAAGCATAAATAAAATAAATTGATAGCCTACCATATTTTGAAGGGTAATTGACTCTGTCCAAAAGGGCATTGTAGTAATCAAATATGGAATATTTGAGTTCTGGTAACTGGTTTTGCAACTTGTTGAGGCTTGTGGATAGAGCTCTATTGTGTTGTCTGGCTAAAGATGAGGGAAGCTCAGCACACTTACTTCCAAGCTCAGAATGTTCTGCCTTAATTGATGGGAGGCAACCCAAAGGCCCTGCATTTTGAAAAGCTATCTTTCTTCCTCCTAAGTTGTATATTTCCTACACATTAATAATTCAAAAAGAAAGGACCTTTTGATTTCAGAATCTCACTCAAGAAAAGTACTTTCTCAAATAATAAACGAAGAGCCTAAGTTCTTACTTTGAGTACACTAGTCAAGTTTCCAATCACCATTTCTACATACTGTCTTTGATGGGACTCACTAGCGTTTGGGTTTTCAGAAAAGAGACTGAAATAATCATTGCCTCCAATACTGAACAAATAAACAGCTCTGTTCAGTACTTTACTGGTTTCTGTTTCACCCAGTTTCTCCCTTAGTAATTTACCCAGTGCCTTAAAATCTCTTAACTGCATTGCAAGACTAATCTGAAGAAATAGAAACAATATTAGAGGAAAAGTAAAACTACTTTGAACACTCATCTAGATTCCATCTCATAGAAATGTTTCACTTATCTGATCTCTAGATAACCTCAAAGTTTTTGTCAAAATTGACTATATAGGGTTAAAATTAAGCATCTAATTCCTTATCACCAATTTTTTTTCTTTCTATCATAGGATACATAGTTTACTGTGGTTCAAATCTGTGAAACAAAGAGAGAGAGACACTAACCCTAGTCATCAATTTAGGGAAAATGCATTTTATCCTAACTACACTACTCAACACCACTTAGATATCAAAATCTCATAAACCATCTCTCCTTATTATATTAACCTCACTCCACACCTTGACCGTACACTTCAGTGTAAAAACATACCACTAGTATTATATAGCACTACTCCCAATTTAATCATAGCAACAATGCGTAAACTAGTAAGCAATAAAAGCTCTGAGATCTACTATACTTGTTCTCAAAACTAATTTAAGAAAAATAACAACATACAGTTCCAGGATGAGTATTAGGAAGAACACCAGCACCAGCTGAGGCAAAATTAGTCCCATATGTAAATTGATGGTCACCTGGTTGATGGTACGGCGACAGTATAGGCAAATTTGCAAACTGAGCTGCATCCAATTATTAAACAAGCATATATTGATAGATCTGTCGTAAAAACCAAATAAAGTACTGAAGCAGAAATTAAATTGTCAACAACTAGTAAACCCACTGACCTATAAAATCCGGGACTAGACGTCCATCGGAGAGTCTTCCAGTGGGATGGTGGAAGAAAGTTTGGCCGTATGGCCAAATGGGATCTGCACCTTCAATACTGCCATTGAGGTACTGATTGTTCCCAGCATCAAAAAGTGAGTCCCCAAACACGAATAAGGCTTTGTGTTTATTAGTGTTCAGCTGCTTAGATGGTACTTCGTTAAAGATTACAGATGGGTCGAGAGAGCTTGCGAGCAAGCACAAAAGATAGCTAAGAGTTGCCATTGGCTCAACTTTATTCCTGAAAAGCTTCTGTTTTTCACATATTTTCAGTATACTGTCTTATCGTATAACTGGGTCCTTTATGTGCTTTGCATGTTTTATATTATAATGTCGTTATTTTGTCTTGTTAGTGATTAATGTCATAAACGCATAATTTAATATCTTTTAAAGTAATGTGACCGTATCTCGTTGGCTTTATACAGAATCAAGAGAAATTTTCTCATTCCTTCTTCTTTCCTCCTTTTTCTACCTTTTTTTTCTCTATTAAAGAGGGAATCTCTATTTTCAATATTTTTATATTTAGTTGCATTAATAAATAATATATTATTTATAATATTATATATTTATTTTAACTCTGTAAAAATCATACCGAATATTATAAAAGTTTTGTGTAATTCTTTAACTCTAAGATGATGTAAAAAATGTAAATATTTTATTATATTTGTAGATTTTTTTATTATATTTTTAAGAAATCATAATTCATAAAAAACATTTTTTGTGTAAAAGATTTCAAGTTTTCTTGAAATACGTGATTAATTGAGTATTATATTTTTATATTTTTTAAAATTATGTTTTTATTTAACTATTATAACTAATAATTAAAGTGACGAAGAATATACAGAAAATAATAAAATTTCTAAAATATTCTCTCTCATAAATTTATTGTTGCTAGTTAATTTTAATTTTCAATTTTATATTTTGATGTATCTAGAAAAATAAAAGTTGATATTTATTGTATGCTATTAATATTATTAATGAATTTCTCCATTATTTATCAAAAAAAAATTATTTTAAAGTATATCTTTTTAAGACACTTTGTTGTAAGAATGTGTATTTTAATTACAAATAATTGAAACCGTAGTTATTTGTAAAAATTCAACAATTTTTTTTCTTAACTAATAAATCGTAGGGTAAAAATGGTTATTTTAATACGGATATTGTGATTAACCGAAACCGAATATATATTTATATTATTTTTTATACATATAATTATTTAAAAAATACACATTTAATAATAAAAAATACAATACTTTGAATAATTAGATTTAATTTTATCTATTTTTATTTTTATAATTTTTATTTTATTTAAAAATAATGATAAATAATTCAAAAATAAAAACTAAGGTTAATATTTTAAATAAGGTAGTTAAGTAAGAATTATGTTATTTATTTTTTAAAAATTAAATATATGTTATAATAAATGTTAAAAATTTAAAAACATAATTAAATCATAAAAAATTAGTATCTATTAATAACCGACAATTATTATTTAAATATATTTAAAATTAATAAAAAATAATTATAATTATTAACGTTATTATCATTCTCCATCCTCATTCCTACTTCGTTGTCAATGTCATAAAATGGGTTTATGGCCATTGATACTAATGTGTTGGTGAACTTTGAGGATCGACCGACCCATATTGGCAGGCCCAAAGAGGCAGACTATATTACTAATCTACTATGGTGTTTATATATAGTTTTAGATGGTATAAATATAACGATTTATAATATAAATTTAATAAATATATAATAATAATAATATTATTAATTGATTAATAATAAATATTATTATTTTCATAAAGAGTAAATATATAATAATAAATTTTTTATTAAAATTAATTAATTTATTACTTTAATGAAAATATATATACACACAATAATTATTATTTTATAAATAATATGTACGATATTTTGTGTCAATAACATACTTACAATCTAAATATAAGTGATATTGTATTTAATAAATAAATCAAATATAATAGGACAATATATATTAATTTTACAAGATAGAAAAAACTTAATCAAACTTAATAAGTATTTTTATGAATATTTTTTTGATTAAAATTAATTTAATTTAGTTGACTATTTATTAATTGATATTTAAAATAATATGATATTAATACAAAAAAATATGATTATTTCAACATAATTATAATTATTAACTATTATAAGAATATTTTGACATTTATTAATGTATAATAAAAAGAAAGAAATAAACTTAAAACTTAAAAAAGGAAAAAGGAAAGGGAGACAAAGAAAAAAAGGATAATTATTGATTTGTGTCACTACATTAGTTGATGATTCAAATTTAATAAGTATACAATAATGTTAATTATTGAATAATAATTATTATTTTAAATTATTTATTTTATAAAAGAAAAGAAAAAATAAGTACGAAAATATAAATTTTTAAATTACTTCTATTATAATTAAGAAATTTGATGTTAAAATATTTTATAAAGTTATTAAAAAATACTATTAAAATAAATAGTTAATTAATTTATTAATTTTATAATGAATAAATATATATGAATAATTATTTTATAAGTAATAAAATCCAAATACAATATAAATATAAGTAATTTATCATGATATTGACAATAATCATCTAATTTTATTTAATAAATGAGTCAACTATACTATAATAACATAAAAACTTATTTAATTAATATTTTTACAATCTAAGAAATTAATCTTACATGAATTATATATATGACTTGATTAAATTTAATAAATATTTTTACTTAAAAATAATTTATATTATGTGACTATTTTTTTAATTGATATGAGGTACAATATGATCTTGATATAAAAATTATTTATTTAACAAAAATATGATATTCTTATAAATTAATTAATTAAACACTCATTAAATGAGCAATTATTAAATGTATAAATTGTCACCATAATATAATAAAAATTATTATATTATATAAAATAATCATTCATAAAAATATATTTATTATGTGGATATTTTGGTATTTGTTAACGTAAAATAAATTAAAAAAATGTATAAAAAATGTATTTATTATATAGACATTTTAATATTTAATTGTATAAAAAATAACAAAAAAAATCATCAACAAAAGATCTAGGTATTTATTATTATTATTATTATTATTATTATTATTATTATATATGTATATGTGTGTGTATGTTTGTATCGCATCTAGCTCAACGGAGAGCACATCTCGGGATATCCACGTGGGGCTCAAGAGTAGGACGTTGTTACTTAAACTAGTTCTTAGGTTCGAGAACTGGAGAGAACAAAATAAATATGTGTCAGGGTATGATCGTCTTACTAGTCAGGAACTAGTTTGAGCATTAACGCCGAAACTCCCTAAACTCCACGTGGATATCCCAAGATGTCTTGTACTTTCCGCTAAGCTAAAGACGGTACAAACAATACATATACACATATATATAATCTTATAACTATTATATATTATAAATTTATAAATTATATACGAGCAACTATACATTTTCAAAAAAGATTATTATTATAACAATATGTTAAATTTTAATTAGTAAGTATTAATATATTTTTTTATAACGTAATTTAAGCATGTATTTAATGCATCTTACCTTTTAAATTCTCTAAAATCATAATTAACTCTTAAAATTTAAACAAGTGACATTTTCAAATTATTGAAAATAAAGTGCTGATATGCTTCTTCTATTGGAAGATGAAAGGCTTACTTTATTTTTTTCTCTATCAAAAGTTGAATGGCTTATTTTGGAAATAATTAACCCTTTATATTCAATATTTCATATAATAAATGCATCTACATTGTGAATTATAAGTGTACAAAAAAACATAAAATATTAGTAAAAATTATATAAATTATTCCACATAACCCTTCTGAGATTCTTTATATGATATAATGGTTATATTGTTTCATTCCATTTCTAAGCATATAATTTCTACTCATTGATTGGCGATTGATTTTAGTGTCTCTAAAGTTTTGAAAAGTTGATTGAAAGTAATACTACTTTACTGTCAAACACTAAATGCTCGTAAGTTTCATATTATTGTAAGATTACAATATGGTATACTTAATTTTGTTTCTGTCTTCTTTTCATCGTTATATTCACAATTTATCTGATTTTTCTTAATCAATTAAACATCTATTTTAATTTTCTGATAAGCCAGGTGTTTATTGTAGCATCCTAACTTTTGTAAGATTACAATAAAATTATTTTAATTTTGTTTCGTTGTCCATTATTTCCATTTTATGTTTTCTTAATTAAATAAAAACTCATTAATTTTCATCTATAATCTACGTTATTTTATTAAAAATAAGATATTTATTATAATATTATAAGTTTTTATACTATTATAAGATTAATATTGTTTAATATTAAAAATGTAACAAACATACGATCTATGATGTACAGGTGTCGTTATGGTATAGCGAGGTAATAGAACCAGCTCAACAATGATCTGGACCCAAAGAATGATAAAACGAAGTCTAATTAAGAGAATACCTTGTTGTTCAAATGCAGGGTCCTAGACATCAAGATGAGATGTATTTATATCAATGTGAATTCCTCTTTATGAGTGACCTGAAGAAAGTTGCCTCGGAACCTAAAACGACCTACATGTAGCGGTCTTCCTTATATGGGTATAGCGGTCTCATAATGTATCATATAAATATTCTTTTACATTAGTTTGCATATCATTTTATTTACATATAAAGGATATATCCAAGTCGCTTATGCGTATCTTCCCTGTATGGAATGTTAAACATATATATACCCCTTAAATGATGAGAATACAAGATCCAATTCAGTAGTTAAATTTGTTATTTATCACTAAAAATCACTAAAATCTTACACTTAAAATTCTCTCCAAACAATTGGCGTCGTCTTTGGGAAGCTCAAATCTTTTTAGTCCAGCATTTAAGACATGATTTTATTCTAAGAGAATTAGCTTGTGTTTTGATTTACATACCTTCAGATGGATCATACGTCCATAGCTGATGTGCAAACAGACAACCCCGTTACTTTGGCTCAAGAATTCGACCTTAATGACAAGGCACACCATTCCTCACCCATCAGGTCATTATCAAATCATGACTTAATGACTGCATTAGTTAGTGAAGAACATGTTTCTACCCTTCGCTATGTGGGCCCGTCCACTCAAGCTACACAACCTTTAGGTATTTTGCCGTGTCACAGTTCAGATAACCCTCTTTATGAAGAGGATGCGATGATATAAGAACTTCAAAAATAGATTACAGAACAAGCCTTCATCGAATGCCAAAAGGATAACAACAAGTTAAGATCTTGGTTAGAACAAAACGTATGTTCAGATACATAGAGTTCCCTTTTTACACCCTGTAATCCTCGGATAGTATGTCAACCCTCTAGAAGAGAGCATATACCTCATGCCTCTGATCCTCATTGACGTATGGATGGTAAGTAAGGCCCCAACATAGTTTCTAATCGTTCTATCATTAGAGGGACTTCTTACGTAAATCCCCATACTTATGGAGAAACAATTCAACCAACTCAACTTCATAATCCAAGTGATGAATTGGATAAAAGATTAAAAGAGATGGAAGAAAAAATGTGGCTAAAGGTTAACGATAGATTCACAAGGCAAGAAAGGGAAAAACCTTGGGGTGATATTGAAAATGTTTGTAACCAATTATCTACATCACCTTTCTCGGACCTCATTGAGTTAACATTCCCCCTCCCCTCAAAAAACAAATTGAGTGCTCCAAAATTTCGCGCATATAAAGGAACTAAAGATCCTATTGTACACGTTCTTCAATTCAAAATGGCTATGGCAGCAGTCAGCCTATCCGGAGATAAGTGAGAATCAATGTATTGCAAACTATTTTGCAGCTACCTTCCAAGATTTGGCCCAACAATGGTTCATGGAGTTGCCTCCTAAGAGTATTGTTAGTTTTGTTGCTCTGGTCAAAATATTCATCACTAACTACGCTTGCAAAAAACCTATCAAGAAAGAGTCTCACCACTTATTCTCAATCATCCAAGAGGAAGACGAGACAATTGAGGCTTACATGCAAAGATTCAAAACAGAGAAGATAGAGATTAATCAATGCCCCAATTCTATAGCCATAGAAGCTTTTCGAAAAGGAATAAAGCGTGATAATGGCCTCTTCATAAAACTGACGAAATCCACACCACGTTCCTTAGACACAATTTACAAGGAAACCCAGAAATTTGTTAACGTGGAAAGGGAGATGAAATCAAGCAAATGGTTGGCCAACAAAAACTAGAGGTGGCCCCCATTCATTAAGAGAGAAGAAGACAGAAGGCCTATTGGAGATAAACATCTTAATTTTCCCCATTTCAAACCCGCATTTAGGCCAAGGGGTAATTCAGACACTTGGGGTCATGCCCTATCTCCCTTTCGCAAACCTCATATTATGCGTCACATTGATAGAAGTAGTGCATCGTATGGAACGCCTCAATAATGTGAATTGGCCACCAGCCATGAAAGCTCTACTTAGAAACCCCAACAAATATTGCGTGTTCCATAGAGACACAGGGCACTGGACTCAGGATTGTTGCCATTTAAAATAGGAGATTCAACACCTTCTTTCAGAAGGGTACCTAGGGGATATTATTGACAAAGCTAGAAATCCACGAGAAGAGACTCAGAGAGATAACCTACATTAAAGGGTTAGGGAACTAGCCAAACCAATTCCAATTCGGAATGAACCAAATAGAGCACGCCCTATTCCACCAGGGGATGTGCGGATAATACACACCATACATGGTGGCCCCACCATAGCTGGGAACTATGGCAATTCCAGGAAAATATATGCATGGGAGGCTTGAGATATGAGATGTTTGGTATATAGCTTGAGACCTTAAGGACATGTTTATCCAATTACCTTTGAAGGTAGAAAATGCCTACAACCCCATGTTGACCCTCTAATGATCACAATGTGAATAGCTCATTGCAAGGTACGTCGGATACTAGTTGACAATGGTAGCTCATATGAACTCTTATACTTATCCAATTTGCTTGACATGAGCATAGACCCTAAAGAAATCACTCAATAACAAATGCAACTGGTTGGTTTCAATGGTAGTGTAACTATGTCGGTAGGAACCATACGCTTACCAGTGTCGATAGAAGGTGCTATAATTTTGACAACCTTTGTCATTTTGAACATGCCCATGTCTTATAATGCTATTTTGGGTCGCCCGTGGATACATAAAATGAAAGCGGTGCCTTCAACATATCACCAGCTGATTAAATACCCTACCATCGATGGGATACGACAAATTGAAGGGGAGAAAGATAGAGCAAAAAGTTGTTATAACGCTATTATAAAGAATGCGTTGTCCCAAGCCTCGAAATAGAAATTAAAGAGTAAAGGGCATCCCAATAAATTTAAGAAACTACATATAAGTGAACATACTACAATGGAAGTCCTTGGTGACTATGATATGGTCCTCATAAGAGAAAAGGAGAGTGACCAATATGTCAAAATCAATTATGCACTACTTCTTTCATTCAAAGCTACACTTGTCGATTTTTTGAAAAATAACATCGATTTTTTTGCTTGGAAACCTGAGCATATGCTCGGCATAGACCCGGATGTCATCTCCCACTATTTATGCGTAGATCATACCAAAAACCCAATCCAACAAAGAAAGTAGAGGTTTGCTAGAGATAAGAATGAAATTATCAAAAAGAAGATCGAGTCCTTGAAAATGTGGGTTGGGTTCGTGAGGTCAAGTATCCAACTTAGCTATTGAATGTGGTGTTAGTAAAAAAAGTAGGAGGCGAGCATAGAATATGCGTGGACTTCACAAATTTGAATAAAGCAATACCAAAATATTGCTTTCCTTTACCAAACATTAACCAACTGGTAGATGCCACAGTTGGATTTGAATCAATGAGCTTTATGGATGCTTATTCAAGCTATCATCAAATCCAAATGCATCCCAAAGATGAGGAAAAATGGCGTTTATCATGGAAGAAGGGACATTTTGCTATACAAAGATGTTGTTCGGTTTGAAAAATGCTGGTGCTACTTATCAAAGAATGATGAACAAGATGTTTCAAAACCAAATTGGACGAAACATTGAGCTATATTTCGATGACATAATGGTCAAATAAATGTGCCAAGGACCATATTAATGACCTTAAAGAAGTATTTTCCATAATTCGGAACTATAAAATGTGCCTCAACCCCAAAAAGTATGTGTTTGGAGTAGCCTCGGGGGAAGTTTTTGGGGGTACCTAGTCATGTCGAGAGGTATCGAAGCCAATCCAGACAAAATTTCCGCCTTAGTCAACATGAAATCCTTTTGCTGCCTCTAGGAAATCCATCAATTGAATGGGCATATTGTTGCATTAAGTCACTTCATTTCTAAATCCACTAAAAAATGCCTACCATTCTTTCGGCTGCTAAAAAAGAACACAAAATAATTTTGGGATAATGAGTGTGAACAAGCTATCCAGTCCATTAAAGATTACTTAGGAAGAGCACCTCTTTTAGCTAGTCTCATGGTGAGAGAAGACTTATATATATACATGTTCTTTATGGACAAGGTTGCCAATACTGTATTGGTGGTCGACTGAGAAGGAACCCAAATGTGAGTCATTCATTGACATGAGCACAACAACGATATCCTCTTTTAGACAAGGCAGTTTTTACCATACAAATGATGGCATGGAAACTCAAACATTACTTTGGTACACACAGGGTAGTAGTCTTTACCTCCTACCCCTTGAAAAAAAAATTGGGCAAACCTGATCTATCTGGCCGTCTCTCCCAAATTGCCATTAAACTAAGCAAATTTGAAATAAATTACAAACCTTTGGCTATGATCAAGGGACAAGCCCTTGCAGATTTTATCATGGAATGGACACGTGAGAATACCCAAGAATGTACGTCAATATATGCAATAGGATCAACCTTCTTAGAAGAAACACATTCCCTTAAGGCAGATTTGTAGAGGGTATATGTGGATGGTGTAAGAAATTTACGAGGATCAGGAGTTGGAATAGTTATATTCACCCTGATGGGAACCTTAATAGAACAATGCCTTCGGATCTCCTTCCAAGCAACCAATAATTTCGTAGAGCACGAAGCCCTACTTTTAGCATTGCAACAATTAATAGCCATTGGAGCTAAGAAGGTCTTAATCCATAGTGATTCGTAGCTAGTAGTAAACCAAGTCAACGACAATTTTGAAGCTAAGGAAGAGAGAACGAAAATTTATGTACAAGAGGTGAAGAAAGCAAAAGCTGTGTTTGAAACTTGTTAGATCGAGCAAATATCTCGGGGAGAAAACACACATGCTGATTCCTTGGCCATGTTGGCATCCATTGTAAATTCAAGATCAAAGAGAATCATCCTAGTATCTTGCTTATCAATACCTAGTGTTAGCACAAGGGAAATAAAAGGTCAAACTCAAATGAACGTCATATGCACGATTCATGATTCTTGGTTGACACCATACAAAAAATACCTTATCAACGGTACTCTCCAAGAAGACAAGCATTTAGCGTGTAAACTCATAACAAAAGCAAGAAACTACACTGTCATTCAGGGAGTTTTATATAGGAAGAATTATGGTGGCCTGTGGCTAAAATGCCTACCTATGGCTGAGGCACAGATGGTCCTAAGTGACTTACATGATGGCCAATATAGAGCTCATTCTAGAGGGAGAACTTTCTCAAAGGATTATCCGGCAATGTTACTATTGGCCTACGCTTCTTAAAGATTACATCTCTTATGTCAAAAGATGTGATATGTGTTAACGGCATGCCAATGTGCCACACTGACCGGACGCTAACCTTAGATCTATTATTAGTTTCTAGCCATTTCAAAAATGGGGATTGGATATTGTGGGACCATTACCTATCGATTTATGTCAAAAGAAATTCCTCATCGTGGCAACTTATTATCTTACTAAATGGATAGAGGTAGAACCTTTAGCTCGAATCCAAGAATTAGATGTGGAAAGATTCATATGGCGCAACATTATATGCAGATATGGACTACCTCGCAAACTGGTTACTGATAATGGTAGACAATTCACTAGACAAAAAAAGTATCTTTTTTCTATAAGAAGGGTATCAAATTATCTCATTCCACCCCTTATCGACCGCAAGCAAATGGTCAAGCTGAGTCATCTAATAAGACCCTCATTAATATATTGCAAAAATTTTAGAGGGGGCTAAAGGAAAATGGGTTGATGTGTTACCCAGTTCTCTTTGGACCACATAAACTACTCCCAGAGTGTCAACAGGAGAAAATCATGTCTCCCTCGTTTACGACACTGAAGTGGTCATAACTCTTGAAATACAAGAGCCCACCCTCCGATCCAATATCATCCATGACGATAATGAGAATCTAAGACGGGAGGACTTGTTGTTAACTGAAGAAAAACGAGAAGACGCTTTAATAAGAGAACACTCTAAAAGACATATAACAAATTCGTTAAACATAAGAGCTTTGGTTTCGGAGAATGGGTTCTACGAAGAGCGTTGAGCAAAAAAGTTGAAACTAATGCAGGAAAATTTGCCGCAACATGGGAAGGTCCATATCGAATATATGATATCATACCAGTGGGCTCTTACTTGATAGAGCATGATGGTATAAAAGAGGCTCTTAGCTGGAATGGAGAATTTCTTAAAAAAATAATACATGTAAATGCTTTGTGCACGACTAGCAGTTATATATGAGAGGTACAATTATCTTTTGATCACTTATCGATGGAAAGGTTTAAAGAACCCTCAAGTTGGAAAGAGTCATTTGACCTTCTCGCTTGAGATGCGAGACATGTCCTATGCCTTATGATTGGAGGTGAATTCCCCTGACCCCTCTACTTGAAATGAAGGATATGTCTTATGCCTCGTGATTAGAGGTGGAGTCCCTTGACCCCTCCACTCGAGATGCAGAATTTATTCCATACCTCATGATTGGAGGTGCAGTCCCCTAACTCCCCACTTGATATGCGACATATACTCAAAGGAATGCAAGCATATCTTGGGCATCTTATTTCGAGCCCCCAAGTTGGAAAGAGTCATTTGATCTTCTTGCTTGATATGCAAGACATGTCTCATGCCTCATGATTGGAGGTGGAGTCCTCTGACCCCCACTTGAAATGCAGGATATGTCCTATGCCTCATAATTAGAAGTGGAGTCCCTTGACCGCTCCACTTGAAATTCAAGATATGTCTTATGCCTTGTGATTGGAGGTGGAGTCCCATGACCCCCCACTTATGATGTGACATATACTTAAAGGAATGCAAGCATATCTTGGGTATCTTATTTCGAGCCCCTAAGTTGGAAAGAGTCATTTAACCTTCTCACTTGAGATGTGAGACATATACCATGCCTCATGATTAGAGATGGAGTCCCCTGACACTTGAAATGTAGGATATGTCATATGCCTCGTGATTGGAGGTAGAGTCCCATGACCCCCCACTCAAGATGCGGGATTGTTCTATGCCTCGTGATTAGAGGTAGATTCCCCTGACCCCTCACTTGGGATGCAGGATATATCCTATGCCTCGTGATTGAAGGTGGAGTCCCTGACACCAAATACTACATTATTCAAGCATGCCATTTGACATTACAAATCATCGTCAACATTACACGAGTAGTATTTCTTCCTGATCGGAACTTCATAGTTGTTTTTTATCAAGCGCCCTGTGTTTCCAATATTCCACTAATTTGTGCAATCCGTCTCCTTCTTCTTTGTATCTTTCCCGTTCAAGACGTGCTAATTTCAAATCTTCACTAGAGTATGTTAACTCTTGTGCTAGAACTTTACATTGCAATTTTAACATGCATAATTCTTGATCCACGAATGCACCTATTTTTGACACATTTCAGCCTCTTTTTCTACATCTTTCGCCACGGCTATGGCCTATAATCAAAAACATATCACAAAATATTAATGATTTGAAATATGTCGCATTGGATAAATACATCTACTTCGTTACAATCAACTTACATCAAACATACACCTTGCCAACATATGCCATATAGTCCCCCCTCTCTTTTGCAGGCTGTGTAGATAGATGGACGATCTTAGAGCACTCCAAAATGATGATATAATTATTCTTGTACACGAGGTACATCAAACATACCACTTTTGAAGATATCGTTAATACCACTACTCTCACCATTTTCTTTCAAATGGGTATTTATACTTTGGAAATGCCTAATACCCTTCCTTGATGGGGACAACTTCTGAGATAATTTTTCAATACACGATCTGCTCATATGTAGAGAAGTATACACCTTGGCTTGAGACGATCGCTTTTCATCTTTTTCTCCCCTTGCGACTTTGGGAGAGGCCTGGTTAACCTCCTTGCTATAGCAGGAGAAATAGCCCATTTTCTTGCATCAGAAGCAACTTGCATTGTGAGTAAAGTTGTTGGATTCATCACTTTGATACAAGAGACAGTTTGTTCCTCTATCACAGGAAGTACTCTTATGGATGACGATGACCCCGTTTCAAACAAATCATCCAAATTTACTTTACTATAATCCATTTGAAAACTTAATAGACTACGATAATATCTTTAAACTTCTCAGGTCGCTCACTATTATTATATCAAGTCAAAGCGGTCTCAAATCCTCCAAATTATATATACTATGTGAGTAAAGAGAGATAAAAATCTTTCAGTAAAAGCAAAATATATAGAGGTACGTAGATATAAATGCCAAATTTAATAAGATTAATTTCATTAATTTCAAGTCCCAATTTTTTTCATTTACATTTGGTTTTAACAAAATAAATTAAACCCATCACGGAGTGGCTTCTTCTATCACTCCCTCAGGTTGATGACTCGTTACGACCTCTTTGTTACGAAATGAATCTTGAGGAGTAGTAGCAGCTTCAGGTGTTTTGGATCTACTTTGTAAAGCTCACATCAAAGCAAGATAAGGCATAATTAAATCTAACTTTTCAGCCTATGCTTTGAGGTTTCTCACTACAAAGCTTGCACCATTACGGTAGGCTTTGGTGCACTCCGTTTTTAAGGTATCTACCATTGTAGACAATAAGCTAACCTAGCTCGACATGGCAGCCAATTTATCTTATAGAGAACTGCTCTTTTCCTTGGCGATCTTTTCAAAGTGCTTGGTAGCTTCACCCTTCTCAAAAAAATAGGTATCTGCTTTCCTTAGCTTCTCCACTTTGTCAATAACCTCATTTTCTAGGTTCAAAATCTTAGTATATTTTTCGGCAATAAAGACATCTTTGTCTTTTACCGACCTCTCATATTTGGCTATCTACAAGCGGCTAGCTTGAACCTCACGCTTGTAGCCTCTAAGGGACAGCTCGCCCTCCCTCGCCAAACATATCACCTACCATGAGATAAGATAAATTAAAAAAAATATAAGTTAAAGAGAAGAATTAACAAATATACTCACCTCAAAAAGAAGATCTACTATCAGCTCCCCGTGGGTGCCCCCTTCACTCATGTAGGTTGCTCTCACATGTGACCTCTCAGTTTTTGTTCCAAAATGCTGAAACATATCTCTTTTAAGATCCGTTCACTCAAAGATCCCCTCGTTAAAATAAGTAACGGGGGTCTCTAGGGTAAAAACGATCTCATTAAATTCAAAGTCATCCATATCCATTGCTTCCATTCCAGGGGTATATTCCTCCCTGACTTTCCTCTTCTTTGAAACCTCTGGCTCGCAAGGTGAGGAAAAGCTCAGATTACCCATGGTCATTGGAGGCATTTCAACCTCAGTGTTCGCAGCGACCTCCAAATCCGCAAAGAAATCATCTCAGGTGGGTGAATGGGTCATGCGCTCCAAACAATGATATGTGGGAGCCAGATCTTGAACAATCGAAATGTCAATCAAATCTCCTAAATCGACATGTGAGTAGTCCATCCTTGCATAATAGGAACACATCAATAACTTCACCAATGATGTAATAATAAAAATAATAATAAATAATATAATATAAAATAAAATAAAATAAATCACCTTAATATTCATTTGTAGCTCAATTCATCTTATTTTTTCTTTACCACTAATATCCATCTTATTGATGAGCTCGCTAGCCCGAGATTGTGAGGTGTTAAAATCATGGTTCCAAGTGTATCGAATTGGGAAATCCACCCTGACACCCCAAATATCCCCAGTAATGTAAAAATATTTATCTTTTCAACCAGTAGTGCTGTCAGGGACTTTAAGGTGCAACCCATGTCCAATAACACATGATATGTACTCCCTCCCTTTGTGTAAACTATTCCTCTTTAAACAATATAAACATCTCAATTCATCATTTTTGAGGTTTATTCCATGTTTTCCAACCACCACGAAGAGGCATAAGAGTGTTTGCCACCCATTTGGATTAATTTGAGCAAAATTAATGTCTAAACTAATTTAGGAAAAAAAACACCAAAGACCTATTTTGAAAGCTGCTAAATGTATCACTTACCACCCCGGGGGAGGGTCATCAGCATCACATAAATGGGGAGGCACTGACATTAGCCCTATGCGAGAGGGAATGTCATACATTTGCATAATTTCCTCTAAATCTTTAGATGTAAGAACGTTAGGCATCTTTTCAATTTGATGTTTGTCTTTGGTTTTATGTGTAGGCTCGCCTTTTTTCCCTTTTCTTTTTTGGGCAAGATACTTTGGTGGATGCTGACACATGAATCTTGATAATAGGAATTGAATCCTATGACGACGAGGTAAACACTACCTTGGACCCCAAGGAAGCAAGAAGAGCGATAATTCCTTCCTTAATAGTCCTCGGAGTAGGCCTATTGTCACTACTCCCTATCTTTTTAGGTCGTTTGGTTTGTAACGACCCTAAGGGAATACAAACAGGAGGTACATTTTTTATTGGGTCTTCCTTCGAAGACCTACTCATTTCTTTTCCCTTGTGCGACATTAAAAAATAGATGAGTAATTTACCTAAAATAAATGAGGTAAAGGTATAGCAGCGACCTGAACTCTAGTAAACGTCGTTATATAAACGAGATGAAATGTTTATCAAGTAACTTTTGAACGACCTTATTAAATGAATCAACGGGCTGAAATTCTCTAAAGATAAAATTACTAAGTTAAAAAAGCAAAGGTAAAAGTAAACTCCATCACTATTTATAAAGGAAAAACAAGAAGTTGAAATGTCTCAATCAAAGATAAAAATAAAAAATTATCATATTATTTGCAATTAAACGACTTTGCAATCAAGATTTGCATTGTCTGAGTAGCCGTTATATACCTAAACACACTGAATCTACCAATAGATATTACTTATAATGGAATACATTACCATATATTATTTCCTTGACTTCTCAAAATCAAGAGAATAATGGAGTTAATGTTTGGTATTAAAAATGTAACAGACATGTGACCTATGATGTACAGGTATACCGCTATGATATAGCAAGATAATAGAACCAGCTCGACGACGATCTAGGCCAAAAGAATGATAAAACGAAGTCTAATTGACAGAATACCTTATTGTTTAATTGCGGAGTCCTAGACATCAAGATCTTATGTATTTATGTTGACTTGATTAGTCTTTCCTCTCAGCGACCTGAATAAATTTTCCCAGAAACCTAGAACGACCTACATGTAGCGATCTTCCTTATATGCATATAGCGGTCTCATAATGTATCATATCAATATTCTTTTACATTAATTCGCATATCATTTTATTTGCATATAAATGATATATCTATGTCACTTATGCATATCTTGTCCTCGATGAAATGTTAAACATATATACCTCTTAAATGATAAGAATACAATATCTAATTTAGTAGTTAAATTTATTACTTCTTATTAAAAATCACTAAAATCTTACACTTGAAATTCTTTACGAATAAATATCATTCCTAATATTTATTTGAAATAACGTTATGATTGAAATAACTTTATATAGGAATAAACCTCAAACAAAACAAAACAAAAAAGAAAATGGTAAATGAACAAGTTTTTGAATAACAATTGAATAATAAATGTAAGATAACTTACTAAAAACTGACTAACACATTTTTTTCTTAATTATTTATATTAGAAATACATCTCAGACTCAATTATATCTTTAATTAATTATTTTTATTATTAAATTATAAAAGCATAAATAAATAAATAAATTTAATTTATATATCAAATTTATTTATTTATTTAAAATAAATTTATAAAACAATTACATAAGATCAACAAAATTGTAGGAAATTGTATTATTTTAAATTCATGATAATTTATTATTAAGTTTCTTTTCACCTCTAAAGCATATAGTTTTCTTAATGATGATTGATTTTAGTATCTTTAAAGTTTTGAGAAATTCATAAAATAAAATAAAAAATATTTAATTATAATTAAATATATATATATATATCATTAGATTGTGTTTATTTAAAAATCAATATTATTTGGTAAAAGTATTTATCTAAATTAATATACACTAAAAAATGACTATAAATAGCTTTGAAGTTATGTAACTATAGTGTCTTAAATTTTTAAGATGAATAAATTATGTGTTACATGTATAAGTTATACCATCAAAATGTCACAGTGATGCAAAGAAAGTGACACCTAAAAATATTTTATCTTTATTTAAATTAGTGCCTTTATGTCCACAGTTAAACACTGTAATCAATTTTTTTCAAATATTTTTTTAATCATTTTTGGGACATTTTAATGATTTTAATTTCAACATTGTTTTTTTGTTTTTGTTCAAATTCTACCTTCAAAATTGATTAAGCATATTTTGTAACAAAAAAAAATAAAAACAAAAATAGCCATGCTAGTAGGTTCAAAAACAGTTCCACCCAAATGTTCCCCCAAAAATGACAAAAAATAGTGAAAACTTTTTATATTTATATTTATTTTTGGGAGAAAAAAAGTGTCTTTAGACTTCAAAGATTTTTTTTTTCTTTCAAATACATGATTGTCCACTATAACCAAGCATTTCCCGAAATTATCAAATGGACATAGTATAAATAGGCAACTTGTATTTTCAAGAAATCAAATTAAGTTCATCTAATAAATAACATTTGGGTTATCAAAAGCTGAATTAGCTTCAATGTATTCATCATGCATTATTTATTTATTTATTTATTCAACTTTCCTTTCTAAAATTCAAAGAGTGACTTAAGATCGTAAGGTTGTGATATACCAGAGTGACCCCTCCATACCATCTTGGCAAATTGCTCATAGGCCTTTTCATTAGGATGATAAGAGTCAAAAAACAGATGTTCAGCAGTATCTTCACATAATTCAAAATGTTCCTCTCCTCTCTTCCCTCCACAGCTGTAAATGCTTCTGTATGGACCTGAACCACAACATGCTATCTTCCCTTCCTTGAAACCTTCATCCCCACAATTTTTAAAAGAGTGAAAAACAGCTCTAGTTTTTGTTAGTAAACTATGTCTTTTACTTTTTTGTCACCAAGTTATTGCAATAACGTTTGTAAATATGCCCCATCCTTCCATACATTTAAAAAAAAAGTATTGTTTCGGTGTTTCAAACATGTCATTTTTGTCAATTTTGTTATGGGAATTGATGGCATATGTGTAATTTAATCAAACTCCATTGACAACAAATATGAGATTTAATTAAACTCTGTTAATAAAATTAACGTAAAGGGCATATACGAAATGATAATACATTGGGACATATGTGTTGTGGAAAATAAACATAGTTTACTCTTTTTTTTAAAAAAAAAAAATTGAACATTATTTCATTCCCTTACCATATTCTGTAGGATTGTTCATTCTTTCACCAATGAAAGTGTTGAAGTCTATTATTGTATAATTGAATCCTTTAAACTGGTTCTTTAACATTGAGAGAACTTCAGGAAGAGCTATGTTGTGAAGGTTGACCAATGATGTAAGTTCATCCAAGCAGTCACCTGGTATTTCTGGTCTAAGTAATTTAACTGCTGGCACACAACCCAAAGGCCCCTGATTTACTATCCCAAATTTCCTTCCTCCTTCCTTATATATACCCTGCCCATCCAAATATTCACACACATTTTAATTTAGCACTTGAAAAAAATTACAAACAAAATAAAGTTATAAAACAAGAGGTAGCTAAAATATATTACTTTGATAACATTAGTCAAGTTTCCAAGCACCATCCCTACATATTGTTTATATTGGGACTTAGGGAGACTTGAGTTTGAGGTGAAAGGAGAAATATAATCATTGGCTCCAACACTGAACAAATAAACAGCTGTTGACAACAATGCCTTTGATTCTTGACTACCCAATTTGTTCATCAACGTCTTCTTCACTTTGTTAAAGTAAGTTAATTGAGTATTAAGGTCTATTACCTGAAACAGTAGAAAGATTATAAGTGAGTGTTTTCAATTGTTAAGTAAAAGCAATGAAAATTCTGCAACAGATTAAGTCACTATTCGTGTATACATGACTTACAAAGCCTTTATGAGACTCAACCAAAGCACCTGCTCCTCCTGAAGCAAAGTTGACTCCATAGATATAGTTGTCAACTCCAGGTTGTAAGTATGTTGGAATTAATGGCAGTTTTGCATACTCAGCTGCAATAAGTTGACACAATAAAGTATCTATTACTAACCCTTTTGCTTAGATCTAGAATTGAATGCATTGAATAATAATTCATTTATACTTAAAATTCAACGATTGAGATGGCAGGAGTTCCAACAAATGACCAACAGTTTTGATATAGAGCTTGTTAATCACAAATTCAAACTACGGGGAGAATGGTCTCTAACAAATAATTTGTACATTATGTTGAATATTGATTCTAAAAATAATAAATTAGTGGCATAATTTAGAAAAATTTATGGCTTAATTTGTAGTCTAATTTGTGGCATGATTTAAGGAAATTAGTGGCATAATTTAAGAAAATTAGTGGCCTAATTTAAGGTTTAAATTATGTCACAATTTAGGGAAAAGGAGTCTTGCTTCATTTATAAATAGAGAAGAGTTCATGCATTGAAGAACAAGTCAAAAATCAGAAAAAAAAAACAGAGAGAGCATAAGCAAACTCAAAAAGAGAAAATACTTAGTTAGTTTGAGAGTTTTCTATGAGTTTGTGAAAATAATTGAGAGATATTATTAGTGAGAAAATATGTATCTATATTCTATATATTTCCTACTCAGTTCAAATAATATCTTCTGACTCCCATAGACCTAGGTGAATTGTCAAACCACGTAAACTTTGTGTGTTCTTTTTCCGCTTTGATATATTTATATACCGCTATTTATTACTTCCGCCACAATAAATTGGTATCAAATCCAAATATAGCAGTATTATATATCAAATCAAATATCTTGACGAGACGAATGCAACGGTGAAAGAATCGCTTAAATCGAAAGTCAAAATCACCACCAGAAGCCGCCAGAGTGCTGTTGCCAACATTAAGTCAACTCACTGAGTTGGACCGAGTCAACTCACTCACTAGTGATATTTGGACCGAGTTGGTCCATTTTTCATCCGTTTTTAGCTAAATTGGATCTATTCCTAGCTAATTGGAACATTCTGAATTCAACTGTGGACTCCGTTTTTTTCAAATAAGGTATAAAATTTGGAAAAATATTGTTTTAAGTTGTAAGTGCAAAATTTCTGTTATCTGTTTGTACTTATGGCTGATAAAAGAGAGATCGAAGAAGACAAACAAGTTGACCATAGAATTTATGGCAATCCAAGTTGTTCTACTCGAAGAACTATGTTGTCCAACGCAAAGTTTGAGGTGGAGAAATTCGACGGTACCAATAACTTTGGCATGTGACAATGTGAGGTATTAGATCTATTGTTTCGAGAAGGATATAATATAACCTTGGAGACCAGGCCAGGAGATTATTCAAATGAAGATTGGAATTATGTAAACCGACAAGCTTGTGGCACAACTCGATTGTGCTTAGAAAAAGATCATGAATACTTTATTATAAAAGAGAATGTAGCCATAGTTCTCTGGAAAAACTAGATGACAAGTACATGAAGAAAAGTATTGAGAACAGACTCTACTTGAAGAAGAAACTTTTCCGTTTCCAATACAAGAAAGGTACCCCTATAATTGAGCACTTAGATAATTTCAATAAAATTTTGGCCGATCTACAAAATTTAGATGTTGAAATTATCGATGAAGATAAAGTTTTGTTGTTGCTGAATTCATTACCTGAGAGCTATGAGAATTTAACCACAACCTTGTTATATGGAAAGGATGAGGTTAAGTTCGTAGATATTTCAAATGTTTTGGTAAATAACGAGTACCAGAAGAAGGACCAACATGATCACAAAGACTCAATATCAGAAGCATTGCCAACATCCAGGGGTAGGACTAACCACAAAAAATCTGGCGGATCAAATAATAGGGAGCAATCCAGATCAAAGTCCAGAGGAGAGTCATCCAGAAGACGTCCTGCGAAGGACGAGTGTGCCTATTGTCACTAGAAAAGGGCACGGAAAGAAAGATTGTTCAAACAAGGACAAGTCAAATGCAAATGTTGCACAGAAGGTCGATGAAGATGAAGAATCAACCTTTTCAGTTTCATCATCAAAAACCTACTCAGATAAATAGATCCTTGATTTTGGATGTTCTTATCATATGTGTCCAAATAGACATTGGTTTTCGAGTTTTGAGGAGCTCGATGGAGGAGTTGTGCTTATGGGAAATGATAATGTCTGTCAGACAAAAGGGATCGAAACAGTACGACTAAAGATGCACGATGGTACAATCAGACGACTTACAAATGTAAGGTATATTCCTGACCTAAAGAAAAACCTTATTTCTTTAAGTGTTCTAGATTCTGATGGTTACAAGGTAACATTGGAAAATGGAGTCTTGAAAGTTGTACGAGGTGCATTTGTAGCGATGAAGGGTACTCGAAAGGTGAACTTGTATTTCCTAGATGGTAGTACAGTTATAGGAAGAGCAGTTGTCTCAAGTAGTTCTGAAGAAAAGACAAATGATTCTTCCCACCTGTGGCACATACGCTTAGGGCATGTCGGTGAAAAGGCTTTGCAAGGTCTTTTGAAGGGTGCCAAGACTAGAAAGTTTGATTTCTGTGAGCATTGTGTAATGGGAAAACAAAAAAGAATCAAGCTCGGCACTGCCATTCATCGTACTAAAGGATCTCTTGATTATATTCACACAGATGTTTGAGGATCTTCAAAGAATGCTTCACTTGGAGGTAAACGCTAGTTTGTGACTTTCATTAATGATTTCTCTAGATATACACCATGAGTCACAAAAATAAAGTTCTAGATATCTTTTATAAATGGAAGAAAATGATCGAGATTCAAACAGGCAGGAAAATTAAGAGGCTTAGATCTGATAATGGTGGCAAGTACAAATCAGATCCCTTCTTCAAAGTTTGTTAAGATGAAGGGATAATCATACATTTTTCTGTTTCTCGTACACCACAGCAGAATGGAGTTACAGAACGAATGAATTGTACTTTGGTTGAGAAAGTTCGAGGTATGCTATCTCAATCCAAATTGAGCAAGGAATTTTGGGCTGAGGCTTTGTCATATGCAACTCATATAGTCAACAAACTTCATGCGACTACATTAGATGGGAAAACTCCTAAAGAGGTATGGTTTGGACAACCTACTACTGATTATGATTCATTGCGAATATTTGGATGTCCTACATATTTTCATGTTAGTGAATCCAAACTGGATCCTATAGTAAAGAAAGCTGTTTTATTGGGCTTTAAGGAATGAGTTAAAGGATTTCGACTTTGGTGTGGTGAATCCAAGAAGATCATCTTAAGCCGAAAGATCCAGAAAATATTACACCAATTACCAATCGTGGTGAAGATGAAATTGATGATCAAGAAGAGATATCATTTGAGGTGGAGGTTCTTTCACCATCACCACCAATTAATCAGTAGCCAGAATCTATTTCCACTACTCGACCGAGAAAGGAGATTAGGAAGCCTACTAGATACACAGACATGGTAGCATTCACACTTCCATTAATTGATGATGATGTCTCATGCACTTACAGAGAAGCTATGCAAAGAATTGATAGTATGAAGTGGAAGATGGCAATGGATGAAGAGATGAAGTCTCTACATCAGAATCAAACTTGGGAATTGGTTCAACTTCCCAAAGGAAAGAAAACTATTGGTTTCAAATGGGTATATGCCAAGAAGGAAGGTGCTCCTGGTAAAGACAACATCAGATACAAAGCCAGACTCATAGCAAAAGGCTATGCTCAGATAGAAGGAATAGACTACAATGAGGTATTCTCACCTACTGTTAAGCATTCATCGATTCAGATACTATTGGCTTTGGTAGCACAGTTTGATCTTGAGTTAGCTCAACTTGATGTCAAAACATCTTTTCTCCATGGTACTTTGAACGAAGAAATCTACATGTCTCAACCGGATGGCTTCAAAATTCCAGGACGAGAGAATTGGGCTTACAAGCTGAACAAGTCAATTTACGGTTTGAAGCAATCACCCTGACAATGGTACAAGCGCTTTGATAGCTTCATCAAAGAGAAAAAGTACACATGCAGTCAGTTTGATCACTGTGTATACTCTCAGAAACTCCAAGACAGTACCTTCATTTATTTTCTCTTATATGTTGATGATATGTTGATTGCATCTAAGAACAAGGTGGAGATCGATAGATTGAAGGCTTTGTTGAGTTCAGAATTTGAAATGAAAGATCTTGGAGAAGTTAAGAAAATTCTTGAGATGGAAATCACAAGAGATAGAGTTGCAAGCACAATCTATCTGACACAGACTCAGTATCTGAAGAAAGTACTACAAAGGTTTGACATTGATGAAAAACCCAAACCAATAAGTACACCGCTTGCTCCTTACTTTCAGTTGAGTGCATTGATGTCACCTAGCACCACCGATGAGAAGAAGAAAATGGAATATGTTCCATATGCAAATGTCGTTGGTGCCTTGATGTATGGAATGGTTTGCACCAGACCTGATATTTCCCACGTTGTTAGTATGGTGAGTCGGTACATGCATAATCCTGATAAAAGAACACTGGCAAGGAGTGAAGTGGATTCTACGGTACATCTATGGTACTATGGATATTGGTTTGAAGTTTGAAAGAGACAAGATTGAAGGAAAACACCTAGTTGGATATGTGGATTCTAACTATGTTGGAGATCTGGATAAGCATCGATCTATAATTGGTTATGTGTTCACAATGGCAGGAGGACCAGTTTGTTAGAGATCAACATTGCAGTCAACTGTAGCTTTGTCTACTACAGAGGCAGAGTATATGGCCGTAACAGAAGCATTCAAAGAAGCTATATGGATTCTCGGGTTGACCAAGGATTTGGGTATTGTTTAGAAGAACGTAGAGGTTTTCTGAGACAGTCAGAGTGCCATATGTTTGGCAAAGAACCAAGTTCATCATGGTCGTACCAAGCACATCGATGTTCGATTTCATTTTGTTCGGGAAATCGTCGATGAAGGGAATGTTATACTCCAGAAAGTCGAAATTGTAGATAACCCTGTAGATATGCTTACAAAGGTGGTTACAGGGATCAAGTTTCAACACTGCTTGAACTTGATCAACATCTTTCGAGCTTAGAGCGCCTAGGGCGCATTTGAAGGCAGCGTTATGAACTTTTTTACCAAGGTGGAGATTGTTGAATATTGGCTCTAAAAATAACAAATTAGTGGCCTAATATAAGACTTAAATTATGGTACAATTTAGGGAAAGATAGTCTTGTTTCATCTATAAATATAAAAGAGTTCATGCATGGAAGAACAAGACAAAAATTAGAAAAAAAAACAAAGAGAGCATAAGCAAACTAAAAGGGAGAAAATATTTACTGAGTTTGAGAGTTTTCTATGAGTGTGTGAAAATACTTTAGATATTATTAGTGAGGAAATCTGTATATATATTCTATATATTTCTTAATCAATTCAAATAATATCTACTGTTTTCCGTGGATCTAGACGAATTGTCGAACAACGTAAACTTTGTGTGTTCTTCTACCGCTTTAATATATTTATATACCACTATTTATTACTTCCAACACAACACATTATATCAAAATATAATATTAAGCATCATTAGTATATATCACCGGTTAAGATTTTGATTTTAAGAAAATATCTTTGACTCATCTTTAAGAAATAACATAACCTTGAGGTTGTCTAAAGGATGAAATAAATAGAGATAGAAAAAATTGTTACCAATAAAATCAGGAAGAAGACGGCCATCAGAAAATCTACCAGTGGGAAAATGAAAGAAGGTTTTGCCATAAGGCCAGAAATTAGCGTGGAATTCATTAGTGGTGTTGATGTAGTTGTTGTTTCCAGGATCAAACAATGAATCACCAAACACAAACAGGGCTTTGTGTAATTCTTTTGGACCCCAATTTACATTAAAGTGGCAATTGCAGCTTATCAGAAATTTGACAAGAATAGTAAAAAAAACCCAGAAACTAGTATACAAACTCGTTCTTGCCATGTCTACAATCCAATGCACTTTTCTCTTTTATCTCTTCTTTAAATAATGTTATAGACTTTGCAGAATTAAGAAGTTTACTTAATTGAGCTAATTATTTCATATTTAATGTAATCTAATGTTATTTAAATCGAATTATGATCATTTAATTCATTTAATGTTAAATTTTATCAAATTAAATATTATTTAATATCATTATAATGTTATTTTTATTATTATAAATTTTAAAAATATTATATTTTAAGTTTTGTTATCACTTTCTTTTATTTAAGTGCTAACATCAAACTTAATTATAGGATTTATTGAGATTTAGTTTGTATATTTTTTTCTATGATAATATTAGTAATTGAAAAATCAAATGAATATGATGTTAAGAAAGTGAAAACTTAATTTGAATATTTTCAGTACATGTACCTAAACCTATCACCCAGAACCACTCATTAAAAAATGTAAAATCTTCTTAATAATACTATATAGTTATAGTCGAATACTTAATAATGGTATATTACTTAAAATTTGGAAATTAGTGAAAGAGTCAAAATACATCATCCCCGGCAAGTCCGGTGTTTGGCATTTCCTTTTTGATTGAATTATCCTATTCTATGTCGACTTCGACATATATGTAGAATTATCAAAGTTATCTTCAATGTGTAGATTTTACATCTTGCCGGTGTTTGGCATCTTCCTTTTTGATTGAATTATCCTATTCTATGTCGACTTCGACATATATGTAGAATTTCAAAGTTGAATCTTCAATGTGTAGATTTTATATCACTACGAAATACTTAGTACGTGAACAAGGGGATCAAATAAGGTGATTTTAAAAATTAATAATTTTAAAATCTATATTTAAACACAATGGTAGACATGCAATCACATATTAAAAATTAAATAAAAAAAATAAAAAATATTAACATAATAATTTTAAGTAAAAATAATATAAATCAGACTAATAATTTAAGAAGAAGACTATCTATCTATAAGATCATTTATTCCTACATGTGAAACAAGTTGCACAATGGCTTGTCTCCATTGTTTTATGAAAGAGGAAGCACAAAACCAACAAAAATCTAAAACACGAAACCATGGCTTTCATCTTTGTTTGTTCAAAGAAATACGAAACCATTTTTAGAGAACAATAAGTTCACCATTTTCAAAAGAAATAGACGATACAAGAATGAAAAGAATGAAACCATTTTTAGATTAGTAGAGACGCATCGACTGGTGGCTGGCTAAAAATAGGAGAAATCAAAAAAATTGAAACCCTAAAAGATGATAAAGGGTATCAAAGATAATAAGATCATTTCTTATATATCATGAATACAACATGGTAGTGCATTGTGATAATGATAATATTATTTTTGTGAATACAAAGGAGGGTTTCATTTTTATCAAAAAGAAAACAAAAATGATCTGTTTTTATAAATATAATACAATATGTTGTTCCTTTTGTGATAATGATAGTGCAAATTCCATATTTTGATTGGTTTTTTGTTCCTTTTTTATTTTCTTTGTTGTTCACTATTTTGTGGAGCTATAAGTGGTGTTGTTCCTAGTTTTTTTATTAGTTTTTTGTTAACTTGTTATTAATTTTTGTTGTTCCCTGTTTTGTGCAGCTCAAAATGGTGTTGTTTTATTAGTTGCTTATTCCTTTTTTTATTCCCTATTTTTTCCGTTGTTTTATTAGTTCTCTATTCTTATTTTATTGGATTTTTATTTAAGGGTGTTATTTTAATAATTTTTTTAAAACTTAAATTATCATTGTTCTATCAAATTGTAAAATCATGCATGTTTTATAGTGGAATGAATAATTATTTTACTATAAAATACTTATTTTAAACTCTAAAACTTGATTGGATTGAATATTTGTTTTAACATGTTTTTTAAGAAAACAAAAATAACAAATTGTAAAAGTACTTTTATTTCTTACAAAACATAACTATATGTTATTGTTGTTCTTGTTGGTTGCTTTTCTTTTATTATATTTAGGTACAATTAACGTGTTTAGATAAACAATCAATTTAAACTCTATTTTAAATTGTTTAAGATGTTGTAAATTAGTACATAATAAGTAAGTATCTTTTATGCAAAGGATTTTGAAAACTAGTTCTTATTTATGAAAACAGAGGGTTTTGGTTTTTTAAACAAAATATTAAATATATGAATTAAAGATTAATAAATATAAACACAAAATATAAAGATTATGATAAATATTTAAATAAAAGAGTGATTAAATGATCATTTTTCACCACTAGTATATCTTGCAAATCAAAAAACATATTCTAATATTATATTCTTTGATTATAACAACTTAGAAAAATTTACAAGCACGAAAGTCCTGATATCTTCTTACTTATTCATTGAATTAAATAAGTTCATAATCTAAACTCTTTCTAATATAAATCTTAAAATAAGTTATCTAAATTTAATCTATCAAGATCATTTAATTTTAAGAAACAAATTGGATTTAGGTTAAATATACAAGCTTGGTTTAATTATCTTAAATATTAATTTTAATTGCAAACAATTTGTTACTAGTTATTCAAATTGATTAAATGATTATTTACCTAATCAACTAAATTTATTAACGATAAATTAATTTGATTATTTAATCATACAATTAACTAATCAAGAAAATTCGTATAAAGATTAAAACTTAGAATTAATATATAATCAAAAGAAAAAGTTAAATAAAATATTATAGATTTTATTAAATATTAAAATTTATCTATAAGGTTTTGAAATTATCTATAACCAAATATAAAATTAATTACTTATAAAAAATAATAAAGTCATAGTATTATTCATGATGATAATAATAATAAAGAGAAAAAATTTTAGAATTTATGTTCTTGAATATAATATTTAACTCTTTTAGTTACCTCGAATCTTCATTTTAATTATTGTTTCTAGTTTTAATTCTATATTTTTTTTTTATTTTTTCTCTTAAATTTATACAATTTTTATATTAATTGTATTTTATGCTATGTTGATTGGATATTTATATTGAGAAAAACTTGTATGTTTTAGAGTTAAAGTAGGATTAGTGATACACGCAAATCTCACGGGATCCCAAAAATCTCACTGCACATATAATGTTGTTGGCATGTGTCAATTGGTGGAATTTAGAGTAAACATTATAAAGTGTGAAGGAAGGAGGTGACGCTCGGTGCTAATTCCTTTATATAACATGTGGCCGATGTGAAGGAAGGAGGTGACGCTCGGTCCTAATTCATTTATATGACATGTGGCCACCATGTGATGTCATGGAAGTTGATTATCTAAGTAAATCTACCTATTTTTTTTAAAACATTTATCTTTCAATTAAAATTCATAATTTTTTTATAAAAATATCAAAAAATTTAAAAATTAACATTCTTTTAATAATTACAAAATAAATAATTTTAAATAATAATAATAATAATAATATATAAATATAAAGTAATTAATATCTAAAAATATTTATAAAATCATACTTATCAAACTCTATCACACTTATTATTTGTTAGTCTTCAAGAAAAATTAACACTTGTAATTAAAAAAATAAATTTTTAAAAATATATCTTAGAGATTTAACAATATTATGATTTTAAATTAAAATAACTTCCAAATATTATCTTTAGTTATCCCTTTGTTACGCACACTAATTATGTCAAAGAGTGTGATGTAGTATGAATTAGTAATAGTCAAATCATATAACATAAATAAGTTAAAACATTATTTCTACTTATAAAATATCATTTTTTTAGAGTTAACTTAAATGTCATAGATTTTTCCTTAAAATTGTATCTCTACTTATTAAAAGTATTTTTTAAAATAAAAAAGTCTTTCATTTGATTATAATATGGTTATGCTTGTTGGTTCAATCAAATGAAAGTAGTAAAAGAAGAAACAAAAGTTTAAGAGTCAATGGAGTAAGAGAAAGAGATCTATAAATATTACTATCAAAATACCAATTATGTCAATAATATAGGATTAAATTTCATTATTTTGGACCCAAACATCATTACTTGTTTTTTTCTTTTATTTTTTGCCTATTTTTTTAACACACGTTCCCTTTTTATAATTCTTTTAAGATTTTCTCCTTATATATATATTATATATGGAGTACATATTATAACAGTAATTGTTTTTTTGTATATTGGACATTTATCAATTATAGCACAATTGACAAATCTTATTATAATATTTTCATAAAATCTATTATCTTTTAGTGCAATTATACTTTCTCTTGAGTTATAGGGTATGTCTAATGTGTTTGGTTTAAAAGGCAAGAAGTGGGCACAAACAAGTGGCTCATGTAGTCTCAAATTGGTTCTCTAAAAGGGTTATTCTTATAATGAACAACAACACTAAGGGTAGGACAATTTAACCAAAAAAAGTTAATTCTATTACCTTAGTCATTTTTCAAGAAATACATTTAGCATTCACCGTGATAAACTTAAATAAAAGTTCTACAAATCTATTCTTATTTATTAAAAGTATAGTAAAATTCCAAGGACTTCATAACATTTTTCACAAGTTCATGCATATAGATTATTCTATCACTAATTTAGCTATTGTGCATGTAAGTTTTGAGCAAAATTATCATATAGTTACCTTCACTTGGGAACAAGGTCAAGACTCTATCAATATTCATTATCTTTTTGACCTATCATTATTTAACTAATTTCATCATAGATGCTATAAAACAAAGAAAGAACATATGATTGATTCTAAGTCCGTCTATTAATCCTAACTATCCTAAGAAATGCAACAAATAAGTACTAAAAATGAAAAAAATTATGCAATACCTAGAACATACTAATCCTAAAATATGCTAAATCTAATAAAGCATAAAAAATAAAGATAGTGATGTCTTAACACTCCAGTATACCTAATTTTTACATTATTCTCAATGTAATCACATGCATATATATAATGTAAAAATAAGTAAAATGGGAGTAACAAATATGGTGGGTTACTTCACATAAAGCACTTGGTTTAACAACCTTAGCATGACTTTGCTGCACATGTTTCTTTAATCGTCCAAATTTATTGGTTCATGTAGAGTTACCTCCTCTATATTGATTGGTGCAAAAGGTTTATAGTATGGCTTCAATCTATGTCCATTAACTTTGAATTGAGCTTTATCTCTAATGGTGAATTCTTTCCTCAATATCATGCTATCATGAAACACCTTTGTTTTGTCTTTGTAAATTTTTGAGCTTTCATATACATCATTTATAATTTCCTCTAGCTCATTTATTTTTCATTTTCAGTATCCTCCGACTTCGTCTAAGTCCATATTACATTGTTTCACTGCCTAAAATTCTCGATGCTCTAACTCAACTTGTAGATGACAAGGTTTACCATACATTAACTAGAATGGCATCATCCAAATTAACATTTTATATGGATATATATAATATTTTTTATTTTTTTAAAATGAACTAAAATTTATTAAATGTCTCTTTTTGCACTATTTTTAAAACAAAGATGACTAAATATCACAATCTCAAACTTAAGTGACTAAATGACACATTTTGTATAAGTAAAAAGGCCAAATTGGCCTTCCACCCTTTTATTTATAGTAAAAATCAAACCCCTAATCCTAGGTTATTATTAAATGAGATTCCTACTTATTATTATTAGTAATACTTATTAAAAATGAAGTATATGATATTTTTTACAAATTGACTCAAGTTTAAAATAGAAATTTTAAAACTATAAAACACCTGCTTGATCAATCGATATCCTACTCAATCAAATTGATTGACTACCTTTTCGATTGATCTAACAATGATAAGCTAGATTTTTCTTTTAAATTGAGGGCACTAGATTGAACTCAATTGATATTCAATTGATCTAACATAGTTCGATCGATTGATTGACCCAATACTCGATTGATTGAGTCCCTAAATTTACAACCTCAGAGTATCAAAATTGATCGTAATCGATCCTCAATGATCAATATCCATATTAGATTGATCAAGTAAACACATGAATGTAATTCTGAGTGTGATAGTACATAATTTATAATTGACATTCATTCTTTTGTTACTCGGATGTTTCTTTGGCTTTACTTGAAGAACATGATAACAAGCCTAAAAATTAGTTTACAAATAAATATTTTGTCTATAAAAATCATCAACACTTATAATACTTTACAAAGTTTTTTTTTTATATTTTCATGTGACAAAATCATTCTCTTACTACATGACACTTATAAGAAAATAAATATTACATTGAAAGCCTAAAATTTATAATAGAACTATCATATGATCCGGCAAAACCATCTTTGCTTGATTTTGACAAACTTGTATGCAACTACATTATTATAGATAAAAAAAATACATTATTTCTTATAAATCTTATTGTTTATTAGTCCAGTTAATATAAATAATGCTACAAAAAAATGAGTAATGTATGTATTCAAATCTATCATATTAGTATAAAAATAAATCAAAATGATATGAATATTTTCTTCTTAAATTTGTTCTCCTTTACCTGCATGGCCTTATGAAACATGCATCTTCCCCCTTTTCAAATAAGAAAAGATAAATTATTAAGGATAAGAAAAGATAAATTATTAAGGACGAATTATCAAACCATGAAGTAGTAATCAAACAAATTATTTACTTCATAACCAATCAATCAACCATATTTAGAATAATTTGCACATAATCAATAACCAACATCAACATTGTTCTCACAATTATAGTACAAATAAACTTGTGAAAGTTCCCATATGATAACACATTTAACTAGATTTAGTGATCTCTGTTCTTTTCTGTTAAATAGTACTTGACCCGTATTTCATCACTAGTATTAAAGTGATCCCATCTCCTTATTACTATATAAGAGAACATATAGGTAGTAAATTATTTTTAGGGCTTTAATAATAATTTCATTATTATTATTTCCTTCCTTTCCTTTTTATTTTATTTAAACCTTATATTCTTACATTTTTAATGCATATATATATATATATATATAACACTTATTTATTTATTATTATTTCATAATCTAATACACGAGAATTGTGCTTAATTGATTATTTTTACACTAGTAATTAGGTAATATTCTCTAATTTATTGGTAATTTTACAAATTATAGTAGATAACCCTCACAATTAGATATTTTAACTTAGAGTACTCTAGAGTTTGAGTTTAGAGTGGTGTTTGAGTTTCATGACATTTAATATAATAAATACATAATCATGAAATTAGTGAATCATGAAATTAGTTTAAACATGCAATCACATGGATGTATGTAAAAGTAGTTTCAATGATAGTTAAATATGTGACCCACAAAGATGAAATGTACTATATGCTAAAAAAAACTCAACAAATCACATTATAACTTGTCCTTAAATAGGTAAAACGTACAAGTTTGCATCTTTTCATTTTCTTTTATTTTCTTCTTTTTTTAAAGTGAAGAATAATATAAAAATATTTGAAGTTAAAGACAAATTAGAGATGAAGGTAAGAAATGTTTACTCTCACTACTAGAAAGATGGGCATTAAAGTCGGTTTGCTGAACCGACTTTAAATTGAGTGACTTAAAATGTAAAGTCGGTTCACGCGGTAAACTGACTTTACATGTACATTTTATGATTTATTTTTATTTTTATTCTCATTTTCTGTATTTAATATTCAATATATAGCATAAAAAAACTATAATATAAATAATTATACAACTTAAAAAAACTAATTGTCTAAAAAAAGAAAAAAAATTATACTATATATATATATTTATATCCAACTTAAATTCTAAAGAGTCAAATAAATAATAATTAATGACTTAAAAAAAATTCAATTGTGAACTGCATACATTTTTTAATTTAAAAAATAGGACATAACGTCGGTTGACGTGATGAATTGACGTTATTCACGCGTGGATAACGTCGATTCTACACTGAATTGAATTTAAATTCATTATAAGTCGGTTTTTCCAAAAAAACGACTTTACACAACGACTTAAATACCCCTTTTTATAGTAATGTCTATAGAAAATATTCATAAGAAGCTTCAAAGTGATTCAAATCTTTGGGTATCCCAAATCTTAATGAATAAATATATCAATTGTCTCTCAATAGGAACAAATTCAAATATAACTACATTTTTTCAACCAAGCCCTTAATGAAATTAATGCTAAAGTCTATGTGTTTTGTTCTAAAATATTGAACATGATTCTTATAGATACATATAATACTAGATCGTACATTGCGATTGACCGTATATTTTTCATCCAAAACATTTTTGTGTATGAGCTTCCTGCAATGATGTATTCTATCTCAACTCTTGAAGAGTTTTATTTTTTACTGTGCCAAGATACTAGGTTGTTCCTGATGTGAAAGCATCCACCTGATGTGTTTTTCTATCATACTAATTACTAGCCCAATTTGCATCTGTGTAACCAATCATTTTATAGTTAGTATAAATAGTAAAACTTATACCAAAATTATTTGTGCCTAAAACTTACATGATGATTTTTTTTCACATGTTCAAGGTGTTATTCCTTAGGATCACCTTGAAAGCATACACACACCAACATTAAAGCATATATCAAGCCTAGCAGCACTAAAATACATAATAAATTACCTACCATGCTCCTATATAGTGTTTGATCAACACTCTTACATTGTATGTGTTTTGTAATTTTTAAGATGCTCTCTAACGGAGTTCTTAATAGCTTACTAGGTTTAAGACCCAATCTTTTAACTAGATTGCAAGCATACCTAATTTGAGTACCTTACTAGATTTAAGACCCAATCTTTTAACTAGATTACAAGTGTTTGATATAAAATATGTAACAGACATACGACCTAAGATGTACAGATACCCCGCTAGGGTATAACAAGGTTATAGGCCCGACTCAATGATGTCATGGGTCCAAGAAGCTTGGTAAAACGTATAACCTAGTTGACCAGAGTACCTTGTTATCCAACTGTGAGGTCCTAGATATCAAGATCTGATGAAATTATGAAATCCTTACGTAATCATGGTCCTCCCACTCCAATGGAGACCTGAGAAAGTTATTTAGGAACATAGGGTGATCTATATGTAACGACCTCATTATGTAACACTTATAGCGATCTACTTTCTATTTAAATTAGTTGGTGTGCAATTTTATCACACATGTAACGATATACCCAGGTCGCTTAATACGTACGTACTTTGTACATAGGATGTTATACATATATATACCCCTTTAAATAAGGATAATACATGATCTATTCATTTGTCCATATTTTTCACTTCTCTCTAAAAATCACTAGAATCCCTAACACTTGAAATTCTCTCCAAAAAATTGGCATCGTCTGTGGGAAATCAAATATTTTTAGTACATAGTTGGCATTTGAGACCTTTATTCTAATTCCAAGGAAATTATCTCATTTTAGGGACATTTACTTCACGCAAAAAATGAACAGGAATGGGTACAGAGTTTGAATAATGAGCGCTTGTACAATCTGCGGGGACATATTTGATGTTGAGGACAGGGTGACCTATAGGTCGCTATAGTAGGACCACGATGAATTGTGGCTAATGTAGATTGGGAGCGAACTAATGTCAGAACATTGGTTCAAATCACCCAACCACAAGTTAAATTAATAAGCGTTGGTCGTTCCTTGCTAGTTGTTCTTAGACCCAGATGAGAGCTAGTAGGTTGGTATGATTGAGCCAAGAACAGATTGTACTTAGTATGAACTAATGAACGGGTTGGAGAAGGAAAGTTATAGATAAACTGTAAACACTATCATGAACGGACAAGAACTATCACCAATTGAGCCTACCTCAACTAATCTTAACCAAAATCAGATAAACAGTTCGTGGGTCGACCAAGAAATGTATAGAGTGGGAAATGGCATAAATTGGAAGTGGCATTAGTACATATCGAGTAAGATTGTGAATCATAGGCTGTATAAATGCTACTTTGTGTGATCTCGTCTCCATCATGAACGACCAGTTCAACACGTTCAATGAACGACCTAGTGAGATGCGTGCTGGGCTGTATTGGCTAAAAATGTCAAAAATTGGGCAGCAAAAAACAAGTTGGGACGTTTAATTAGGCTTAGTTTGACCCAAATAAACTGTTATGTACCGTACCTATTTTTCTCACAAGTTGAGTTTAGAACGTGTATTAGGTGTCCATCGCGAACTGGTTCAATTTCTATAGAATAATTGACTGCAATTGATCGGCTATCATAAATGATGAATGAGATACACCTGGTGCGAACTAATGAGTGGATTTGCTTCCAAACTAAAACCAACTTTATCACGAACAACCACAGATCAGTGCGCTATAAACGACTTAAACGAACTGGGTTGAAGAGATGTGGGTTGTGTGAACTCTTGAATGATTTGAGTTAAAGAGATGTAGGTTATGCGAACTGGGCCTAGCTCGAGCGGAAAAAACATCGTTATTTTTCTTTGGTACCATCCTTCAAACTATCTAAGTTATAGCAACGACATCAAATAGCTGATGATTGCTCAAAAAACACTAACATTACCATGATTTTATGCACATTAATTGATTTAAAATATATCTATTTATATGATTTATCATATATTTATATAAATTTGTCTTTTTTAGAATCATAGGTATTTTTATTGTTTTTCAGGTATTTTTGCTTAAAAACGTAACTTAAAGACTCAAAGATAAATACTGGAGGTAATACATCACAAATATATTAATAAATAAATGAGGAAAGGTCAACAAATATGGAAAAATTGGACAAAATAGGTTAAAAAGGTCAAAAATGTCAAAAAGGAGGAAATCGCGCCGCCATGCCGCCCAGCCCGCGCGCACCCCAGCTGCCCTCCGTGCACGCCGCTGCCATTTCGCCCCATTTTCACGCGCAGCCGCCTCCCCCACGTCATGCTGACGTCATCAATAAGGTCAGCAATCACCATTTCACGTTTTCACCATTTTTAACATTTTTTCACCCACTTTTTCTCTTCATCATCACCTATAAATACATCACTTCTCTTCACTTCATACCACACCTCAAAACACACTTCTCTCCTCTTTCTTTCTCTCCATTTCTTAGTTTTTAGTTTTTTTATTTTTTCTTAGTTTTAGAGTTTCTTCCTTTTTTGGGAAGAACTAGCTATGTTTTTGTAATTTATTTGCTTTTTTATTCAATAAATGGGAGTGCAAATTCCACTTGGAGGTTTTCCAGCAACAAGAATAGCATCGAAGTTCTGTAAGGATTTTATTTTCTTTACAATTATTTTTAATGCTTTATTCTTACATGTTATATTTAATTTGTCTGTGATTAAATTTAACTCTGCTGGCTGTTTGTAAACATGATATAATAATAACGTTGTTATGCTTGCGAAATATTAAATAGGTAAAAATCTCTAAAATGAATTAATTTTATTTTTATTCAAGATTTTATATTAAGAATGTTATAGAGAAATATATTATTTTTCATTACAAACTTAAATCTGAAAATTAGATTTTAAGGTTTAGTTATCCGGTCTAATTTAGAGTAGTGCTATTTTATTTGTTGGTACAATCATCCGGTAGTTAGAGTGAAGCTCTATTTCAAAATTTTTTATAAGAATTATTATTTGAAAATGTATTGACAACATGTTTTCAATAGTAGTTTTAAAACTTGAAAGTTAGTACTCGGATAACTAAATTCTTAGGTTTAATTTGGACACCTTGAATAAAGTTTAAACTATCTAACCCCACCAAATGTGGCATTTAAATGGTTCATTTTCAATCTCTTAGAAAAAGGAATTAATTTAATTAACCAAATTAGTTATCAACTTCACCCATAGTTGTTAATTGATTTGTTTAGTTAACAAAGAATATCTAACACCACCAAAGGTGATATTCATATAAAAAAGAGAGAATCAATAAATATCAATTCATATCTTTAATAACCTAAATAATATGAACAATCATAATTAACTTAGTTATTATATCCATAAATACTCCACCATTATAAATGATAAAATTTGCATAAATGTTTATTGAATCTATGTTTATTTTTATGTCAGTAGATTAAAAACACAAAACCCCAAAATATCGTGATAGGATGTTTAGGATTTAATTTCATTTTTAAAATTTTGAATAATAAATTAAAAACCACATACATTCCTTTCTTAGATCGACCTTGGGAGTATACTTATCATTTTCTATGAAATGATTCGTACACTTGCGAGATTTTTATAAATATAAAACCAAAGTATTGGCAAGAATCAGCGATGTCGGTTTTTGCTCATCAATAGCCTAACCCAAGTGAGAAGACTAAAGGAAATAGCGAGATATAGAGTTTCAATCCTCTGTATGAAAGACCTAAAGCGATATGTGCTGGTTTGGATCAGTTGGACTCGATACGAATCGCTAAAAATGACTAGGCTTATGTGATTGAACTGTCGCGATCTGCAGTAGAACGGACTAGGTCTTGATCGGCTGTAATTGGCGAACTGAAAGAGGATGAAAAAATGCACGATATCGCTTGAACATGATGTTGTGGGCTCGAAAAACACACAGTGAACGACCAAGAAAGATATGGGTTGTTGGGGCTGGAAAAGTGAATCACGAACTGGGGAAGTTGCTAGTGCACACAAGACAACATTTGGGATTATCTGACTTGGACTGTGAATCGAATTGGAAACTATGACGTGAACATCAACCAGGGAACTGATGAGTTCGTGGGTTTGCTTCCAATTTGAAACCAGCTCCATAATGAACGATCATCAGGTTTGGAACTTTCATCAAATGTTGATCGCAAATGGGCTCAATTTCTATAGAAACATCGACTACACTTTATCGGTTTCCATACATGATGAACGAGATATACCTAGCAAAAACTGATGTATGGATTTACTTGCTAAGTGAACAATTTGGAGAGACATGGGTTGGGCTGGTTCGGTTGTATCTATCACAAATTGGGCCTGGCTGAACTGGACTTGGTACGAACTAGTAAACAGACTAGAAATATAGGTTGGGCTACCGCAATATGAAGAATGGAATAGGTCGTGCAACCTCCAAATCGTGTCTTCTTTTTTGGAGTAAATTTTTTCATAAAATTATGGTTCATAATTTTGAAGCTTTGATGACAAAGCTAATGGACCGGAGCTGTTACCCCCACTCAGATTCTTCTGGTGGAGAACGAACTGCACTGGTCTGAGCTTATCATTTTCAGCCAATTTGCTAACGTGCTTGCTTGGCGTCAAGATTAGTACCCAACTCATTCCTAGTCTGTTTCCCATTTTCTATTCCAGTAGCAACTTCTACACCAAAACCTAGAAGTTGGTGATCTTATCATGATGATGCTTAAACTTGAATTTTGTTATGAATAATACATTATAGATCCGAACTCGGTGCTTTAATTCCATCAATTTTGGAGAAAAGGTGGAAGAAAGCTACATAAATGGCAAGTGAACATCACTAACACAATATATGTTGGCATCTAGAGTGTGATGATTCAAGCCATATGTTTCATTAATACATCTCCATAACAAAAATCCAAGGGTTAAAGAGCCAACATGGCACAACTACGAAAAAGTCTTGAAAACTCATTGATATGCATCAACGGAACATATATGAGTTGAACTAGAAAAAAAACTTGGTTACAATAGACGTACTTGCAAAGAACTAGACGAAAATCCTCAGACTAACTCAATAGTTGATTGTCCTAATCGTTCAACGCCTTTGTCATAGCATTACCTTGACTGAAAATGTAATGCGGCCTAAATAGATGTAGCATTTAACTCTCCAAGATACAGGAAAAGCCAATTTATTTTATTGCAGCAATTGAAACAAGCTCTACTTTCAGTTTCTGCTAACAGTATGTATGATTATCAGTACACTTAGGAGGCAATTTCAGAATCTAGTAGATAAATTCTAAGAGCCAATTTTGATTTTTCTCGAGGTGTTCTCTCAAATGATGACTTCCGTGAAGAGTTTTCATCTAGACAATCTCTGGTGGTGGCTATATCACCATAATTATAGGGACTTGGTTTCAAACAAATTAAGGGAAACTTATGCACACCACGCGAGGTGAGTTTATATGATGAATGGACTGATCGTTACATGCCCTTCTTTATATGATGTAAGGGTTGATCTTGGTGACCGAGGTAGCTCTTGATGCACTTAAAGATCTGTGTGATCCATGCATCTCAAAAAGGATCTATAAGAGGATCAACATTTCATTGACATATAACAATACCTCGATCTTTGAAGACTATTTAATGAGATCCATTAACAAGGTATGACCTGTAAACTTTACTTGTGTTGTTCTAATTGTATTTTGTCAAGTATATACAGTTGTTGCCCATAATTGGGTCTTTCATAGCAATTCAGTATTCATCAAGATATCACCACCAATAACGCTTTTGTAAGGCACGATCACTTTGGATCCATTGGTGTCAGACCCTACGATCATTATACCTCTTTATTTCTTGCAAAGATGAGTCGTCACTACTCTAAGTAACCACAGATTGACAAAACTCTTAAGTAGTTTGGGCTACTCTCCCAATGTTATATAAAAAATATATTGATAATTCATTCCCGTGTTGATGGATTTATCTAGTCATGTTATTTATCCCATCATGATAAGTTACATTTTTGATGAAATTATTATAAAGTGGGATTATTCACGCCACATATGGCATATATGACCACTTTATTACCTAAATACTGATGAAGTTGTTATGAAGTTTGCACCGTATTTTCTTTGGGCGTGTAAGGTTGATGTATGAACTCTCACGTTTCAAGTATTTAACTATGAGTTTTTCAAAGTGTTGACTATTTCTTTGTGCAAGAAAAATATGAGCGCATGTGGGGTCGAGTTTTCACCCTCGTATGTCACAAATCTCACAAAATATTAAAGCGATTAATTCCTCAAAGTTTGAAGCGCGTGAGGGGTTTTGTTTTCACCCTCATATGTCACAAATCTTGTAAGATATTAAAGTGATTAATTCCTCAAAGTTTGGAGCACATGTGGGGTAGTGTTTTCACCCTCGTATGTCGCCTATCTTGTGAAATTTATGTAATGACCCCCCAAGTTGGAAGGAGGAGTTGACTAACCCCCTACTTGAGATGTGGGATTCGTCCCATGCCTCATGATTGGAGGTGGAGTTCCCTGACCCCCACTTGAGATGTTTTATTTAATGACCCCCCCACTTTGGAAGTAGTCAAATGATTTTCTTGCTTGGGATGCGTGATTCGTCCCATGCCTCATGATTAGAGGTGGAATTTCCTGACCCCCCTCCACTTGAGATGTTTTATTTAATGACCCCCCAAGTTGGAAGTAGTCAAATGACCTTCTTGCTTGGGATGCGGGATTCATCACATGCCTCATGGTTGTAGATGAAGTCCCCTGACCGGCTTACTTGGGATGTGGGATTCATCCTATGCCTCATGATTAGAGATGGAGTCCCTTGACCCTCCCCACTTGAGACGCCAGATATGTTCCAATATAGTAAAAATGTGGGCATTATTAAGTGGTCAACTCACAATCTGAAATACGTCCTAAGAAAGGGACTTGAGTTCCATGACAAACCACTCCTTCTATGGGAGCACATATGAGGGATTGGATATTTCACCCTTATATGTTGTGTCCGAATGCAGGCTACTAATCTCTTCTGACAAGTTCCACCACTTCGTTCATAATAGACTTTAGTTCACTCCACTACTTCGGTATTATAAGTAATATAGACATAGCAATTCACATATTTTTCATTGAGGTAGAGCATATAGGTCCCTAGTTCATTGAGGTAGTTAGGGTATATGAGCCATATTTTCGCTATAAGGTTGTGCTTTACTCCTACTAGTTTGAAAAGACCATATCATGGTGTAGTGTGGTCAATAAAAGCCCCACTTCTCAGGCTACACAACTAGAGTTTCAGTAGAGACGAATCTTCAAGGTTGATCTTTGTATAATTCATGCCTACAAAATAAATGATTACCACACATCGATCGAATCTTCAAGATCGATCTTTATATAATCCAGGCCTATAAAATAAATGAACTCATCCTAAACTAGTGAGGAGCTCATTGGCAGGAGATGCACTATTGGAGAGTTTTAATAATAATGTGTGACTAATAAGAGCTTAGATATATGGCTTCCAATAGCAAGACCATCCACCTTCCTTATTCGTAAGAATTACTCAATTGTTCTTTTGTGATAATGGAGTTGCATAATAGCATTCGCTTAGCGACTTGAGAGTCAAGACTTTCATGTCCAAGTAAACGACCTGGATCACCTATGCATACAAGACCTAATCAAGCAACACTTATATGGCAACCTAATTAGGCAATGTTTATATGGCAATCATGCAGCACTTAAATGGTGACCTGATTTTAGAGTTCATAACGAGACCTAAGGAGAGCTTGAAGGGTTTACCTCTTCAAACTCGGATTAATAATAAGAATATACTCTTAACAACCTGGTAATCTTGCAAATAGGAGAGTTAATATAAATGTTTGGTATTATATAAGAACAGGTGCACTACCTAACGACCTAGATCACATCGCCATAGAATGAACCAACTCTTTCCCTTTTTTGAGACATGTTAAATAAAATTAATAAGAAATTACCTAATGTGAATGTTGGTCGTTTGAATCTCGACCTAAAAATGGAGAGTGGATTGGTTCTACCTTTGACGTCATTAAACAAATGAATTAAAAAAAACTAAGTATTTTTCTAGCGGGCTGGAGCAGAATAATAAGAAACACTTAACATGCAAAAGTTCTCTGAAAATAAATTTAAGTTAAAATGTATGGTATAAGTAAATTTCTCGACTATTTATAAAGGGAAAGCGAGAAGGAAAGGTTTAACCAAAAAATAATAATAATAAAATTGATTAAAGGAAATATTATTTGTAGTTAAATAACCTCGCGATAGAAAATTGTATCGTCTGAATGGTCATTATATATCTAGATGCATAGAATCAATTAATAAGGGTTATTTAAAATAAAATAGATGACCATATATTATTCCCTTGATTTTTCAAAATTAAAAGAATAGGAGAGTTAATGTTTGATATTAAATATATAACGAATATACAACCTAAGATATGCAGGTACCCCACTAGGAAGGAGATTGGTAAAGCGTATAATCTAGTTAACAAAAGTACCTCGTTATCCAATTGCGAGATCCTAAATATCAAGACCTTATGAAATTGCAAAATCTTGACATAATCATAATCCTTTCACTCCAATAGCGACATGAGAAAGTTAATTTGGAACCTAGAGTGACCTATATGTTCGTGTGCATTTTTATCACACGTGTAACAGTATATATAGATCGCTTAATACGTATCCTGTTATGTACGTAAGATATTGTACATATATATACCCCTTAAATGAGAAGAATACATGATATATTTATTTGTCCAAATTTTTTACTTCTTTCAAAAAAATCATTAGAATCTTTAATACTTGAAATTCTCTCTAAACAACAAACATACTTAATTTGAAAAATATTATTGGATGTTATTTTTATTATTATAAATTTTAAGGATCTTATTTTATATAATTTTTCACACATATATATATATATATATTATTGTATTTGTAATATACATTAATTACAAAAATGACTTTAATTTCCATTTTCATTACAAGTGGAAAAGGAAAATAAGCTGGTAAGTGGTAAACTGGAAACTATACAACTCCTCCCTTAGGAGTCCCCAGGTTGAAGTCTCTCTAGTTATACTCAGTAACTCAACATAGATAGAGCCTCAAAGTTAAACACTTACTCTGTTTATGTCGTATAATTTAATCATGCAATTAATAATTTATTTACATTTTCAAAATTCAAGAGTAATTTATAATTAAATCAAAGTATTGTTTTATAAACGAAGAATAATATTAATTACGTACATTTGTACTCACTGGTCACTGGTCATCGCATCTGCAAAATTTTATTGAAATATAATCTTCAAATAATTTTTTACCATCTTACACATGATAACTAATATGATTCTAATATATATAAATTTGTGTATCTGTAACATTAATCTACAAATAAAATACATATATCATAAAGAAATCAGCGAAAACCAATTAGCATCACTACATCCCTAGCAAAATTAACCTGATTATATAAAGAAAAATGTTTTTCATTGTAACTTGAGGTATGAGATTGAATGATAAATTATGTAAAAAACATTTTCCCATTGATATTCGTTTCTTTCCTTTCGCATACTAAATTTTTAGATCTAAAGTTAAAAATAATTTTGAAACAGAAACAATATAAATAAAGAAAAGGAATTAAAAATTCGCTTTACATTATACAATAAACCTAATTGCTCTTTTATATACAATCTACATGAATATGAGTTGCAATTAAAGAAAAAAAGGAGCAAATTAATAAAAGAAGCAGACCAGAAACTTGATGAAGGAAACGCCCTCACTAGGTCACTACTACTTGGTATTATCATTGGACGATGATGAAGGTAATGATTTAGACTTTCGGTAGCGAAATATGTAAAGCAATGTCGAAATCAATAACAGAGCGACTCCTGTGATCCCACACACTAAGCTCGCCACCAACAGCACCACCCTAGCGTGATTTTTGCTTCCGCCATTTCCCTCGTCCCACCACGTTGACGTGCCGCTCGAGTTAAACGCCTTCGGAAACGCCGGTGATGACGATTCCTTTTCCTTCCTTCCAGCTCCGAAGAACGACATCATCTCCGGCGCCGACTTTTCCCCAGCCGGCGGTGACTCCTGGTACCATAGACCGTGATCTGATGGCCGAAGTTCTCGTCCGTCCGATTCTCTGATCATTGCGATCGCAAAATAAACGGCCAGGATAACTGTAGCCAAGATTTCTATTTTGTATGCCATTTCTTCGAGCACACTTATTCTCGATCTGGAGTCTAAGGGTGAGCTGGTCTTATTATATATACAAAAAGTAGTGTTAGGATAACTTTACTAGTGTATATATTAAGAAAATTGGTAGCTTTATAAATAATATAAAATTTATATTTTTTTATGTTAATATTTTAAAATTAAATATTTTGTATTGTTTATATTATATAAAATTTAATATCTTATATTATTTACCTATCCTAATTTAGTTAAACTCTCTAGTACATATGCAATCAATCCGAAATAAATTGTTGATATTCGATGGTTATACTACAACAATATTAATAATATTATAATATTATTTTATTAATGAAAATTATATTTAAAAAAAATATTATTAAAATATAATTAATATTAATTATAAAATAAATATTTTATATTTTTTTATTATTATAATAATAATAATTATTATTATTTTAACAAATAAAAGATTTGGATATATTTATAATCAATTAAATAATTTGGGGACATACGCAGTAGCCACTTCCTTCATTTTAGACCTTTCCTTACCCTCCCTCCGACCTAATACACATTTTTGCAATCTTGCAATCCTAGCAGCCACACTTACCTCTTCCATATTTTCCACACAACACTTTATCATCAATAAGAAAAATGTTATCAAAGGATGTAGTTTCATATTTTTGCTAGGGTTCATTAGGGTTTTTGATCTTGCACGAATTACTTCGCCTCTCGTGTTAGGATTTCGTTCTCTCTTGTTTAGATTCTTCTCTTTCCGTGAGTCAATGCTCACTGGAACTGTTTCATCGCCATATTGCGAATTCACTTGATCTTTTTGTGGTTGAAGGTGTTTGGTGAGGCTTGATTTCATGAAGGTTTGTCGTCGATTCCACTATTGAGTCTTGAGAGATGGATGAAGTTGCTAGGGATTTGGAAAATCTAGATTTCACACTTACCATTGAAGATATGAAGATCAAGAGTTGCTTGATGTGGCTGTTATAGCTAGAGCTATTACTGAGTGATTTGTGAGTCTCAACGTGTCTAGGCAAAGAGTTAAGGTATTGAGTTAAAAGTATTAGATCGCGCTACTTCCTTGTTCTATTCCGATGATATTAAGGACCTCGAGATGGTGTTGAGCAGTGTGACATGGAAATTTAACAATTCGTTGTTGGTTGTAAAGAAGGTGGAGCCTGGCATGAATCATTCGCTGATGACATTTGAATTATCGCCTTTTTGGTTGCAAATATAAATTTGCCTCCGAATTGGAGAAAAGGGTCCATGATAACTAGAATTACAGATAAGGCTGATGTGGCTCTTGAGTTGGATCACTATTCCTTGTCCAATGGCTTTGCTCGATCAATCAGGGTGCAGATTGAGTTCGATCTAAGTAAGGCTCTGGATCTAGGAGTTTGGATTCCTCTATCTGGTTCTGGTTCTGATTTAGGTCCTAAGGTGATATGAATGACCTAATGTATGAACGCTTGTCAAGGTTCTGTTACTGTTGTGGAATGCTTATTTATGATACCAAGCTTTGTTGAGCTACCAATGATATGAACATTGGCATTGGTGATAGGTATGCCAACTATGGTGAGTGGCTAAGGGCTGATCTTAACATGTGCACACCTGCTCACGTTAAAGGCATTGTGAGTGAGGGTCCTCAAGGCAGGAGTAATGGTTCAGGGCTGTCTGGCCCTACTTCAATGCAAAAGGCAAGGAATGTTAATTTGCAGACTTGTGCTGATGGTGGTAATGACAATGTGATGTGAGGTGTGGCTGTTGGTGGTGCCTTGGACGTTAAGGATGCAGCTGTGGATTTAAGCTTGTCTGTGAATGATTTGGTTCATACTAAGAGAGCCAATTCGAGGTTGACAAGAGCCAATTCGAGGTTGACAAGGGATCTGCAACTGGTGTTGGCAAGTTGTTGCAAACTAGTGGTGGTAAGTAGGGATGAGCAAAATATCCGATCAATCCGATGAAATCCAATAAAATTAAGTGGTTTCTATTCAAAGTTGGATCAGATTCGTATTGGATTTTATCAATCCGCTCGGATTCGGATTCGGATTAGAAATATTCAAATCCGTATAATCCGATCCGATCCGATATATTTAATATATTATTTAAAAATATATATTTATATATATATAATTATTTAACCTAACCTAAAGAGCTGACGTATATATAAAATTCTAAATCTTAACCAAAAATCTAATATATTTTTCTGCTGTCTCAATCTCTCTCCCTGCCTACCTGTCTCTATTGTTAAGTGTTTTTCTACTGTTGCTTCTCTACTTCTTTGTTTCGCAGCTGCTTCTGTTTTTCTATTTTTTTGCTTCGTAGTTGCTTCTGCTTTTCTACTGCGTAGCTGCTTTTGCTTCTTTGCTTTGCAGTTGCTTGTGCTTCTCTGCTGATCGTGCTTCTCTGCTTCTGCTTTTTTGTTTCGCAGTTGCTTCTACTTCTTTGTTTCGCAGTTGCTTCTGCTTCTCTACTTCGCAGCTGCTTCTCTGCTTCGCCGGTGCTTGTGCTTCTCTGCTCGCTCGCTGCTATTGCTGCTGCTCGCCACCGTTACTGCTCGTCGCCGTTGCTGCTGCTCGTGCTTCTCTGCTCGCTCGCTACTACTGTTGCTGCTCGTCGTTGCTGCTCGTCGTTGCTGCTTCTACTGCTGCTGTTGCTCGCTGTTCGTTGTTTTTCATCATCCTTAATAAGAAGGTTATATTTTTTGATGACATTATAAGAAAACTTTGAACGGTCATAACTTTGTGTTATGAGGTCTGTTTTGGACGAATTTTTTTATGATTCCATATAACTTTTCGATATCTAGGCACACCAAACTGTTAAAGACATTTTTTACAAAGTTTTACTCCAAAATGCTGTTTTTCCCAAAAATGTTATTTTTCATGCTTTAATTAAGTTATAACAATTTTTAAACTACTTTTAAAATATTGAGATCTATCGTGGTTTGGTGGAACAAATTTCAGCATTGTAGTACATCATGGTTATTTACATAATTATAAAAATCAATATCATAAAACATTGTTTTATAAATTGTGCATGTTAATTGAACATTTCATTCGTATTATTAAAGTTTTAGTTATATTATATATAAATGTTCAATACATATTTTAAATCACATGAAATTAAACATGTCCAACATCACCCCACGTTTATGTACACATTTTTACAATTATTTATTGCAAATGTCTAATATTTTTTTCTACAACTATACAGATGGTTTTAGATAAAGATAATGATACACTTTATATGATTGAAGAAGTAAATAAAGATGAAAGTGCAACACAACCAACTCAAGAAGAAGATTCTGTAAGTACTCCAATTCCTGACATATGCATTGCTTCTAAAGAAGAATGTAAAAAAGTTTTCTCTAGATCTAGTAGTGAAGCATGGGCTCATTTTACTATAGAAAGGGTAGGGCAACATCGCAAAGTTATATGCAAATATTGTAAGAAACAATATAAGTATGTGTCAAGTAAATCTGGTACGTCAAATTTTCTTGCACACATTTCCATTGGATGTGATAAGTTTCCCGGTAGAGTACTTAAGAAACAAAAAACTTTAGCTTTCCATAAGGAAGGAAGTCTTGTACCTCATAGTTTTAATGTTGAAAGATGTAGAAAAAAATTGGTAAGGATGATAATAAAATATGAATTGCCATTTATTATCGTAGAAGATGAAGGATTTAAGGAGTTTATTGAAGAGTTACAACCTTTGTTTAAAATTCCTTCTCGGTGGACTATTGCAAGAGATTGCTTGAATTTGTACGTTACTGAAAGAGTAAAATTAAAAGATTTGTTGAATAGAACTAGTAAAAAAATGTCTTACCACTGATACATGGACATCTTGTCAGAATTTATGTTATATGTGTTTAACTACTCATTTTGTTGATAATGGTTGGAATTTACAAAAGAGAATCTTGAACTTTTGTCAAGTTCTAAATCATAAAGGTGATACACTTGGTAGATCGATTGAAGCATGTTTGTTAGATTGGGGCATTGATAGGATATTATGTATTACAGTTGATAATGCAAGTTCTAATGATACTGCACTTACTTATTTGAAAAAATGCGTTAATGGTTGGGGTAATGCAATTTTAGAATCAAAACATTTGCACATGCGATGTGGTGCACATATTCTGAATTTAATTATTGAGCAGGGTTTGAAAGAGTATAACATATCAATAAATATGATTCGTGCTGTTGTAAGATACGTGAGAGGATCACCAATTAGACTACAAAAATTTAAGAGTGTTGTTGAAATGGAAAAACTCTCTACTCAAAAACTCGTTTGTTTAGATGTTACGACAATGTGGAATTCAACTTATTTGATGTTGGATTCTGCAACTTATTTTCAAAAAGCATTTGAAAGGTTCTATCACTGATTTGGGATACTATCAAGAGTTTTGTCGAGGTGAAATTAAACAAGCTCCGACTATAATGGATTGGGATAATACTAGACATTTTGTCCAATTTTTGAAAGTTTTTTTATGAAGCTACATTAATGTTTTCTGGATCTTTATATGTGACTTCTAATTTCTTCTTGGATCGTATTTGTTTTATTCATGATCAACTTGATATGTGGAGTAAATACGAGGATTATATTATGATGAAGATGACTAGTGATATGAAGGTAAAGTTTGACAAATATTGGGGAGGAATATATAAAATGAATATGATGTTATTTGTGTCTTTTTTACTTGATCCTAGGCATAAAGAGTGTTCTTTACATCTAAGTTTGCTAGAATTGTGTAATGGGGATGAGATTGAGGCTTCAATGAGTTCTAAAAGGGTAAAAAAAACTTTGGAATATATGTACGAGGAGTATCATAAAGCATATTTTCCCTCAAACATAGAAGAATCTTCTCAACTTTTAGAAATGGGTACATAAGGTTTTGGTTTAGAAGCAGATGCATTCCAACTTTATGCTTCTCGTAAGAGAAAGCATTTAAAAGAAGTTCATACTATGGAAAAAAAATCTAAAGTGGAAAAATACTTACAAGAAGGATTGGTTGATATGGATGGTGAGAAATTTGATCTTTTAAGTTGGTGGAATGTTCATTTCTTAAGATTTAAGATTTTGTCTTTGATAGCTCGAGATGTATTGGCCATATCGGTATCTACCGTAGCATTTGAATCTGCATTCTCTATTGGTGGTCGTACAATTAGTCCATACAGGAGTTTCTTATCTTCTAAAACTGTACAATCTTTGATTTGCACTCAAAATTGGATTCGTTCATCTCCAATCATTAATATCCAAGAGTCACTTGATGAAATTGAAGCTCTAGAATCAAGTATATTTCATAAAACTTTCAAATATATATTTCAAATATATATAGATTTATTTGTTATCAAATATATATTATTATGTTTATTAGCTCATTATTTATGTATATTTTTAACTTTTTAATTTTTCATTGTGTAGATATTCTTGATGATATTGGTGACTTAAACCTTGAATGATTATCAAAAAGAGTTGTTGTTATTAATGTTCGTAGAGTGAAGTTAATTTATGTAATTACTATTTAATTTTTTGGAGTTAAATTATGTAATTAATGTTTAATTTTTTCTTTTTGATTATTTTTGTTGAATTATTTTTAATCATGTTGTCACTTACTTTTTTTAATTTATATGAAAAATATTTTTATTTTAGATTTTTTTATTATATATAATTTTTCATTTTATATGTTGAGATTAAATCAGATTTGGATTCGTTCAGATTGACATTTATAGCGGTTCTAATCGGATTTATATTTCATAATTTTTTTATTTATGTAATTTTTTTAATAGATTTAAATTAAAATTTCGGATTTAATAATTTTCGAATATGATCGAATTCGGATTGACTTAAAATTAGCAAATTCAGATTTGTTCGGATTGACATGTACAACAGATTGGTTTCAGATTGAATAATTTTTGGTTTAAATAATTTTCGGATCGGATCGGATTGGATTCGGATTGACTTAAAATTGGCGGTTTCGGATTTGTTCGGATTGGTATGTACATCAGATCGGATTCGAATTGAATAATTCATAATTTGCTTCGGATCGGATTCAAATTGACCTAAAATTTGCGGTTTCGAACTGATGCTCACCCTAGTGGTAAGTGTATGCGAAGGGAGTTAGAGGATGTCTCCAATGCATCCCCATCTTCCAGTATGGATCTGTTTGGAAATTTAAAAAAAAACGGTTATTTAATAGTAATTAATTTTTGAATTAAAATTATTTAAACAGTTATTTAATTGTAATTATTTTTTTGATTATTTTTCTTTTCTACCTTTCTTTCGATTATTCAAAGTTACAAGATATAATTCAAACACTTAAAAATTTGTATAATAATAAACCGTGATGTAAATTTATTATTATTTGATCGTTCTGAAAGATAAAGTTTTCGTAGTATGTGATACAACGTCTTTAGTTCTTTACTCTATTTAAATTTTATGTTATTTAAATATTATATTTATAATTTATATTTATGTATTTTTAATTTTAATAATATAATTTTATTTTAAACTTGCTCGTAATATAATTTTTCTCTACTTTTGAGACAAACAAATTAAGAATCTTAATTTTTTGCTATTTTATTTTACATGATTGGCACAACTTCTTTACTTTACAATACTTAATTAGTATCGATATTTTTTAAATTTTATTGATTTCATTGCTTTAGGATTTGTGAGTGCAATTTCAATTCTTTTCTGATTATATTTTTTATATATATTTTTTATTCCTTGTTCATCTGAGTTAGTACTATTTCTAACTTATTTTAATTATTTCAATTTTTCGTACAATTTTGTTCTATAAACTAAAATTTTATTTGGTGTTTTAAACTTTTTTTCTTAATTATGTATATTTCAAAAAAAAAATGATTTCTAAAATAACCATTCCATTGTCCTAAGATAAGAGCCTAGTTGTAAATGTTACCGATACTATTTTAGGTGGTTCTAATGAACCAAATAATGAGGTTTTTCATAGCTTATAGGGTAATCCCAATGTTATTCGTTTCAATCCATGTTGTAGCATAGAAATTAGAGAAGTTTAATGGCTTGAATTTTAAGAGATGGACGAATAAGATGATGTTTTATCTTAATACCTTGATTATGTATGTTAAAAATATGTTCTGAATAGCCTAACCGATTCTTTGTATAATGAGTATAATAAAGAGAAGACGACTAAAGACTTGTGAGAATCATTGGACTAGAAGTATGAAACTAAAGATGTCGGTGTTAAGAAAAAAAATTCGCTTTCTTAATTATAAGATGGTGGATTTTAAACCTGTATGTAATTAAGTACGTAAAATCCAATATATCATAACAAAGATATATAATGAAGAAATAATACTCAATAAAATCTTCCAAGTTGCAATTATTATTAAAAAGTTGCCCTTTTCATGAATAGGGTTGAAGGTTTACCTGAAACACAAGCAAAGAGAAGTATTTTTGAAAGACTTGTTGATAAAATTCAAAGTGGAAGAAGACAATAAAACTTCTTCTAAAAGAGGGTATATCTCATCAACAACTAAGGCTAATATGATGGAGTATGATCAAAGTTCCAAACACAATAAGAATAAAGGCAAGGGTAAGTTAGGTAACATGTTTACATTGGGACTTAGAAAAGTAACTTTTAATATAAGTCAAGCTTCACATGAATTTATTTTAACTATTAGAGAACAGGGTATAAAACTTCAAACTACAAGTTTCCAAAAAGAAATAGAAACTGTAAGGCAAAGATGGTTCATGACATCTTTCATGCTATCTCTAACGTTGACTTGTGTGTATTTATTTATGAGGTAAACTTGGTGGGATCAAATCTAAAGATGTGGTGGATTGATACTAATACAACAAGGCATATATATCTTCGGATAAGGAGTTATTCACTACTTTTGAACTAGTGAAAGATGGAGATAAGCTTTTTATGGGAAATTCTATCACATAAGTCATTCAAGGACAAGGTTAGGTCAAACTAGAGATGCCCTTTGGGAAAGAACTTACATTAAATAATGTACTCTATGTGCTAGACATCCGTAATAATTTTGTTTTTGGCTCATTGTTTAATAGGCATGGTTTTTGAATCTGATAAGGCCGTTTTGACTAAAAATGGAATGTTAGTAGGAAAAAGGAATATATCTTATGAGCTATTTAAGCTCAATGTAATTACTATAAAAGCTAAGAATATTAATAAGATTAATTCTTTTGTTTATTTACTTGAGTTTTCTAACTTGTGGCATGGTAGACTAGGTGATGACTTACATAATTTGACATAATTTATGACTTTTTAACTTTAAATTTAGTTTAATTTTATTTAATTTTAGACATTATTATTATTATTTAAATTTTATTGTAGATTTAAAGAAAATAAAGATCCAAAACAATGGTGTGAATAGTTTGATAATGTCATGAGGACAAATAGCTTTAAAATTAACGAATGTGACAAATATGTATATTTCAAGGACAAATAAGATGGTTATATTATCTTGTGTCTTTACGTTGATGACATGCTAATTGTGAGTAGTAATGATCAAATCTACTAAGACTATGTTAAATTCAAGATTTGATATGAAAGATATGGGGCCTACTGATGTAATTATGGGAATTAAGATATCAAGGATATCAAGCGGTCTCATTTTAACTCAATGTCATTATGTTGACAAAATACTTGAGAAATTCAACAATGGTGATTCTAGAATTGTGAGGACACTAATAGATGTAAATATACACATATCTAAGAATAAAAGAGTGTGTCACAACTAGAGTATTTTAGAGTGATAAGAAGTCTTATGTACTTGATGAGTTGTACAAGATCGAACATAACTTACTTTGTAAGTAAACTAATTAGATATATCAGTAATCCAGGATCTGATCACTAGAAAGGTATTACAAGACTACTTAGATACTTAAGATATACACGTAGTTATAGACTACACTAAAAAAGATATCCAATTGTATTAGAAAAATACAATGATGCAAATTGGATATCTGACATGAAAGACGAAAAGTCTACCATTGGGTATGTATTCAAATTGGGTGGTGCAGTTGTTTTATGAAAGTCCTCTAAACAGACGTGCATTGTTAGATTCATGATGGAATTTTAGTTCATCACTTTGGATAAATGTGGAAAAGAAGCCAAATGGTTACGTAATTTTTTAGAGGATATTTCTAAGTACGTGAAGTCTGTATCTGTAATATGCATCCATTGTGATAGCCAATCTGCTATTGGCAAGGCACAAAATAATATGTATAATGGAAAGTCTTGACATATACGTCGTTGACATATACATCGTTGACATAATACCATTAGATAACTACTCTCAACTAGGGTTATCTCTATTGACTATGTGAAGTCAAAGGATAACATAGTGGATCCCTTAACCAAAGGTTTAAATTGAGAGTTAGTTGATAAGTCATCGAGGGGAATAGGATTGAAGCCCATATTAATAAGAATTTACAAAGGAAACCCAACCTATTTGACTGGAGATCCCAAAATCTAGGTTCAAATGGACAATCTAATTATAAAGACTTAGTGAGATCACTACAAGGGGTTTACCCTCAAATCCATTCATATGATGAAAACATTGATACCAATAAGATACAGGGTAAATTAAGGCTTGTAATGATTCTTATGAAAAGAATAATGAGCAGAGTATGCGGGTTACTCTTTGTGGATTACTTTTAAAGATAAGAGATCACCTATGTGAGGGAGAAGTTGGGATGGTTCGAAAGAGAATTGTATAAGACTCAAATCTTTAGAGACTCTCAAAGAATCATGCTTATGTTTATGGTTAAAACGAACATAACAGTGAGAACTGAATTGTGTCAGGAAAGACTTTTGTATAAAGTATGTCTTCGCTTACATAAACGAAAGAATAGTTCAATGACATCACGTCCATTGATCAGTAAGGTAAATATATTTTTATAGGGAAAGGTTCAAAGGGTAATACCTACTTATATTATGCAAATTTTGAACCATTGAACTCTATTTCCGTGTTAAAATTTTATTTAAAATCTATGTCAATTTTTATTTATTTGTGAAATTGTTGGAAATTTTAAATTAAAATTGTTGAAATGAATATATAATGTTAATTAATTTTTGAATTAAAATTGTTGAAAAGACTATTTAATGGTAATTATTTTTTCGGTTACTTTTCTTTTCTATTTTTTTTGTTTGTCTTTAATGTTTTAATTTATTCAGTTTTCTTTCTTTCTTTTCGTTCTATTTCCTTTCCATTTCTCTTAAATGGTTCTATATATATAAAATAAAAACAACGGAAAAGTGGAAACGTGGAAGAGAAAGGAAAAAGAAAGAGGAGTGGCAAAGAAATAGAGAGGAAAGAAAGGAAAAAAAACTCAAAAAAGACAAAGAAAAATATTTATTTTTTATTTTTTATTTAGAATTATGTTCTTTCAATAAAATTCAGACACTTGAAAGTTAGTGTAATAATAAAATGTGGTGTAAGTTTATTATTATTCGATCGTTGTATCCTGATAGATAAGTTTGCATAGTTTTCTAACATCACGGTGAGAGAAAGAATTATCTTAAAAAAACTGTGTAATAAAAAGACTTCGGTCATTCATTCTATTTAAATTTTGTATTTATAATTTTTACATATATTTATATTTTTGTATTTCTAATTTTAATAATATAATTTTATTCTTAATTAATTTGTACATGGATTATTTAACTTATTTAACAGTCATGGTTGGTCTTTTCATGGTTGTGTGTGTTTTTGCGGTGTCTTGACATTGTGAGTAGCAGTTTGTTCATTGGTAATTAGTGTAAGTGTTTGCTCTTTCATTTGGTTCGTAAATAGTAGTTTAAGAGTGTAAGTAATAGTTGTGTTATGTGGAGATTATGGTTTGATGCTTGAACGTGGTTTTGTATGCTTGTATTTGTTTCGTTAGAAAAATGTTGCTAGACAGTAGCGTTTAGAAAAACAGATAGAGTTGCTGGTTAGAAACTTTTCTTCTAATAGTTTTGTTACTCGAGAATCATTGGGTTCTTGTACAGTTTTGCTCTTGAGTAATATTTTTTCATTATTTAACACAAAATAATAATACTAATAATAATAATTTGAGAACAAAAAACCTAATTTAGTCTTCATATTTTAGTCACTTTATTTGAATTCGTACCTTTTTTTTATATTATTTTTAAGATATTTTAATCATTTTATTTTCAATATTTGATTTACATATTTTGAAAAAAAAAAACAAATAAAATAGCTTGGTTAAAAATCTATTCCACCCAAAATTTCCCCCAGACAAAAATGATTTAAATGTCCAACTTTTTATATTTATATTTATTTTTGGAAGAAAAAAGGAGTGTAATTAGATCTCAAAGAGCTTTTATCTTCCAGATTCTAAGACTTGGATTTCCATTTCCACTATTTCACATGTGAATGGTCTACTATAGATACATGATGAAATGACCATAGTATAAATGCGAATTTGTTTCTTCAATAAATCAAATAAAATTCATCTTATAAATGACACTTGAGTTATCTAAAGCTAAAATAGCTTCAAATTTATTCAATATGTTGTAGACACTTGAAGTATCATAAATTGAAATAGTTTCAGATTTATTCAACTTTCCTTTCTAAAATTCAAAGAGTGACTTAAGATGGTAAGGTTGTGATATACCAGAGTGACCCCTCCATACCAACTTGGCAAATTGCTCATAGGCCTTTTCATTAAGATGATAAGAGTCAAAAAACAGATGTTCATTAGTATCTTCACATAATTCAAAATGTTCCTCTCCTCTCTTTCCTCCACAGCTGTAAATACCTCTGTATGGACCTGAACCACAACATGCTACCTTCCCTTCCTTGAAACCTTCACCCCACAATTTATAAAAAAAAGTGAAAAAAAAAGCTTTAGTGTTTGGTTAGTAAACTATGATTCTTTTTTCCTAACTTATTGGGACGTTTGCAAATATCCCAACCTTTCAATCATTAAAAATATATCCAAACTCATTGTTTTGTGTTGTATATATGCCATTTTAGTCAATTCAGTTAATGGAATTAACACAACATGTGCAATTTAATCAAACTCTGCTAACGAACTTGACTATAGATGTATGATTTAATTGAACACCTTTAACAGAATTGACGAAAAAGGACATATATGCAACAAGGAACAGCAACGTATTAGTTTACTCTTCTTTTTTGAATCAAAATTGAACACAATTTCAGATTCTTACCATATTTTGTAGGATTGTTCAATCTTTCACTTAAGAAAGTGTTGAAGTCTATTATTGTATAATTGAATCCTTTAAGCTGCTTCTGTAAGTTTGAAAGGACTTTAGGAAGAGCTCTGTTATGAAGGTTTGCCAATTCTGTAACATCATCCCAGCAATCACCTGGTATTTCAGGTCTAAGTAATTTAACTGCTGGAAAACAGCCCAAAGGCCCCTGTTTTACTATTCCAATTTTCCTTCCTCCTTTGTTGTATATACCCTGCACATCCAATTATACATATACATTTTAGTTTTGAAAAAAGTGTCTGACAAGTCATTTAGATTATATCATTTCTACTGTTGAATCTTTTAGATTATAAATGGTATTATTTAATCTTTTAGATTTAAAAAAATTAACCAATTAAAAATAAACTATATTATTTTAATAATTTTTATATGAAAATATTATTCAAAAATAATAAATTAATTAAAAATCATTAAAATAATATATTTTATCCTGATATATTTTTTATGGCTAAAGGATTAAATGACACAACTTACTTAATCTAATTAACCCCTAAGATCCCACTCCCATTTAACTCTTTGAAAAAAATTACAAACTAAATAAAACAATAGCCAACCAAAGTATATTACTTCGATAACATTAGTCAAGTTTCCAAACACCATCCCAACATACTGTTTATATTGGGATTTAGGGATACTTGAGTTTGAGGTGAAAGGAGAAAGATAATCATTGCCTCCAACACTGAACAAATAAACAGCTCTTGATAACAATGCCTTTGATTTTTGACTACCCAATTGGTGTTTCAATGTCCTTTCCACTTTGTTAAAGTAAGTTTGTTGTGTTTTAAGATCTATCACCTGAAATGATGAAAAGACTAGAAGTGAGTGTTTTCAATTGTTAAAGTAAAAACAATAGAAATTCTGACACAAATTAAGTCACAATTCATGTATATAGATGACTTACAAGGCCTTGATGAGACTCAACCAAAGCGCCTGCCCCTCCAGATGCAAAGTTGACTCCATAAATATAGTTGTCAACTCCAGGTTGTAAGTATGCTGGAATTAATGGCAGTTTTGCATACTCAGCTGCAGTAAGTTGAAACAATAAAGTATCTATTAGCGACCCTTTTGCTTAGAATTAAAAGTATATCTACTAAAAACAACTGGGATTGCAGCATTTCGAACAATTGTCCCCCTGTGTTGATAATATGATATAGTGTGTTAATCACCATTTTTTCTAAAAGTATATCGAGAAATAGATCATCAATTCATTTGTATATTATAAAAAAATGTATTATTAAGAGCAAATTTTGTTTTTTACTTGCTTTTTTATTTTTGAACTCTATTAAATTTGTACTTAAAATTGAACATGTATTTAAAAATAAAACTCATCTGAATACATGTTTAAAAATAATATCTACAATAAAAAAAATTTCTTGGAAGCATAATATAATTTAGCGGTGGCTGTCTATATCTAGAATTGCTGGAGCTACTGCAATCTTTTTGCTTTTGAACAAAGGTTCAATAGCACTAGGGGATAATCATCTTTATTATCAATAGTACTTAAGATTTGGAATATAAGAAAATAAATTTGACTCATGAACTTTAGACCTTGGGGTTCTTTAAAAGATCAAATAAATAGAGAGAGAGAGAGAATTTTCTCACCAATAAAATCAGGAAGAAGACGGCCATCAGAAAATCTACCAGTGGGAAAATGAAAGAAGGTTTTGCCATAAGGCCAGAAATTAGCCTGGAAATCAGTAGTAGTGTTGATGTAGTTGTTGTTTCCAGGATCAAACAGTGAATCACCAAACACAAACAGGGCTTTGTGTAATTCTTCTGGACCCCAATTTACATTAAAGTGGCAATTGCACCTTATCAGAAGTTTCACAAGTATTGTCAAAAGAACCCAGAAACTAGTGTACAAACTTGTTCTTGCCATGTCTTCAATCCAATGCACTTTTCTCTTTATCTCTTCCTTTAAATAATGTTTAATTTAGTTTTCTTTCTACAAACACAGGACTTAGCAGAAGTAAGAAGATGTAGTCCAACTAGACGGCTTGGGGATATTTAAATATCTGCCCTGCTAGCTTTGTCGGGATATATGATAATAATAGAAACTTGATAATAATTGATGTCACTTAATAATAATGGTTTATTGTTGTACTCTTTTAAGAAATGGACTTATAAAAGAGCAATCTGTCATAGTTGCATATAAAGCTCTATTTATACCAAAAACGGATAATTTTGACCCTATTCAAGACAAAGCTGCTTAGAGAAGTCTGTACGATTTCATATTGAAATTAAACAGAAACTATTAACAATATAAATTTAATTTTATAAGGGTTTTCCTTCTTTTTTTAAGAAATAATTTGAAAAAGTTTAGTTTCTTTTTTTAGATTAAACAATATTTATATGATTCGAACTTTTGAGTTTTGTGAGTTAAGTTACTATTTAATTTTAATTTAATAAAGGTGATATTGGAAAAGGTAATAAAATTATGGCATATAGGTTCTTCAATTGAAAGGATGATAAGGTTTCTCTTTTCTTTTTTTTGTTCTTGGGTGTGTTTCATGTGATATTAGTCTATTTTGTTTTCCTCTGCTTTTTCCAATTCTTGATAATTACGATTTTCCAATAGATGAAAGAAAGAAAGTTCCCTACTTCTATACATTATTGGACTTGATTCTTGCTTTTTTGGTGTGGAAAAACTAAATAAATAATCCCCAAAAATTCTAAACAAAAATAACCCACCTTGAATTGGGAGAGACATCTGCTAGTATAATGGGTGATTTTGTTATGAGTTTTAGGGTATTAGATTTATTTTTTACTCTTTTTTTTGTTTGGTTATTTATTTTTGTTTGACCTTTTTGTATCAATCCAAGTGTGATTTTATTGATGGAAAATACTTTTTCAAAGGGTAAAGATTTCATTTAATTACCATTCATACTTTCATTTACAATATCCTCGACCCAAAATAAAAAAAGTTCATTTACAATTCAATTTACTGCTATGACTTGAGGAGGAGGCCGAAATAGATATGGGAATCAAAGAAAATAAGCCCGAAATGGATATGGGAATCAAAGAAAATAAGCTATAAACAACTGATCAACTTCGAGAAATATGGGTATGGGTGGAGTCAGAATACCATGGGAGGTGAAGGATTTGTTGTGGTTGGGTCGAGATTTGGGAAGAGCAAAATAGGAAGAGGTAGCCGAAAGCACTAAGACACATCAAAAGTGGTATAAATAAGGGTGTGTAGAAATTCTCATAAATATAATTCGATCCGTTAATTTTTTGACGGTTTTGATTCGACAATCGGATCGGATCAGATGAAATTTTTTTCAATCCGTTAAGTTCAGATAGGATATCAGATTTCACTATATATCATCCGATCTCATTCGATTCGACCGAAAATACTTAAATATATATTTATATTTTATATATTACTCATATTCTCATTGAACATTTTTCTATTAGTCATATTTTAAGGTTTCTTTTAATTCAAATAAGTTTATGTAAAAATTTAAATTTTTTATTCAAAAATTCAAAAGTTTATTAGTCGAACTCATCGGATTCAATCAATCCAAATAGATTACGGATCAGATTTAAAAAATGATCGTATCGATTGTAGATTAAAATATTTAATCCGATCGGATAGTCGGATCAAATCGAATGGATATAAAATCAACGATTTCGATCCGATGCACACCCCTAAGTGTAAAGTCGTCTAATTCCATTGGAAAGTAGCATTAAAAGATCCCATAATTTATTGCTACCAACAATGCCAAGAGCACACAAATGTATACTTCTGTACCCGATTATAAATGCCACGTAGCAATATAATTTTGAAAAATGCAGAAATAAATATTATTTTCTAAATAATTTTTCTTACTTCCAATCTCGTATATCTTCCAAAATAAAAGGACAGAACTCGGGTTTTTAAATCATGAACCTCATGTTGAATTCAGCAAACACTGCAACACAATTCAACAAACACTGCAACACAATTCAACAAACACTGCACCGACGCCAAACATTTTTTCCAATATACACGGCGTCTACCAATCAAGCTGTAAATCATACAATTTAATCATGGTGGTTGGTGAAATAGTAATTAGTATTTGTCTATATAAATAATGTAAATATCCGATACAAAATTAAGAAAATATATGAAGAAAACGTTTATTTCTTCTTCTGATTATTTCTTCAAACATTGATTTCTTCATGGTATCAGAGCCAAGTCGTTGCTTTATACAAATTTGAAACTCTTGTTCTCTAAAACAGAGATTTCTTTCTCTGAAAATATTTTTTTTCTACTGAAAAAAATTCTCATTCAAACACCCTTACAAATATTAATTACAAACATCAATTTTTAAGCAGTATTTCTCCCACCTAATTTTACCAGATTACTCTAAACACAATTCTGAACATTTTGGTCAAAATAGAGTAGAAGAAAAACCTCCCACGCGCCCCCACGCGCCGCCTGAAGTGAAAGGTTCATTTTCCACGCGCCCCACGCTCCTCCACGCGCCATCTGGAGGTTGAAGATGATGACGTGTCATCCGGCTCGGCTCGGCGCAACGTGGCTCGGTCCGGCTTGAGGGCGTAGCCGGTCCGCACCTTGGCTTGGCTCAGGTCACCTCGGTTCGGCTCAGGTTGGTCCGGCCAGCGGTTCGGTTGAACCCGGTTTTCTCAATGTTTCACAGTTTTCATATTTTTGGCCGGTTCGGTCTATTTTAAAGGTCTGAACCCATTTTTTTTCGGTTCTGGATTTCTAACACCGGTCTGGTTCATTTTTTCAAGTTTTTTAAACCAATTTTGAACCAGTTCTATGGTTTTTATCCGGTTTAGTATAAATATATATTAAAAACACAAAAAAAAATTCTTTAGTCCTAAAATTATTACACCATTTTCTAGTTTGGTTACCATAATATCATGACAGAGGGTATAATTTCATTACCTATGGAGCAATCAAATCCAGTTGTTGTACAATCTGTTCAGTCTGAAGGTGTGTTTAATGCTGGAATTGTTCTTAATGAGACTAATTATGATGTTTGGTCTCAAATAATAGAAATGCATATTGCAGAGAGAGAAAAACTCTCTTATATTCATGACAAAAATTTGCAACCAGAAAAAACATCAAACAATTATAACAAGTGGTATGCAGAAAATCAAAAAGTGAAGAGATGGATACTTATGTCAATGAGTCCAGAAATCATGAAGCGATATTTACGCATACCTACTGCTCTTGAAATTTGGGGTGCTTTGGCAAAAACATTCTATGATGAAAGTGATGAATTACATGTATTTGTCTTAAACCAAAAAGCCTTTACTTCTAGACAAAATGGAAAATGACTTTCAGAGTATTATGGAGAGTTAACTGAAATTTTCCAAGAGCTAGACCATCGTGATAAGGTGGTCATGAAAGACCCTCATGATCTAATATCATATCAAGAGTTTGTTGAAAGACTAAGGATACATATTTTCCTTGCTGGATTAGATGATGAGTTTGAGCAGGTTCGTGGAGAAATTTTGCGAAAAGAAACTATCCCAGATTTAGAAGGTTTTTATTCCTTGATTCGACGGGAGGTAGTACGTCGAATCTCATTGAAGGAAAAATCTAGAGATGTTGACGCTTCCGCCATGATATCTAAAAATCGTTCTTTTTCCAATCAGCAAGAACGAAAGGTGACTGATAAATCATCATTTAAATGTACCCATTGTCATCAAAAGTGTCATACAAAAGAATGATGTTTTGAACTGGTGGGATATCCTGAATGGTGGGATCACAATCCTGACTCTCGGAAGAAAAATCCACGACAGATGTCTACTGCCACCATTGCTGAAACAACAAAGGATCATGTTGCAACCTCCTCGGCACATGTTGGTAAGATGCTTAAAGTTTTTTCTCCTATTTTTAATAATACATGGATAATTGATTCAGGTGCAACTGATCATATGACATTCGATTCTAGACAAATCTCAAAACCATCCTCACACAAAACTGTTTGCACTGCCAATGGTAACACAACCCCAGTCATTGGGGAAAGATCTTTGTCTCTCACTAGTACTTTGAATTTAGACTCAGTACTAGTTGTTCCCTCTTTAGAGTATAACCTTATATCTATTTCTCAAATAACCACTGCTTTATCTTGTTTTGTTATTTTTTGGCCTGACTTTTGTGTGTTCAAGGACATTCAAACAAAGCAAACGATTGGTCGTGGTGTTAGGCAAGGAAACCTGTATTATTTGGACTTGGATTCAACAAATCATGCATTGGTAGCAACTAGATCTAACAAGGATGAATCAAATATATGGCTATGGCATAGGAGATTGGGTCATGCTTCTTTTGGATATTTGAAAAAATTATTTCCAAGTTTATTTTTGAGCTTAGATCTTTCTACTTTAAAGTGTGATGTCTGTGAACTAGCAAAAAGTCATCGTTCCTCATTTCCTGTAACCTTAAATAAAAGTCCATCTCCGTTTATGGTTATACATTCTGATGTATGGGGTCCTTCCAAAGTCTTTACGTTGGGAGGATCACGTTGGTTTGTTACATTTATTGATGATTTTAGTAGAATGACTTGGGTCTGTTTAATGAAATCTAAAAGTGAGATAAACGTCTTATTTAGAAAATTTCATAAAATGGTTTGTACTCAATATAAAACACAAATCCAAGTTCTAAGAAGTGACAATGGAGGAGAATATAAAAGTTCTGAGCTTCAAGAATATCTTCACTCAGAAGGCATTATTCATCAAACTACTTGTGTTGATACACCTCAACAAAATGGAGTTGCAGAAAGAAAAAATCGACACTTGTTGGAAGTTGTCCGTGCCTCATTGATCGAAGCTAATATGTCATTATCTTATTGGGGAGAAGCAATTACTTCTGCTGCATATTTAATCAATCGGGTACCTTCCAGTCCCATTAACTTCCAAACACCACTACAAGCCATCACTGAAGCAATTGTTGCACCAAATGTTCCCAATTTACCTCCTCGTGTCTTTGGTTGTGTGGCATTTGTACACCTACATAAACAACAACGTAGCAAGTTGGATCCACGAGCAATACGTTGTGTTTTTATGGGATATACCATACAACAAAAAGGGTATCGGTGTTATCATCCTCCTACAAAACAAATGATTACTACTATGGATGTTATTTTTCATGAAGATACAATGTATTTCTCCTCTACACTTGAATTTCAGGGGAAGTACAACCATGCTGAAATTCAGACCCTTACATATAAATTGCTTCCTTATGAAGAAAGACAAATTATATGTGAGGAAAATACAAATAACTTGAATTCAGATGGTAATAACTCTCAATATGGAAAAGACTCAAGGGAAATGGAATCAAGTCCTCATCAACTTCAAGATCATCAAGGAAGTTCCTTACTACCACTAAATGAGTACGAGATTCCTTCTCCACAAGCTGCTGATATACCTAACCAATCGTTTGCAGAGGATGTTCCAACTATTGAACCAACCAGAAAAATACTTCCATCACGTCCTAACAGAGGTATTCCTAAAGCCATATATGAACCTGAGATTTCTAGTAAAGTCAAATATCCCATGAGTAACTATATGTCTAAACATCGTTTGTCAAAATCAAATGTATCATTTGTGAATCAATTATCTGTTGTATCTATTCCTAACAGTGTGCAGGAAGCTTTAGCTGACCAAAAATGGAAAGATGCTATGAATGAAGAACTAAGATCTTTAGAAATAAATAGAACTTGGGAGCTTGTCGATCGTCCACCAACAAAGAAAATTGTTGGATGTCGATGGATTTTTTCAGTAAAATATCAAGCAGATGGTACGATTGAACGATATAAAGCAAGATTGGTGGCAAAAGGATACACTCAAACATATGGGATCGACTATACAGAAACATTTGCACCTGTAGCCAAAATTAACACTGTTCGGGTCTTGGTATCTCTAGCTACAAATTTAGATTGACCATTATATCAGTTTGATGTAAAAAATGTCTTTCTACATGGAGATTTAATTGAAGAAGTCTACATGGATTTACCACCAGGAATCAAGAAATCCACAATCCATGGAGAAAAGGTGTGCAAATTAAAAAAATCACTGTATGGATTGAAACAATCCCCAAGAGCATGGTTTGGCAGGTTCACAAGGTCAATGAAGGCATTTGGCTATAAGCAAAGCAATTCAGACCATACTTTATTTTTAAAAAAATGGTATGGTAAGATCACTGCACTTATTGTATATGTTGATGATATGATAGTAACAGGAAATGAGCTTGAAGAAAGGAAAGCGCTACAAACTTATTTGTCCAAAGAATTTGAAATGAAAGACCTTGGTTCCTTAAAATATTTTCTTGGAATTGAGGTTTCTCGATCAACAGAAGGAATCTTCTTATCTCAAAGAAAGTATGCCTTAGATTTATTAAAAGAAACCGGTATGTCAGCATGTCAACCAGCTAATACACCAGTAGAGGAAGGATTAAAGTTATGTATCAAGGTTGATCAAGTTCCAACAAATAAAGAAAGATACCAAAGGCTTGTTGGAAGGTTGATGTATTTGGCACACACCAGACCAGACCTTGCATATGCTTTAAGTATTGTCAGCCAATTTATGCATAATCCTGGAGAACAACATATGAATGCAGTTATTCGTATTTTAAGATATTTAAAGTCTGCTCCTGGAAAAGGAGTATTGTTCACTAAGAACTCAGAGTTTTCTAGAATTGAATTATATACTGATGCTGATTGGGCTGGATCAATAAATGACAGACGATCTATATCAGGCTACTTCACTTTTGTAGGGAGAAATCTTGTAACATGGAGAAGTAAAAAACAACATGTTGTGGCCCGTTCAAGCGCAGAGGCTGAATACAGATGAATGGCACTTGGGCTTTGTGAGACCTTGTGGTTACAATCTCTCTTAAAAGATTTGACATGTCCTGCTAAAGAATCAATTAAGTTATTTTGTGACAATAAAACAGCATGTGATATTGCTCATAATCCAGTTCAACACGATCGTACAAAACATGTTAAAGTTGACAGATTTTTTATTAAAGAAAAGTTAGAAGAAAATTCATTGGAATTGCCAAAAATTAAGTCAAAAGATCAATTGGCTGACATCCTTACTAAATTAGTCTCATATCGAGTATTCACAGAAGTTTCAGTCAAGTTGGGCATGAAAGACATCTATGCACCAACTTGAAGGGGAGTGTTGAATTCAACAAACACTGCAACACAATTCAACAAACACTGCAACGACGCCAAACATTTTTTCCAATATACACGACGCCTACCAATCAAGTTGTAAATCATACAATTCAATCATGATGATTGATGAAATAGTAATTAGTATTTGTCTATATAAACAATGTAAATATCTTATACAAAATTAAGAAAATATATGAAAGAAACGTTTATTTCTTCTTCTGATTATTTCTTCAAACATTGATTTCTTCACCTCATGAGAAAACAGTTTGTTCTAGAAGTAGCTGCATCTGAATCAATACATATGTTCTAAATACCAATCTTATAAGCATAGTCTCCAGAGACTATAATTACATCCGGATTGCAAAAAGGCAACAATTCAGTGAGTCATAAAACACAAATATAACCAATGCCCAAAAATGAACACAAAAGACAAGTAGATAGTCTCCAAAACTACAAAGTGCTTCACAATCCATATCTTCATCTCTAAAGCATAGAAAGAAGGAAAGAGCACCATTCCATTCTCACCTCATCCAACTCTTCTTGAGAGTACCTTGACTTGTTCTTCCACTGCATGAAAACGATACAATATTAGGAATGCCAAGATGGGCCATATTCACAAATTATAACAGAGTTTACAAAACAATGAAACCTTTATCAAGTTTTGCAAATTATACCAATTGACAAAAAGTTAGCCAAGTCTACAATAAATAATACACTTCAAAGATATCAAACATTAGTGTCCTTCAGCGTTACCAAAATGACCAATTTCTCCAAACTAAACTAATTCATCAAAGTTATCATACTAGCATAAACAATGATCAGGCTCCAAAACTAACCAACTTTGCCAAATAAACAGTTTCACTAAGCAATAAGCATCACCAAAATGACCAAATAGTCCAAATTTTAACAAAATTATCAGATTCATCCCTGAAAGAGACCTCAATTTATACAAAATGACAGACATATATAGTGAAGTTACTTGAACATAAATTGAATACAATTGTTACAATATATCAATAAGAGAAGACCAAACATGATTAAACTAACCAACCAATGAACTACCATTCAAACCGGTCAAATTTAATTACCATATAAGGGAGAGTGCAATTTGGTTGGGTCGGCTTTTTGCCTAGTCACCTAATCGAACCAATCCCATCATTAGAGAAAACAATGTACCTATTCGAACCTATACTCCTTATGTTAATCAGACCAAAATTGACCTTAATCGGTTTCATTGGTTTGGCTATTCGGTGTGTACTTACTAAAGTTTTTGAATCATTTTATTATTTGTTTTTCCAACATTTATTTAAGCTTCCCCCTCCGATCCTTTTCTAAGTATATTATATATACAAGATAAATGCGAAAAAAAGAAAGAGATATATTAGATTTAAGATATAAGCTAAAACATAAAATAATTTGTAATTTAGTTAGTATGAGTATGACATTGAGAACTTCATAGCAATTACCATATATAAAAATATATTTCATTATAATGAATAAAAATCCAACTCACAATTTAATAATATAAAATGAAAATAAATAAGTAAATCATAAAACTAACTTCAAATTTATTTTGTTTCCTCATTTGTATGCATGTGAAAAAAGAGAGAGCATAAACCTATATTATAACTAAAATAAATATTAAAATAAACATAACAAATATATTAGTCAATCGGTTTCATTTTATCGATTTTAATCTTAAAAATCAAAACCAAGTGAACATCATTGGTTAATTAGCTTGGGTTTGGTTCGGTTGTTGATTTTTCTACTGATCAGTTAATATTCCCACCTCTAATACCAACCACTCAAAGTATCAAAATACAAAAATCATCCATTCAATAAATTACAAGACATGCAGGCAAGAAGTTACCTCATTGAAGTTTTCTGTGTTAAGACCATGTACAATGTCTCTCATGTATCTCATCACATAGTAACCAGACTCATAGGAATTTAGTTGTTCTGGGCACTAAAATTTTACTAAATGTCAATACAACATAAATTAAAAGCTATAAAATATGAAAAGTGCTTTGCTTATTTATATGACACGTACCTTTATACTTTTCCAAGTGCAGTAGGTATATTTGACAGATGAAACTCTCGATGAGTTCCAAAAATTCAAAGCCCTTTAATAGATATACAAAGCACATTAGTTACTGATTCCATGATACTAACAAAAACAAATTCAAAGTACTGTATCAAACTTACATATTCACAATTCGCTTAAACCTTTCAACAGGAGCATTTCTCGATGGATCTAACCAATCAATTGTACCAGCGTATGGCCGAATGATCCCAAACATCCAATGAACCCTTCAAGATGAAGATGAAGTTAGTGGATCAAATACTAAAAAGACTGGACCAAGTTGAAGGACAAGTGGTTTCAAAACTAATAATGAAGTCCGTACCCATCCCAATATGGAGTAAAGACCAGATGATTTTCTTGGGCAGTCTCAAGTCTCTCTGCAAGTGCTTGTACCTGGTCATTTGCTTTTCCTGTCTCAATGGCCAACAAGCCAGGTGACATAAAAAAGAAGCGACCCCCCAAGTTGTGGTCTCGTATATACTCGTGCAAATACCTATGAGAAAAACATGTAAATATCTCAAAAATATAAAATGAAAAACTAAGATTTGGCATTCATAAAACAGTAGTCACCTCATATAAACTGTTAGTACATTTGCTTTTATCCTCTCCTCCTCACATAAATGAACAATTTCATTCCGCTTCAATTTAACAAGAAAACTATTCCCGAACACAACTCGAGGACAAACCACATCCAATGTGTCATTAGATCCCATATCCTCATATGCATGAATAAGCATCGTTTGAATAGACTCTGGATCATAACATGTACCCCTTTTTACTTTTGCAGTGGAGGACCTAGTGGAGGTTTCTTTGCCCTTTTTGTAAAATGGTATATTGGTTATGGGTACTCTGTCTTCAGGTACATCCATTTGCAACTGATTTTTTGGAACTATCCACTCCTAGCAATAAAAAAATTTAGCATGGGTTAGAGTCATCATTTGCTAAAACAATAAACATGTAATTTACCTTATCACTCGGCATCACAATTAGAGTCCTAGGCCAAGCAATGAATGATCCGACAGCATCGGTAACATATAATGTCTCTGCATTTGGTGGAATAGGTAGAGGGACTTGTCCTTTCTCGGCTATATTAATGACAACTCGAGCATTTCCCACACCCAATGGCATGCCATGTAGCAAATGGTTAGGACCTGTAGACAACCATGCAGTCCCATGAGCTACAATGTTATCCCTATGGTGTACTGCTAATTGGCATACTTCTCCCTGCAATCAATCAATGCATACATTCAATAGTTAACTCATTCAACAACAATAAAGGACTCTATTTTTTTTTCAATCTACCTCTTCTAGACCACAGGTTGGTTCAGATACTCGATCTGGTGAAGCAAATGGTATTATTTGTTGCTCATTAACACCACTTAAGGTGGGATCTACATGTTTATGATCTGTCTGAATTGCATCTTCTTTGATATTGGATCTCCTGAGTACTTCTAGTTCCATCTTCAACTTTGCCACCGTGAACTCAAGGGTTTCCTGTGCATTCTTAGCCATTTTAACATCTTGTTTCAAACGAGCAATTTCTTCTGGATTCTGGCTTCCATTAGAAAGGCTACATTCTATAGGATTTTGGCGTCCAAAATATTTGGTCAAAGTGATCCCATGTCCAGCACCTCTAACACGACCAGCATGTTCATCACTACCTAAAGCCATTGTAAGAACATCTTTTCTTCCTTCTGGAGTTATCTCACCAATCTCCACCTTATTAGATAGTTCATCCTGTGGCAATTCCAAAAAACAAATTTACTGTACATAATTTGCAAGTACAAAAATAAATAATCCTTAAATTTGAGTAAATTAACTTACAATTTTATCAAGAACGGCCTTGGTTTCTTCATCAATTGGCCCCTGTTTAGGAATGCGTGCAACCTTCCACAATGTGGCACGTTCAACATTTCCTCCTTTTTTCTTTTTTTTCTATTAATGCATTTTAAAAAGTTCAAAACCACTTATGAAACCATGCAGAAATTGAAAAGTTATTTGTGTAAACAAGTGAACATACCAATTCTTCTTTCAAATTTGCAAAGGATCGTCGACCAGTGCGATGGTAATACTTAATCTTCTTACACCGTTCTTGAGCTTCTTTTCTCTTCTTTAGAAATGTCGGAGTCAACCTTGAAGCAACAAAATCTTCCCACTCTTTTTGTTCAACAAAAGAGTACTTTCCAGGTGGCTTCATAAGCAACTCTGGACGATCCATAAAGGGGATAATGTACATTTTAGTAAGGTAGCTCTTGAAATGCCGCCATGCCTTTCCAGCATCTCCTAAAATCATTTTCTTGATCCTTTGATCAACTTCAAATTCCTCCTACATTAAAAAAATGAGTAATACTATTATTAAGCATTATATAAAACAGAGTATAGAAGATTTAGCTATGTGATTGTTAATACCATAAGTGCATCCCAAACATCATTTTTCTTTTCAACGGAAACTTGAGTCCATTTAGCTATGTTGATAGGCACAATTGAACGCGCATGTACACCAACACTGCTCATAAATTTAGTTCCTGAATCTCCAATGGGGACATCATCTTCATTCAACTCAACTTTAATCTTAGGTCCTCCTTCATTATGATCCCTAATAATGTTATTCATTTTCGTGATACCTCTTCGTTTTCGCTTCTTAGGAGGAGAGGCATCTTCATATCTATCTCTTGATAACCCTATGTTATCACTTTCCCTTGAAGACTCAGCCTCTACACTATTGATATCCCTCATTGATTCTATATCCTCCAAATCACCCTTATCTATCACCATATCTCTTATAGACTTGGTAGACTCTGAATCCATACTAGACTCTGTGTCCTCCATATCACCCTTATTTGTCAATATACCTCTTGTAGGCTCTATATCCTCTGAATCATCCTCATCTACCAAAATATCTCTCGGTGACTTCATATCAGCCATAATTGTCCGAGTATCCTCCATATTAACTTTATCTATCAGCAAAGCTTTTGTAGACTTTGTATCCTCCATATCGCCCTTATTTGTTTGCATACCTATTGTAGACTCAGTATCCTCCATATCACACTTACTAGTCTGCATACCTCTTGTATATTCGGTATCATCCATATCACTCTTATTTTTCTGCATATCTCTTGTAGACTCTGTATCATCCATGTCACCCTTATTTTTCTACATATCTCTTGTAGACTCTGTATCGTCCATGTCACCCTTATCTATATGCATATCCAAACACCTACATATGTATTAAACTCATTACTCTATACAAATGAACTGTACTATAAATCTAGATTCATTTTAATCACAAAAAAAAAAACTATTGACACAAATAAATAAAGGACATCAATGTCACAAGGCGATGCAAAAGGTTTACATTTACGTATACAATGCAAGTTGAGTTTAACCAAACAAGGATATTTTAATACAATTACAGCTAAAATCAAGCGGAGAATAATTTACTCATTATGACAATTTGAATCCAAAACCATACTCTATATTAAATTTATAATATCCAACCATGAATTGAAATATTGAATTTAAGCAACTCATTAATGAGATAACATTAGATAGATGATTCAGGTTCCATGCTAATAAACGACATTTATGCATATAATAAAAGAGAATCCAGGTCTAAGATCTTTGACTAAATGAGGAAAAACACCAAGAAAATATTGCAAATTTTCTCACTCAAATTCATTGAGGGCGGGGGGCATTTCAATCTTACAAGCTCCAAAAGATACCCATCATAGTGATACAACAAAATAAAGCTTCAAGAAGAGAAAAAGTACCAATTCAAAAAATTAGTTTCACCTTGAATGTCTAACTAAATTTATGTAAAATATATTGGGTGTGCGAATGTATCCCACATTGGAAAAATATGAAGAACAAATTGGGTAGTTGGATGGGATACTATTTTTCATAGGTTAACATTTTGGGTTGAAATCTTAGGCACGACAAGCATTATCAAAACCAAGACCCATTTTGCATTATGCGAGCGCACACAAATTGGCCCAAGTATGAAAGAATGGAGGGTACTAAGTTGAATTGCGATGGGAATTTTGAGATCGTGCTCTAGACTTATATGAACTCTTGAAGTATGATTAAGTTGGCATGGGTTTTTTGGCCTTTTTTTATCATGATGGTAAACTCGATGGAGTATGACTATCCGATTAAGCAAGATGTGGTTAAATGATTGATCTTTGGTATAGAGCATAGTTCGAGGCTAAGGAGACTCTATGTGTTCTCGTTAGAGGGGGATTGTTAGGTATTTAAATGAGTCCCACATTAGAAACATATGAAAAGAAAATTGAGTATATAGTTATATGGGCAACTCCTCCTAATAAATTAACCTATTGGTTATAACCCCAAGCCCAACAAAACAAAAACTTATAGTATTATTTGAGATAAAAACAACAAAGGAAAATGTGGGGAGAAAGATAAAAGTATTCAACTAGAAGAATTACCCTTTAATTTTTTGTTTCCTCAATTAGATGCAATCCATTGGTATAATTTATGATAAAACAAATCAGGCATTGCACTTATCTACATGCAAGACATACAATGAGTGTTTGGAATCACGATTGAGGAATTGGTTAGGACTAATATGCTGAAAACTTGGAAACCAAATAAAGCGTCACCCTTGAAACTAAGCACAATCAAAAGAATCAAATCAGGTACATATAGAAAAATACCATGCCTCTAGAACACAAAAAAGAAAATAATATTAAATTAATACTTAGCACATTTCCTCTGGATTTTTTTTTATCAACACATGGATGGATTAAACAAGCATCTCTTACACTTTAAACACCAAAAGAATAAAATAAATAATGAAAACAAGGGCTAACAAAGTACAAGGCTGATTGGTGGTTCCCGACACAGACTGATAATTAATACACCAGTAAAATATTTTGAAAACCAAGAAAAGGAAAGCATGTACCCTAAATGGCTAGTGATGCAAAAAATTCAGGCAACGAAAATGGGGTACAAGAAGTCTGCGTTCCAAGCTTCAACCACTGTTCTAAATATGCGAAAACCTGACGAATACTTGGGGAAAAGGCGGGCTAAATTGTGTTACCTTCAAAGGCCGGCGTAGAGAGGCTAAATGCGGCCACAGATGGGTCAGACAGCAGCAAAAAAATCCTACTGGAATTTCGACGACGGCTGATAGACGTCGATAAACAACAGTGTTAATGTTATTAGTATTTGGGAAACGTAGACCGACGAAGAGTGGAAAAATGACGCAGACGGCAGATCAGGCGGCAGCAAAAGCACCGAAGGCGGAAAACGTATTGGGTTCAAGTTAGGGTTCAGATGAAATATTGGGACATTTCTAATTCAATTGAATTGTGAGGGCGATTGTGTTTCTTCACTAGATATGGCGGTAAGATTCAACTATTTTCATTTTAAGCCACAATTTTGAATCACAACTGGTTTTATTTTAAAGAAAATCATGAGGGCAACATCGGGGAACCCTCTTTCTAAAACAATTTCAGCAACAATTATGTGTGCCTAATAGATATTACCTCGCGGTTTAGCAAGACTCAAAACGACATACCTAACTCTTATTCGCCCGACGCTAAAATACACCCAACTTCGCGGTTAAATCACATTATTTAAAATATAATTTAAGACATTTTTTGCATTTCATTTACAAAATAATAATATATTAAGTGATGCATTCATTATTAATTAAACTCAAAATTAATAATATAAAATAATTAAATAATTGTGTAAATATTTATTAAAAATATGTCAATTAAATTATGTTATGTATCAATTTATTATAAAAATCATTTTTTCTAATAAAGTTATGCTTAGTCAACAAAGACTTAAATAAATTAAACCAAAAGGTTACTTAAATTCATATGACCCTTATATGGGAGTGACGTTGCTGTTTGGAGATGGCTAAGTATGGGTACTTCCAAAACTTCATCCCCATCCCCTCATTTTTTTTAGAGCACTGGCATATCGAGTATTAGTAAATTATATTTTTTTATCTCATCTTATATCTCATTTAATATTTTTAATAGATTTATAGTATAATATTATCTTATTTAAATTCTAATTCTAATAGGTCTAACTTTAAACATATATTATATCATTTTTTTCTTATTAAATTTAAAATTTAAAATTATTATTTATTATATTTTTTTATTTGTATTTTTCTTATTTAAACCCATTAAAAATAAAGAAGATATTTTAATTAGTACCGTTTTATTACTATTTTATCTCACTAAGAATTAAGTGAGACAAATATGAGATAAGTTTTAAAAATTAATAAATTATCTTACAAATTTCATTAATATCTTATCTCAATATATAGATATAATTGATACCGCAAGATCTTAAAAATAGAAGGTTAAGGTACGAGTACATGTATGTATGTTTTGGTTTAGCCTTTGAATCTATAAAGCATATGTTTTTCAATTTTCCAGTTGATCCGATATGAAAACATGTGATTTGGTGCCATTATTTGTTGATATATCCCTAACTAAATTTTCCCATTGGTTATTTACGATGATAAGCAAATTGAGAGACCATTTAAGCAACAAGGCATCACTCATTGTTTATATTTGTGGTTTATTTTGAAAGGACTGTGTAATATAGTTTTTAAAGTTTTTCCCCCTAATCCAAGAGGTGTGTTGCAATTAGCTTTGCATACTAACTCTGAATTCTGAGTAGTGAAAATGCTCAAAGTAGAGAACCTTGTACAATTAGAAGAGCCCCACCGTGTACATGACAGATGACATTCCTTATCATCAGATATGGTGACTTTTAATGTAGATGCTACTTAGAAGCATGGTATGGTAGAATTTGTTAGAATTATGAATTAAAAATTATTAAAAAACGATTCAGCTTCTTAAACAATTTTTGTTTATGTTCTTAAACAATTTTTGTTTCATCTTTAATTTTCGTTTCTCTGTTTCAATTTCGACAAGAAGAAGAGAAATGAAGAAGAAATAGAAAAGAAAAAGAGAGAAGAAGAGAGGAAGTTGAGAAGAAAAAAAAAGGAAAAAAAAAGGGGTTGTGTTCGAAAAAGTAAAAGAATTTTTTTGTGTTATATATTTTCTATCTAGAATATTTTAAAATTCGTTAAATAATAAATTATAGTATGATTTTATTAATGTTTAATCGTTGTATTGTACGAGATAACTTTTCGTCGTTTTTAAACACCCATGATAAGCGAAAAAATTATCTTATTTATAATATGTTTTATTTATTGGTTCTGTTATATATATTTTATTATAATTACCGTTCAATTTTTACATCTTTATTAATTCCTTTCATCATTTATTTAATATTAATTTTTATTAATTTTGTTCTTATATTAAATTACTTCAACTTTATTTTTACTTGATTTCATCACTTTTTATATTGTTGTTATTATTAATAATTTTATATAATTGTAATTTTTTTATATTAAGCATATTTATTTTGTGTTGGTGATCTTAATTTTTTTACTTTATATTTGTATTTTATTTTTACTATATATATATATATTATAATTTTATAAATAAATAAATTATTTTATTTTTATATATCATTTATTTATGGAATATATATATTTTTTAATTTAAAATTTTATTTGGTGATTTTTCAAAACTGGTATTATTATTTGTGTATTTAACAAAAAAGTAAAGAAATGATTATGGAATATTAAATTACCACTCCAATGTTCCGAACTTAAAATTCAACTATAAATGTTTCTAACTCTATTATAGATGGTTTTATTATGAACCAAATGATGAGGCATTATATGGCTCATAAGGTAACCCTAATGTTACCAATTTCTATTCCAATAAACCATGTTGTGACAAAAAAATCGAAGAATTTTGATGACTTGAACTTCAAGAGATGGAGGAGTAAGATGATGTTCTATCTTACCACCTTGAATTTAGCAAGGTTCTTAATTAAAAAAGTTTTCAATCAACCTAAGGATGAATAATATTTTTAGTATGCTAGTACTATTGAAGCATAGAAGTATTTTGATTATCTATGTCAGAACTATGTTCTGAATAGTCTAACCAATTTCTTGTATAATGAGTAAAATAAGGAGAAGATGACCAAAGACTTATGTGAATCATTGGACCAAAAGTATGAAACTAAAAATGCGGGTGCCAAGAAATTGTTGGTCGCTTTCTTAATTATAAGATGATGGACTCTATATCGGTATACAATCAAGCACGTGAAACCCAAGATATTATAACAAAGATGTATGATAAAGGGATAATACTTAGTGAAACCTTCCAAGTTGTAGCGATTATTGAAAAGTTTCCCCCTTCATGGATGGGGTTTGTTGTCTCTTTTGGAGAACATAAAATCGTGCAAGTATACACGGTCACAAGTAATAATATGATAAGTAAAATATCGTTCCCACGGAGATTTGTTACTAATGTTTGTTAATTACTAAAATTATCTCAACCTAATTTTATCCAAACAGTCGATAATTTGATGCAGTTTGACTAACTAATTTTTATAACAGTTTGTAAGAAAATTCTAGGATTGCAATTTCACCAAATTAATCCACTTGAATCATTATATTTTCTCTTGATTTATGTTCTCGTATTTTAAGTTGTTAACCAAGAACTTCTAATTTATCCATATATCTCTTCCGAGCTCCATACAGACACATCTCGCTAAAATGATTCACTATATTCCTATGAGAATTAAATTCAACTAGATTTATTAAGTTCTAAGTTCTCAAAGAGTTACACATACAATAAAAGTATATTCATATCCCTTATATATATACGTTATTTTATCACGAGCAACACACAAAAATAAATTTTCCAAGTTTATTTAAGTGTCACAGATCAATTAATTAATCTTCCGATAATTAAAAGCATTAAGCACTGATAAAATAAACAACTTAAAACCGTTCCATAAATCATTCAAAAATAATTAATTCAAGTTTCATAATTTAAGCTACACTGCAACCCTAGAACAAATAAATTAGTTCATAGTAGAAATTAAAATTACAACACAACAATAATAAAACATTTCAGAGAAATAAAATTTAAAAGAAAAAAATTAGGAGAAACTCTTTCACGATTTCTCAATGAAATATAAATTTCTTTCCTTTCTTTCTTCTTCGTTGTCTTCTTTCTCTCTACTTCCTAAGAAAATACAACATAAAAATGTTAAATAAACGTTTCTACGTGTTGTAGAAAACACACAGAGAGAAAACTAAAAATTGAAGAGAGAAAATGGAAAATGAAAACTGAAAGAGAAAAAAATGTAAACTGAAAAACTCAAACTCCAAAACCCTTTTTTTTTCTCGCGTCCGAATATATCCCCCTCTACAATTAATATTTTTTTTTTTATTAAAATACATGTATTGGGGGAAAAAAATACATGTAAAGAGTTAAAAGAAATAACACGCGTGAAGACCATTCTGTGCTTTTTGATTTTTTTCTTTAAACGCATGCCATGTGTCATCGTTTTATTGGCTGCGAGATATAAAGAGACACGTGGTAGCCTTTCATTCGGTGGGAAGAACGGGCACATAGAGAGCAGTTGGACCGCGTCGCACAAGATCTTATCACGCTGGAAGTGCGCGACAACTGGCTTCGACACGTGGCGACGCCAAAAGAGCTGGTGAGTGGGTGTTGTTTCTGTGTTTTTATTTTACCAAATACATGTCACATGTCATCATATTATTGGCTGGAAGATTGAGGAAACACGTGGTTGCTTCTTATTCGGTGGAACGCGATGACACACTCTGATGCGATGAACCGCATCACATGAGAGTGCAGGCGAGCTGCTCGGTGCGCGACAGCTTGATTCCATGTGCTTAAGTCTAGATCGTTCAACCGATCCAACGGTGAACGATGCACCTCGGGAGAAATTCTGCGCAGTCGACACATGGGTCCCACCTTTCACGCCAGCCTACGCTTAAGGTGGGCCCGACTCGGCGATAAGCCACGTGTTTCAAGAATACCGAGTCCACTCTCTTTTGTCGCATCTGGAATGCACACGCCAGATCTTGACCGTTGATTGGACAATCGAACGGTGGGTGTTAGGCATTATAATGGCGCGAGTGGCTTCTTCTCCTGCGCAGAAAATTCAACTTTTGTTAATTGCATTTTCACCCACAAATTAAATTCTAATCTTTTGATATTGACAAATTCACCCACTTTTAATTCAAATTAAATTTTAAACTTTTATAATTTCAATTGAGTCCCTTTTTTTAATTAAAATTCATTAATTTTCCTAAAAATATATTTATTAAAAACTAATACTAAATATTAATTTAATTAATTAAAAATTAACTAAAAATGTAAAGAACTAGCAATTATAATTAATAAAATAGATGAAAATAACTATATAAAATACAGTTATCAGGGTTCAAAGCCTACCTTAAGCACAAGTGAAAGGAAGTATCTTTGAAAGACTTGCTGATAAGATTCAAAGTGAAAGAAGACAACAAGACTTCTTTTAAAAGAGGTTATATCCCATCAACATCCAAGACTAATGTGATGGAACATGGTCAAAGTTCCAAACACAATAAGAATAAGGGCAAGGGTAAGTTGGGTAAAAGGTCTTAAATTGGGACTTAGATAACCAACTTTTAAGAAGTCAAGCTTCATAGGGATTTGCTTTAACTGTCAAAAGATAGGATATAAAGCCTCAGACTATAGGTTTCCAAAAAGAAATAAAAACTTTGAGGAAAACATGGTTGATGACATCACTCATGATATATCTGACATTGACTCGTGTGTAGTCATTTCTGAGGTAAACTTGGTGGGATCAAACCTAAAGGAGTGGTGGATTGATACTGGTGCAACAAGGAACCTATGCTCAGATAAGAGGTTATTCACTACTTTTGAAGTAGGGAAAGATGGAGAGAAGCTCTTCATGGGAAATTCTACCACATCGGCCATTCAAGGGTAAGGCCAAGTTAAATTGAAGATGGCCTTTGGGAATGAGCTTACATTAAACAATGTACTCTATGTGTAGACATCCATAAGAATCTTGTTTCTAGCTCATTGCTAAACAAGCATGACTTTCAAATGATGTTTGAATCTGATAAGGTCGTTGTGACCAAAAATGATATGTTTGTGAGAAAGGGATATGAATGTGATGGGCAATTTAAGCTTAATGTAATGACTGTAAAAACTAAGAATATTACTAAGATTAATTCTTCTGCTTACTTGCTTGGGTCTTCTAACTTGTGGCATGGTAGATTAGGTCAAGTTAATTACTATACATTGCGTAGAAAATTAACATGGAACACATACCCGCATTCTAAATAGATTCAAAGTATAAGTGTGAGACTTGTGTTGAGGCAAAAATGACTACGTTATTGTTTCATTCGATTGAAAGAAACACTGAACCTCTTGATTTAATCCATAGTGATCTATGCGATTTGAAATTTCTTCAAATAAGGTGTGACAATAAGTATTTTATTACTTTTGTTGATGATATCACGAAACATTTCTATGTGTATTTGCTTAAAAGCAAAGATGAAGCTATAGAGAAATTTATTCTTTATAAAATAAAAGTTGAGAATCAACTCAACAAGAAGATAAAGGTACTACATAGTGATCGTGGTGGTGAATATGAGGCACTACTTGGTGAATTCTCTACACAACACGGAGTTATTCACCTTAAAAAGAATGGAGTTGTTGAACATAAAAATCGTATCTTGAAAAAAAATGATGAATACAATGCTATTAAGTTTTGGGTTACCACAAAATTTTATAGGGAAAGCTATTTTCTGAGCTAACTACCATTTAAATAAGGTACCCGAAAAAAGACATATAAGATGTCGTATGAATTATTTAAAGAAAGGTACCTTCCTATAAATATTTTGCGAGTGCATACGTGTCTTGTAAAAGTGGATGTACCTATACCTAATAAGGTGAAGATAGGTACAAAAACAATAGATTTCATCTTCATTGGATATGCATATAATAGTAGTGCTTATCGATTTCTTATGCATGAGTCAAAGATCTCATACATACATAAGAACATGATAATGGAATCAAGGAATGCATCGTTCTTTGAACATGTATTTTCAGGTAAATATTAAGGAGAATCAAGTTCATCTAAATGAACATACGAGGCTATGAATAAATATAGTCAAAACAAATAACTCCAATAAGAGGTTGATGATAAGTTTGAGGTTGAACTCAGACGTAGCAAGAGGGCTAGGATAGAAATGTCGTATGGTCCAATTTTTTTGACCTATTTGCTAGAAAGTGGATCTTAAAGCTATAAAAAGGTTGTGAATTCTTTTGAAGGTCTTCAATGACAAGATGCCATTAATAGTGAAATTGAGTCCATTTTGCAAAATCACAATTGGGAACTAGTTGATTTACCTCCAAGTAGTAAAACATTAGGGTCTAAATGGATTTTCACAAGAAAACGTAAATCAGATGGATCAAATGATAACTGTAAGGCTAGGTTTGTAATTAAGGGATACAAATAACGAAATGACCTTGATTACTTTGATACTTATTTTCCTATGAAGAGAATAACATTTACAAGAATGATAATTACTATCGTTGTGCTGCGAAATCTTAAAATACATCAAATGGATGTAAAGATAACCTTTCTAAATAGAGAGTTAGATGAAGAAATCTATATGGACCAACCCAAGGGTTTTTCATGCCTATGAAAAAAAGGAAAGGTTTGTAAATTGGTGAAGTCTTTGTATGGCTTAAAACAAGCACCAAAACATTAGCATGAAAAGTTTGATAATATCATGAAAAGTCTTTGAATAGTTTTGTTGTAGTAATTAGAAACTTTCCTTTTTTACTCCCCCATCCTCCTTAAAGCTTCATCCCTTTTCTCCTCTGCTAAAAAAAAGCGGTTGCTCTTTTCACTTCATTTTTTTCCCTCTTTTAGAACTAATATAAAAGTGGGAATTGTGACCTTGGTTGGTATAACTGCCTCGGTTCCGTAGGCAAGAGAAAATAGAGTCTCATTAGTGTTCTCTCGGGGACTTGTCCTAAAAGCCCATAATGTACCTGGAAACTCCTCTATCCATCTTTCTTTTGTGCTTTCTAACCACTTCTTCAATAGGTTGATAATTATCTTATTGGAAGGCTATACTTGACCATTACCTTGGAAATAGTATGAAGTTTAATGGAACATCTTAATATTGTATTTGAGGGTGAATGTTTTAATGTTGCGACTAGAGAATTGTCTCCCATTATCAATGATGAGCTCCCTAGGAAGGTTGAAACGACAAATTATAGACTTCCATATGAATCAAATCACTTATTCCTCTCGTATTCTATCCAGGGGCTTTGCTTCGATCAATTTTGAAAAATAATCAGTGGCCATAAGGAGAAAATTCTTTTGGCCCGTACCTAAGGGCAAAGGTCTTACTATGTCAAGTCCCCATTTATAGAAGGGCTAAGGACTCACCACCCTCACCATGGTATTCAGAGGTGTGCATGACAGTATGTCAAACCTTTTGCATTTATTGCATTTTTGAGTGTATTTGGTGCAGTCTGCCAACATGGTGGGCCAATAATAACTTTATCTCATAATCCATTATGATAATCTCCTACCTCCAGAATGTGAATCATAGTCTCTTTCATGTGCTTCAAACATCAACCTTTTAGATCCCTTCTTGGCTATACATAAGAAGCTAGGAATTAGTGGGGTTTTTTCGTATAGCTTCCCTGGTTCAATCATGTACCGACCTGCCTTGGCCTTGATTTCTTTTGCGGCCTTACGATCCTCTGGTAAGTCTCCCTTTTCCAAGAAATTATAGATTGGGGCAAACCATGTGATAGAAGAAGCATCCACACAATTGACCTTTCTTTCGGCCTTCTCCAAAGCGGCCTCTACTAGAACCATTACTGACACTACTCTATTGTGCTTGGTCTCCCTTACTGATGAAAAGGTTGTCAGGACATCAGTGTGACCATTCTTGTTTCGAGCTATTTTCTTGATTTCGAACATAGAGGTTTTTGAGCATTCTTGCTTTAATCTCTCCAAGTATCCTTTCATTTTTCCATCTCTTGCTTCAAGCGTCCTAAAAGATTGATTGACCACTAGCATAGAATCACTATGTAAGGTGATTCTATCTGCCACTATCTTTTTTGCAGTCATGGCCCCAAGTATAGTAGCCTCATATTCTATAACATTTATTAGTTACTTGTAAATCAAGTCTAACTACATATTCAAAGCAGTTTGTTGTCGTGATCAACTATGACCACCCCTAATCCTATGCCATTGAAGTTGTGCCCTCCATCCATAAATTCCTGCTAGGTTAGGGCTTCCCTTTGGTCTATCCCACATACCTCCTCTTGCTCTATCTTGGTGACAACTTTGGGCTTATCACTGAATGCAACCACAAACTTGCCCACCACCTACCCTTTAATGGTTGTTCTAACCATGTATTTAATATCATACTCTCCCAGTTCTATGGCTATCTAGGCCAGTCTTTCTGCAATATCTGCTTTGGGCCTTTATTAAGATTTGGATGATGTAGTAGATAGGGTGCTAAATTTTATCCCTTTCAACTAAGAGCATGGTACTACATGTTTGGGGTGTCATAGCCAAATATAAATAAAGAATATCTCCTGGTAGGGGGCTGACCAAGACGAGGGGTTACAAAGGTACTTCTTGATTCTTTCAAAGGCTACATTGCAATCCTCATCCTAAAAGACTGACATGTTTTTTTCTCAGCATTTTGAATAAGGGCATACACTTATTAGTGCATTTGGAGATGAACCAGTTCAGCACCACTATTCTTCATTCAGCTGTTGTATTCCCCTGAGACTAGTGTGTGGTTTCATATTCACCAGTGCTTGTATCTTGTCCGAATTAGCCTCAATCCCCTTTGCTGACATGAGATACCCCATAAATTTTCCTACAACAACACTAAAGATGCATTTTTTGGGGTTAAGTCTCATGCCATACCTATTGATTACCTTAAAATATTTTTGGTAGATCTTTGATGTGGTTGAGGGGTTCAGTCAATTTCACCACCATGTCATCTACGTATGCTTCCATATTTTTTTCCCAGTTGTTTTTCAAACATTTTTTTAACGAGGCATTGATAGGTAATGCCCGTATTTTTCAGTCCAAATGGCATCCTTATGTAGTAGAATGTCTCTTTCCTCCGTGATGAAAGAAGATTTCTCCTCATTCTTGGGGTGCATTCTGATTTGGTGGTATCTAGAGTATGCATCCAAGCAACTCATCAACCAAAACCCGGAACAAGCGTCTACTAGTTGATCTATGCTTGGAAGGGGGAAGTAATCCTTAGGACATTCCTTGTTTAGATCTGAAAAAGCCACGCACATACGTGATGACCCACATGCTTTCTTTACCAATACCACATTTGAAAGCCATAAAGGATAATTGACCTATCAGACGATTCCAACCTCTTTAAGGGTAGCCATATGGTGTTTGATCACCTCATTATTCTATTTAGGGAATTTTCTTTTCAAGAAATTGGATGGCTCTAGCTTCTAGGTTGATGCTCCACTAGTGTGTTATGACTTTTGAATCAATTCTCGGCATATGTTGTTGGGGACCATGCGAAGACATCTACATTAGCTTTGAGGAACTGTGAGAGTTTCTCTTCAAGATTTGATATGAAAGACATAGGGCCTATTGATATAATTTTGGAAATTAAGATATCAAGGATATCAAGCGGTATCATTTTAAGTTAATATCATTATGTTGACAAAATACTTGAGAAATTCAACAATGGTGAATCTAGAATTGTGAGAACACCAATAGATGTAAATTTACATCTATCTAAGAATAAAAGTGAGAGTATGTCTCAACTAGAATATTATAGAGTAATAGGAAGTTTTATGTACTTGATGAGTTGTATAAGACCGAACATAACTTACTGTGTAAGTAAACTAAGTAGATATACCAGTAATCCAAGATCTAATCATTGGAAAGGTATTATATGACTACTTAGATATTTAAGATATACACATAGCTATAGACTACACTAAACAAGATATCCAATTCTATTAGAAGGTTACAGTAATGCAAATTGGATATTTGACATGAAAGACTAAAGTTTACCAAGGGATATGTATTCATATTGGGTGGTGCAATTGTTTCGTGAAAGTCCTCTAAACAAACGTGCATTGTTAGATCCATAATGGAATCTCAGTTCATCACTTTGGATAAATATGGCAAAGAAGTCGAATGGTTACGGAAAGATTCTTATGTGAAGTATGTCATTGCTTACATAAATGGCAGAACAGTTCAAGGACATTACATCAAATTGTCAATCAGTAAGGTAAATTTACTTTCACAAAGGAAGGTTCAAAGGGTAACACCTACCTATCCTATGCAAATTTTGATCTGTTGAACTCTATTTCCGTGTCAAAATTTTATTTAAAAAAAACTATCTCAATTTTTATTCATATAAGAGATTGTTAGAATTATGAATTAATTTTTTTAGAAAATGGTTGTCTTAAATGATTTTCGTTTCTATTCTTAAAAAAATTATGTTTCATCTTCAATTTTTGTTTATCTACTCGTTTCTCTGCTTCAATTTCTTAGCTTTGGTTCTGCGTCGGTTTTTGAATTAAATTTTCTCTTTTTCGTTTATGAATTAAAGTTTTCCAACTATGCTTATGCTTCTTATGGGTATATAAATACTCGTTTATTGAGGAAGAAAAATATAGAAAAAAAGAGCTAAGAAACGAAGAAGAAATAGAAAAGAAAAAAATAGAGGGAAACAAAGGAAGTTGAGAAGAAAGTGGAAAAGAAGAAAGAGAAAAGAGAAAAAGAAATGTGGTGTGTACGGGAAGATAAAAGAAAAATAATTTATTATATATTTTTTATTTAGAGTTATGTTTTTTTAATAGAGTTCGAACACTTTAAAATTCGTGGAATAATAAATTGTTGTATAAGTTTATTATTATTTAATCATTGTATCTTGAAAGATAAGTTTTCGTCGTTTTTAAACACCTACGGTGAGATACACAAGCCTCGATTATTTTTCATATTTAAATTTTATATTATTTGAATTTTATATTTATAATATATATATATATATATAAATTTTAATAAAATAATTTTATTTTTAAATTATTTATTCATTTATTATTTTCCACAGAATTAGTGTGATAGTGAAGAATGAAGTAGGTAAAATGCTTACAGGATTTTATAGAATAGTTGTTAATTCCTCATCGATAGACAAAATAGAATGCTTCGTTGTACTCTATGTTTTACAACTTGCTAACCGCTTCGGTTATCGGTTATAGGAAATTTCAAATTCAATTAGATTCTACAATTGTCCATCGATGACTTCCCCGCGGGATAGCATTAATCAAATAGGAGATGAGTACTCCAAGCAAAATATTAATTAAAATTATGGTTATTTTAAAAATGTTATCATTTTTTTTTAAATAATTATAACTAATAAGACTTGTAAAGATTATGGTTATTATTATACAGAAAATATAGTTAATTAAAATCTAACATATATTAATATTATTATTTTACATACATATAAAAATATAATTTTAATAACAAAACACAGAATATCTTATATATTTAGATTAAATTTTATTTATTCTTATTTTATATATTTTTTTATTTTATTTAAAAATATATGTTAAATAATTAAAAAATAAAAATTAATATTAATATTTTAAATAATATAATAAAGTAAAAATTAAGTTAATATTTAATTTTTTAAAATTAAATATATTTTTAAATAAATGTTTAAAAATAATAAACCTGATTAAATTGTGAAAAAATTGATACCAACTCATAATCATGATTCATCTCTACAGAGAACTTATTAGTTAAGTGTTCAAATTCCACTCAATATCCAATCCCCTGAATACAATAGCATGTAAACAATTATCACAATTCGTTAACTCCACAGATCGAAGCAATACACATATATACATATATAGACATATGTTACTGATAGCATTATATCACCGACTTTACCCAATGGCATTCTTATTGGCTGCCTCAATCCCATCAGTCCACTTGTCGAGAAATCTTGGTGCCACATAAAAAAAAACTAAGAGATTTACTTTGTGTTGATGCTTTGTTTTAAACTCTTCAAACTGTCATGTACTTTTTTACCCCTTTTTTTTCTTTTTTTTCTTTTGATAAGAAGTTATGTACGTTATTTATTTATAAATCAAGTATTTTTGTTTCGCACAAAAAAAAAACTGAATTATATACTCATTTTTTAGTAAAAAAATTGTGCAGTTTGCAAGGCGTTGAGAATTTAGAGCTTCCCATCCAAATTAGGTTGGCAAATTGTTCGTTGGCCTTATCAGTGGGATGAGCAGAGTCAAAGAAGAGGTAATGAGTAGCATTGTCACGAACTCTTTCACTTCTCTTCCTTCCACAACTAAAAATTCCTCTGAATGGACCAGTTCCACAACATGCCGTCTTCACTTCTTTGAACTGACTTTGTAGCTTTGAGAGGAGAGGAGCTCAGAAAGTGATTTGTTGTAGTTTTGCTCATGTTGTGACTTCTTCCATGCAACCACCATTATTTTCAGATGTAATAAGTGTTAAGACAATCACAATAACAGTTCGAACTTAATCAACTCTAAATAGAGGAATTAAACATATTCTTATTCTTTGTGTGAATCTTTTAAGAAACAAATAAATAGAACTCAAAATGAAACATGCATAAAATCAACACAATCAATTTACGTGAAAAACTCTTCCTCGTGTAGGAAAGAAACAACCACAACACTCATCTCCAAAACTTTCACTATCAAAAAACAATTGTACAAAAATTCTCTCTAGATAAAACTAAAGGCAGATAATCAACAACATTATAAAGAATATAACTTCTTGGAAACTAACAATTATTTCAAGAAAATAGAGAGATCTAACCCAATTTCATAGTCATTATTCAAGACCCATATTTTTCCAAATCGGTGAGCCAAATCTAAATCACACCGTTCAAATTGAAGAGTCTTGAGTCGTGAACCTTCTTGAAAAGTTTCAGCTCAATCAGACCACAAAAGACCTTCCATCGGAGCACTTGATGGATGCTTGCTGGAGAGGGAAAATTGAAAAACTGAGAGCTTTTCTACTTCTGTAGCTCTTATTTCTCCTACTAAATTCACTCTCAGCAAACACAAAATGTGTTTATTAATGAATCAATAAAATGAAAATTTTGTTCCTTCTTTATTCATGGGCTATTAAGCCACATGAGCCTTTTTGAGCTCTTCCAAATAAGAGGGAAAATCCAACAAATCTCTCACTTTGCCGATTAGATGGAGGAATTCGTCATCCTGACAATTGAACAGCAAACTTCAAGTTTTTCCCTTGACTAATTTTGTCAACATGTCAGATCATTTCTCATCAGTATGGATTTTCTCAAGTTCAAGTAACTTATTGTTAAGAGTATCCCTTATCCAATGATACCTCACATCAATATGTTTTGATCTTGAGTGAAACGCCGAGTTCTTCGCTAGGTGAATAGAACTCTGATTATCGTAGAATAACACATATTTATGCTGCTTGAAACCAAGTTCTCTCAAGAACTATTTCATTCACAACAACTCCTTACAAACTTTCGTTGCTGCAATAAACTCTGTCTCTACTGTAGAAAGTGCAACACACTTTTGCAATTTTACTGTTAAGATGCTTGTTTTAGTCCATATATGAATTTATTAAGTTTACATACTAAATGCTCAATATCACTAGAAAGAAATCCTTCAAGTTGTTTCATATAAACCTCTTCTTCTAAATCTCCGTTCAAAAAAGTTGTTTTTACATCAATTTGTTGCATCTTAAGGTCAAAATGGGCTATTAATGCCAATATAATACGCAAGGAATCTTTCTTAGATACAAGAGAGAAATTATATGTATAATCAATTATTTATTTTTGAGTGAATCCCTTAGCAAGTAATCTAGCCTTGTATATCTTAATGTTGCCTAACGAGTCTTTCTATCTTAAAGACCCATTTACATCCAATGACTTTTGCATTATTAAGCAACTCAATAAGATTCCAAACTCCATTGCTCTTCATGGAACTTATCTCATCCTTCATAGCATTGTACCACAATTTAGATTCTTTGCAACTTATGGCTTGTGAAAAGGATTTGGGATCATTCTCAGCTTCAATGTTACAGTCAGATTCTTGTAGATATACAACATAATCCCTAGAAATTGTTGACCTTTTAGTTATAGTAGATCTTCTTCATGCTGCACCATCATCTTCTTGGGAAGTACGAGGTTCAACTTGTTGTTTAGAAGTTTCAAGAATCTCCTGAACAGTCTGATCTATTAGAATGTTGTCAATAACTTATGGAATTTCAATGATTGATTATTTAACATGATCTTGTACTTAAAGGGTGGTTTGAACAACAATCAATCTATCTCATGAAATGGAAGGTTGAGACTCTTAAATTATCAATATCAGAAAACCACATTCTTGATTTGATCACTCCTAGTAATCAAGTCATGCTCAAGAAACTTTTCATTTCTTGATTCCACAAACTTAGTGCTGTGAAATGGATAACAAAATCTATAGCCCTTAGACCATTTGACTATCCAATGAAATATCCACTAATGATCCTTGGGTCTAGTTTCTTCTCTCGTGGAATATAAATCCTAACTTCAGATGGACATCCCCAAAATGTGCATATGTTACAAACTCGATTTCCATCCTTTCCATAATTCAAATCACATCTTTGAAACAACTTTGGTTGGAACTCAGTTTAATATATACACAACCATATTTAAAGCTTAAATCCATAAGGATTTAGGAAGATTGAAGTAACTCTTACTAACTAGAATCAAAGAATTAGTAGATCTGTTCTGCCCAAAATGGGAATAGGCTAGGTAATGTTTGGTTTCTTCTTTTTGATATACCATTTTGGTTTGATGAACCACGCATAGTGTATTGGATAACTATCTCATGCTCTTGAATAAATTAGCAAACAGACCTGGTGCTTGTCCATTCTCAGTATATCTACCATAATATTCACCACCTCTATTTGATCGTATGAGTTTTATTTGCTTTCTGCATTACTTCTCTACTTCAACCTTAAAGATCTTGAATGCATTTAATGCTTTGATCTTATTATAAAGCATATAGAGATACATATATCAAGAAAATTCATCAATACAGGTGATAAGATATTTCTGACCTTGTATGTCCATGTTTGGACAACATATATCAATATGTATGATCTCTAATATGCTTGAACTCTTATTGGCAACTTTCTTTGACTTGTTAATCTACTTTCCCTTAATGCAGTCCACACATGTCTCAAAATAAATAAAATCTAAACTACTAAGTACCCCATCTTTCACTAATCTTTTAATTCTTTCTATGGAGATGTCTTAATCACCTATGTCATAATGTAGAAGAGTCCTCATCAATAATACACAATTTAGTACTAGCTCGAACATGCATAGTGTTATGAGTGAAATTATTTCATAAATTAATGCAGTAAAGACCATTAAACAAAATATCATTCCTAACACAATCAAATTTATTAAATAAACGAAAAGATGTTTATGAAAAAGTGAAAGGAATAACCAGAAGGTACAAGTCTTGAAATCGTAATCAAGTTTCTAGAGAAACTTGGAACATAAAAGGTCTTTTCTAATTCTAAAACAAAACCACTGCTTAAAATCAAACTATATATCCCTACAACCTCCACATGTGAGCCCATCTTGTTACCGGATAAGATGTATTGCTCATTTCCTACTGGCTTTCTTAGGTTTTGCATACCCTGTAAGGAGTTTACAACATGGATTGTAGATTCAGAATCAATCCACCAGGTGTTAATATTAACATTAACCATATTAGATTTATAACCTTTATTCTCAAGCCATTTCTAGAATTTGATACATTCCTTCTTCATATGTCCCTTCTTTTTATAGAAAAAATACTTGGCTCTTTTCTTAATATCAACTTGAGGTGGAACTATACCTTTCATTTCTGTTTATTTTGAGATTTTCCTTTCCTACTAGTGAGTCTTAAGGAAAAAAAACTTCATAATTAGAGTACTTTCCAAAGCCTTATCTGAAGTGACGAACTGATCATAAATGACCTTTAATAAGTCCTAAACATTTTTTGCCTGATCAACAGAACCACAAATACCAGCATAAATCTTAGTCTTAATAAACATCACGCTAAGGCGATTAGATCGCTCCCATTGTTCATAAAGCATGATATTCAGTGGAGTTCTAGTTTCAGTAATTTTAGGTGATTCATTTTTCCTAATAACATAGTCAATATCCATCAATCTTAGATGAAGGAGAATTCTTTTGTTCCATACTTTATAATTATCCCCTATCAATTTGGGAATGTCATAACAAATATCAAAGAAATTCACATGTTGTGAAGCTATAATTAAAGATTATATGCTTATTTAAATTTCAGACCTAAATTTAAATAATTCTTTACCAATGTAAATCATGAAAAATATGAATCTAGTGACATAAAACTTGCTTGTAGGATAAAGCTCTAATTTAATTAGATTCATCTTAACTTTACAATAAAACTATCAAATTATGTTCATATTTCTAATCCACGTGGATAAATTAGAAAATATAATTTGATATGCTATCCTAATTAATCACACTAAATAAAAAAAGTCATGTGGGATAAGATTTAATATATCACATATGATTAATTACAATTAATATTTATTTTTCTAAATGTGATCATAAATAAACCTTATTATAGTTTTAATTAATCAAGATGTTATGGTTATTCTCTAATTAATTAAATTATATGTATCACTTAAACATTAACTAAATCATTGGGCTCAATTATTGCATAAAACCATAAACAATATTAATTTAATTTCAAATTTACAAATATTATCATCTTAAGATTGCATGTATAAATAAATTACAATAAAGTATATAAGCAAAATAAATAATATAAGCACAAATTAAATTCATAAAGAGCCATTAACAATTAATTCCATTATGCATAAATTATTTAACCAAATTTCATATGTACAGTTTATATATACTAATACCAAAAATTTTTTTTTAGCATAATGTATTTAATCATAAATAAATTTTAATGTGCCAAAATTATTTAAATAAATATTCTACATATAACAAACCTAAGTTAAATAAATTAATCACATTAAAATTGTATTTTAATTCAATAAATAAATAAAAACATATGTTGAATATATATAAAGCCTTTAGTATATAAAATTATCACAAATTAGTTGTAGTCTAGTGGCTAGTGCACTCAACCTTCATGCGAGAGATATGGTTTCAAGTCCTAGAAACAACAATTGTTTTTTTACTTCATCTTCAACCTCGAGCTGGGTTAGAACGACCTGATTTGAACTCGATCAGAGCCCTATCCATATCTCGCAATTTTGAGGACAAAAATTAGTGTTCTTTTTATCAAAATTCTCATAATTGAATTTCCAAGTAATTCATGGTCTCAGTTTGAATAAAAAACATAATTTTAAATAAAATGTTAATTTATACATTCCAATTAACACGAACGACAAATTGGAATGATGTTTTTCATAGTTTTTTATGTCTTAATTCACATAATCATTGGAATATCAATAATGAAATTATTTATAATTTTCATATGCATCAAAATTGAGTCTTTCCAAAAACCCAATTTCAAGATGCTTGGTGAAATAGAGTATAATAGAGATAATTTTAAACTAATCAAGACAGAGGTAATATGGGCTTTGATACCAAATGTAAGCATATATTAATCGACCCAAATGCAGAATAAATAAGCAAATGGGCTTTGCAATGAGTAATACTTAATAGTAAATCTAATTAGGGTTAATGGGGCTCTCATTAGTTTACTATATAAGGAACACTATAGGGTTTGGTCCTCAAGGCTAATCACAATCTCCTCTCCTCCTCTTTTCCCATCTATTGAATGAGTACCTATAAGAGAGAAAAGATTAATCCGTGGAAGACTATAAACCATTAATCTGTTCTTCAATCCTTCATCATGGATTCAAGTATGTTCTTCATTGTTTTGCATAATCTTGATAATCTTACATGAGTCTAAGATCTATGCATGTATTTAGATCTAGTTATAACAAGTGGTATCAAAGCCTTGCTTTATGTTAGATTATTAGGATTGATCATATTGGTTATGATTATTGAATTCTATGTATATACACATGATTTTAGTTTTTTTTATAAATCCATATGGTTTTAGGGATTTGATTCATATTATGTGTATTTTCATTAATCACGATTATATGATTGTTGCATAAATGATAAAAATTATAATATCTAATTTGATTATGCTTCATTCAAATATGGTAATATCATTCAAATTATGTTTCATGGATTCAGTGCAATATTTGATTTGATTTGGTAAAAGTGAATCATATTTAATTTCATTTAGTAAATATGAATCATATATATGTATTTTGTTTCTTTTCCCTTTTTTGGAATATAAAATACGTATTACATATATTTTATGTATCTGAATTAACTCTATTTGAATTTATATTGTTTTACAATTGATAAACTTTATATATATATTATTGTGGAAATGTAATTATGATTTAATCATGATTATATTATTTATGGTAAAAATATCACTTCATTATTTATTTATGGTAAAAATATCACTTCATTATTTATTTATGGTAAAAATATCAAACTCCATTATTAATTTATGGTAAAAATATCAAACTCCATTATTCATTTATGGTAAAAATATAAAATTTAATTATTCATTTATGATAAAAATATCAAACTTCATTATTTATTTATTTATTTTTGATATTTTTGCATTAAATTTTAGATTTGGGGGCACTCATTTAATTTTTGTGTCCTCTATTTTGAAATAAATTAATTGAAATAAAATGTTACTAAAGTAACCTCTTTTGTGTACATTTTTGATATCACTTCATTGAAATAATAGGATGTGTGTATTTCTTGTTTATGCAATCAATGATCAGCCCAAAGGAAGGTCATTGATTGAACAAACAACAAATGCACCTGTGGGAATAAATGGATGATAATTATACAGTTTCCATATGAACAATATATCGTTCCAAATGAAGATTATTGTTTGCCCAAAGACTAAACACCAATGTTGTGCTAGTTATCTTGTTTAAATGGGTTCATCACTACAGTTTACTGAAATTTATGTCTTACATGATTATTTTATTATTTTGCATGTTATGACATTAATTTCTATTATGTGAGCTTATGTATTCCTTTGTTCTAAATTTTTTTAGTTACTATTTCTACTACTAATACCATTGCCAACATGAACTCAATTCCTGTGCTTAACGACATAAACTTGAAGAGCTAGAAAGAGAAAATTCTATTAGTTCCTGGCTGAATGGATTTAGACTATGCATTAAGAAAAGAACAACTCGTTTTTCTTACAAAGAAAAGTTCCACTGGTGAAAAAAATGAACTTTGAGAAGTGGGAATGTTCTAATCGTTTAAGTCTAATGATGCTAAAAAATAACATTCTAGAAGCATTCAGGGGCGGTATGTCCGATGAGGTAAATATTAAGGATTTCCTTGAAGAAATTTAAAAGCATTTTACAAAGAACCAAAATGCTGAGACAAACAAGCTTTTAACTGACCTTGTCTAGATGAGGTATAAAGGAAAGTGAAACATTAGTGAGTACATTATGGAGATGTCTAGCATCACTTCCAAACTTAAGGCACTAAAACTTGATCTTTTTGATGACTTACTTGTGCATTTGGTGCTTGATAACTGTATTTTATATAGTTATTTTCATCTATTTTATTAATTATAATTATTATGTTCTTTACATTTTTAGTTAATTTTAATGCAATAAATTAATATTTACTGTTAGTTTCTTAAGGAATGTATTTTGAAGAAAATTAAGTAATTTGAATCGAAAAAAGACTTAATTGCAAATAAAATGTCTAAAAATATAATTCAAAAGTGTAAAAGTTAATTTAAATTAGACTTAATTACAAATAAAGGGTTTAATTGCAATTAACTAAAGTTTAAAATTTATTTGAATTAAATTGTAGGGCTAAAATGCAATTAAGTAAAGTTTATTTTTCTGCACAGGAAAGAAGTCCACGCGCCACGTGCACTATCAGATCATACTATCAACAGTGATGATCAGCGCGTGTAATACAAATGCGACCAAAAGTGATTGGATGTGATTTTTCTGGTTGCACGCTACTCGGTGCGCCGTGTGGGGCCTACCTACCGCGCAGGACGTCGTGTAGGGTGGGACCCACGTGTCTATTGTGTGCCTACCAAAAGAAGTGGTCCCGTGCGATGTAGTCTATAGATTCATCGTACGCCCAGCCATTCCAACGCATAATACAATGCCACATGTCCCAAATTTTATTTCAGCGAATCAAGAAATAACACGTGGCATGTGTTTCATTACATCAAAAACACAAAAACGGCGCTCGATCCCAATATTTTATGCATGCCCCAAGTGTCCTCGATGGAAATAATCCCATGTGGCATAACCACGTGCAAGCTCCCCCTCCCACTAATTAAAGGCCATCATGTATCCCACTATTTCTTTCAACCAGCAAAGTGCTGACACGTGGCAGCGTGTATTGAAAATAAAATCAGCAACGGTGCATGTTCCCCTATTTTGCGCTATATATTTTACATGCGTGATTGCGTGTTTCAAAAATCTTGTCCCCCACACGGATTTTATTATTGTTTTCGATACATTATTTTGTCTCCCGCGTGTAGAAAAATTATATTTTATGATGTATTGTTTTTAGAGATTTGATGTTATAAATAAGGGATTATTATGATAAATTTAGAGGCTCGGTTTTGGGGTTCGTTTTCGGAGACTTGGACTGTGGAACACGCAGAAGCCATTTTTGGCTTCTATTGTGTTCAATGTGTGCCAGAAAAATTTAGAAGCAAAAATGTTTTAATTTTCTTTATGAAGTAATTTAATTTTCCTAGGGTTGCGTTTTATCTAAATTTATGAAGCTTGAGTTTAATATTTTTTGAATGATTTATTAGATTTTTAATCTTTTTATTCTATTTGTGCTTAATACTTTTGATTATTGGAAAATTTATCAATTGATTTGTGGCACTCAAATAAACTTGGAAGAGGAATTTTTGTGTATATTGCTCATGGATAGAATAACATGTATATATGAAGGATAGGAATATACCTTGATCGTATGTGTGGCCATTTGAGAACTTAGAACGTAATGAATCTTGGTGAATTTAAATCTCATAGGAATATATTGAATTAATTTAACGGGGTTGTCTATACGGAGCTCGGAAGAGATGTGGATAAAATTAGAAGTTTTCGGTTGATAAATTAAATTTACAAAAAATATAAATCAAGAGAAAATGATATGATTTGAGTGGATTAATTTGGTGAAACTACAATCCTAGAATGTTTTTTATATTTTGTTTAAAACTCTTAATTTGTTAAACTTCCAATTTTCGATTGTTTTGGATAAAATCAGAGGGAAACAATTTAGTACTTAACAAATTATAGTGAGAAATCTCCGTGAGAACGATATTTTACTTATCATATTATTACTTGTGACCGTGTATACTTGCACGTTTTTATGTTCTCCTAAAAGAGACAACAATGCTTATATCCCTTCCTGCACACTATAGTTAGTTTATAGTTGCTAAAACACTCGAAAGGATAAATGGGCTTTTAATGAGCTCATTTCACACTGTGTGTAAGAAGATGATAGCTGAAGCGAGAAAGACTAAAAAATTTCATCTTGCAACTACTTTAAAGAACAACAAATGAAAAAGGACTAATGATAAGAAAACTGCAGTGGTAATAGTATTTTATCACTTTTATAGATGACTATTCTCGTTATGGGTACTTATACTTGATCTATGAAAAGTCACAATCCTTAGATGTTTTTAAGGCCTTCAAAGCCGAAGTTGAAAATCAACTAGGTGAGAAGATTAAAGCTATCAAATCAGACCATAGTGATGAATACTATGGTAGATATGACAGATCAAGTGAGCAATGTCCAACACCATTTGCCATTCTTAGAGGAATGTGGAATCATCCTGTAATACAAAATGTCAGGGCAACCTGGCATGAATGGTGTTGTTGAGAGACGTAATAGGACGCTTAAGGATATGGTAAGAAGTATGATTAGTCATTCTTCTTTGCCAGAATCACTATAGGGAGAAACACTTAAGACTACAGCCTACATACTGAATATAGTACCTAGCAAAACAGTAGCTAAGACCCCTTATGAACTATAGATAGGTCAAAATCCTAGTATTAAGCACTTACACATTTAGGGTTGTCTAGATGAGATAAGCCCTTATAAGCCATATGAAAACAAACTGGACCCAAAAACTATTAGTTGCTATTTTTTTGGGTATCCTGAATGGTCGAGGGGTTATAAGTTTTATAATCCCTCAACTAAGTTCTTTTTTGAGATTTAAAATGCGAGATTCCTCTACCAAATGTTGTTATTGACAATGATCAACCTATTACCATTGTTCAAGATACAATTCATGACAATAATGAGTATTTACCTATAGAAATCCCTACTCAAAATCAAGAGGTTGCTCTAGAAGAGCAAACTCAACAACCTCAAGAGCAAGTTCCACTTAGGCGATCCACTAGAGAGAAAAGAAGTGCAATTTCAAGTGATTACATTGTATTTCTTCAAGCGCATGAGTTTGACATAGGGACAATGGATGATGATCCGATCAATTTCCAACAAGTCAAAAAAGTGCTAATTGTCAGAAGTGGATTGATGCCATGAAAGAAAATGACGTTTAGGATCTTATCAAGTTGCCTGAAGGTGCAAAAAAAATTGGTTGTAAATGGATATTTAAAACCAAAAAGGATTCTGAGGGCAACATTGAGCGGTATAAAGCACTTCTAGTCACCAAGGGTTTTATTCAAAAGGAAAGTATTGATTTCAAAGAAACTTTCTCTCTAGTATCATCGAAAAATTATTTTAGGAAAACAATGGCACTTGTAGCTCATTTTGACTTAGAGCTACACCATATGGATGTTAAGACAACTTTTCTCAATGGTGACATTGAGGAAACCATAAACATGATGCAATAAGAAAACTTTGTATCAAGTGATCTAAGGTCCATGGTTTGTAAACTAAAAAGATTCATCTATGGTCTCAAGCAAGCTTCCCATCAATGGTATCATAAGTTTCATTAAATCATTAACTCTTATGGTTTTGAGGTCAATGCAGTTGATGAATGTGTATATCACAAGTTCAGTGGGAGTAAATTTAACTTCCTGGTGCTCTATGTTGATGGCATACTATTAGCTAGCAGCAATATAGGCTTGTTTCACAAAACCAAGATATTTTTGATGAAGCATTTTGAAATAAAAGATCTTGGTAATGCCTTTTTTGTATTAGGAATTAAGATACATCGAGATCGTTCTTGGGATATCCTTGGGTTATCACAAACGAGCTATATCGAGAAGGTACTTGCTAGATTTGGCATGAAAGATTGTGCACGAAGAGATACTCTTGTTGCCAAATGAGACAAGTTCAGTCTCGATCAATGCCCCAAGAATGAGATTGAAAGAATAGAGATGCAAAAGATTCCTTTTGCTTCAACAGTTCGGAGTCTCATGTATGCTCAAGTATATATGCGTCCATATTTGGTGTACATGGTGGGTATGCTGGGCAGATACTTAAGTGTCCCTATCATGGATCATTGGAAAGCAGCCAAGTGGGTTATGAGGTACTTACAGAGAACAAAAGATTACATGCTCACCTATCAAAAGTCAGATAATTTGGAGATAATTGGGTATTCTGACTTCGATCTTGTGGGTTGCTACGATACAAAGAGATCCACTTCTAGCTATGTCTACATGTTGTCTAGATGATCTATATCCTAGAAAAGTGCTAAGAAGCCACTCATAGCTGCTTCCACCATGGCAGCAGAATTCCTAGCTTGTTATGATGCAACCAATCATGCGATATGGCTGCGTAATTTTGTCATTGGGATGCAAGTTGTGGATGGAATTGGAAGACCACTAAATATTTATTGTGACAATCTTTCAGTAGCCTTGTATTCGAATAACAATAGAAGCTCGTTGAAGTCTAAACATATAGACATTAAGTTTCTAGTTGTTAAAAAAGTATAGAGTAAAATGGTGTCTATTAAGCATATAGGAACAAACTTTATGCTAGCAGACCCACTGACTAAAGGTTTGACACCCAAGGTCTTTCATGAGCATACTGCTCAAATGGGTGTTGTCTTATTTGATGATATGCAATTTTAGTGAGATTTTTGTGTTATGTATTTTGTTATTTTGGTTGACGTTTTTGTAATACTTTATGTATGTTCAATTTTTTGCACAATAAAGTTAATGGTTTTATTATCTTTATTACTCTGAATGTGTTATCTTTCAATTGTGGTTTGACATAAAGTTTGAAAGATTGAGGTATGATCTCACTAAAGAATAAAGGACTAATTGGAAATAGTCATGATTAAGATCACATTACATGTAATATCCATTAACACATCCATACTTGATCTATGTCGTTAAATATATTTGGTATAATGATCATTGATGGATCGAGTTACGATCAATGTAACAAAGGTCGCTTTGGTCTCATGTTGGTATAGGATACAAACCATATTGATTAAAGAAGATGTTTATAGAATAATTAACAAGTTTGTGCGCACATAAGGTTATCAAATATAATTTTCATTGGAATTAATTTGTAGCCCAAGTGGGAGATTATTGGGTTATTTTTAATAACTCTATGAATGGACTAACAAATTAAGAGAATTATATATTGAGTATTATTATTCTAATTGGGCTAATTAAGCGATCTAATTAAGAGAGTTCAATTAAACATAGTGTACGGTATAGACTTCGTAATGTGTAATACCCAATAGTAAACTTAATTAGAGTTAATGAGACTCTTATTAGTTTATTATATAAGGAACATTGTAGGGTTTGGTCGGCTAATCACAATCACCTCTCCCCCTATCTTCACATCTATTAATTGAGTACTTATAAGAGGGAAAAGATTCATCCTTAGAAAATTATAAATCCTTAATCCGTTATTCAATCCTTCCTAATAGATTCAAGTATGTTCTTTATTGTTTTGCATAATCTTAATAATCTGATATGAATATAAGATTTATGCATGTATTTATATCTAGTTAGGTTTTGATATCCCAAAGCAAAAAAACATGTTTTGAAAGCTTACTTCTTTTCAAGTTATCCCAAATTACACTTAAAAAAATGGAACTTGTTTTTAAATTAAAATTAAAAAGTGAAAAAAAAAACTAATTAGCAATTACGAAACGATCCCTAATAAAGCATTCTCTACTTGTTATGCTAAATACTGTTTGGATCCTAAGATTTCAAAAAAAACAAAATTTTGAGTGATTATTAAATGTCACCTATAAGGCGGCCATCGAAAAATCTTCAAGTGAGGAAACGGAAACATGTAGTCCCATATGGCCAGTAATCTGCTTTGTAACCAACTGTTGTATTGATGTAGTTGTTGTTTCCAGGATCAAACAGTGAATCACCAAATACGAACCTTATGTTTTGGAATACTGCAACTGCGTAAACGCATTTGGAAAAAGGATTGCACAGAGAACCAGCAAACAGAATGTGTGGAATCTCATTATTTTGTCATGACTTTGCTGTGGTATTTCTTTTGGCTTCTTTGTTTGGTATGAATTAATATTAATAGCTTTTTAAGTAGAATACAAAATTACAAATTATGCTCCAGCAGCCATTCATTGTATTTTAGAGAAATAGACTCAATATTTTATATCTATTTAGATATTATTGATCTCATAATTCTCTCATTTTTATCTGTAATTTACGTATTAATAGCTTTTTAAGTAGAATACAAAATTATAAATTTTGCTCCATGAAAAGGAGACTGGTTGTATTTTAAATACGAGAGAGATAGACTCAATACTCTATATCTATTTATGTATTATTGATCTCACAATTTTCTCACTTTTATATATACTTTACATATATTTATATCTCTTTTTTAAAAAATATATACGTGGATAGTTTACATATATTTATATATGTTTTTAAAAAAATACATACGTGGTACTTTACATATATTTATATCTCTTTTTTAAAAAAATATATAGATAGGGTACTGAAAAAAATTATGGTACTCAAGGGGTAAAAAGGTAAAAGGAGTAGATAAAATTGAATAGAATGGCCCTAAGTTAAGCGAAATGAATGATTGACACTCGTGGAAACGGTTAGGTGCCTTAAAATTGCCAACCGCATAGTAAGATACCACATATTTTCCTCATTTACATCAGGTTATATATATGAATGCATACATTATTTATTCAAGGAAATGGCTTGTATAAGAGGTTACACGAATAGTGTTTCGTAGTGGCTATATAGATCTCGGCCATTGCTTCAACTCAGAGGACAAAATAGGTTTAAATTTTGGAAGGGTAAAAGAGATGGCAAGCATGTGATATGCAGTATGTCACTGTCTATGTTACATGGACTCTGTGGTTAAATGTATCTGATAAGGTTATGCATCTAGACATATGGCAATCCTATTTTCTTAGAGTGTCGAGAACCTACAATCATATCTATTTTATGTTGTTGGATTATGTCACTTTTAGACTCATTTTCTCCGCTTTGCTCTATTTTTAAGTAAAACTTTATGCATTTTTATTACAATTGCATCCCCATTTAAAAGTAATTACAATTCATAAATGCTAACATATCTCACATGATTTATATCAAAATACTTATCTACAAACCAACAAAATTTAACATGTATGTGAGGTTTATGCCCTATTGATAACAAATCAAATTACTCATTTTTTTACGATGCCATAATGCCTATCTCATGGTCATTTTCTATTTGAATTACCCCAATTTTCTCAATAGTACTAACCCATTCCATTTTGCTTCAATATTTCTCATCCACACCTATTCTGGTTTATTTGTTTCTAGTATTATGATTTTGGATCCAATAATCATACTTTTGTTATAATATCTCGGTTCTCGTAGTTTATTTTTGGCTTTTTGGTTGTCGTGTTTTTATTTTTATTTTGATTTGATGTTATATTGTTAATGTAAAGTTTAATCATATTAACAAGTTGTAATTCTATAGCTTATATATTGTAATTCTATAGATTTTAGAACTTCTCACGAAAAGTATCCAAATTTCATGTGTCCATCATGTCTATAATGTTCAAATGACTTAAACTCAAGTACCATTGCATACATATTTATTTTCATTTCATATAGTCACTTGTTTTGATCAATTCTGATATTGGATGACATAGTTATTAACATGTTTAGTTTGAGGGATCAATCTCCATCATAGATAGATCGATTACCCTATGGATCAATCCATAATCGATCCTACTTCGATCATTCTCTCTCTATGTAAAATTGAACATACTAGTTTTATATTAGGGATCGATTCTCCTTATAGATGGATCAATCTCTCTTTGGAATGATCGATCAAACTTTGATCCTGATTCAATCATGTTTATTATGCATAACTTTTAAAAGGAGATCTGAAGAGAGGGATCGATCCCCACCTAAGACAGATCGATCCTTTGTCTCATAGACATAACTCGTTTTTGAGAAGGATCGATCATGCTATTAGAACTGACATATTTACTCTTCTCTAATTCTTTTTTAACCCAATTAGCACCCAACTACCAATAAAATAATGCTACATCATATGAGTGACGTTTTGCATCCTAGTCTTTCCATATATAAGTCATTCATCTCTCTTATTTACACATACAATTAAGAAGTGGTTTTTTGGAGCACAAGACTTAACAACTAATTTATCTGTATACTTGCTTCTATTTATTTTAGGCTTAATTCTTTCATCTAATCAAGTATATTTACATGATCATGCTAGTTTATATCTAAACCTCTTTATCAAGTTTGGATCCTTGATTTTGAAAATGTGCTTAAAATTAAGTTTGTTCTAGGGTTCCATCATGATTCTTGTTTACATCTGCATATTTGACTAAAGTATATAATAGGATTGTTAATTGCATTAATCCATCTAGAACACGCATAGCATTTATGTTATTTGTGAAAATCTTTCAATTTATTCCGTGGATGGGTTCGATAGCTAAGAATAGTCAATACGAACATTTGTCCAAATTTGTTCACCTACCTTGAAGATACTGTGGAAAAAGAGAGTAGGGTAATTTAAGATCTCTTGTACTTGAACATTAATTTTTTCATAGTGGATAGGTTAGGTGGTCCTAGTGGACCGATGGTTTTCCTCCCTTGTCTCTCTATGTTAATTAGGTTCATATTATAACTTTTCAATTTGTATTAGAGCGTACACTAAACACATTTAATGAGTTTGATCCTTAGTGATACACGCTCCTACCTATGAATCAAATAAAAGAAGGTGGGGTCATCTATTAGACCCTCGCTATTTGATGGGTATAATTACCCTTATTAAAAGGCTCACATGCAAGCCTTTCTCAAAAAAGATGAAAAAGGTTGGGATGCTACTCTTAATGGTTGAGAACTACCCTAGGTAACAAAAGATGGTGTAACAATTATAATGTCAAGAAAGGACTGGACCGTTGAAGAATGCACCTTTAGTGGGAAAAACCAAAAAAAGTCTAAGCTCAATCTTTGCTGCAGTGTCAGCTGATGATTTTTGTTGCATCTTCGATTATGAGAGTACTAAAAATGTATGAAATGAAGTTGCTTTTACTAATGAGGGAACTTCCGAAGTAAATAAACAAAATTGAGATTACTAACATCTCAGTTTGATTCCATTAAAATAAGCAATACCAAAATTTTCGGCCCATTCTATGCTCGCTTTTGTGATATCACTAATTCTTATTCTAACCTTATGAGAAAATTCCACAACCTATACAAGTATGCAAACTTATAAGCTCCTTAATAGTAGACTGCAAGATGAAAGTTACAATGATAGAGGAAGGTATATGAACCATGTAAATTAGGTAAGCAAACTCAAATCGTTCATAAGAAAATCAAGAGTATCAATACAAATAAAGTACTAGAATTGATACATGTTGACCTCATAGGCCCTATGAATACCAAAAGTATTAGAGGTAAGAAATTCATCATAGTTGCACTTTTCTCGCTATATTTGAATAGACATTCTTAAAGATAAGTAAGATGATTTTTATTTTTTTCATCTCATATTGTACAAGAGTATAGGTTGAAGCATGTAAAAAATAGTAACCATCAAGGGACGGTGAACATACCATATAAGAGAGTTTGAAAATATCAAGTATGTTGACTTCTACAAAAAACATGATATCTTTCATGAATTCTTTACTCCTATCACACCTCAATAAAATAGAGCAATTGAAAGGGAAAACAAGATACTCCAGGATATGGCTAGAGTAATATTACATGCCAAGGGGTCTCTAAAAGGTTTTAGGCTAAATCTATATACATCACATGCCACATTATAAATGGTGTATATTTTTGCCCAGTTACAAACCAAGTTCCCTATGAGATATAGAGAGGTAAAAAAACCCAATCTAAAATTCATGCATGTTTTTTGAAGTAAATGCTACATACTTAAGGATAAAAAAAATTGGGTAAGTTTGATTCAAGAAGTGATGAAGGTATGTTTCTTAGTTGTTCCCTAAATAGTAAAGCCTATAGAGTCTTCAACTATAGAGCTAATGTTGTCATGAAATCCATAAATGTCATTATAGATGATGTAGGTAAGAATATTACAAGTGAAAAAGTTGATAATGAAACAAATGTCATAGCAACTTAATTAACAATAACCAATGACACAATTCTTGAGGGGAGAGAAGAAAAGAAAGAAGAAGCACCAACCTTATCAGTGATTAATCCAACATGCATTTCAAAAAATCATCCTATTAAGAATATAATTAGAGACCCTGATGCAAGTATGATAACAAGAAGAAGATAAATAAATGAGGTAACTCATTTATGCTATATTTCTTAATTTGAACCAAAAAATGTGATTGAAGTCCTTAGGGATGAATTTGGATAAACACCATGCATGATGAGTTAGCATAATTTGAAAGAAATCATTTGTGGATATTAGCACCTAAGCCTAAAAACAAAAATGTTATAGGGACTAGATTGGTATTTAAAAATAAATTTGATGAGCATGATATTGTTGTTAGAAATAAGACTAGGTTATTAGCTCAAGAATACACGCAAGTAGAAGGATTTGACTTTGATGAAACATTTGCACCTGTAGCTAGGTTAGAGTTAATTAGAATTTTACTTTCCATCACTATTCACATGAAATTCAAATTATATCAAATGATGTTAAGTATGTCCTTTTAAATTGATTTCTAAATAAAGAGGTGTACGTAGAACAACCAAAAAGATTTGTTGATCCAAAATTTTCAAATCATGTCTACAAACTCAACAAAGCTTTTTATGGTTTTAAACAAGCTCTTCGAACGTATTATGAGAGACTTTCCAACTATCTCTTGAACAAGAAATTTACTCAAGAAGAAGTTGATAAGACTTTATTCATCAAATAAAATGGTGATGAGATATTCATTGCTCAAATTTATATGGATGACATAGTTTTTGGATCCATATCTAGTACACTAATAGATGAGTTTGTGCATGTTATGACAAATGAAATTGAAGTGTCCATGGTAGGTGAAATGAACTTCTTTCTTGGTTTGCAAATCAAACAATATTATGATAATATATTTATTTCTCAAACCAAGTATGCTTGCAACCTTGTTAAAAGGTTTGGCCTTGAAACTAACAATTCATTAAGGGCTCCTTTAGGTACAAACACAAAAAATACAAAGGACACTCAAGATAAAGGTGTTAATCAAACCCTTTATAGAAGTATGATAAGTAGTTTACTTTACCTCACTCCAAGTAGGCTTGACATATGTTTTAGCGTTGGTGTGTGTGTGTGTCAGGTATCAAGATAACCCCAAGGAATCACACTTAGAATATGTAAAGAAAATCATCATGTTTATTTCAAGAATAAGTAATTATGGTCTCTATTTTACTAATGACACTACTTGTGAAGTAAGTGGTTATACAGATGCTGACTAAAAAGGAAACTAGGATGATATAAAGAGCACATCAGATGGTTATTTCTACATTAGGAACAACTATATTCTAGGATAGAAAAAAATAGAACTCCATCCCACTCTCTATAGCTGAGACAAAATACATTCCTATAGATAGCTCTTGCACACAAATGATTTTGATGAAAAGCATACTCAAGGACTACGATAAACCACAAGGCATGATGCCTTTATATTGTGATAATTCAATTGTTATATATACTTCAAAGAACCCTATTCAACATTCTAGAACTAAGCACATTGATATTAGGCATCACTTTATTGGAGAATTAGTTGAAAATAGGTAGTGATGCTCGAGTTTGTACCTATTGAGAAAAAAATAGATAACATATTCACCAAATCTATGGACACTCAAATATTTGATTCTATGGATACTTAAAGATTTAAGTAGCTTATGAGTGCCTTGAGAATCTCTCACTCAAATCGAATTCCAAAATTTGTTTTAAAAAAATAGGGAAGAGATGAGCTCTGAATCATTCTATCTTAGAAAAAAAATTAGTATCCTCTCACATCCTTTTAAAGCAAGGTCTTGATTATAAATCCCAATTTTCATGACATATATAATTGTGCTAATGACATATAAGGATCGATGTTTACTTTATCACATTTACACACACATAAGATACATAAATATATCCTACATGAAGTTTAATGAGTGTCTCTTGTATGCCACAAATTAATATTTCTTTTCACTTGAACCATATGAATCCTATACCTTGACTTTAAAACTCTTTAAGAAGGTACCAATTTTTTGAGAGGGCTACATACTATGTTATGTGTAGCTACCATAGTGAGCAGAGAAAGTTATCTCATAAATAGTGTGAAAGTCATCAATTTTAATAGATAGCTACTAAACACAACAAAAAAGAGAGCAAATGTATGATATATATATATATATATATATAAGATATCCCTTCTCTTGGCATGATTTATATAAAAAAAGGTATAGCGATGAAATTGTGTTCTCCTTATGACGGATGTATTGATGTATGTGTATATTACTTGACATATTATGGACAAATTGTTTAGACATATTTAGATAATCTTAAATTACTTTCAACTCAATTATGTGTATTGTCAATATGTCATTATATGCCTAGCATGATCCATATGTCAAAACCTGATTGCGTGCAATTGAATTTTTTTATTGAAATTAGACTGTTTCCACTCTATGGATTATGTGATATGATACTTTATGTTTTTTAGACATTATCTGATTTTGGGGGAGTTTTTGACTTTTTTCATGATTATGGATTGTTTTTTGTGAAAATTCTGTTAAAGGGATCGATCCCTCTAATAGAGATTGATCTATATTCATAAGGGATCAATTTCTAATCACGATGGATTGATCCTCTACTCTGGCTATATATTCCCTCAACCTAGACCGATCGCCCATTTGTCCCCTCTTTCTCTAAAATCCCACAAATTGCTCAAAACCTTACTAAATCGCATGATTTTACTACTATTGAACTCAATTTCACCTATATTTTCAGATACTAAGATCAAGTCTCAACAAAAAAACATCTCACTTGAAAAATTCTCATTTTAGATTTGACTCTAAACTTTTCAAAAATTGCAATTTTGACCCAATGGCACCTCGACATGTCCAGAACTCTTGAAACACTCTCAATGTCACCACTCCTCATAGCGAACGCTTTTTACTTCCAGAAGGCTCCAAAAGTTATAAAAAAATTTCACACCCATTATTGTTTGAAAGAAAAATAGTTCTAAAAGATTTTTGGGAGTTTCGTATATCCAAAAAATTGATATATTTGAGTTAGGATCAGTTGTTCAACCTTGACCAAATAGGGTCACAAAATTTGGTTTAGGAGTTATGTGTGAACATCCCCTTAGGAATGAAAGACCTTAGTCCCGAATGAGACAAATTTTATATCAAAGGAAAATTTGTAACTTTTATTGCCAACATTTTAAACTAATTACTAGGGATTTCCCCTGTGTCACACCATGAATTTGACCTATTAGAGGTGATTGAAGAACAATTCAACATTATGCTAAAACTTTTGAATAGTCGAGTTTTCTCGTTAGAAAACTTCAGTTAGTACAGTTTCAAACCATTTTATAGGACCCTGAATTTGATCATCAGTGCCAACATAATACCACGCTAGCCCATTGCTAAATATTTTTCCATCACTTCTAAACTTATGTAGTATATTGGTATGGGAAAATCAATAGATGTTGGAAGACTAATATATGACTACATCATTGCTCGGTCTCAACACCATTAGAAGAATATTGCACTCCTATATAGTTGCTTAATTTCCTTACTACTTCATGAAGTTAGAATCCAATTTTCTCCAAATAAGCCTAAACTTAAAGATCTTGGACCCATCAACAAGTCTTTTCTTTTAAACTCTAACACCTTTACCTTAGCCAACTTAACCAAACGTAGTTGGCATCCATATCCAACTAAAGATAAAGATTCATTTGGTTCTACTCTTCTATAAGATGAAGAGTCGTCTAATTCTATTCCTCTATAAGATGAAAGGCCTTCTGGTTCTGCTCCTCCTGATATTAATTCTCTCTATAATGATGTAGCCTATTTTGGAAAATACTTGGAAGTATTGCACTCTTAAATGAAATTATGATTACAGAACAAGAAACTTTTGAAAATGAAATGAGAATCAAGATAAGAGGCATACATACTGACATCACTAACCTCTCAAACCAATTCATGAACTTTCTCACATATTTGCACGTGTTGTCAACTGACTTGAAAGAATTTATTGATAAATTCTATGGTGCTCCCCCATCCTCGTAAAATATATATCATGGATGTATTTTTTTTTCTTTTTTCCTTCTTTTTGTTTATTTTGAGCTGCATTTGTAATAAATTGATGGTGTGTTCTTATTATATTTGGAGTGTTTTATTTTGCCTATTTTATGCCCACTACTTAAGTTGTTTATTATCTTTGGTATTACATGTGAAAAAAAAGAGTAATGATAATTATTTAATATATGATATTTTTTTATTGAAAATATTATACTTGATTATATGATTTATTTGTACTTAAATACCTCACACCGATGCTTTGTAGGCTCGTATTTTTCCTTGTGTTTTATGTTTAAGTAGTCTAAAAGTGGAATGTGCCCATAAGTTAAACTATTTTAGTTTTTAGACTAATTTCACTATGGAAATTAGGATTAAAAAATGTGTTTACTTATCCTTTGATCGAACTTGTTGTGAGAGAGCATTGTTTCGTCCCACGAAAATTCCAAAGGAGAAGTTTGAGAGATTCACTAATGTTGGCAATTTTGCAGACATAACTTTTATATTGTAATTCCTTAGCTCTTAGGACTTCTCACGAAAAGTATCAGGATCTCATGTATCACATCGTGGTTACATTGTTCAAATGACTTAAACTTAGGTACCATTGTATACATATTGATTTTCATTTCATATAGGCACTTATTTAGATTAATTCGGATATTGGATGACATAGTTATTAGCACTTTTAGTTTAAGGGGTCAATCCTCATTATAAACAGATCGGCCCCCTTTTGGATCGATACATAATCAACCATACTTCGATCTTCTTCTCTTTGTGAAAAATTAAACACACCAGTTTTACACTAGGGATCAATCTCCCTTATTGATGGGTCGATCTCTCTTTGGAAGGATCAATCAAACTTCGATCTTGAATTGATCGTGTTCATTCTACATAACTTTTAAAAAGGAAATCTGAAGAGAGGGATTGATCCTCATTTGAGACAGATCGATCCCTCATCATAGGTGTAACTCATTTTTGGGAGAGATCGATCCCTCGTAATAGTTGTAACTCATTTTTGGGATGGATTGATCCTCCTATTGTAACTGGTGTATTTACTCTTCTTTGATTCATTTTTTTAACCCAGTCAACACCTAACTACCAATAAAATAATGTCACATCATATGAGTGACATTTTACATCCTAGGTTTTTATATATAAGACACTTATCTCTCTCATTTACACATACAATTAAGAAGCAGATTTATGGAGCACAAGACTTAACGGTTAATTTCTCTTTACTATTGGTTCTCTTTATTTTAGGGTTAATTCTTTCACCTAATCTAGTATATTTACATAATCATGCTAGTTTATATCTAAACCTGTTTATTAAGTTTAGATCCTTGATTTTGAAACTGTGCTTAAACTTAACTTTGTTCTAGGATTTCACCATGCTTCTTATTTGTATATGCATATTTGACTAGAGTATATGATAAGATTGTTCATTGCATTAATCCATCCATAACATGGATAGAGCTTATGTCACTTGTGCAAACCTTTTAGGATTTTTCATGGACAAGTATGATAGCTTACGAAGAGTTTATCAAAATGTTTTAGATTTGTTCACTTACCTTGAAGATACTGTGAAAAAGAGAGTGAGCACCCATCAGTAAGGTACATAAGGATGCTATCACTGTTAGTGTAGTCTGAAATCTCTTGTATTTGAACATTAATTTTTTTTATAGTAGATAGGTTAGGTAGTCTAAATGGACTGGTGGTATTCCTCTTAGGTCATGTTGACCTAATTTATTTTCACTTAAAATCATGTGTTATTTGTTTAATTCTATATTTACCATTTACACACAATTGTATACATTATCGTTTTGTTTAGATTATTAAACTATAAATTAATAAAAATTAAAAATAACATATTGAACCTTATGTATTAGTTAGATATATATTATAAACTTATATATATATATATATATATATATATATACTTTCTTAATAGTATAATTATATCAATTGCATCAATTAATAGTAAAGCGTAGATAAGTCCTAACATTGTCCTATAGTTTTAATTTATTGTGCCACTAGTAATGCAAATGTGCTAGTTTTAGGCATGCAAATAAGAAAATGTTTGGAATCACCGTTTATTTATTGAATATCATCTATGTGTTAATCATTTAATGGTTTAATATAATATTTTAAATTTTAAATGAATGGTTAGATTTATATACACATTAATGATGTTGCTCCCCTACTAGTACTATATAGCATTATTTATGTAAATATCATCCCTGATGAGTATTTAGATGTCCCTTTTATGTTTAATTATATTTAATGGAAGAATATTTATTATACACCATACACAAACATAAAACAAAAGTAATTACATAAAAAAATACAAATATGAAAATTAGGGGTGAATATTTTTTTTAAACTAACCATCTAACTTGAATTTAAGATCAAATTAAAATTATATTATCTTTTTAGGTTGGTTAGTTCAAATAGGTCAAAATTAAAAAATATATCAAAATTGATTTTGTCGGTTTCATTAGAGGTCCAAAAATTAATAAAATCAAATGAGCCAAATAAACTGAACCGAATCTATAATATTAATATATATTTATTTTTTAAAATATATTTTTAATTATTACTTCATATATTATAATTTTAAATTTATTTAAAACTATAAAATCAAACCTAATTAATAATGACTCTTATTTAGACACTTATAATCATTTTCATCACTCAAGCTTCTCCTCACTCAAGCCAACATCAAATTGGTCCATAATCTAAAAATTAATATTTTTTTTCTTACGTTACTATATAGAATACATATTCTTTACTAGTAATATGAGATTTCACTTTATCTACGCTCTAATTTCTTTAATTTTTCTATAACTATTATGTATGAAGTTTTGATGATTAAATTTAAAAAAACCACAATTTTATATTTGCATAATACCTACTAGAATCATTTTATTTCTTCTTAATGATAAGAGATTTAATAGATAGAATATATGATAGAAATACTTTTAAGCTAAATTATATTGTATATTTTTCTGTTTCAATCAGAAGAGTATTTTATATCATATTATGATTAAATGTCCAAAATCGTCAAACCAATCTCCCTCAAACTCACCTATAAGGTTCCCTTGAAAATTGATTTTTTGATAGTCATAGATAAGTTAGATTTATAAAATGGTTTAAAAATCAAACTAATTAATCTACGATCATCCCTAATATAAAGTATCAATATAAGTTATATTTGAAGTCTTATACTTATTTTAAAAAGTTACATTTAAAACTTAAGATTCATAATTATTTTATATTATTATTTAAAAATGATTATATGAATACAATGATATTTTTATTTAATTTGTTTCAATTTTTCTAAGTTTATTTATTCAACTATACTAAAAATGATCTATCAAACCTATTTGAAAAATGAAAAAAAAACATTTTTTTATATTTTAATAAATATGATTAAACTATAATAAAAAATTAGTATAAGATTTTAAATGTTATTTTTATAATAAATAAAAGATTATGATGATATTTTTTTCATTAATATAATTTTATAATCTAAAGACCAAATAACCTTAATTAACTAATGTGAGAACCTTTGTTACACATTTCTTAATAAATCTTCAAATTTTTTATTTATTTATTGGACGAACGATAATAAAAACTCAATTTTTTTCATAATAATTAAGCTAACATGTTTTGAAAAAATAAACTAAAAACAAAACAATACACAATACTCATAGCTATTATAAAAGAAAAATATAAAAATTATTTGGTGTCATTTTTTTTAAATTAGTTAACTAAATTATCATGACAAAAAACTACTAGATTTAATTATTAAAACTGCAATTACTACAACATTCGAGAAAAAATAATGTCTCATATGACCCCATATTTATTTTTTTCTCTTTTAATTTGGAGGATATATGTAAAGGCAATATTGCCCAATTCCGAGGGTAGACAAAAACATCAAAGCGAATAAATGGGAAGACGGCCCTTTGGGGTACCCAGAACATTAATTTGGATTGGAAACTGCTAATTTATTCAAATTCATCATTTAAAACTTTAATTACTCCAATTGAAAACAAGATAATGAATACTAAGATAAAAACCAAATTGATTCAGAGTTCAGTCACCAAAATAAGTAAATGGCAGCTGGACCATCATCAAGCTATGATCCTCTTCAATCAGTAGACGATTTCTACTTCTCAGCTCTTCATGACAATGAAGAAATATTTCCCATTTCAGATGAGAAATATGCTGAAGAGCTTCAATTTCAAGAAGCTCTCATTTCCTCTGCTTTGATTTATTCTTCACAAATTACTGAATCATCCTCTTCGCTACAAATGATGAGACAACATCCTCGTGACATGACTCTCACCAACAAAACACTCAAAGGAAAAGAGAAGGAAAGTTCTGAAAAAGGGCAATTCTGTCAACCAAATTTTTGCCTAATCTGCATGGATCTAAAATCAAAAGAAGAAATGTTCAACGACATTAATAGCTGCAATCATTCATTTTGTAATGAATGTATTGGAAATTATTTAGCAACAAAGATTCAACAAAACATAGTTATGATTAAGTGTCCTGATCCAAAATGTATTAGTGGTATGTTAGAACCAAATAGTTGTAGATCAATTGTTCCTCAACAAGTTTTTGATAGATGGGAAAATGCGCTTTGTGAATCAACGGTTATTGATTCTCAGAAATTTTATTGCCCATTTAAGGATTGTTCCGTTATGTTTATTGATGATGGTGGTAAATCGGTTACTGTTTCTGAATGTCCCAATTGCCATAGACTCTTTTGTGCAAAATGTAAAGTTGCTTGGCATTCAAGTATTGATTGTGAGGAGTTTCAGAAACTAAAAGAGAATGATAGAAAAAGTGATGATATTACTTTTATTGAACTTGCTAAGAAGAAGCAGTGGAGAAGATGTCCTCAGTGCGAGTTCTATGTGGAAAGAACTGAAGGTTGCTTACATATTACTTGCAGGTACTTTTTTTTTTTGTTATTTACAATTGTCTTTATATATGTTGGTTTGTTTATGATACTGGTAGTAAGGCTATTATGTATCCTGGGTTTGCTTTGTTTACAGGTGTGGATGTCCGTTTTGCTACGGCTGTGGATCCATATACTCGAGTGATCATTCATGTGAAAGAGCTTGAGTTGGATTTTAATTACAGGAAGAATGTGATTCAATAATTTCTGTTTTTCATTTTTTGCTTGAGTTTTTTTTTTTTTCTCAAGACGGGATTCATCGATTAAAAAAAGTATACTTATCTTAAATTAGTAGATAAAATGTTACTTTCAAGTTTGATATTGAGATTTATGATTTCAAGTTTCGGACTGTACATCTCATGCAATATCCAACGAGTTAAACACTACTTCCCTTGCATTCTTGACAACTGGGCTGTTTTGGTATTGATTAATTGGATGATTACTTGAATGTATTACTCTGGTCTACGTAAAAAACCAAAACTACTCTCAAAGTTTAAGAAATCTTCTTAAATAATTCTAAGGTTTCAAAAAAATTAAAAATATCTCTAAAAACAAAACAGAAGTTAAATCTAACAGTTATCAAAAATAATATTAAAATTTAATAAAATAAAATAAAAATATCTCAAAATGAAAGAATAAAAAATAAACCAAGAAATAATAGACATAAAAATAAAAATAAAACATTTTAGGATGTTTATTAAGAAAATTATTCTCTAGAAAAAATATAATCTATTATAGCATAAGTAATAAAGAAATGGGCATTAAGATTACACATACAAAAAAGATATATATACCATTAATTGATAAATAAACTAAATTAAACAAGCTATCAAAAATTTCTCAAATTAGATACATTCATTTAAGAGGAATTCAATTACTAATAAAAACTCATTTTAGAAAAATAATAGATACATTAATAAAAATAACATTATTAAATAACAGAATAATAAATAGACATGATGCCTTATTAGGAATGATCAATGGTAATTTAAGATACAAAAGGCTAAAATTTACAGCATATCCTAGATTTGTTATAAATATACATAATAAAAATCAAAATCAAGTATAAAGTCTAGCTTATGAATTTGAAAGAGAAGATTTAAAGAAAGAAGAAAATCATTCATTTTTAATACATTATTTAGTAACATATTCTTTAACAAATAGTCATAATAGTTTAATATATGGATAAAATAAATTTATAGAAATAGACAACTTTTAAGGAATTTGGAGAAATAATAAAACCAGAAATAATAACAGACTTTGAAATATCAGAAGAATAGAGATTAGATATTAAAGAAAAATCCTTAATAAGAGGAAGAAATAACAATGTTGTTAAATCTAATAGCATACCAAGATTATTTTTATAGACAATGAAGAAGAAACTTCTAACCAAGAAGAAGTTAAAAAAAATAGAAAATGAAGTTAAAATAATGAAGGCATTAGTTCATGATTGTATATTAGGGAAAAATAATGTTTAAAGATAAAATAAAAAATACGTATTTAGAAGTAAATGGAAGCCTAGTAGGTATAGCAAAAAATCAAACAACATTATTTGAAACTGTACAATTATTAACAGAGAAAATGGATTTAGTCGAAAAATCAAACACAAAATATTTACAGGAAATAATAGATATACAAAAAGAATTACTAAAGGAAATAAAGGAATGTAGTTATAACAAACTACAATAAGATATGCATAAAGAATTTTAAGAACTAAGAAAAGATATATATAACATATATAGGAATAATAAAATAATAGGTTATAAATATGATATCTTAGAAGGATTAAAAGAAGAACTACCAAGGAGATGAGATTCTCTAATTCTTAAAAATGAAAAAAGGAAAAATAAGGAACAATCTAAGAATAAAGAGATAATTCCAATTTAATGGAATATAGAAAAAGAATTAAAAAGAAAATTCATGGACCCTGAAAATAGAGATATAAAAACATTGGTCAGTTTATTGACATTAACCAATGAAAAAATAGAAGAACATTATAATGAAAAACTTTGTACTAACAAAGAAAATGATGATATGACAATAATTAATGAAACTGATTCTGAATCATAAAATATGATCTCAAAAGGTCATATGAAACCAATTTCATTGCCAGTTTCTCACCAAGAAGAAACATCTCACCCATATAGGGGAGAAAGAAATAGACAAAGAACAAAATAACCTAATACCACATATAGAAGAAGAGAACCACCTAAAATGGAGGAAGGGTTGCATTGTGGAACTAGAGGTAGTATTCCACCAAAGTTCAAACTTCATGATAATTATAAATCTGAACCTTTAGATTTAGATTGTATAAGAGATATGGAAAAAGCCTTAGATGAATGGGCTAGTGGGATGAGTGTACTAATACAAACTTATCAAACTATCCAAACAAATCCTTCAACTTGTAAAGTCCTTATAGCACATAAAATGACAGGAAATGTAAAAGTTTAGTTTTCAAACTTAACAGATCAACAACATTTATTAATGTAAGAAAATGCTTCCACAAAAAAGAATACTTGGATACAGTAATAAATGAAATATACAAAAAAATTATTGGAGAAGATAAAGGAAGAACTATCACTGAATCCAGTGAAAATGAAATCAATGAAGCTAAATGGCATCTAACAAATATGAAAATTTGTAACATGTGTTACATAGATTCTTTTATTTGTGAATATGAAATGTATTACCATAAATTGCCACCTTCTATGCAAACAACTTATAAAGAAATGCATTTTCAAAAATTACTTGAAATATTATATAAAACCTTAACAGAAAATTGGAAACAAAGGAATAAAGAAACTATACCAGATACTCTAAGAGCAAGAGTAGATGACAAAGATGAATATCTTTATAGATATATATCGGGATCTTTCCAAGGTTCAGAATTAAATTATCATAGTAATGAAAAAGAATATTTAGTTGTTAAAAATGCTATTAATAAATTTGCAATATATGTTATAAGCTCCAGATTCATTGTTAGAATAGATAACAAGAATTTTGGTTATTTTTGAAGAACTAATATTACAAGTGATTTACAAATTAACAAGGAAGACTAGTTAGATGGAAACAGTGGTTCAACTATTATAACTTTGCTATTGAACATCTTTCAGGCCATAAAAATAGTTTAGTTTATGCCCTTATTAGAGAATTAGCACCTCTAACTATTTTTATGCTTTCAAGAATGGAACATCTTGATATCAAAATCAAGATAAAAGAAAAAGAGACAAAAATCATACAAGAACATCTCTAGTTGCTATATCTCGAGAAATCTCTCATGGAGTCAGGAAAGAAACAGGAAGAACTTAATTGTTCAAAACAACCTCTAGTGACCAGAAGCTCAAACGAGGAATCTCAATTAAAAAAGGAAGGACATAACAGTTCACAAAAAAAATTTGAAACCACAAAGCTCAATTAGGTAGATGAGGCATAAAAAGAAAAACAAAAAAAAGTTTATGTGGTCTATAATGGCCCAAAACCAAGATTTTTTAACAATTGGACAAAAGCTAGCAAATATATTCTAGGAATTAGTGGAGTAACTCATAGAGCCTTCACCAACAAAATAGAAGCTGAAAGTAGTTATGCCAATTACAAAACACCAAAACTAATAACTCTAGAGGAGATAGTAAGAAATTATTCTGCAGTACTACGACAACAACCAACAGTTCCAAGCAAATTCAAAAATCTTGGAAAGATAGCAAGGCCTCTAGTGCTATTTAGAGAAACATCTCCTCTAGAAACATCAAAAATAGTAAAACATTCAGTACTATTCAAGGAAACATCTCCTATAACTACTCAAATCATTGAAGATGAAAAAGACCTTAGCAAGCTACAATGGTTGAGTCTCTATAATTTGGCCAAAAAATCTACCCAAGAACATATTTGAAGAAGTTGATCCAATATTTTTGTATAAAGTATTTCATGTAGGACTAATAGAAAATATATATCGAGGAATTAATTTAAGTTAGTTAAATTATTTCGCAGAAAATTTTAAAAGAAAAATTAAAGCAGGTGATAAACCTGTTTATCTTAGATTTTTCAGTTCATTAATGGACTGGAATGAGGAAGGAAGTATTAGTCCCTACCACTTCATCAAGATAGGGATTTACAACACAAATAGAGAGATTTCCAAACCAAGGGTACTTCCAGAAAAGTAATTCAACACAGAAGAACTTTATGTATTAAGAGGTCAAATGCTAAGCCAAATTTACTATGAACTAAAAAAGATGGACAATTTTACTAAAATTAAAGTAAATTATTCAACTAGTAAAGTCATCATCATTTCTCACAGTAGCATGGATCTATCAGAAGAAGATGGTGAGAAAATCACCAAATATGAAACCAATTTTAATTGTAATAACCTAGAAATTGGTCAAGAAACAAGAAAGGTATTCTGCTTCTATGCCAGAAAAACCACCAAAGACCATAAATGAATTCTCTGCATCAAAGATCGAGAAGATAAAGATGCGTCATCATCAACATCATCAAAGGAATTGTCGGTAGAAAATGACAGAGAAAAATAAGAAAAGAAATTATCAGAAGAAGACTACAAAAGAAATAAAGATATAGACCCCACATCTTAGTCGGCAACATGTGCAAAGAAAAAAAGAAATGGCTATCCTTTAAAGAAGAAAAATAGATGAATTATTAAAACAAGGGTAAGATAATAATTTTAGTCTTGTAAACAGAGATTCCTTGTTCTATAAAAGGAACTCTTATTATCATTTCAGAACACACACTCAAATACACAAAAATCCAGAGCTCTCTACTCTAAAACACTCTAGCATAAAAAATCTCTTTATCTAGAAATCTCAAAACCAATAATATTATACCCAGTAATTATGAGTAGCTAAGCACCCCTTTCAAGGTTCTTAGTTGGCCTTAAGTTGTAATAATTATTATTATGAATAAAATGGATTTCAATTACTCTTCTCTAGTAAGTCAACTATTGGACATCATTTAAGTACGGATGTAGAAGTCTTACCATTTCCCAGAGGGCGTTGAGGTTTGAACAAAACTGAGGCATAACAGGTGTAACAGAAGAAGACGAACAGAAGGGAAGACCATGGTGGGCCCATCAAATTCAGTATAATAATTATAAATTTAAGCTAGCTAAGAATCTTGAATGTTTAAATATTTGCTTACAACAAGACATAATATTGTTAAAATAGGAAAATGGAAATTATTTGTAGAAATAAAAAACTAATAATTCCAATGGAAATCAAAGATAAAAATCTAATTCTATTAGAAACATTTGATAAAAGTTGTATCTATCATTTAAATGAATATTTTAAAAATGAAGACTATGAAACTTGTCTTGAAAATTTTAAAATATTTAACACCTTATTAGATATCTATACATATCATATTAAAGCTACTACAAGCATCATAGACCATCTTGTTTCAAGGGCATTAAAAGACTATTTTAATCAAAAATATGTGAGAATAGAGGAAGAAGAATTTAACAACTTAATGTTTGGATATTACTTCTTTGAATATTATAAATACATTGTATGTACACAAGAAAAACCTGCTTGTATACTACGAATATGACAAAATAATATACACTCAACACATATGATTTATCAAAATAATACTTTATGAACATTGAATCATTAGTACATAAATTAGAATTATTAGATTTAACAAATGAAAGAATAATTTTTAATTTCAAAAGACAATTAATAGATTTAGGATTAGAATTAAGCAACCAACATAATGAAGAACATAATATACTATGCAATTGTAATGAATATAAAAAAATTAGACTTGTACAAAAAAATAATAAGTTTTTTAGATAAATTATTACCTTCAATAAATAGACAAAGACCATCAACTAGGTCAATATTAACTCCCGATTAAAAATTGTATCGATCATCAGAAATTGGTATCAAAGCCTAAGAATAGTAATCTAAATAGTAATGGATGAAAACTTAACACTATTAAAATATAATGACATTTTTGATATTTTATAAACCTCAGAGGCATAATTGAAGATATGTCAAACCTCATGAGCATTTAAGATAGTGTTCCCTTAATTTGGTAGAGTTTAATAAAAAACCGACAAGATATTATAACCCTATAAAAGTTATTATTTTTTAATTATATTCTTAATTAATTAAATTGATAAGATTAGTATATATTTTTAAAAAAAAATTATACTAATATTTAATTTTTTTGGTTAAAAATATCACATTAGTACGTATTCTAAGAGTATAACATCATTAAGTATTATCATAATTATTTTTATTATTACTTCTATATTAATTATATTTAAGTATATTATTATAAAAATAATTGTTTTTTAAAAATATTGCTACCCAAAATTATTTTTGCTACTCTATTAACGTGCATTAATCTATGTATCATAACGTAACATACTTTTTTTAAAAGCTTCATTGTTTAATAATTACTTGCATCTTTAACTCTATATCTAAATATCTAGTATGATACATATTTATATAATGAGTAATACTAATGTTTGGACATTTGAATAGGCCCAAATATCGAGTTTATATAGACCAAGCCAGAGTCTAGCCCAAGACGGAAGATGAAGCACCCTAGACATCCCACCCATGGGACAAACCAAGCTCATATAGTCTCAACCCCTATCAAGACCGAGCTCGATGCCATCCCGAGCCCAAGAAAGACAGAACCTAAGGTCATCTCGAGCTTGATCAGAACACGACCTTGTGGAAAGCACGGTTGAACCCGACTTGGATCCCTGACACATTATACCTTAAGTCAAATCATGCCCTTCTGACATGTACTTACACATTGTTTATCTGACACCTGTACCATTTATGTGCTACATGTATATATGGATCACTTATAAGGATCCACAGATTCATCCTTTTGTATTAATCTCTTAAATCTCTCTCTAGATAAGCCCTACAGTCTCAACAATTTGGTGTCCACCGTGGGGCTCAGATTCTCAGGTCAATCACAAGTTTCTAACCCCATATCCCGTAAACTCACCTCGCCTCTAGAGAGAAATTAGAAATTAGTAACTCACAAATCGACATGCATAATAATAACTCGATCCAAAAGATGATAAGATTCGATTGATGCCAAAATAATGGCAACTCAAGGAAACACACCACATGCCACCAATGGGGAGGGGTAGAAGGTAATGCCCTCTATCAAGAGTTATCTTGACAATTCTTCGAGCTAAGAAAAGAAATCGATGAAACCCGAAAAAGAAACAGAACTCTCCGGTCCTTGGCAGATGGAAGGACCTCGGAAAATCCTACCGCCGAACCAACCACGGGGGAGGCAAGGAGACGCGGTCTGTCCGAGCCCCGTCATACTGAGCATGAGGTTGAAATACATCTTTTTCCAAGCTTGGCTTGCACCGATGAAGAGCAATGGCTCCAAGAAAAGAGAAGTTGGGAAACACGACCATAAGACTTAGAAAATAACAACAAGAGATAAGAGGAGGCCCTGAAAGCAGCAAACAAGAGATAGGAAAAAGGAAAAGCCCTTTTTGAAGTGGGCAGAGATTGCAAAAAATTGTACATCTCACCATTTACAGATACAATCAAAAATGAAGAATCCCCACCCAAGTTCAACGCTTCTAAATGCCCAAGCCTTTTTGGGACAAAAGATCCAATAACTCGTGTCCAACATTTCAAAACAGCCATGGCGCCCATAAGCCTCACCCAGGAAAAAAGAGATGCAATGATGTGTAAATTGTTCATTGCCACTCTATGTGAGGGCACACAAAAATGGTTTAACAACCTGCCTCCCCGATCCATATCCTCATTCCCACAGTTCACCAAGCTATTAATCACCAACTACGCCTATAATAAACCCTTGAGAACAGAATCGCACCACTTTTTTCTATTATACAAGGGGAAAAAGAGCCCATCGAAGAGTATATAAAGCATTTCAAAGAAGAAAAATTAGAAATCATTGATTGCCTTAGCTCATTCGCTATAGAGGCTTTCAGGTGAGGCTTGCTAAAAACTTCTGCCCTATTCATGGAACTAAATAAATCAGTGCCAAGTACCTTGGAGAAATCTTACGGAGAGGCTAGGAAGTTCGTCAACTTAGAAAAAAGGAGAAGATGATCCCAAACCAACCAGAGAAAAAAGGAGGACAAGCCTACAGAACACACACCAAAACTACAAAAACAAAAGATTTACTAACTCGGGGAACAGACACTGGCCAGTCAATAGAAACTGGGCGATGAATAAAAATTGGCCAGGAAAGAGGGAAACGTGGGGAAGAGCAGAATCCCCCTTCAAGGGTTCTCTGCGATTGTAGAATCCTTTAAAAGGGGATTTAATTGAGGTAATAAAAAGAATGGAGTGGGAACCTGAGACCAGATGGCCACCCAAGATGAATACCCCGGGCAGAGACATGTCCAAGTGGTGCACTTTTCACAAAGATGTGGGCCACGATACAAGAGACTGTAGAGACCTAAAAAGAGAGTTGGAAACATTATTGGCGAGAGGATATTTCAATGACCTTATTACAGAGAATGATGATAGAAGAATCTACCTAGGAAAGCGAGTAACATCCCAACCAACATACTCATCAAACAGTGACAAATAACCTCATAATGGGCCCAACGTTTAAACCATACACACCATACATGGAGGACCAGGGGTCAGCAGGGTATCCAAAAACGCCCGCAAAATATTTGCAAGGGAGATGCACAACGCACCCCATGTTTACATGTTGGATAAAGCGAGACCCTCTACGAGAATAAATTTCAAGGAGAAGGATGAAACTACATCCCATCACGAGGACCCATTGGTGATTACCCTAAGGATCGGGTCTTGTGACGTACAACGAATAATGATTGACAATGGGAGTTCAGTAGACCTTCTTTTTCAAACCACGGCCAAGGCCTAGGACTTGGAGACACAGACATTATCAAAGCCAAGCTTCCCCTCATAAGATTTAATAACATCACCACATATGCAATAGGAACAGTGATCATACGATCATGACAAATGGGGTAATAATAATGACTAATTTTGTCATCATTGACGCCCTGACTCACTACAATGCAATCCTGGGAAGACCCTGGATACACAAGATGAAAGCAGTTCCATCTACTTTCCACCAAGTGGTAAAATTTTCTACACCTAAAGGCCCCGAAGAGATAAGGAAAATGCCAGAAATTGTTATAATTCCACAATGAAAGGAACTGCCTCTAAATAGCAATCATTGAAAGGTTTCCTCCCAATGAAACAAAGGAATAAAAGTATAGCAAGGTCAATGTTTCTAAACAAAGTAAAAGAATTCCCAAAAAACATGGAGGGAAAGGGACACCCCGTAAAAATAGGCAATGACCTAATAACAAAGCTTGAGAAGCAACTCTCATTATTTCTCAAAGCCAATACAGACGTCCTCACATGGACCCCTACAGACATATCAGGAATTGATTCACGAGTAATAACGCACCGGCTAAACGTTGATACAAGGCTAGACCTGTTAAACAAAAGAAGAGGAAATTCCCTAGAGAAAAAAATAAGGCAATCAAATGTCATGTAACAGCCCTCAAAGAGGCCGAAGTCATCAGGGAGGTTAAGTATCCCTCATGGCTCTCAAATGTGGTACTCGTAAAAAAATGCATGTAGAGCGTCTCGCATGTGCGTAGTCTTCACTGATCTAAACGAGATTTTCCCAAAAGACTTCTTCCCCCTCCCAAGCATTGATCAATTGGTGAACGCCTCTTCCGGGTTCGCATTGATCAATTTCTTAGACGCATACTTCGGGTATCATCAAATCAAAATGCATTATGAGGATGAGGAGTGATGAGTGCTCAAAAAGCACTAAAATAACCATGATTTTATGTACCTTAATTGATTAAAAATACATATATTTATATGTTTTATCATATATTTATATAAATTTGTCTTTTTCGGAATCACGGGTATTTTTATTGTTTTTCAGGTATTTTGGCTTAAAAACGCAATGTAAAGACTCAAAGAGGAATATTTGAAGCAATACATCACAAATATATCAATAAATAAGTGAGAAAAGGTCAACAAACATGGAAAAATCGGACGAAATGGGTCGAAAAGGTCAAAAATGTCAAAAAGACGGAAATCGCGCGTCGCAGCCCGGCCGTGCGCGCAGCCCAGCGCCCAGCCGTGCGCGCCCCAGCGCGCCCCAGCGCCCCATCCCGTGCGCGCCCGCGCGCGCTGGCATGCCCAGCTGCGCGCAACGCAGCGCGCTGGCATGCCCAACTGCGCGCAACGCAGCGCGCTGGCACTGTTCACGCGCGCCGAGCTGCGCGCAGCGACAGCCCCAGCGCGCGCGCGCAGCGCCCAACAGCCGCCCATCCGCGCGCCCAACGCGTTTTCGCCCCATTTTTCACGTGCAGCCGCCCCTGTGACGTCATGCTGACGTCATTGATGACATCAGCAAGTCCAATACGCGTTTTTACATTTTTTAATATTTTTTTTAACATTTTTTTACTCATTTTTTCTCTCCATCCTCACCTATAAATACCCCCCTTCCATTCACTTCAAATCACACCTTCAAAAAAACTCACTTCTCTCTTCTTTCTTTCTCTCATTTCTTAGTTTTTAGTTTCTCTTAGTTTCTTTCTAAGTTTCTAAGCTTTTCTTAGTTTTTCTCTTAGTTTTTAGTTCAATTCTCTTAGGTTTAGAGTTCTTCTCTTTTTGAGAGGAACTTGTAATGTTTTTGTAATAATTTAGATTTTTTGATTCAATATATGGAAGTGCAAATTCCGCTCGGAGGTTTTCTAGCAACGGGAATAGCGTCGAAGTTCTGTAAGGATTTTATTTTCTTTACAGTTATTTTTATGCTTTATTCTTACATGTTATATTCAACTTGTCTGTGGTTAAATTTAACTATGCTAGCTGTTTAGTAAAAATGATGTAATAACGACGTTGTTATGCTTGCGAAATATTAAATAGGTAAAAATCTTTAAAATGAATTGATTTTGTTTTTATTCAAGATTTTATATTAAGAATGTTAGAGAGAAATATATTATTTTTCATTACAAACTTAAACCCGAAAATTAGATTTTAAGGTTTAGTTATCCGGTCTAATTTAGAGTAGTGCTCTTTTATTTGTTGGTACAATCGCCCGGTAGTTAGAGTGAAACTCTATTTCAAAAGTTTTTATAAGAATTATTATGTGAAAATGTATTGACAACATGTTTTCAATAGTGGTTTTAAAACTTGAAAGTTAATACTCGGATAATTAAATTCTTAAGTTTAATTTGGACACCTTGAATAATGTTTAAATTGTCTAACCCCACCAAAGGTGGCATTTAAATGGTTCATTTTCAATCTCTTAGAAAAAGGAATTAATTTAATTAAGCATATTAGTTATCAACCCCACCCATAGGTGTTAATTGATTTGTTTAGTTAACAAAGAATATCTAACCCCACCAAAGGTGGTATTTATATAAAAAAGAGAGAATCAATAAAATATCAATTTATATCTTTAATAACCTAGTTAATATGAGCAAGCATAATTAATTTAGTTATTATATCCATAAATACTCCGCTAATATAAATGATTTGCATGAACATTTATTGAATCCGTATATATGTTTATTTCTAGATAATTATTTATTGAATTTGTATCTATGTTTATTTTTATGATTTTAGATTATATTTAATTAATCTGTATATATGTTTTATTTTATGTTATTAGATTAGGAACACAAAAACCAAACTATCGTGACAGGATGTTTAGGATTTAATTTCGTTTTTAAAAGATTGAATAATAAGTTAAAAACCACATACATTCCTTCCTTAGATCGACCTTGGGAGTATACTTATCATTTTCTACGAAATGATTCGTGCACTTGCGAGAGTTTTATAAATATTAAAACCAAAGTATTTGCGGGAATCGGCGATGCCGGTTTTCGTTCATCAAGTTTTTGGGAATCGGCGATGCCGGTTTTCGTTCATCAAGTTTTTGGCGCCGTTGCCGGGGAAGGAATAGCGTTTTTAAATTATTTATCAAAATTTTAAAAACATTTTTGTGCTGTAAATAATTGTGATATTTTAATAATAATCAAATTTCAAAATTCATAATAAATAAAAAAATAAATAAAAAAATAAAAAAATAAAAAAATAAAAAAATAATTTTTTTTAATTGTAAAATAATTTAGAAATTTGAAATTTGAAGTAAAAAATTTTTACCGTTCATGAATAGTAAAAAAAAAAAAAAAAAAAAAAAATTCAAAATTCAAAAAATTTTAAGTTAATAAGAAATAATATAGCGTGAATAGTAAAATAAAATTACCGTTGATGAATAGTAAAAAAAAAAAAAAAAAAAAAAACATTACTTGAATTTATACTTAATTAACTAAAGAACATGAAAAGTAAAAATCTAAGGGAGTTCTGTCTAGGAGACTAGTTCTTGGAAGCCTTTGTGCCACTAGTCTTTCCTGGGAACGTTGCTCTGGCTAGGAGAATGGTATTTAAGGTGCCGTTTGCACCACCATTCTTTCCTGGGAGCACTCTTGGTTAATACTAATTATGTTACAAAAAATAAAAAAAAATAAAAAATAAAAAATAAAAAAATAAAAATTTTTCTTTTTTTTAGGGTTTAACTAGTTTTGTTTAGTGTTTTGTATAAAATAACATGTAAATTTTATCTAAATTTTTATTTTGTTGACAGGAGTTTTAAATTTACGTTTACAATAGTCTATGCGTGGTAGGAGATCCTTAGGAAACCCCCTTACACCATATGTAAATAAATTTCATAAATTTAAACAAGTGTCAACAAAACTGGATTCTACCCATCAACCTGTTTTTGAGCCAAACATAGAACCAAGTCTTAATCCTTTACTAGAACCAAAAGAAATGGAGGAAAACCAACATATTAGGGAAACCACAATGAAAGAGTTTGCAAGACCGGTAATAGGCACGGCAACTGCCGCTATCCAGTTGGGGGAGGCTGCTCGGAATTACGACCTTAAAAATATTCATTTTTCTATGCTTCCTTCCTTTTATGGGTTACCTAATGAAGATTCTCTTTCCTTTATGAGAGATTTCTATGCTACGGTCCAAACATTCCCCCTCGGTATTCTAAACGAGGATCAACTTAGGATGAGATGTTTTCCCTACACTCTAAAGGATAAGGCCAAAGCTTGGTTGATGTCACTTCCCCCAGGTTCTCTGATGACATGGGGTAACATTTACAATAAATTCATGGGAAAATTCTATTCCCATCAAAAAACATCAGAGTTGAGAGGAAAGATTGCTACTTTCTCTCAGATGGATGGAGAACCATTCCATGAAGCTTGGGATAGGTTCAAGATGTTTCTCACTCAGTGTCCCCATCATAGCTTTCCCCTGCAGTTGCAGAACCAATTCTTTTACGATGGACTTACACAACAATGTCAGTTCATTGTCGACAACGCTGCAGGAGGAGCAATAGGAGAAAAAACTGCCTCAGAGACGTATAACCTCTTTGAGATGTTGGGTGCTAATTCCCAACAGAAAAGCTCCCGAGTGAGAAAAGCTGGAGTTCATGAAATCGACTCCAGTAATGAAGTTCAACAACAACTTGTTCAACTGACTAAGCAAGTTGCCCTTCTCGCTACACAAACCAACACCAATAATGATCAATATGGTTTGTATAGCAACATGGGACATGGTACTGAAGCCTGTCCATATCAAGGAGAAACAACTGGACCTGAACAGGTCAATGTGTTGGGAGCATATCAACAGAGACCAAGGTTTGATCCCAACTCAAATACCTATAATCCTGGGTGGAGAAGTCATCCAAATTTCTCTTGGAGGCAAAACAACCCTCCTTTCACTCAAGGCTCAAACCAGGCAGGTCAGCAATTCCACCCACCTATTCCAAGAAGCATTCCCAATAAACCAACCCTGGAGGACAACTTGAATTCTTTTATTCAAGTCTGTAGGGATAATCAATCTAAAACCAATCAACGGTTGGACTCTGTGGAAGCTTCTATCAAAAAGGTGGAAGTTCAAGTTGAACAGTTAGTTGAACATTTGCAAAAAGGCAAAGACTAATTCAATGAAAAGGAGACATTGAGTTTTTCATTCTGCAATCTCCAAGCAACGTCTTACTAGAAGACGATAAATTTTAGTCCTGTATGGGAGGTCACCCATTATTGTATTTTCCTTTGTTTTAGTTTGCGTGTAATAAAAATTCAGATGAAATAAAATTCGTTTGTTTCAAAAATTCTGTCCATTCGCTTAAAATTAAAAAAAAAAAAAAAATATTAGGTTCCTTGCACTTTTTGCTTTTACGTTTTATCAAGTTATAAATATTTCTTAGAGATATCTACTAAAAGCAAAATGTTGATACACAATAGGAGGAGGATCATTTTCAACTACAAACAACCATGGGAGATGCTGAAGATAGGCGGAAAAAGATGAAAGAATATACAATGCCAATCATTGGCAATGTAACTTCCGGTATCCAATTACAAGAGGCTGCAAGGAATTATGAATTGAAAAAGATTCACTATTCTTTGTTGCCTTCCTTTTACGGTATCCCTAATGAAGATCCTTTGCATTTCATTCGAGAATTCTATGCTATTGTCCAAACCTTTCCACTACATGCAATTAATGAAGATCAACTTAGGATGAGGTGTTTTCCTTACACTCTCAAAGATAAAGCTTGGTCATGGTTCATTACTCTACAGTCAGGTTCTCTTAAAACTTGGGAGGCAGTCTATGAAATTTTTATGGGTAGGTTCTATTCCCATCAAAAGACTGTTGATCTAAGAACAAAGATAGCAACATTTTCTCAAATGAATGAAGAGCCCTTTCATGAAGCTTGGGAACGATTCAAACTCCTTTTCATGCAATGTCAAAATCATAGCTTTCCCTTACAGCTACAAAACCAATTCTTTTATGATGGATTGACACTACAGAGTCAATACATGGTTGATAATGCTGCTGGAGGTGCTGTAGGAGAAAAGACCGCAGAGGAAACCTATAATCTTTATGAGCTGTTGGGTTCTAATTCCCAACAAAGAGGTGGTAGGAGGAAAGCAAAGGTCAATGAAGTCGGCTCTGATAATGAGATAACCTTGCAACTTGCTGAATTGACTAAACAAGTGAAATTCCTCACTTCCCACCAAATTTCAAATCAAGAGGTATGTGAAGTGTGTTGTTCAATTGGGCATGGTACTCATAATTGTTCAAATACTTGTGATTCTAGTGTCGATGCCATAGAGGAAGTCCAATCTTTTCAAAGGTATCATCCAAACACCTATAATCACCCAGCCTACACCCAATATCCAACACTAAGGTCGGATAACAACCACCCTTACCCACCAAGCCAATCTTTTAAACCAACCTTAGAAGATAGCTTGAATGCTTTTATTCAAGTTAGTCGTGACAACCAATTGATGACTAATCAAAGGTTGAACACCATGGAGGCTTCGGTTAAAAGAATTGAATCTAAAGTTGGGCAACTGGCTGAACAAATGCAAAAGAAAGAACCAGGAAAGTTGCCCAGTCAACCAGAACAAGCAAAGGATGTTAGAACCCTTCGAAGTGGTAAGGTAGTCAATACTAGTTTACCTGAAATCTCTAACAATCTACCTTGTAGTTCAGGTAACAAAGAAGGCGATACTCTAATCTCGCAAAAAGGAGAAACAAGTGTTAAACTTAACAAGCCTTCTGAAAAACTCATTGGGGGGTCATCTGACACCCCCAAAATTCAAAAGACAACAGAACCACACCAGATACAAGTACCTTTTCCCCACCGGTTGAAAGAATCCAAACAAGATAAGCAATTCACTGATCTTTTTAATATGCTCTCTAAAGTAAATATCAATTTACCATTGTTAGAAGTGATCATGAATGTGCCCTCATATGCCAAGTTTTTCAAAGAGTTGAACACTAAGAAAAGGAGGTATGAACTGAATGAACGAGTAGTAGTATCAGAAATTTCTAACGCTGTACTTCAGCACAAACTACCCCCTAAGTTGAAAGACCCTGGAAGTTTTATTATAAACATAACTATGGGGGATAGGAAGGTTGCTAAAGCAATGCTTGATTTAGGTGCTAGTATAAATTTGATGCCCTACTCTATATTCTTACAACTCAATCTAGGGGATTTAAAACCCACAACTATGTCCCTTCAACTTGCAGATAGATCTCTTAAATATCCAGAGGGAATAGTTGAGGATGTTTTGGTACAGGTAGACAAACTGATAATACCTGTTGACTTTGTGGTTCCCCCTCCCAAGCATTGATCAATTGGTGAACGCCTCTTCCGGGTTCGCATTGATCAATTTCTTAGACGCATACTTCGGGTATCATCAAATCAAAATGCATTATGAGGATGAGGAGAAAAATTCTTTCATAATAGAAGAAGGAATATTTTGCTACACAAGAATGTCGTTCGGATTGAAAAATGCAGGTGCAACATACTAGCGTCTCATCAACAAAATTTTCCACAAACAGTTAGGTAGGAATGTGGAAGCATACATTGACGACATGGTGGGCAAGACAATTCAACCCCTGAACCATATCAAAGACCTATAGGAGATATTCGAAGTGATACGAAGGTATGACATGAAACTTAACCCTAAAAAATGCATTTTTGTTATAGCTGTAGAAAAATTCCTGGGGTACCTCATATCAGCAAGAGGAATCGAGGCTAATCTAGATAAAATACAGGCACTGGTAAACATGCAGCCGCCCAGTAGTCTCAGGGGTATACAATAGTTAAATGGAAGAATTGGGGTGTTGGCAGACTCATAACTAAATGCACAGACAAGTGTATGTCTTTCTTCAAAATGTTAAGAAAGAACAAGACTGTCTTCTGGAATGAGGATTACAGCATATTAAGAAATACCTCAATAATTCCCCAGTCCTAGTCAACCCACTATCAGGAGAGGTTTTTTATCTATATCTGGCATTACACCCCAAACATGTAGCATCGTGCTCATAATAGAAAGACACAAAATCCAGCAACTCATCTACTATGTCAACCAAATTTCAACTGAGGCCTAAAGCAAATATCCCACCATAGATAAACTTGCTTTTGCCCTCAAAATTACTGCAAGAAAACTCAAGCACTACTTTGGGTCACACACCTAGTACTCACTTCACATCCCTTAAAAAATATACTAACAAAACTAGAGATTGTAGGAAGGTTGGTCTAGATAGCCATGGAATTGGAAGGAGTATTTTTTCTATGTATCGGGTCGGTGGGAGTCCCCTACTAATGACACGAGGTTGGTAATGAGTGTCTGGAATGACGCTAAGGTCGTGATTAGAAATATGGCCTCTCTTATCATGACCTTGAGCCTTGATGTGAAGCAGAGGTTGACTGATATCCAGAACTATCTGCCTAAGAAGACAAATTGGAGGACTCTGTTGATCACTCTGCATTTTGTTGCATGCGGGTTAATGAGGCATGGTGTTATAGAGCCTCCTCTTAGGGTGAATCGTAAACATCGAGCTCCTCCTAAAGCCCGTGCTATGTTTAAACATAGAACTCCTCCTATAGATTTTGGGGATAGGTTTGAAGTGGTGTTGGATAATGATGACCGTTAACTCTTTGTTCCCGTCCTATAATATTCTGCCCTTTCTCTTATTATTATTTTATATATGTATTATTATTTTTTAGAGGCTCGCTAACATGGATAATTTTTCCATTTTGTAACTCGTATGGAATTAACCTCTAATCAACTTTTTGCTTGCATGAAGAGCAAGGTTGCACTATGAGGCACTGATGAGTGCTCAAAAAGCACTAAAATAACCATGATTTTATGCACATTAATTGATTAAAAATATATATATATGTTTTATCATATATTTATATAAATTTGTCTTTTTCGGAATCACATGTATTTTTATTGTTTTTCAGGTATTTTGGCTTAAAAACGCAACTTAAAGACTCAAAGAGGAATACTGGAAGCAATACATCACAAATATATTAATAAATAAATGGGGAAAGGTCAACAAATATGGAAAAATTGGACAAAATGGGTCAAAAAGGAGAAAATCGCGCCGCCGCAGCGCCCAGTCGCGCGCCTTGCCCCAGATCCGCGTGCACGCCGACGCCTGTTTCGCCCCATTTTTCACGTGCAGCCACCCCATGACGTCATGTTGACATCATCAATGACCTCAGCAATTCTATTCCGCGTTTTTACATTTTTTAACATTTTTTCACTCACTTTTTCTCTCCATCCTCACCTATAAATACCCCATTTTCCTTCACTTCTAAACACACCTAAAAATACATTCTTTTCTCTCTTTCTTTCTCTCTTTTCTTAGATTTTTAGTTTTCTTTAGTTTTTTCTTAGTTTTTAGCTTTTCTTAGTTAATTTCTCTTAGTTTTAGAGTTCTTCCCTTTTTGGGAAGAACTAGTTATGTTTTTGTAATTTTTTAGCTTTTTGATTCAATAAATGGAAGTGCAAATTCCGCTTGGAGGTTTTCCAGCAACGGGAATAGTGTCGAAGTTCTGTAAGGATTTTATTTTCTTTACAGTTATTTTTATGCTTTATTCTTACATGTTATATTTAATTTGTGTGTGATTAAATTTAACTGTGTTGGCTGTTAATAAAGATAATGTAATAATAACGTTGTTATGCTTGCGAAATATTAAATAGGTGAAAATCTCTAAAATGAATTGATTTTGTTTTTATTCAAGATTTTATATTAAGAATGTTAGAGAGAAATATATTATTTTTCATTACAAACTTAAACCTGAAAATTAGATTTTAAGGTTTAGTTATCCGATCTGATTTAGAGTAGTGCTCTTTTATTTGATGGTACAATCGCCTGGTAGTTAGAGTGAAGCTCTAAGGGAGTTATGTCTAGGAGACTAGTTCTTGGAAGCCTTTGTGCCACTAGTCTTTCCTGGGAATGTTGCTCTGTCTAGGAGGATGGTTTTTAAGGAGCCTTTGCCCCACCATTCTTTCCTGGGATCACTCTTGGTTAATACTGATTATGTTATTTTAACAGTAAAAAAAACAAAAAAAAATTCTGAAACTATCTCCAAAATTTTAAAGTTTTAATTACAATCTCAAGAGTTAGTTTCTTTTTTTGATCTAGGTACAATTGTGTTTTGATGCCTTAATTATTTGATTTGCACCTAGATGTGGGTTATCTAAACCCCTCAAGCATGCCCCTAGTTTTTGGTACAGAAAAATTTGAAAATCAATAGGGCATGTTTGAAACAATATAGGTAGACAACCTTGTCTTACTTGTAGGTATGATTGACTCAATGATGAGGGGACATTGAGTTTACTTAAAATGCAATCCCCAAGTTACGTCTTGCTAAGACGTTAAACTAAGCGCTGGATGGGAGGCAACCCATCATTTTAGTTAATTTTCTGTTATTTATTTTATTTACTTAATTTTATTGTTTATTTTAGTTTAATAATTTTTAAATTGTTAAAACTAAAAATATTTGTTGAGATGTTAGAAGATTACAGCGATATGTCTGTATACACTTTAATAATGAATATGATGGATGCACCTGCATTTCTCCATTATTACTTACACATTCTCATGAAATAGGTAATATTTCTTCTCTTTATCTTTAATTTACAGTTGTTACATTGAGGACAATGTAAGTTCTAGGTTGGGGGTGGTGAAAAGTTACCGTGCTTAATTAGAAAAAAAAAGATTTAACAATTTAAAAAATAAAAATAAAAAAAATATTTTCTCACAAAAACTTATCATTTCTTTAAATCAAATTTAAGTAAATAGTTAAGTCTTTTGTACTGTTAGATTAATTTTTGAAAACATATCATGAAATATTTTGTAATTATTTTTGATAATTAGTTAGTTTTTGTCAGAACTAGTATTTCTTGATAAAATGTGGAAATTATATTAAACTCAAAATCTGTGTTTATGAATTTTTTTTAGTGGAGACTACCCTTGTGAGATATAATTTGAGCCTAATTTCTTTTATTCAGAGTGAAATATATATTTTTTCTACTCCAAACACATTTCTTATTTATTCAAATTTTTAGATGATCTCTATAAGTATTAGCATTGAATGTATGAATTTTTTCTCATCTTAATAGAGTATCATATATATTTTTTATTATTATTTTTCTTAGATTAAATGATTTGAGTAGAAATTGATAGTATATGCTTATATCTCATTTATGCATGACTGCTACAAAAACAAAAAGACATATCTGGGGTTACCTAAACCAAGATCAAACAGAAAAGCCACAAAATTAACCAATCACCAAAATCCTAAAAAATGTACAATCTGTACATGGGTTGACTCTTTAAAAAATACATATATTGAAAAATATCTACAGAAAAAAAATATAGAGAGATAAAAAAAATATATAGTATCATCTACATACTATGACCCACATTCCCTACAAAGTTGTGAGTACATGCTAATTACAAAAGAAAGATATAGGAAGTAATTTTTTAAAAGTTTGAATAATAAATTAAAAACCACATACATTCCTTCCTTAGATCGACCTTGGGAGTATACTTATCATTTTCTTCGAAATGATTCTTGCACTTGCGAGAGTTTTATAAATATTAAAACCAAAGTATTGGCAAGAATCGACGATATTGGTTTTCGCTCATCAGGCACAAGTAGCCCCCGCCCACAAATATAAGTGACAAGTTTAGGGTATGTTGTCATCATTGCAAGCAACCCCCCACTCTAGATCTTCAATAACCTCCATGACTTTAAGAAAAACTCTTTCAGATCGCTTCAAATAAAAACCTACCCAATACGACTCTCTACCAACAAGATTGGCCATACCAGTCAACGTCTTTTTTTCACGAGATTGCGTTCAGATATATGCTCCCTACAAGTAGCGAGCACACACTTGGTCTCTTTTGTAATACGTTCAAACCTCTCAACCTCAGCTTTCAACAACCTAATCTCGTCCTCAAGCCTACCACTTGCAACAAAAAAGGATCGAAGTAAGCGCCTATTGGTCCGATCAAAATCCATAACACGTGAGCAAAAAAGTTAGATGAATTAGGAAAAATTCTCAAACACATGAATGAGATTAACATTTTCCAACCCTTTTATAGGGAAGAAAAAACTAAAAATAAATATATATGTATATATATTTTTCAATAAATGACAAAAGGTAGGTCAACATCATAAATACACAATAAAGAGACAAAATTACTGTATTTATTAACAATAAATCCATAGGTACAATATCCAAGTACCAGCTCGTGACTATACAAACCAAAATATCATTGAGCTCAGTAAAATATATATAAAAACAATAATTGAGGATTAGCTCTCCCTTCGTTAGGAACCTCTAGGCCGTCCTCACCATCAGAAGAGCCCAATCCTCCTCCCTCCTCCTCAATTGATAAGGCTTGGCTATAGACCGACACAACATGTATATCTAGAATGTGATAATAGTACTTGCCTAAACCTTTCTTCTTGGCCTCTGTCTTGAAAGTCTCCATCGCCATCTCATAGGCCCGCTCGATGTTAGACTCCAGCTTCTGGGCCATAGCATCCACATTGGTTTGCGCTTGATGTCACACTTCTTCAGTAGAAGCCTCAGCTTGCCTCTGAACATCCTTCATCCCCTCCTCGAGCTCAGTCACGCATCGGGCATACAAATTTAGCTCAGACACAACCCATTTCAGCTTTTCCTCCTTATCAACCACCTCGTTCTCCCACTTCGTTGTTTTCACCAACAACACTACGTGTGAGCCTACTTCTCCTTCATAAGCTTGGACTTCAAATAACCTAGGTTTTGAGCTCGATCAAAATCAAAAGGTAGCATCAACTATAAACAAAAAAATAACAATAAAAAAACACACGCACCTGATACATCTGATGACAAATAAACTCGCCAACATCAGTTCCCTCACAAATAGTCGTGAGATGCTCCTTGCATGCATCCATAGATGCATGGCTCATCCAACGGTCAAGATATTCTGGTGCTAAGCCCCTATTCAGGATGATCCTGTCCACATCAACGATAAGATCATCCACAACAGCCTTCCTCTTCTTAAAATCCTCCAGGGATTTTCCAAATTCTTTGGATCCGGTACAAGGAATGGAGGACTCGCCTTGCTCACACATAGGTGATAAAGAAGGACAAACATTCAAAGGCTCAAGGTCACGATTAGCCTCATCAGCACTAAGCTTTTTTTAAAGGAAGAGGTATGACCTTTATGAGAGGATTTCCCCCTCTTCTTACCCATCGAGGAACCCCCTCCCCTAAGAGTAGGAGTGGCACCCATGGGTAAGCTTGTGCCCCCTAGCGCAACCTTACTCTTCATGCGATAAAAAAGTTGATCATAGGTTAATTCCATACGAGCTACAAAATGAAAAAAATTATCCATGTTAGCCAGCCCTTAAAAAATAATAATACATATATAAAATAATAATAAGAGAATGGGAAAAATATTATAGGGCGAGAACAAAGAGTTAAGGGTCGCCATCATCCAACACCACCTCGAACCCACCCCCAAATTCTGTAGGAGGAGTTCTATGTTTAAACATAGCCCGGGCTTTAGAAGGAGCTCGGTGTTTATTATTCACCCTAAGAAGAGGCTCTACAACACCATGCCTCATTAACCCACATGCAAAAAAACGCAGAGTGTTCAACAAAGTCCTCTAGTTTGTCTTCTCAGGCAGATAGTTCTAGATATCAACCAACCTCTACTTCGCATCAAGGCCCACGGTCGTGATAAGTGAGGTCATATTTCTAATCACGACCTTAATGTCATTCCAGACACTCCTAACCAACCTCGTGTCATTAGTAAGGGACTCCCACCGACCCGATACATAGAAAAAATACTCCTTCCAATTTTCTCATTTTTAGGAAGGGATACGTTTACCCCATGATCCTTCTTAAACGACATATACACCCTCCTCGAGTCTGTGGGGTTCTATTTAAGGACATACGCCTCATTAAACTCGGCCATCTCCAAATTCACCCCAAGCTCTTAGCATATCATTGTTAGGCAAAGAAGATATCTCCACCCACTAGGCATCAATTTCCCCGGTGCATGCTACATCCTAACTAAAAATCTCCTAATAAGAGGATACAAAGGAAACCTTACTCCCAGCCATAAAGCCTTCTCATGAAAAACGATCCACCCAGTTGGAGGTGCATCACCATCACAAGCACCCTCAACAAGAATCATTATCTAAACGATTGAGGGGATGTCATAGGTCCTCCTTATCCTCTCTTCATCCTCAGGCAACAACCCATAAGTTTTTGGAGCGATCGCCCAGCCCCTGACACGACCTGTCAGTTCACCATACCCTATTGTTCTTTCTCCATGTCCTAGTTATTGACATATGAGTTTGAGGCACGCTCAATCTCACAGTTGGAACGGTTTGGGGATGGTGAATAGAGGTAGATGGTTGTGACAAGGACCGACTCGTTGCATTAGAAGAACCTAGGCTAGAGGACCCTAAGTCTCCACTTGTACTGGCATACTAGGGACTCTCCCATGAGCTCGAGCTAGAAGATGATATTTCTTCCCTTTTCATTTTGATAAAAGCTATGAAAATATAAAAACAAAACAGTAACAAGTGGTAAGATACGAAAAAAGAGATTACCTAGAGACGATCAAAAAATTAAAGAAAATGTTAGGACGCAAACCGACCTAAAATTAAAGTAGCAAATCGTTAGGAAATCTATGCTTAAGTTCTAAAAAAGCCGAACAGAGAATATGGTAACAAGAGCTAAAATCTTACCACCGAACTAAAAATCTCTCACAACTCGAGGAGAAACGAAAGAGCATTTTTTCACTATTTCTTGATTTTTATAGGTGAACAAATAATAAAGTCCCTGCCCATGTACCCCTTTATATAGGTACATTGGATTTCTCTCTCTAATCAAATGACACGCATTTATGGTGGAAGTTGAACGGTTCATATCTGGTGACCGGTATCTACTCTTCCACCTCAAACTAAAGCCCTAGCTAAAAGAGTGGGGGGACTTGATGTTTGGACATCTAAACCGGCTCAAATATCGAGCTTTATACAAACCAAGCCCAAGTCCAGCCCAAGATGGAAGATGAAGCACCCTAGACATCCCACCCATGGGCAAACCAAGCCCATATAACCTCAACCTCTATCAAGACCGAACCCAAGGTCATCTCGAGCTTGGTCACAACACAATCTCGTGAAAAGCACGATTGAACTCGACCTGGATCTCTGACACATTATACCTTATGTCAAATCATGTCCTCCTGACATATATTTACATTTACACATTGTTTATCTAACACTTGTACCATTTATGTGCTATAAATATATGGATCACTTGTGAGGATCCCCATATTCAATCTTTTGTATTAATCTCACAAATCTATCTCTAGATAAGTCCTATAGCCTCCACAACTAAGATACATATTGCTCGAACAATTGGTTATATGCTAAATGGATGTAACAAAAAGTGTTATTTTAATTAATAGAATTTATTTATTTATTTAAAGAAGCAAGTTAGAAAGACTGGTCGTAGAATTGAAATTGAGAAAGCAAAAAAATTGAGAATAAAAAAACTAAAAAATTAGACAATGATTTATTGTGAATTCATTTGAATAAAAAATTGTAGAAGAAATGAAAAGGAGCAATGATATATTTAAATTACACAAAGAAGTTGAAATGTTACCTCGTTAAATAGTGAGTGAGGTTGATAATAAATTGCACAATTCGTAACTTGGATCAAGCATCTCATGCATAAAAAGGTTTATTTTCCTAGAACCAAAAAAAAAAAAAACAGATATTATTGAATCACATTCTTCCTGTAATTAAGATCCAACTCAAGCTCCTTCACATGAATGATCACTCGAGTATTCGGATCCACAGCCATAGCAAAACTGATATCCACACCTGCAAACAAAGCAAACTCAGGATATATAATAGCCTGATTTTTCAGATTCTATTTCCTTACAAATGAATATTACTTGTAGTATTCTTTCAAAACAAAATTATCCTTTTTACATTATTATTAAGAGATGATATGTCTCCTTAACTCATTACATTCAAATTTGATTCTCATTCTTATAATGTTTTTTTTTTTGTTTAATAAAAAATTTACTTTAATACCATTTTTTTCAAATTAAAAAAAAATAATTGCTAACATCATAAACAAACCAACGTACCAATATATTAAAAAAATGACAATTGTAAATAACAAAAAAAAGTACCTGCAAGTAATATGTAAGCAACCTTCAGTTTTTTCCACATAGAACTCGCACTGAGGACATCTTCTCCACTGCTTCTTCTTGGCAAGTTCAATAAAAATAATATCATCACTTTTTCTATCATTCTCATTTAGTTTCTGAAACTCCTCACAATCAATACCTGAATGCCAAGCAACTTTACATTTTGCACAAAAGAGTCTATGGCAATCGGGACATTCAGAAACAGTAACCGATTCACCACCATCATCAATCAACATAACAGAACAATCCTTAAATGGGCAATAAAATTTCTGAGAATCAATAACCGTTGATTCACAAAGCGCATTTTCCCATCTATCAAAAACTTGTTGAGGAACAATTGATCTACAACTATTTGGTTCTAACATACCACTAATACATTTTGGATCAGGACACTTAATCATAACTATGTTTTGTTGAATCTTTGTTGCTAAATAATTTCTAATACATTCATTACAAAATGAATGACTGCAGCCATTAATGTCGTTGAACATTTCTTCTTTTGATTTTAGATCCATACAAATTAGGCAAAAAATTGGTTGACAAAATTGCCCTTCTTCAGAACTTTCCTTCTCTTTTCCTTTGAGTGTTTTGTTGATGAGAATCATGTCATGAGGATGTTGTCTCATCATTTGTAGCGAAGAGGATGATTCAGTAATTTGTGAAGAATAAATCAAAGCAGAGGAAATGAGAGCTTCTTGAAATTGAAACTCTTCAGCATATTTCTCATCTGAAATGGGAAATATTTCTTCATTGTCATGGAGTGCTGAGAAGTAGAAATCGTCTACCGATTGAAGAGAATCATAGTTTGATGATGATCCAGCTGCCATTTACTTAATTTTGGTGACTGAACTCTGAATCAATTTGGTTGTTATCCTAGTATATTATTTGATGAGTCTTTATTGTTGGTCCATCTCATGGGGCCAGTAACAAATAAAAAAATAAAAAAGCATTCAATAATGAATACTTGTACTGAGAGAAGAAAAAAAACAAAAGGTGAAAACTTTGGACCAGTAAGTAACAAATAAAAAAATAAAAAAGCATCCAATAACGAAGTCTTGTAACGAAGTGAAGAAAAAAAAAAGTGAAAACTCTGGCTCCACAAGTTTTGGCTTGAATTGTAATGAAATGATGGAGTTTTGGTTTTATAAATAGAGTATTTCTTTCAATCTTGAATTACAAAAACAAGAGAAAAAAAAGTATCAATATAAAGTTTTATTAGAAAGAAAATTAAGAGAATAAATATATAAAATTTTATTCACAAATTAAAAATATATATTTATTGTATATTTGTAAGAGATCCAACTAAATGTGAAATTTGTAATCTTATTTTTATTATAATGCAAGTTTTAAGTGTCATACGGTTCTCGTGGTTATTACTTTCATTTTTGTAAGGTTTTTCATGCTAAAAATAGTTGATATTATTTTTGTTCTATTTTGATTTGAAAAATTATTTTGGATTTGTGAAATTTGTTTCTATACAACCATCAATTTTTTCTAACATAGTGGTATCAAAGCATTGGTTGTTTTTAACAAGAGTACTATTCACATATATTGTATTGTTCTGTGATAGTTACTATTCACGAAGTACTATTTACATAGTACTATTAATCATATTATTCATTAAGACTATTCATATAGTACTATTCATTGTTCGAAAAGTACCAAGTTTGACGAAACTTGTTGATTGACAATTTAAATGGAGGAAAGCACGGATAATAGGATAAAATTGATCGCATTTAATTATGCAATTTGGAAGCCGAAGATGGAGGATCTTTTATATATTAAAGATCTATGGAAGCCAATTATCATGTCGAAGGAGAAATTAGTGTCTAAAACTTCAATGGATGAGAAAACCGACGACAAGACACAAAAAATAACCAGTACAGATATTGGCTGGGTCGTGCTGAACCGAAAGTGTGTTGCTCAAATCAAACAATGGATTGACAAGAGCATTTTTCAAAAATTTGCTAATGAATATGATGCTTACGTTCTTTGGCAAAAGTTGAAAAAATATATATGCGAGGACAACCGCACAGAATAAAGAAAATTTGATATGACGATTAGTCAATTTGAAGTATAAAGATGGAAACAACGTATCACAATTTCCAATGTTGACAATTTTCTAAAAGATGGATACAATAATTATTTTAAAAGATGTGAGGCATGTTCCTAATATCCGCCTCAATTTGATCTCTACCGATATGCTTGATGATGATGGATACAATAATTATTTTGGTGAAGGAAAATGGAAGCTCACTAAAGGCAATTTGGTAGTAGCTAAATGCAAGAAAGATACATCACTCTACCTCAAAAAAGCCAGACTGTATAGAGGAGAAGTCAATACCACTTGGAAAGAAGTTCCCACTGAGCTATGACATAAGTGATTCAGCCATATGAGTGAAAAAGTCTCAGAATTCTATCCAAGAAGAAGCTATTGCTAGGAATGAAAGGTACACCCTTACGAACTTGTGTTGACTGTATTATGGGAAAACAACATAGAGTTACATTTCGTATTCTCACACCGTCTAGAAAGGAAAATATTATAGATTTAATACACACAGATGTATGTACAATGAGTTATAAGTCACTAATAGGTGCTCATTATTTTGTGACCTTTATTGATGACCATTCTAGAAAAGTCTGGACTTTTTCTTTGAAAATTAAAGATCAAGTACAAGAAGTTTTCAAGCAATTTCATGTAAAAGTGGAGAGAGAAACTGGCAAACGTTTGAAGTGTCTACGTGCAAATAATGGTGGTGAGTATCGTGGACCATTCAAGGAGTACTGTAGAATTTTCGGCATCAGGCTGGAAAAATCAGTACCAAAGACACCTTAACACAACGGTGTCGCAGAGAGGATGAACATAACCATTTATGAAAAAGTCGGATGTATGCTCTCAAATGAAAAACTACCAAACTCCTTTTGAGGGGAGGCAATGTGGATAACAGTCGACTTAATCAACCTTTCTCCATCAATTCCACTAAACTATAACGTACCGGAAAGAGTTTGGATGGGGAAAAATGTTTCTTACAAACACTTGAAAGTATTTGGCTGTAGAGCATTTGTTCACATCCCAAAAGATGAGTGGTCCAAGTTGGATGGAAAAGTGAAGCAGTGTATCTTTATGGGATATGCCTATGAAGAATTCGGCTACAGATTTTGGGACCTTGTTAGCAAAAGGATTGTCAGAAGTAGAGATGTGGTGTTTCTTGAAGACCAAACAATCGAGGATTTTGAGAAATTCGAGAAACCACAGTCAGATGAAATTCCATTTAATCTGGAACCAGTCTCTCCACCAACAAATCCTGATGATGGGAGAGTTACACCAGATACTGATGATGTTAATCCACCAACTGACAATTCAGAACTACAACAAGTTTATGAACATGTCCAACCAGAAGTACAGACAAAGAGATCCACCTGAGTATAACAACCAAGTCCTAGATATTCTCCTAACGATTATGTGATGCTCACTGAAGAGGGAGAACCGGAGAGTTATGACGAAGTTATCACTAATCATCATAAGACTAAGTAGTTAAAAGCCATGCAGGAAGAAATGAAATCTTTGCATGAGAACCACACATTTGGCTTGATGAAACTACCACAGGGAAGGAAAGATATCAAGAACAAGTGGGTGTACAGGATCAACAGCAAAGAAGACAACTCACAACCACGTTACAAAGCAAGATTGGTTGTGAAAGAATTCGAGCAGAAGAAGGGCATTTACTTTGATGAAATATTCTCACCAGTAGTTAAAATGTCTTCAATCCGAGTTGTTCTTTGTTTGGCAGCTAGCCTTAATTTGGAAGTCTAACAACTTGACGTAAAGACCGCATTCTTACATGGTGATCTTGATGAGGAAATCTATATAGAGCAACCTGAAGGTTTCCAAGTCAAAATAAAAGAGAAGTTGGTATACAGACTAAAGAAGAGCTTGTACGGTCTAAAGTAAGCACCAAGGTAGTGGTACAAAAAGTTTGACTCATTCATGGAGAAAAATGAATTCAACAAAATGACGGTTGATCACTATGTCTTCAGCAAGAATTTCTCTGATTATGATTTTATTATTCTTCTACTTTATATTGATGACATGTTAATTGTGGGTCAAAATATTGATAAGATTAACAAGTTGAAGAAAGAGTTAAGCAAGTCCTTTGCAATGAAAGACTTAGGACCTGCCAAGTAGATTCTTAGCATGACGATTACCTACAACAGGCAAAAGCAAAGGATTTGGCTTTGCCAAAAACGGTATGTTGAAAAAGTTCTTGAAAGATTCAACATTAGCAAAGCTAAACTTGTTAGTTGTCCACTTGTAAGCCATTTCAAACTTAATGTCAGTCAATGTCCCTCAAGTGAGGAGGAGAAATCGGAGATGAGCAAGGTGCCTTATGCATCGACGGTTGGCAATCTAATATATGCAATGGTATGTACTAGACTAGACATTGCACATACTGTTGGCATTGTGAGCCGATTCCTATCAAATCCTGGAAAGGAACATTAGGTAGTTGTCAAATGGATACTCAAGTATCTCAGAGGAACTTCTAGTCATTATTTATGCTTTGGTAATAATAAACATGTATTAGAAGAATATACAGATTCAGATATGGCTGGCGACGTGGATACGAGAAAGTCTATATCCGGGTACCTAATAACATTTGGAGAGGAAGTTTTTTCATGGCAATCATGATTACAAAAGTGTATTGCCTTAAGTACCACAAAAGTAGAGTACATTGCAATCATTGAAGATTGTAAGGACATCCTGTGGATGAAAAAGTTCCTACAAGAATTGCATCAGAACTAAGAAAATTATGTTCTCTATTGCGACAGTCAGAGTGCAATTCACCTTAGCAAGAACCTAACCTTCCACTCAAGGTCCAAACACATCGACGTAAGGTATCATTGGATTCGTGATGCGTTGGAACATAAACTACTGCAAGTTGAGAAGATCCACACCAATGATAACGGGGTAGATATGATGACAAAGATATTGACTAGAAAAAAGCTTGTCATCTATAGAGAGATTGCATATATGAAGTAGCCATATCCCACATAAGGTGGAGGGGTAGATTTGTTAGTCCATCTCATGTGGGCCAATAACAAAGAAAAAAAGGCATTCAACAATAATGACTTGTAGTGAGAAGAAGAAGAAAAAAAAAGTCAATTTTTTGGGTTGTTTATCTCTGTAAGTTTTGGCTTGAATTGTGATGGAAAGATGGAGCTTTGACTCTATAAATATAGTCTTTGCTTCAATCTTGAATTACAAAAATAAGCTGAGAGAAAGAGAGAAAAAAAAGCCTTAGTAGAAAGTTTTCTTAGAGAAAAAAATTGAGAGAGTCAATTTGTGAAGTTTTACCCACAAATTGAAGATACATATTTATTGTATTTTTGTGAGAGATTCAACTAAAGGAGAAGTTTGTAATCTCGTTTTTATTATAATTGAAGTTTTAAGTGGCCTATGGGTCCCATAGTTATTACTTTATTTTTGGAAGGTTTTTCACGCTAAAAATCTTTTGTGTTATTTTTGTTCTATTTTAATTTGGAAAATTATCTTGGGTCTGTGAAATTTGTTTCTTTATGAATATCAATTTTTCCCAACAATTATTAATAGTTTAATACCTTGTGAAGCACATAAAAAGTAATGGTATTAATAAAATTATTTATTTTGAAAAAATCATTTAAATTAACACATAATTTATAAATAATTTGTTAGATAATAAGTTTGTTATTTATATCATATTTTGTGTAAATACTTGATTTAAAAAATACAACTTCTATGACAACATAAACAAGCTTTAGTTATTTAAATTTGTCAAGTAATAATTGATATTGTTCTATGATTATTGATTTAAAAAAAATCTTTAAACATGATTATGCAAATTTGATAAATATATAGAAATATTTTGGTATTTATTAATATAAAAAAATGCAGAGAATAACCAATGAATAATAAAAAAACAAAGAAAAAATAAAAGATGAAGAAAGTATAAATGTATGCTGATATTTATTTATATATTAAAAAATATATATCAATTAAATATTAAAAAATAATTAAAATAGTACACAATAAAATAATTATTTATAAAAAATATATTTATTTTAAAGATATTTTTTATTTATTTGTGTAAAATAAATAGTAGAACAATGGAGTCTATGAACAAACAATTCACTGTTATTTGTTTATTTCCTCTTTCCTTTATAATTATAAAAAAAAATTATTTTAAGATATTTTATTTTATTTTTGTGTAAAAAAAGTAATGGAAAGCGAAAGAGTAATTTAAAATATTATTTCCGCTTTTTATATATAATAATATAATTATAAAAAATGTATTTATTTAAAAATATTTTGATATTTATTTGTATATATAAATAAATAATTGTATTTATTTATGTGTATTAATAAAAATGTATCTATTTTAAGAATATTTTAATATTTATTTTTATATATAAATAAAAAAATTATTTATTTTACAGACATTTTGATATCTATTTATATATAAAAATAACTAAATATTAAAATAAGAGAATAACTAATGTATTATTCATTAGTTATCTATGCTTTTATATATAGTAATAAATAATTATAAAAATGTATTTATTTTAAAAATATTTTGATATTTATTTATGTGTATAAATAAAAAAATATTTATTTTAGTGATATTTTTGTATTTATTTATATGTATAATACAAAATATTTATTTATGTATAAAAAGTAATAAAATAATAAATAAATAAAGGGAAAAAAATGTAAAGCTAAAGCTAAAGAAATAGCGAAAGGAAACATAAAGAGAAAAAAAATAAAAAGCACTAAGAAGAGAAAAAAAATAGAAATAAATTATGAATAACGACCAAAACTTTGGAAGCTTTTTATATATGAAGATCATATATACTAATAGATAGATAAAGGAAAAAAATAAAAAGAGTAAAACTAAAGCTAAAGCTAAAGAAATAGTAAAAGGAAACATATAGAAAAACAAAAAGTAAAAAGTGAAAGAAAGAAAGAAAAATTACTAAGAACGTCAAAACTTTAGACCATTTTAGATGAGTTGATAATTTAAATTTGATAATTAATTTATCATTAATAATTATTTTTATTTTAAAATTATTTATTTTAAAAAATTAATAAGTCTTTAAATATAATGTTTTTAGGATGTTTTTACTATGATAGATGAAAAATTAATTTAATTTTTTTATATAAAGGTTTAAAAAATATATTCTTAAAAAATTAATTAATCAATTTGTTACTTTATTGAATAAGAAATATACAATAATTATTATTTTATTAATAAATAGTTAATTTATTTATTATTTTAATAAAAATATATATAAATAATAATAATTACTTTAAAAGGAATAATAGGTGTCACACGATCTAAATATGATTGATATTTTATTTAATAAATAAATAAATTAAATATAACATGACAATACATATAAACTTGATATAATAGATAAAATTTAATCGAACTTCATAATTATTTTTATTAATATTGTTTGCTTATAAATAATATAGATTAGTTGATTATTTTTTAATTGTTATTGGATATAACAAAATCTTAACATAAAAATATGATTAATTTAACATAATTATTATTCATAAAATAATAATTCAAAATTTATAATGTAAAGTTAATATAAATAAAATTATCCAATACAAACTATAAAATTATTATTTATTAAAATATTTTAATATTTATTAATATACAATAAAAAACATATATGAAGCTTAAAAAAAAATATACATAAAAGAAGAAGAATCAAAAAAAGAAAAAATATATAAAAGAGTAGGGAGAATGATCATAAATCAAGAAAAAGAATTTTATATATATTAGTTTTGCAATTGTATTATATACTAGTGAGTATATAAAATGTAATTACATTAATAAAATTATATATTTTAAATTTTTTATTTAAATTAATATGTAATTTATAAATAATTTATTAGGTAATATATTTATTTTTATCTTATATTTTGTATTAATATTTGATTTAAAATATTAATATTATTTTTAAAAAATATAAACAATGTTATATTATTTAAATTTAATAAGTATATAATAGTGTTAATTATCGAATAATAATTGATATTAATTCGTAATTTATGATTTAAAAAAAGACTTTAAACCCGATTTTTTATATTTATTAGATATATAGGGATATTTTTTGTATTTATAATGAACAAAAATTACAAAAAATTTAAAAAAATGAAGATGATATAGTTTATGTTGATATTTATTTGTGTATTAAAAAATAGATAGAAATTAAAAAAATAAAAAATAATTAAAATAGTACATGATTAAATTAAAAAAAATTATTTATAAAAATTTATTTATTTTAAGAATATTTTGATATTTATTTATGTGTAAAGATAAAAAGGAAAGGAAGATGAAGAAAAAGAAGTCGGGACCAAGGACACTTTTAACATATAAGATAAAGATGTTGTTTTCAATTGGAATAATTAAAATTTTAAAAGTTGAATTTGAATAAATTAGCAGTTTCCCGTGCAAATTAATATTCGAACATTTATTCGCTTTAATGTTTTTGTCTACCCTCGGAATTGGGCATATTACCTTTACATATATCCTCCAAATTAAACGAGAGAAAAAATAAACATTTGATCGAGGCATTATTATTATTATTATTATTATTATCAAATGACGTAATAATTGTAATTTGAACATTTACATCTAATAGTTTTTGTTCAAGATAATTTAGTTAATTAATTTTAAAAAAATGACTTATAAATTTCTTTCATGTTTTTTATTTTAATATGTTATCTATTAATTATTAATGTTAAAAAAACTATCAGTTAAAAAAGAAAAAAATAATATTTACTTATTTATAAAATAACTAGAGGCATTGTTATGTATTTTGGTTCATTTTTTCAAAATTAATAGAATTAATTATTATAAAAGTTATTAAATGGTAGTCTATTGGAGAATATTATTTTCATATAGCATATTTTTTATTTTAATAGTATTTTTTTAAATTAGTAAAAATTTAACTCATATTTTTATATGTATAAATATTAAAATACATACGTAAATTTAATAGAATAAAAATAAAATTATATGTCACAAAGTAATCCACTAAAGTTCCGACGAGTCACTAAATTTCGACGATCTAAAATATTTTCAGTAACTTTTGTCTATAATCCACCAGATGTAATATATTATATCTATATGTATCTTTACATCTACTTAAATCTTTATAACTTGTTACATTTATATGTATGATTGTAGATAATATGTTATATCAACTTCTATAAGTATATTAATTAAATTTTATTATGTAATTTATAAATCGAATTTTACATTTGTACGTAACATGTTACATCCATCTCTATATTTGAATGTAATATGTCACATTTATCTCTAATAAGATTATCATAGCTCTAATGAAGATGTAAGATATTATATCCAATTTTACCTTAAATGTAATATATTACATCTATCTCTCGCAAGGTCACCAACAAGATTATTGGAGCTTTGATAAGTTCTTCTTTAACATGGCCTAGCTTTGGTGAGATAGTGAGACATATAATGTGTTCTTATAATGATTGCATTTTATTAAAGTTATAAAATAAAGACATTTTAATTTATTTATTGAATAATTTGATATAAATTATAAGTTTTAAAATTAATTGTTCCTAATTAGAAAAAATTTATCAACTTATTAAAAATAATGATACTTATATCAAAAACTACTTCCATCATATATATAAATAAAAATGTTAGAAGATTTATTAAGATAAGTGTAACAAATGTTACTACATTAGTTCATTAATATTATTTGGTCTTTTAAATTATAAAATTATATGAATTTGGTATTTTGTCATGTGAGCCACACATATTTGAGTGATATTTCAATCATTTTAAATAAATAAATATTTTTATACAATTAAAAATTTAAAAATAATAATTACACATGTACGTATATACATATAAAAAATGATGAAATTTAAACTCATATTATCTTACAAGAATAGGAATAGGCATGGATATAGGTGTGCACTTCTATGTTAATAATCATAATCACTTCGGTACCATTTTTAGTATATTCGATTAATAATTATCAGTTATAAGTTAGTAACAATTTTTTGACAATTAAATCATAACATAATTTTTACTTTATTAAATTACTTAAAATATTGATAATAATTTTTATTTTTTAACTATTTAGAACATGTTTTTAAATAAAAAATCAATATAATTATTTCAAGTATTTTGTGTTTTATTATTAAAAGTGTATTTTTATATAATATATGTATATAAAAAATATTAATATATCTTCGATTTAGATTAATCATATATACATTATAATTATTTTTAAAAAAATTATTAAATTTTTATAAATAACCATAATTAAAATTAAAATTTCTATCGTATACAAGAACCATATATCATTACGTTAAAAAATTAATTTTTTTACGTAACTCAATTAAACTATGGTATAATTCCTAGCAAATAAGGGTTTTAAATAACAATAAAAATAATATTAGCCGCTATCATTTGGACATTCTCCTTCGTTCTAATTCTCTGACACACGTCTTTCTTTTACCTCTCTCATCTTTTATATATTTCTATGTCATGTGAAACAACTGTACGAAAAATAGTATATAATAAGATTTTTAAAGATTGAGGATTAAACTGTGATGAAAAATAAGAAAAGAATTAAACTATTATCAAAGTAAATTTCACTATTTTAAATCAATATAACTTATTGCAATAAAATATAATATTTTAAACAATAATAATTATAAATAATAATATTATATTAATAAAAAAATACTGCCATAATTCTTTATTTATTATAAAAATAATATTTAAAATTTATACTATTTTTTGTGATAATTTAATTATATTCATAAAACATTAAAAAAAAAATCCTTTGCACTTTTCAATTACATTTGATATATCATTTTTATTCTAGTTGAATAAACGCCTTTAAAAAAATTGAAGTAAATTAAATAAAAATATAAAAAAAAATTAATAGAAACAAAAATATCATTTATATACTTATAATCATTTTTTAATAAAAATAGTATCATTTATATAACAACAAAAAAGAAGTATAAAATTTAAATTATAAATGTAACTTTTAAAACAAGTATGAAACTTAAATACCACTTATATTGATAATCTGTATAGTTCATGCAATCTCAAATGTATATCATACCTAAACAAGTTTATTCATAAAATTCCAATGAAAAATATTCCATTCAAAAATTCAAAAAATTTAAAAACAGTTTTGATCCTTCTTTTTATAATATTTAACTTCTTTGCATTTAAGAGATCCATCTTAATTAATACACAAATAATAAAATACATTTTAATTAAAACACAAAGAATGTTATCTTAAAAGCATCATCTAAGCATGCACCATTTTCGTGTGTGTGTATATATATATCAAACAAGCCATTATATTATCTTTAAAATAAAGTATTATGCCTTTTATTTTGAAATATTTCATTTTCTAATAGTATTCGGTACGCACATTGGATTGGGCCACAACTGTCTAAACTTGCCATTGTTGATGAGGAAAATTTGCTTTGGTAAACTAGAAAAGGGGGGAATTCACAAGCATTGCCAACAATTAATTAAAAGATACAAAAGAGAAATGTTAAGATCACACAAATTTGCATATTTTTGCACTCAAACTGTTGTATTATGACCTATGCTAGAATTATTTTGAAAAATGGAAAAATGATTCATATTTCTAGTTAATTCTATCATGTGTCACAATATAAATAATTGAGGCGCAAAAGTGTGTACTCCTAGCATTTCTTGTTCAAAAGCCATGGCCAACAATGCGTGCCTTCCTCCTACCCTTTTTCACTTCAGGGGGATACAGAAGACAAAAATGAAGTTTCCTAGCTATACTTGCATCTGACTACAATATTACGATGCTCTAAATTTTAACATTTTTCTTCACTTCCTCTCCAGCTTCTCATGCTGGATGGTGGGAGAAAAGAATCAGTCTTCAAATTAGAAAGCCAAGTACAGAAACTACGGAGCAAAACTGAATCATAAAGGACGTGATGATGTTAATCCTTGAGAAAATCCGTTCGAAATTTTAAGTGGTTTTTTCTTGAAATTACTAATACTGCAATGAGGACATATGTATTCCAGTCCATCTGTTTTCGCATAATCCTGCAAGTTCAAAAACATAAATGAGCAAAGGCTCCCAAAATGACCCGTAAAGTCGAGATACATTTCTGCATGATCTACCTAATTTTTCAAATTCATGCAAACTTGGCATATGATTGATAACATTTAAGTAGAAAATTCATGCAAAGTGTTCCTTACTTGGCATATGGTTGATAACATTAAGAGGAAAAGACCTTACACCGATCACGATCATACTATTGAAGCTAATTTTACCGGTTAAAAAAATATATACTTTGCTCTGTTTTAGACAAATCACCAACTTAAGTGCAAGTTTATTGGATGAGACAACTGAACTTGCTTCATTCATCCAACAACCACATGTAACTGATTATCATATTGGTGCCCTGTACAAAAAGTTGTTCACTAGTTCAATAAGTGGTGAGTACTAATTGGGGGGAAGGAGGATATGATACCTTGAAAGCACCGAGACCCTGTCTTCTGTCACAACCAAAGTGTGCCCACTCACCACATATACCACAGTTCACCCAATCCCCTGCCGCACTACTGTAGTAACAAAAAACAATACAATTTTAAGCGAAACTATCATTAATACAGTATTTACAATATGCGGAATTTAATAAAATGGACAATACACAAACCTGTGACACAATAAGCAGCATTCTCCATCAACGTCATCGTGAGCCAACTCATACTCTAGAAGGTAAGTTTCATAATGCCTTTTAAGTGTATTTCCAACACCCTATAGAAAAGAATGAAAATGGATCATATTAGTTCTAATATAAAAAGAAAAACAGTCCGCTATACTCATTTCCAAGTTCAAATTTCAACAAGTGGTTCTCATAAAAAAGTAAAAAACCAATCCTGCTGCTCTAGAACTAAGCACCTCTATCATATGACTGTTGGCTCCCTACCTCCGGTCCCACCATCTGTACCTTTCTCAGTTTATCCCAAACTGATATTTGGCCCCTTCCAAGTAATAGTTTCAGCCAACAGCAGTATAAAAAAATCAGAGTAGATCAAGGCTAGTGGACTTACGGTCATTCTATTAGTCATTGTGTAATTGCGCATCTTAGAGAATATCTGCCCTTTCCAATTGATTCCATTGCCAACATGGAATCCACCTCTAGTTACCACCTGAAAAACATTGCAATAGTTTAAGTAAACTAAATTCTTCACCAACTCCAACTCAAGAACTTTTCTTGGTGGAAATTCCAGAATGCAGAGTCTGAATCCAGCCAAAGAATTAACCTCTTTATACAAGTTGTACAAATCAAGACGTTTTCCATTAAGTATAGCATCTGGAAACTCGGCAAGCCCATTTTGAGGAATTAGTCGATTATGTCCTCGAAGTATTAGAAATTGCATCACATCCTTCAAAAATTCCTCCTGAAAATATAGATATCTATTGGAAAAGAATGATAATGGTACCATTAATTAGATGGTTCCCAATGGGGGATAAAGACGTATAGAGGCAAAACGTAGCGAAGGTTTAGTTTGAAACTGGGATTAAGGGCAATTGAGTTGAACTCATATTGTGTGATTTAGCATAGAGTGGCGGAAAATTGAAAAAATCTTGTCATCCTCACGTGTTTGAATGTACAAGAATGCTAATTTGAGGGATTATATGGAGTTTTCTATCACCTATTCCACTGTAAAACATTATGCCTTCATAGGTTATGCATTCTCAGAAAAGCACACTCATGCCCAAAAAAAACAATTTGCAGCCCAGCATGAATCCCACTTGGGAATCAGATATGGGTGTGTGAGTTTGAGTTGTAGCAGAGAGAGAGAGAGAGAATAAAGTTTTAAACCCAAACCAAAAATCCAATATGCTGCAAATTGTGCATAAAGTTCAGTCAGTTTACTTCCCAAATCGTCAGAAGGTAGAATAGGCACAATGAATTTCCGAATAACATATCATAGAGCAGCTGTATGCCCATTGAAAAAGTAACAAAAAAGTTTAGAAAATTTTTTAAACTTCAAGGAGAACATAACTGACCTCTGAGCAAGAATGTATGGAGCCTCTCCCACATCCGTGTTTCTTTAGTGGTAGAGGATTCAGTGAAATAATTTGCTTGGCTTGTGAGGAGTTTGAATATGATTTTCTTTGCGTTGTAGGAGTTAATCCTACAATGTTGAGCTTGGTAGGGGGTGCTACCGGTGGAATAACCTTAAGTTGGCCCCCATCATGTCCATCTGCCTCAAAAGATCCAGAAAATGGTGTCATTTTAGGGCGGCGAACATGAGGAATGGGCCTCATTGCAGCTACTTTCAATCTTAGCCTGGCTGGTAATGAGGGCATGCTACTAACTCCATTCACTGGCACAGTTAACTTTTCCTCTTCATGTTGACCATCATGTGACCTCTTCCTACTCGGAGCAGGTGGTCTTAACCAAGTAGGAGGACTGCTGACAATCAAATTATCTAGAAAAGCATCTCTTCCCTGATTCGAACAGAAGAAAAGTAGTCGTACTGCATCATCATTCTCAAAAGAAGCAACGGGTAATCCCTGAACACTGGCAATGCCAAGTGCTACTAAGCTATGGTAAGAAACATCAGGAGCAAGCTGCCTCAACACCTGAATATGAAAGGCATAAATTTGCATGAATAGTTAAGCACAACATGGTTTATTTGACATGAACACCCTTGACGTAGGAATACAAAGTTGAAAAAAGAAACCATCCCAATTACAGGAAGACCTTAATAATATAATAGAATTCATTATATATAAAACCGATCCAAGAATTTGCAGGGGTGAGCACAAAGGGAGGGGGTAGCTATAAACCTGTGACGCCCATGCAGGAACCTTCATGCAAACTTCAAACACCGACGCTCCACAAGCTACGGAAGAAGATTTCCGAGGTTCAGACAAAGCTAGTTTGTTTCCCTCACGAACCAGTTGACTATTTTCGACAATTTCCTTCTTTATGTGATTCTCCAACAGCTAGCAAAACAGATGATAGAAAATTAGGAATTCAACAATTTAAAAAGAACATGCTCTGAACAGAGTCTCTTTTTGGCATTACCTGATCATCAAAGCAAGCCTGTGCACTACCTGACACAAGAAGCGAGATGTGTGCACAACTACAAGTTGATACATCACAGCGCATGGTCACAACACCACGAGAAAATGTCCCAGCCTGAAGAGGTGGAGGGGGAGCACTGTCCTCATAATAAAAATACTAGTATAAATCAGAGTCTATTTAACTCAAATAATTCTCAAAACAATTGTTCTATTTAGTCGTGCCAAAATTTAATTAAAAGCTAACCCACAGCTTAATCTGCAGTGGAGGGGGAGCACTGCCCTCATAATAAAAATACTACTATAAATCAGAGTCTATTTAACTCAAATAATGCTCAAAACAATTGTTCAATTAGTCGTGTCAAAATTTAATTAAAAGCTAACCCACAGCTTAACCTGCATTCTTCACACATTTATAGTGGATTATCTTCTTAAAAGTCTTTATACAGTTCCTCAAATACAACATACCTGAACTTGCTGTGAAGTTTGCTCCCACGTATCTGAAACAACATGAAAAAGATTGAGAAAAATGGAAGCCCTAACCTTGAACCTTTTTGAACCAAGAGTATACAGCAAATGCTAACTGCTATAGAATTACAATAAATGATTATCCTCAAAGTTTCCAAAACTAAATAAGAAAATAAAGCAATTGATACAGTCTCATGAAGACAAGTTTGGACAGAACCACAGGCCCAATGAAAACAAAACTAAAATAAAAATAAAATTCAAAGCAACAACCATACCTCGATGTTTAATAGGGCATTGAGGCCATCCTCCAATGGCTCAAGTAATCCTGCATCCTGAATGGGATTAAGTGTGCAAACAAAGAAATGGTTAATATATCTATTAATGGAAGGGACACTTATGGCTATACATCTATGCAAATGTTCCAAGGAAAATGTAGAATACTTCATAAGGAAACAAAGATAAAGATGCATGTATGAATTTACCGAATTGTATGGTACTCCACAAACAAGAAACCTCAAGCTAACATTGTCGTCATGTATCTTAACAGCAGGAAGAGCACCTGCCGAACCATCCTCTTCTTCTTCCTCTTCTTCTTCTTCCATATCTGCCTCAGGGAGATCAACATCAATTTTTAAACGATCTCCAAGGAGGCAGGGCCCTAGATCCCCACTAACTTTGAGGCTCTTAGCAGGAGTAACTTGATTGCTTTGTAAACAGTGAAGTCTGAAGGAAGCATGTGCAAGTTGGAAAGCATCCCATACATGAGTTGATGAACTGTTATCCACAAAGGAGATATACATGAGTTCAAACCTCAAGTTTTTTCGATGCTCATGTAAATAATAATGTCAGATACTGGAATGTAAAATTAGCAAACCAGCTAAATTATCCAGGATAGAGAATCCAGCTACACATTCTAAAAAAAAACACATAAAAAAATGAAATGGAATTTAAAAAAAAAAAGCTAAAAGTAAAAAGTTCATTAAATATTTTATTAACGTTTAACAGAACATTCCAATCAATGAGAGCTGGCATAAGAATGTAGCTTTAATAAAGTATCCATACCTCTGCACCACTGAAACAAATGCGTGACGGAAATGGCAAGCAGCATAACGTGAAAATGTGTTCTTCCAATATATCACATAAGGAACACCCTGCACAGATGACATATAATAGCTCAACAACACTGTGATCATAACAAACCAATTGCAATGCAGCCTTACAAGTGAAAACTTACAACCACTAGCCAAATCTCATTAATGCTAAAGCATTATTGAAAAAAATTGCTCTAGAAAATCACCTTGGCATGAAGTGCCTCAGCCAATTTCTCACCGTTTGGAATCTCTAAATAAACCTGAATGAATGGGGAAAGAGGGAGTCAAATCCCCAATAAGCTATAAGAATATTACAAACAGGAAAAGCCAGAAATTAGAATCACAACGTTTACAAATAGCAAGAACGAACCCAATATTATCAGCAACTAGCTGATACGGTCATACAATAACTAAACCTCAGTGCTTAAAACAACAACCATTATAAGATATAAAGAGAAAAAAGTCAAATAAATTATATAGGTCCGTTACTTCTCCCTTTGTTTGAAAGTGCTTTCAAATAATCAAAGATGTTTGGCAATATTCATGAGAAGTGCTTTCAAAAGTTTAAAAAGCACTATTTATGCTTTTAAGATAAGTAAATAATATACACTTTTGGGATAAGTAGTTTTGAATAAATACTCCCATCTTAAAATAATTATAGAAGTACCACTTAAAACTACTTCTAACATTTGCATCATGCTTCCCATAAAACCACTTTTAATCAAACCACTTCATTTTAAACCACTTAAAACCACTACTAATAGAAGCACATCCAAACGGGCCCAATGATATCTAGATATATTCTACATGGTTTTAATTTTTGCAAATTTAATTAGCAACTATCTACTCCACCTCAGAAGCTTAATAGTGCTAAAGCAAATGGCAAGAACAGAGGAGCATACAACCAATTTTTTTTACACATATAGAGAAGAAGCAACATATACAACAATAAAAAAAACACTTTTTCAGCCCAAAAGAGAACAGGTGCATACAGTTGTAGGTAATATGGTGGCAAAGATATCAGATACAGCTTCAGAAGTTGACAATTCAGCATCTTCCCACATGAGAGGTCCAACTTCATCATTCTGGAGCCGTTCTCCTTGCAAATATACAAAGTTAGGCTTGCATGACTCAAGAAGTTTACAGAATTCCTCTTTGGTAGGCTTGGTTAGAGTTTGAACCTACAGCGAAGATAAGACATACCAATTTCAGCCTTACAACTACAAATCATCACATGATCCCGAAGAAAAGAACAAGCAAACTTAAAGTCAGACATTATAAGTAGAAAATAAGCAGAGCGATTCATCACCTCCAAACGCCCTGAAGAAATCAACTCTGGGAAAGGATATCTCTGCTGAGACTCTGGCACATCCTTCTGACACTTAGACTCAGAGATCTTCTCACAAGTGACTGCAAGAAGAGTACAAGTTTGTTTCGAGGCTCCCTGAGAATGGAACATTTATACTGTAAAGATACTCAGACAGTTGCTGTAGAAACTAACTTCCTTCCCTTTAAAAACCTGTTCTAGTTATTCTGCGGAATCAGAATTCAGTACCAATCTCGTATGCTAAACTACAAACCTGAACCAAGCACCAATTTTTATCTTGAAGAAAATCCTACTATAATTTCTACTTCTATCAATCATTCATGCAAAGAGAACTAAATCTCAGAAGTAGCATCAATAATCTTCCTTATCTTGTAGAACAGGAACATCAAATTTCCACAGCCAAAAGCTTAGCCCCAATGACAATATCCACACAAATGTCCTACCTCGAAACTAAACGGAAAGCAAAATTAGCAATTTTCAGGAAGAAGGATTTTTTTCTCAAAACCCTTCAGATTTGTGAAAATTGAGTAACCCAGAACAGAAACCTAGGAAATTAACGAATCGGGAGAGAAATCAAGGGAAAACTCAACAACTCACTGACATAGACGAGACTCAGATGAAGTAATCAAGAAGTATAGAAAAGGTATTCAAAGCAAACCCTAGCCAGTTTAAATTCGAAATCCCTAAAAAATCTTGTAATAAAAAGAATCTATTTCTAATAAGAATTATAAATTATTATGCTCTCCGTCTAATATTTCTTGAAAGTTGACACAAAAAAATCAAATGCCAATTGCCAACAGTCACCTAAACTAAATAAATTTAATTAACATAAATGCGGAGGGAGGGTGTGTCAGGAAAATACAGTTGCACATATCTAATCCCCAAGGTCAAAACATAACAACGTTAACGAAACAAAGAGCCTTCTTTGACGAACTGATAAAAAAGTAAAAAAAAAAAATGCTGATTGGTGACAGAAAGAACAAAACAACCTAAGTGGTAGTAGATGTAATAAAACCCAAAATTATTTTCAAAGAAACCAAACCGATCCCAAATAGTATGTTCAAAAATCCCATAAATAAATTTTGGACGTTTTCGAGAATTTCCCACAAGATTCGGAAATTGTGAAGGAAACATCGTTCTTTTCTCTTCTCGGACTCCAAAAGATAATCAAACCATACTTGGCATTTTCATTTAACATTTTTGTTGTTATTTTTTTTCCATATAAAACTACCCTTTAACTTATTATTCTTCTCCATTCTTGAAGAATATTGGGTAAATGATGGGGGTCCTCTTCTCATTGCTCAAGTCTGAAGTTCATTTTTTTTCCCCGGTCTTCATTAGCACCTGTATTCCAGATGAGCGCGTGCATTACAATGCAAATTATAGCCGCCCAATTTAGAGAGGGCAAACTGTGCTTTTCTCCGTAATTGGGCTGCAAATATATCCCAACATTTTTAAGGATTAAAATAAGAAACTGATGAAATTAATATACCTTCAACACAATATTGAGATATCATTCATTATTTTAAAATATAGTCACTAAAGATGACGTCTCTATTTTAGATATTTTTATATTAAAACGTCAAATTATTATGAATTATAAAAAACATAGTTAAAATATTACTTAAATATTATTATCTGTTGTCTTTTTTATTCTTTCTTCTAATAGATCACTTTAATTTAATTTTTATACACTTTTACATACAAAAATATATTCTATTTTTTTTTTTTTGTAGCATATTTACTCTAAAGTATGAACTGGTCAGAAAACGTGTCACTAATCAAGAAATAATATAAAATGATTAGAATTTGTATAAAATATTCGTCAACTAATCTAATACAGTTAACAAATTTTAATGCATAAATCATTTCAATTCAATTATTTTTTATTTTTGTAAGTTTATATTTAATAATCTTAGTAGTCTTGCATGTATATTTTATATTAATATTATTTAGATATATTTATTTATAATAATTAATACAATCAATAATGTATTTAATTATTTCAAATTTTTTAATTACTCATTCTATAATATTTAACAAAAAAAATTATTATATAATATTTTAATTAATTAATCAACTTATTAATTAATATAAATATTTTAAGTATTTAAAAATATATTTATTAAACAAAAATAATTGATTGTTTTGATGTTTTATAAAATTTTATATTTTTTTCATATTTTTGATAAATTATTTTCATAATTTTCATGATTTTTTGTTCTTAACAAAGTCTGAGACAAGAATAAAAAAGAATTTCTCTATGGTTTCCTCATTTTTTCAAAGTTTTCGTCGATAACATTAATATCTTTGACATTATTTCAAATCTTAATCATGACTCATCCATCATATTATTTATTATCTTTGTTAAGTGTGTATTTGTATTTTTCTTAAAGAATTACAATAATTTTATATTTCATTGACTTCATATATCACATTATCACTTATTACAATCACAATTATTAATTTCTCTATGAATCGATACTATAAGTAAATATTTTAATAATTTAAAAATTGAGAATATGTTGGCAATCATTATAATTAGGGAATTTGTGTTATAATTCGATCGATCAAATCAAATTTAAGCTAGTTTAAATAGCTCTAAAAAATTGGACAAGGTTCAAACCAGTCTGTTAGCTTGAAATTAAAATGAAAGTAAAAATTTATTTTATCATAATTGATATGTCAATTAATTATAAGCTTAAAAAAATAAGATTTATTGTTTTAGCTAATAATTGTTGTCATATCAGTTGTAATTGTATCACAATTTGTAATATAAAAAAAATACTTAAATTAAAAATATTATAATTTTGTCATATATATCTAAAATGTTGTAAATGATATTATGATTTTAACAGAAAATATAGATTGTTAAGAATCTTTGAATAATAATATAATAAGAGGTTAATAGGTGACTTTCTGTGATTGACTCTTTATTGGAATATTATTATTTTTTATTTTTGTTATTTTATAAATAATATTTATATTAATAAATTTTAATATCATTTAAAATATTTTTTGATATATAAAAAGTTCAATTAATTAAAAAGAATTACAATTAATAATTTAAGTTTTTTTTTCATTTTAAACCAGTTTACTTGTGTTTAGTTTAGGTTTAAGTTTATGAATACTTTAATTACCTTGAATTAAATTTGATTTAAAATATAACTTGTTAAATTTTAAATGTGATAATTTAGAACAGACAAAATTGGTTCGGGATGCACTAAATATCACAGTTATAATACAATAAAAAAAAACTTAGTTTGCCTTTTACTCAAAGTTATTGACTTTTATATTAACAATAGTATGTAATTACTTTGTCAATTAAACTTCATTACACATGTATTGACTTAATACGGTGGTTTCACCGTTCTCTTCTATACTTTAATTAACTTAACTTGTTATTATTGGACACAATAATATAATTTATTTAGATTCACTTATAATCTTTCACTTAAGTTGTTATTGGAAACAATTTCTAATATTTAGAATTACTCTTCGAGTTATTAATTTTGGATCCATACTCTTGCACCAGTTAAATATATTTCAATAAAAATTATAATTTATATAATGTAAAATAAATGTATAGAACTTCATATAAAATTAAAAATCTAATATACCTTTAAAAAAACAATGAAGAGATCTAGAAAGCAATAAATGAACAAAAGAAATAAATAAAAAAGTTAGGAAGCTTTGCTAATTTTAATTTTAACTTGTTATATTTGGGAAAAAGGAAAGAAGTTATATTTTGCAAGATAGTATTTTTAAGCTTCTATCTATATATATATGTGTGTGTTATATATATTTGTAACCCGTAAACTTTATTCAATACTACTAATATTTGTTATTTCTTCCGAGTCATGTTTTTCTTCTTCCCTTATCTCAATCTTCTTTTTTTCAATTTTCTATCTTGCTTTAATTTTATTCCTACATTTAGACAATAAAATGGTGCTTAGTTGACTATAATGTAATAAACTCATAATTGATTATTTCCAATTTTACTTTTAGTTAAACCAAAAAATGGAAATAAAATGGAATAAAATTCATTCCTAAAAGAGAAGGAATAAAAATTTCTTCTTCCTCTTTAAGGAATCATGATTTCATTCCCATCTTAATTTTTTGTTTCAATTTTACCTCAATCCCAAATTCTAAACCCCAAATCCCAAAACCCTATACTCTAAACCCTATATCTTATATCTTATACCCTTAACCCTAAACCCTAAACCTTAAACCTCAAAACTCAAAACCTTAAACCCTATTTAAAAAAATAATAATTTTAATCATAAACCTTAATCTATAAATATCTTTAAACCCTAAACATTATACCCTATACTTTATATCTTATACCCTAAATCTTATTTAGAAAAATAATAATTTCAACCATATATCTTAACCCTAAACCTTAAATCTTATACCCTAAAACCTATATCCTAAATCTTATACCCTAAATCATATATCCTAAACCCTATACCCTATACTCCTAAATCCTAAACCTTAAACCTTATCTAGAAAAACAATAATTTTAATAACATATTTTATTTTTAAGTAATAATTATTTTGGAAAAGTATGATTCCAATAATGTATTTTGCCTGATGAAAAAATAATAATTAAATGATATTATTTAAACTTTATTGAATATACGAGTATTAAGATAATATACAATGTTTTCCATTCTATTTCAATTGTAAACCAATTATTGTAATACTGATTCGTTCTTTGATTCTAGTGGTCAAACCAAACAATATTGTTTCATTTCTATTCTATTTTATTCTCACTTTCATTTCAATTCCATTCCGTGAACCAAACTCCATATAAATATATCACATGATTATAACTAATACCATGAAAATAATATGAGATATATAATAATAAAATAAATCATATACAAAAGGAAAAAATAATTGTAAAAACACAATGAACTTACATTTCATGTACATATGTTTACCTTCGGATCTTCCACTGTGGTTTCAAGTCTATTGGATGAAGGAAAAAAATATTCATATATTTTCTTATGATTTGTTATGTCATTTTATACAAACTATTCTAATAATTCCTATAACTATTCCTATAATTATATGTAGTTAATACCATAATCATGGTTACAAATAATTTCTATAATATTGGATTCAAAATAAGTAATGTCGACACTCCTTCTTAAATTGTTACGTAGATGTCACACAGTCTTAATTTGAACACAAAAGTTACAAAAACACGCCTTGAAATAGCTTTATTCAAGACATCAACTATTTGATTTTCTACCCTGATGTGTATTATTTTGATAACTTTGTTGTCTATCTTTTCTTTAATGAAGAATCCATCAATTTGGACATGTTTAATTCTATCATGCTAAACTAGGTTGTGTAAAATACTCTGCGCAACTTGACTATCGCAAAACAATTTTATTAGATGAAGATTGGTATAACTTAGATCTCTAAACAAATAACTGATCCATAACATTTTACAAATTCCAAGTGCCAACCCTCGATACTCTACTTCTGTGCTAAATTGAGCAACTAGATATTGCTTACTTTTCCATGTGACTAGATTCCCACCAATAAATGTGAAGTAGCTTGATGTTGATCTTCGATCATCTATTGATCATGTCCAGCCTGCATCTGTATAGCCTTTAATCTTGTGATGATTATTTTTTCTAAGTAGTACACATTTTCCAAGACTACCTTTGAGATACCTCAATATTCTTATAACTGCATTCATATGTTGCACTCTAGGATTATGCATGAACTGACTTACAACTCTAAGAACTTATGCCAAGTCTGGTCATATATGTGTCAAATATAACTATCGACCAACTAAGCACTGATATCTCCCTTTATTCGTAGGTACTTGGTTTGGTTATTCTCCAAGTTTCAAGTTCTCTTCTAAAGGTGTATCAGCCAGTTGATAAGCCTCAATCCCTATATCTTTCAATAAATCAAGTGTATATATTCTTTGAGATAAGAAAATACGAGCTTCACTTTTTGATACTTCAATTCCCAAGAGATAATTAAGGGAACCAAGGTCTTTCATTACAAATTCCATAGATAAATATTGTTGAACATCCACCCTCTCAGTTTCATCATTTCCTATGATTATCATATCTTGAAAATACACTAAAAGAACTACCAATTTACCTCCTTTCTACTTAATGACCAAAGTGTGGTCATCATTGCTTTATTTGTAGCCGAATTATCTCATTACCTAAGCAAGTCTTCCAAACTATGGTATAGGCAATTTCTTGAGTTCTTCCTACATCTCGAATTCGATACCCTAGGGGAAGATCCATATAAATTTCTTATTTCAATATTCCATGCAAGAATGTATTCTTCACATCCAATTGATATAAAGGTCATCCAAGATTTATTGTTAGGGACAGAACACATGGATAGTGTTGATCTTTGTCACTAGTGCAAATGTATCTGTATAATCAATGCGATATTTTTATGCATATCCTTTTTTCCACCGACCTCACCTTGTATCTATCAATTGATCCATTTGCCAAATACTTAATAGTAAGACCCATCTGTGTCTCATTGATTTCTTCCTAATTGGTAGGTCAACTATTCTTTAAGTATCATTTGTTTTCAAAGATCTCAATTCTTCATCCATGGTTGCTTGCTACTTGAGATTTGTGATAGCTTCCTACACATTGTTAAGAATAGATAAAGGGATCATTAACACACAGATTTATTTGATTTTAACGATCATTTAATAAACATATAATTACTTAAAGGATACTAAAATTTGGATTTTGGATCATTGTCATATGTAGGTTTTGGAATACCTCAAATAGTGCTAGGTGGAAGGTACCATGGAGGTACTGAATCAAGAATGTTCAAATTTAGAGGTGATTAGTTAGGCACTATCATAGGCAATTCTGGACTGTTGGAACTATCATCATTCGTGTATGAGAAGCCACTACACTCGGGCTACACCTATCCACTACACATGTGTTGCATCTGCTCATTAATAGCCACTTGTTCATAAACCAGTTCATTCTCGACTGGTGTATCATGTGCCACCTGCTCTCTTACATCCATATGCTACTCATTATTATTCTCGACTAATGTTCTATCTACCACTTTCATTACATCATGATGAATCACTGTTAGAGCTATATTAAGACTATGAATTCTAATAGGATTGCTTTCCCCATGAAATTCATTAGTTAAAAAATACATAGAGAATTCATGGAAATTGACATCCATAGTAGTAAAAATATTGCGAGTCGAAGGGTGATAAAATCAATACCCCTTTTGGTAAGGACCATAGCCAATAAACATATAACATTTGGCATAAGGTTCCAGCTTTTACTATGATAGGGATGGAGATGAACATACGCAACACAACCGAAAATTTACAAAGGCAGATTTATGATGCATAGGGCATCAATCAAAATGGATAAGGTCTGGTACAGGGTCTAAAATTGACAATATAGGAAGGTAGTCAATTAATTAAATAAGCATCGGATAAAAAATGCTCACCCCAATATGATGCTGATGCATAAGCTTCAAAGAGAAAGGCTCAAATAACATTGAGCAAGTGACAATTCTTTCGCTTGACCATGCCATTCTACTAGGGTGTATAAGGGTAGGTATTCTGGTGAACAAGTCCATGAGTATCCAAGAAAGATGTTAGAGTAGAGTTCATATATTCACGACTATTAGCCTTTCAAAGAACCTTGATATGAACATCATATTGTACAATAACCATATGATGGAACTTATAAAAGACCAAGCATATGAGTACAATCATCAATAAAAGTAACAAATTAGTGAGACCTACTAAGAGTAAGAACTTTTTAGGGTACCTAAACATCAGAGTGAATTATCATAAAAGGCACATAACTTTTATTCAAACTAGGTGGAAAAGAAACGTGATGGTTATGTGCTAGTTCACAAATTTCATACATAAATAAAGAAACATCAACAGTAGCGAACAATCTAGGAAATAAAGTTTTTAGATAATCAAATAATGCATGACCTAAAATTCGATGTCATAACAAAATGTCATCTACACATTTCAAGGTCTTCATATGAGGCTCTTTAAGTAATATAGTCCTGGTGAGTTGATTAGAGCTCTCTGATGACAAGTTCATACAATAGAATTGTCTTTTCCTAATACCAGAACCAGTTTTCCTCCCAGTATAAATATCTTGAAAGGCACAAGAATCCAGTCCAAAAATAACAAGACAATATAATCCAACAGTTATTTGAGCAATTGAGAAAAAATTATGGTCAAGTGAAGGCATAACAAGGATATTATTCAGCTATTTTGAATGTCTTGAATGCCCACAATGAGCACACTTACTCCAAGAAATTTGATCATTTTCATGGTGATTTCCTTGGGGTTGATGCCTAGTCACAAAATTTTGAGATATCATGGCTTCAACAAGGTTTGCTTCACTATTTAGCTATTTTCTGATCAAATTCTCGATGAACATATGCATAAGAGGCCTAGAGATTAGGAAAAGGTTTTGAAGAATTTCACCACGAACTTTCCTAAACTCATCATCGAGACCATTTAGAACTGTATACATGATGTTGCTATTAAAGCTCTTGGTATATTTTGGTGTCCTTTTCACAAATCATGGCTATGTTTACTATAATGGTCAAATTCTTGAAAATTTTCATACAATTCAAAAAAGTACACAGATATAGGTCTGCCATTCTAGAGAAAGCAAAATGCCTTCTGGTTAAGAATGTATATCTTAACTTCATTCTTCTCATCCATGAACGTAGTTTTTAATGCATGTAATATATTTTTCATAATTGGGAAACAAATGTGTCGTATGATGATTGGTTCTCTAAGAATCAATGAGTTAAAAACTAGTTGCTCTTGTCTTCTGTGAGGGTTTTCAATGACCCACGTAGGTAACTTGTCTTTCTTCTACCAACATTATGCATCTCAACAAGAGGTTCACAGAAGTCATAATTGTTCTCTACAAAGTGTCATTTGAATGATTAAAGTGCCCAAAAGATATAAGACTAATAGAAGGATAGAAAATGAATTTTCTCATAAATTTGGACTAGTTTTATATATAATGATTTTGATTCTTGATTTTTAATTTTTTCAAGTGATGAAAATGAATAAGATATAAAAGTTACAACATTAAACAAATTAAAATATTAAATAAGTATGTAACCAGTTAATCACTTATATATATATATATTTCAATTACATCTTAATAAAACAAAGTCTTATAACATGTAATCATATGTTAAATTCAAATTTTTAAAAATTTATTTATGTTAACATATTAATCCAAAAAAAAAAAGTAATGGAGAACAGATATAAGTAATATATATAATTTTTTATATTTTTCTCTTAATATCCTCTCGTCGTTGACTTCATTAACATACTAAAGACTAATAAATATATGTTTTTATTATTAGGAGAAATGTTATATATTATTGGTGTGGGGTTAAGTTTCACATTGTAATAAGTGTACTTCTAACTTACAAATCTATATTCAATTAAATTAGACACAATTAATAATTAATTATTGTCTGTTTTAGTTTTTTACTTAAAAAAAATTACATACAACCAAATTGACCTAAAATGTATATATATTTTTAAATTTTAAATATTTTCATTTTTCTAATGAAAATTTCATTATTTTTTTAATCTCATTCCTTCGATTTTAAATAGTTTATTTGATAATTAATGACTTTATTTAATGGTAAAGTCAATTTCTTAATTTAATATTATATTCTGTTAATGAATGAAGTATGAAACATGAAATATATTTAATTAAGATTGATATTAAAGCACTAATTTCTTGTTCATTAAATGTGAAACACTAATTTCTTGTTCATTAAATGTGGAGATGAACATAGGGTATTTGCTACCACAAGTTCTTCAAGGATATTGCCTATAAATAGTTTGTTTCATTTGTGTAAAATATATGACCAAATGAATTAGAGAGTATCCATAAAAAAGATTAAAAAAAAAGTATTTGTGTGAGTTATTTTGTAAGTTATTACTTAGAGAGGAAAATTTGTTCATTCTTTGTAAGTAATATTTTTCCTATTTTGTGAGAGAGTTATTTATCATAGATTAGATTTGTTATTTCATTGTAACTAGAGAGAATGTGTTGTAATCCTTATTTTACAATAGTGAGATCCTCTTACATTTTTCCATGGTTTTTTACCCTAATTTGTTCAGATTTTTCCCACGTAAAATATTTGTGTGAATTTTATTTTCATTATTCTTAAAATCACTTCAATTATGTGTTAGCTTCGACCCATTAATTTTTCATAACAGTTTCTAATGCAAAAATATGTTTTGCATCTTTAATATTTTTTGCTTAAAAGTTGAGTTAGATGTTTTGGTTTACATGCTCATTTGTATAATTAATATTAAGTAAATTTTAGTTAGTTATGGTTTGAAGCTCAATTAAATATATACTATAAGACTTTTGAAACTACCTTTTACTTAAATATTCAACCTAAGATGTGTTTATAAATTAGATATGTTATGTAATATTAAATATATAAACAAAACAACAATGTTAATTCGATTAGGTTCATGTTTAGTTGACAATAATAAGGATAATGATGAAAATAATTATGGATATTTATAGATTTGATTTGTCTATTATTTTTAAAATTTATATATTTGATTTAACTATTATTTATGTATTTAATTAAGGTTATGTTTAGTTAACGTTAATATAAATGATAATTTTAGAATATAAAGCATTCCAACTGTAGCAGGAATGATCATTCTTTTTACACTTGTTAAAGGTATATTGGAATGTTCTATTTATGAATCCTCATGTATTTGTATAATTGTCCATAATTTTTCTAGTTTTGTCTCATTTAAAAATAAAAAAACTTATTTTAATTTTGCTTTATTTATAATTTTAATTTAATATTTATTATTATTTTGATTTAACTAGTCAAATAAACATAATAATAATAATATTGTTATCATTAAATTCTATTCTTATTATTGTTTTCATTTCCATTACATTTGCATTCTAATAACCAAACATTGTTATTACATTAAACATCAATCTTATTGAATTGTACATCAATCTACATTCTCTACAGGGTTAATAGTAGAAAAAGCTATGTATGACGAAGCCTACTATGGGTTGGGCGTGATTTATTGGTAAGAATGGTTCGGTGGCGTGTCGTAGATGGCTATTCAATGAGGGCGTACAATGATCCTTGGTTGTCGATGGGCAATGGGAGTTTTTGAGTTCAATTGCAACAACATGGTAGATGTAGTGGCGGGATTAATTGGTGATGATGTAGCTAGAACATATTGTTAGTTTGCCAATTATTTAACCATGTAGAAGTTGAAGACATTTTGACTATACAATTAGCACTAATTATAGAACCTAATGCACTAGGAAGGCGAAGTAGGGTAGGGTGTCAACATAAAGAATATAGGACATAGTCAATTTAAGGGACATAAATTTAACGGGGAAGGTGAAACATCTTGGATGTGTCATAGTATGTAATGGGTTGTTACTAAAGTGAAAAGGAATGGCTTATGCAAACTTTCTAGCCTGTGTTAATGGCTTTTAGAGTATCAATCATGCTTTATGGAAGTGTGGGGTTGCAAGGAAGTCATCAAAAAGTTCGACTACTCTAACTAATTGTTTTAGAAAATACAAACTAATGGATGTTATGGAAGTCATTCAGGTGGCATTGGAGGAACTTGCACATGCCCAAGTATAGAGCTATTAATAATTATATATTGGATATGGTGGGTGTAGTGTCTTGTGGAATTTAAGGGGGAACTATGGACTGGTTGAACAATTTTGTAATTATAACTTATTGCAATCACGCTAGAAAAAAATGTGGCATATTGTTTGGACATATGAATCAACCTGGAATCCAACTCGATCCCAAAGAACAACCCGAGCCTAAAAGATAGCCCAAATTGTAAGATGAGTCACCCTTAAAGACCCACATCTACCTGTATCCATGATTACACTCATGAGAGAGACTTCTCATGTTGGATTTCGACATTTAGAGGGTCGATAACCAGCCCGAGCTATAGGGTGGTCAACCTCAGTCTATAAATATGCTTGTTTTTACCTTTATGTCCCCCCCCACACACTTGTATATGTATACCCTATGTAACCGACATATATACATGTAAAACTCTATATATACATGGACTTCCTAAAAGATCCACACATTCCATCAATTACATTGACTTATCTCTAGTTTCTCTTTAAAAATCATACCAATCCTAACATTTTGGCTCCTATCGTAGGGCTTAGATTCTAAGGTTGAGCTTTGGCTTCTGACCCCGTACTTTTAAGGATTCACCCTAAATTATGAGAGAGACTTAACACCTATCCCACACACCCTCAGAATCATAATCATCATGGTAGGAATGTGTATTGAAGGACGATTGAGACAAGCGAAGTAAGAAGTGGCAATAGCAATGGAAAATTCATCGACAATCCATGATGAGGCCAAAATAGAGACCAACCCTCATCAGGAGTTGGTTCATCAAATTCTTGAGTTAAGAAGATATCTCAAGAAGACTAGAAGATAAAATAAGATGTTTCACTCATAGTTCGATTTAAGACCCTCTAATGGTCACACCATTGACCTGGTTAACGTAAACAGACAAGATCACATTGTGCTCGAGCATAAGCAAGGAGAATGTGAAGTTGAGGGTGATCCCCTTTCTAGTTTAGAGGGATCTAGTAACGAGCAATGGTTACTAGAAAGAAAAAACTAGGAGAGGTTGTTCTAAGCTTTGGAAGATGCCAACAAAAAGTAAGACTAAGCCTTGAGAATGACCAATGGAAGACAAGTAAAGGGTAAAGCCACCTATAATGTAGATAGAGATTGTGAGAAATTATGTTTCTCACCATTCTATGATGAAATAGAAAATGACGAACCACCAGTCAAGTTCAATGCTCCCAACTGTTCTGACTATCAAGGAACTAAGGACCATGTGAGCCTTAGGCAGGGAAAAAGAGACTTTATGATGTGTAAACTATTGATTGCCACCCTTTATGATGGTGCCTAAAAATGGTTCAATAACCTAGAATCATGCACTATAACCTCATTCTCACAGTTTGCAAGGTTATTTATTACCAATTACGTCTATAACAAGCTGCTCAGAAAGGATTCTCACCATATCTTCTCCATCGTTTAGGAATAGGGTGAGTATATCGAAGCATACATGAAACTATTAAGGGAAGAAAAGTTAGAAATCTCTGATTTCCCTAGCTCTATTGCTATATAAGTCTTTAGGCTAGGTCTCCTAAAAAACTCTAATTTATTTATAAAGCTAACCAAGACGGTCCCTCAAACTTTGGATGAGGTATATAGGCAAGAAAATTTATCAATCTTGAAAGAGAGCTAGGCCTAATCAAGGGTGGCCAAGCCAATGTGGAAATTGGAGTTGAAAAGAAAAAAATGGTTAAGTCCTGATAGCACAAGCCAGAATAATAAAATCAACAAAAACAAGCATTTCACACCAAATAATAGGGAAATCAGTTAATGGTGTGGGAATTATGGATGAGGTAGTTGTCTCCATTTAGGGGTCCACCCTTGAGAGTGGATCAATTCCAAGTAGTGTTAAGGATGGAGGAGGAACCAAATGTCAAGTAACCCCCAAAAATGAAATCTCTCATTAGAGACACATCCAAATGGTATGCTTTTCATAAATACATGAGTCATAAGACAAGAGACTGAAAAATCCTCAAAAATGAAGTGAAAGAGTTGTTGACCAAAGGATATTTAAAAGACCATGTGGAAATAAATAGTGGAAGAAGATGGCGTCAAGACTATCCATACCATACATGATTTCCTCGGGATTAATGGGATCTTTAATAACTCATGCAAGAGGTACGTCAGAGATCTATGTAGTGCCCCACACATATACACCTTGGAAAAGATGAGGTCCCCTATGGAAATAATCTTCATTCAGAAGGACGAGATCTCATCACATCACAAAGACCCCTTAGTGATCACTTTGAGAATAGGGTCTTGAGATGTTTATCAGATCATGGTTGACACTGAAAGCTCCATGGATCTTCTCTTCTTATCCACAGCAAAAGCTCTAGGTGTAAAAGAAATTGATATTATAAGGAGAGAGTTATCCTTGGTGGGATTCAACAGTAGTACAACTTACGTAGTTGGGACTGTAGTACTACTTGTCATTGCCAAAGAGACAATAGTGATGACTAACTTCGTGGTAGTTGATGTCCTAGCTTATTACAATGCCATTTTGGGTAGGCCATAGATACACAGAATTAAGGCGATCCTATCCATCTTCCGCCAAGTGATCAAATTTTCGGCTAAGGAAGGTACGGAGGAGATAAGGGGAGACCAAGAAAAGGCTAAGAGCTATTACAATGCCATTATGAAAAAGGTCATTCCCAAGTAGTAATCACAACATGTCCTTTATGGAAGGAGGCCAAAGTGTAAAAGTCTAGAATGATCTATCAATAGAATTAAAGTACGAGACCTATCAATGGGAGATAAGAAGGAGAATCACCATTTAAAACTAAGTATGGATATGACAACAGAGATGGAAGAGTAACTGGTTCAATTCTTCAAAACAAACACTGATGTTTTCGTATAGACTCCTATAGACATGCATGGGATTGACCCAAGAATTACAACTCATTGGTTAAATGTTAATCCAAAGTCTAGACCAATCCAACAAAGAAAGAGGAAGTTTTCTAGGGATAAAAATAAGGTGATTAAAAGCCAGGTCAACACCCTTAAGGAGACAAAGATTATAAGGGAAGTCATCTACCCTACTTGGTTATCAAATGTGGTGCTAGTGAAGAAGGCATGTAGTTCACCCTGTATGTGTGTGGCCTTTATGAACTTAAATGAGACATACCTTAAAGATTGTTTCCCCATCCTTAGTATCGATTATCTAGATGACGTTATCGTCAATTTTGGATTTATGAGTTTTTGGATGCCTACTTTGGTTACTATCAAATCAGGATGCATCCAAAAGATGAGGAGAAAACATTTTTTATCATCAAAGATGGGACCTTCTGTTATACCAGAATATTGTTTGGGTTAAAAATACGGGTGTCACATATCAATGTCTAGTCAACAAAATGTTTATAGATTAGTTGGGAAAACAATTGGAGGCATATGTGGATGATATATTGGTAAAGTCATCATAACCACTAAACGACGTCAATGACTTAGAGAAGATATTTGCGATCATCCAAAGGTATGGTTTGAGGCTCAATCCTAAGAAGTGTGTCTTTGGTGTTGCCTTTGGAAAGTGCTTAGGCTACCTCATATATGCCCGAGGAATTAAAGCTAACCCAAACAAGATATAGGCCCTAGTGAGTATGAGGCCTTCTGTCAATCTTAAAGGGATCCAACAATTGAACGAAAGGATAGTGACACTAAACAAGTTCATCTCCAAATGTACAAACAAGTGCTTACTGTTATTCAAAATGCTAAAGAAAAGCACGTTATTTTTATGGGACAAAGATTGTGACAGAGGTTTTGAAGGAATCAAACAATACCTTAGCAAACCTCCAATCCTTGTCAGTCCTCCCCAAGAAAGACACTATTTTTATACTTGGTTATGGTCCCTCAGACCTGTAGTTCCATACTCCTAGCCGAAAGAGATAAGGTACAACACCTCATATATTACATCAACCAAATCATGACAGATGCCCAAAAACAATACCCAACGATTGACAAATTGACCTTCCCCTTAAAAATCAGTGCGTGGAAGCTCACATTCTACTTTGGCTCACACACAGTGGTAGTACTCACCTCTCATTCACTCAAAAGCATTTTGACAAGGCCAGAAGTTTTAGGAAGATTGACATAAATCATCATAAAATTGGGAGAGTACGACATTAAGTACATGGCTAGAATAGTCATCAAAGGTCAAGTAATGGCTGATTTTGTGGTAGAGTTCAATGAGACATTGGAGGTCATTGGTGATGAGGAAAGAGAAGAGGTATGTGTTGTGGATCAAAGAGAGATGACAACTTGATAAGTATTCATTGATGGCGTGTATAACTTCAATAGCCCTAGGCTAGGGTGGTCATAATTAATCATGGCAAAAATTATTTTGAGTATGTAATCAAGTTGGATTTTTAGGCAACCAATAATGTCGTAGAGTAAGATCCAGCTATATTTGGGCCATGGTGTCAAAGAAACTTGAGGCGGACAAGATCACCTTGCATAATGACTCTCGACTAGTGGTTAACCAATACTTGGGGATGTTTGAAGCCAAAGATGGTAAGATGAGAAAATATCTGAAAAGACTAAAATAAGAGTGCTATAAGTTTTCTTACTTCAAGATCAAATAAATAACTAGAAATAAGAATGGTCACGCCGATGCTTTTGCCATACTAGCGTCTGTCCGAGAAACCAATCAAAATAGGGTGGTGTTAATGACAATCTTAGAAGAGGCAAGTTTGGAAGAGGTTGAAAGAATAGTAGGGTGTATGGATGCTCTTTCCAATCCATGGTTCCCCTCAATCTTAACCTTCCTGGAAAGGGGAAACCTACTTGAGGATTACAAACTTGCAAAGGAAATTAAGGCCAAGGTGGGACGATACCAAATTGAAGCTGAGAAGCTGTATAGAAGAATCACACTTGGACCGAGGCTCTTGTGCATTACCAAGAGGGGATCTAAAAGAATAATGTTTGAAGAACATGAAGGGGAGTACAACTCTTATTCAGGTGGAAAAAGGTTATCTTAATAGATTATGAGGCAAGGTTACTATTGGCCTACTATGCTGGTAGATTGTACAAAATACACTCAAGAGTACGATAAGTGCCAAAGATTTGCTCCATTATCACACACACTTCCAAATACCATGACATGGGTAGTAATTCCTTGACCCTTCTACAAGTTGGGGCTTGACATAGTAGGACCTCTATCTCAAGCAAAAGGGTCAAAAGAAGTTTTTGTTAATAGTCACTAATTAATTTTCCAAATGGATTGAAGCAAAACCTCTAGGAATTTGTAACCTCATGGAGTTTGCCATCAAATACAACATCAAAATGTCCCACTTAATGTTATATTATCCCCAAGCCAATGGTCAGCTAGAATCTTTCAACAATATAATAATCAGCCTACTAAAGAAAAAGTTGTATGATGCAAAAGGTAGATAGGTTAAGAAGCTGTCTGGGCTGTTAGAACTAGTCCTCGAGAAAGCACTAACGAGACGTCTTTCTCCCTAGTATATGAGACTGAAGTTGTGATCCCAACTGAGGTTACAGTACCCACTGTGGGTTTCAATGTTTTTTCCATGGGCGATTGGGTTCTTAGAAGAGTCTTCCCTAGCAAGATGGAATGAATGGCTGTAAAAATAGGTGCAAATTGGGAAGGACCTTATCAAATAGTTGAGACAACACCAGGAAGAGCCTATTTATTGAGAAGCATTGAATGAGCTAAGGATGGCATAACTTGGAATGCCTGACACTTAAAAAAATACTACTTCTCATGTATCTCAATTTACTACTTTTATGTATCATCATTGTATGTATACACGTGAAGTTAGTCCTTTCAAGAAATGGTTCTCTCTTAGAAATCTCCCACTAATACATGTCATAGGTCGATCACCTCGGTTAGGAACTAGGTAGAGTGTTCTGGCACTAAAGAGAGAGTCGTGAACCTCGGTCAAGAACCAGGTAGAATGTTCTCTTCCACTGATACATGTCATGGGTTGATCACCTCGGTCAGAAACCAAGTAGACTACCCTAACACTGGTAAAAGCCACAAGTTGATCACCATGATCAAGAACCAAGTATAACACTCTGGCACTAAAGAGAGAGCGATGAACACCTTGGTCAAGAACTAGAGAGAATGTTCTCTACCACTAATGCATGTCATGGGTTGATCACCTCGATTAGGAACCAGATAGAGTGCCCTAACACTTGTAAAATTCATGAGATGATCATATGAAATTAGAAATATTCATTGGTCTAGCATAGCAGTTGCATTCTACTAAAAAAAAAATTATTGTTCAAGCTTACAATGCTCTTAAAATTTATAAATACATAGCCCAGTCTCCCAAAGTTAAAAATTTCTCAGACGATTAGACACATGATTGTTGTCTAGGTCGTCTATTTGCTCCACAAAGGGCAACAACTCAGACTAAATCTTGATAATTTTCTTTTGTATGTCGGCCACTATTCTGGGAGGGATCGAACTCAACGTGAGCACAACATGCTCCAATTCTTCAGCGACCCCTATCACCGTGAGGAACACCTATTCAGATAACTTCATATGGAAGTTTTCCTAATAGGACTCACTGTCCACAAGTGATCAAGATATCCAAAATTTGGTAGTAGTATAACCTCATGCCCTCCATTTTGAAGGAGTCCATGGACAACTCATACCCTATCTCAACGCTTGAGGTGAGCTGTTTGGCCATCGCATCGAGTTCGACCTTTTCCTTCTCTTCTATCTTAGCCAACATGTAGTTACATGCCTAAATCTTGACCTCAACTTTTCTTTCGGCTCATCAAGCTTAGCAAAATGCCTTGAGTTTTCATTTAGCTCGACAACGACCTTAGACAATTTTTCATCCCTAGATCGAGTGAAGGTATAGCCTCGCCCTTCCACTTACTGGCCTTTGCTAACAACACTGCATACTTAGCTTGAGTGAAGGAATGACCCTCTTTGTATTGTTCTAGTTCATGCTTTAAATTCTCCACACCTTGAGCCCTTAGCCTAAGTGAAGGAATGGCCCTCTTTGTATTGTTCTAGTTCATGCTTTAAATTCTCCACACCTCGAGCCCTATCAAACCTATATAGTAGCTGTAATTGAAAAAAAGGACACCACGAGGTTAAACATAAAAATATGCGTAGTAATAAAAAATTATATAGTGGTTGAGTTGTTCTTGTGCCATGCCCCGATATAGAGCCACTCTATCCACGTTGGTGGTAAGATCGTTGACAACACCCTTCCCCTTCCTCTAATCCTGTACAAGGTGGTCAGGTTCTTGAGGACCCGAGCTAGGAGGAGGTGAAGTATATTGGTCTTGGGATGTGGATAAAGTCTTGAATACATTTAAAGGCTCTAGTCTGAGCACAAGCTTATTGATGGTCACTTTCCTCTTCTTTCTAGATGAGTTGGAGAGGCCTTTTAGCTCAGAATACTTGATCCTCTTCTTACCCTTAGAGGAGTCCCTCCCTGATACTAAAGGTGTACTTTTTTGGGATCTCCCCCCTTATGGAGCAACCTTACTCTTAAGTCGAGTTAGGAGAGAAGTGATGTCGTACTTCATAGTATATACTAAATAAGGTCGATGAGGTGTTAGTATTATAGGATCGAGTCCATAAAAAGGGGAAAAGTTGAAGTCTTAGGGATAGTTCATTTTATTAGCATCCACCTCAAATATTCCTCTATAGTTTGTGGGAGGGGTTTAGTTCTTGGAAGCAGCGTGAGGTTTATGAATGATCCTATGAGGGGCTCCATTGAACCTTGTCTCATCAACCCACATGCGATAAAGTATAGGGTGTTTAATAGTTATTTCCATGGGGTTCGCTAAGGAAAATAGTTTTGGATATTGGCTAAGCGTTGCTTCGCATCCTCACTTAAGGCCATCATGAAGGAACCTATATTACTTATCACAACGTTTATGTCAGTACAGGTGCTTCTTATTAGCCTCGTGTCACTAATAGGAGTCTCCTACCAACCTGAGACGTAGAATAAATATTCCTTCCTATTCTTCTCATTCTCATTCTTAAGAAGGGCCACATTTATACCCCAGTCCTACTTCATTGACATGTATACCCTCCTCGGGTTTATGGGATTTTGTTTTAACACATAGGATTCATTAAACTCGAGCATTTCTAGATCCATCCCGAGCTCTTTACATATCAGTGTAAGGCAAAGCAAGTACCTCTAACCATTAGGCATCAGTTGACTTGGTGTAAACTGATTTCTGGTCAAAAACCTTCTTATGAAAGAGTATAGGGGAAACTTGACCCCCTTAACCACAAAGCTTTCTAGTGAAATATCTCCCACCCAATTAGGGGTGGATCATTGTCACGTCCCCAGACATTGGAATCATTATTTGAACCGAATCGAGGATGTCGTACGTCCTCTTTAACCTCTCTTCATCTTGAGATGACATATATACCACTAGTCTTGACCTTGGCTAACCAATCTTATGTATGACCTGTGAGTTCCCTAGTCCTTAGATTCCTTCATTTCTTTATTTTTAATTGCTCGAGCTAAGGTGAGAAAGCATATTTTTTCTTGATTTTTTTCTAATGTGAAGGAAATGATAAAGATGAAGCTTAACCTAGAAACTTCCTTATATAGAGACTCAAATTTCTCTCTCCAATCAACTGACACGCATTTATTAGGGGAGTTGAACGGTTCGAATCCACTATCTGAGCATCTCTTTCACCTCAGTTCAGAACTCGAGCTAAAAGAGTAAGGAAACTGGATGTTTAGACATATGGATCGACCTAGAGTCTGACCCGATCCTATAGAACAACCCGAGCCCAAAAGATATCTCGAGTCGTAAGATGAATCATCCCCAAAGACCTACCTCTGCCCGCATCCATAAATACACTTGTGAGAGAGACCTCTTTTGTTGGGCTTCGACATCTGGAGGGTCGACCAACAACCTGAGCTACGGAGTGGTTGACCTCAGTTTATAAATAGGTTTATTTTTACCCTTATGTCTGCATGACACAATTATGTGTATATATCCTATGTAATCGATATCTGTACGTGTAAAACTCTATATAGACACGAAATTCCTAAGATATTTATACATTTTATCAATTATTCTGATTTCTCTCTAGTTTATCTTTCTATAAAACGGATCAATCTCAATACTTATAAATTGAATGCCACCACAGTTAAGAATTTACAAAGTGAATATCGATGCCTTTACGTTGTCAATGCGAGTTGGGGTGGGGTTGGGATGTGTTATTCAAAGTCATGATAGGTGCTGACTGAAAATCCAAGCTAATGTTGCCAAAGGTAGATAAGCTTTGGGCTATCTAATATGCATTAAAATTTAGTTTGGATATTGTTTCTGAAATATAATGCTTGAATCAATTGATTACAAACAAGAATTTATGCCTTCGACTATTGATGGATATATCATGGATCTTATTAGGAGTTTAAATGTTTCACTTGTTCTTTTACTTCTTATTTTTCTTCTAGGAGAATTAATATTAATCAATGTTAATTCATTGAATAAGTTTTGGTCTTAATTGTGACAATTATATAATCTTAATCGAAGAAGAACTAACTTCGTTACGTCCAATTCTTGAAAAAGATATGAGAATTTCATAATTAATTAAAGAAAAAAGGTGATAGAGATCCATTTACTCAAAGCTTTAGAAGTTGTTTAGTTCTTTTGTTCAAAAATGTATATTTTAAAATCAATTTGTTTAAAAAAATGTGATAAATAATGACAAAATTAACTTTATATCAAATTTTTCGTTAGAATATCACATATAATTTATATTTGTTTTTATTTTTTGATACAAATATATGTAATAAAGTAATTTAATTAAAAAATTAATTAAATTTTTTTAACAAATCTTTGTGGCTTTGGATATTAGATAATGATAATTTTGTTTAATTTTGCAAGAAAAGTTTTAGTAATTTTTTAAATATATACCTATAGAAAAATAAAGATACATGTTTTATATTTGTTATATCCCATTATATTTAACTAAAAATGATATAAAAAGTGAACTTTACCTTTCCTTATACTCTTTTCCTATAGGAATGAACTTCAATGAAATATGGATTTAAAAACAACTTTTTTAAAATAAATAGATTAAATAATACACTTAATCTAAATAAAATAACTATTTAGTCACTCTACATTTAATTAAATAAAATGCTTTTTTTTTTGGGCTAAAAACAAATCTGAACTTGTTTTGGAAATAAATATACTTTAATTCATAGAAAAAAATGAAAAGACAATTGCAATAGCACATAACACTACAAGCCTACAAATGCACAAGATGGGAATTAGCCCTTATAAGCAGCTGATAAACAATAAATAAAAAGATTATGTGCGTATTATATCACCTGCAAAGAAGGAAAATTAACCAATTCAAGCATGCATCAGAAAATTCTTATAATTTATTTTATTAATTCTTTTAATGTATAACTATTAAGTTACTGAAATTAAACAAATTTGGAATTCTCAACCATATATGGATAAAACTTTGATCTAATTCTTCAACTTAATATCAAAATTAATAATGCTATGAGAGTTCTAATATTGCAGGCTTTATTTGACGAGCAGAATTTAATATTGGCCTGTGTCTACTACGATTTTCATCATTCATGCAATTCCGATAACTAATCCTGTAATGAGATGCTATTATTTGTTTGGTTGACACTTCCAATTCTCTAATTTCATCCAACACAATCTGCCTGTTCCTGCACTCTATGCTGCAAAATCCTTCATCACCTCTGCATTTTTATTCAAATTCAAATATTATTATTTTTAAATCATAAATTAATTAAAAAAAAACATAATACTTATTTTTTTTTTGACATAATAGAAATACGAAATAGAAAATCAGGATATATAAACGACATACCTGTACATATAGACGTCTTTGTCAAGACTCAATCTCTTGTTGCAAAGGTTGCAATTCTTTAGAAAACAAGAGTTGTATTCTCTATTTTTGGTTTTGAGTACTTGTTGCCTAAATCTTAAAGCAGCAGCAGATTTAACAACAATTTTATTTGATTCCTCCTTAATTGGCTTTTGTACAATAATTCTCAACCCAACAACTAAATTGTGTTTGTAATTACTACTAATTAAGCTGTTAGTTTTACTACATTCGCTATTCTTGTCATTTTGGTAATATCCTTGTACTAGTTTAAATGGACTCCTAAACTTCAAAAGCATTTTTGATAGAAATTAAGTACTTTTATCTAAATACAGAATATATAAAATATTTAAAGCTGCTTTTAATGGAGAAGAAAGAAGAAGAGATGGAATTGAAGATGAGATACAGTTGTGAAGTTGTGTAGTGGAGGAGTGGTGGATATTTATAATACAAAATCAGTCATGTCCACAAAATTAATAGTACTAACCCTTTTCGCACGTTTTTCATTCGCATTTATGGAAATTTATTATTTATTATCCTTTCTGTTTCTTTCCTACTGTTTTTTTACCGCGTTTGGAATGTCAAAAGCAATAAGTAGAAAACATTCTCGTGACTTTTGAGGCTTTTGCTTTTCTTTTGGGACCCATTTTAATTATTTTTAATAATTGTTCTTTAATTTTTTTGGAAAAATATGCAAAACGTGAGAAGTTATGAAGAATTTAAATTAGTATATAGACACCACTTTTTTTTCATTATAATTTTGTACCACCTTTATTTAATGAAACGTTTGATGAGATAAACGAAGATTATTTTTAATTTTTAAGGGATGGTGGTATAATTCTTTTAGTTATATTAAAAAAATTATTTTTTTATTTATAATATTTTAATTTGAAAAAAAGTGATAGTATAAATATAAATATTTTTTTAATTATTAAAGCAATAATATTATCGTAACAAAAGTTTATAAATTATATGTTATATCATTACAATTAATTAGATTTGAGTTTCGTTATTAATGGATAAAATTGATATTGAAAAATTATTTTGGTGGCAATATCCCTACCCTATTACTAAGCATTAAAGAACAAAATAGCTTATAAATGAATTGTCCTCTTATTTAGTTTCTACCTCTTATAGTAACTTATAAATATTAAGCTCTCTATATATTGCTTTCACAAATGGTAAAATACATTAGAGTATGATCATTCACCCACTAAATCCTAAGATATCGATTAAACATGTTTACAAATAGAGAATTTGTAAATATAACAAAAATCATGTAGTTTAATATGAAATAACAAACTATCAAGAAAATAAAAACTTTTAACAGTCCCCCTATACTAAAAGTTATCAAAAATTCAGTCTACCTTGTAGTTTGATACGCTAGGTATGAGACACCTTCTTTTTTTTTTCAAATTTTATCTCCCAAAGTGCAGACACCAAGTAACTTTCTTAACTTCTGGAATGCTAACAATCTTAGGGGCTTAGTTAATATGTCACCAACTTGGTCTTCATTCCTGAGTAAGTAACATCAATTACACCATCATTTATGAGGTCTCTTAAGAAGGGTACTTCCCATTAATATGTTTGCTTCTTTCTTGTAGAACTAGATTCTTAGAAAACTTTATTGCTAAACTGTTGTCACAGTAAATGAGAGTAGGTCCTTCTTGCTTCAAATAAATTTCCTCAAGAATATTTCACAGCCAAATTGCTTTACAAACACAGACCGCCGGTGTGACCTCATTTTCTATAGTCGATAAAATCATGATTGATTGCTTCCTTGATGACCATAGAATCACTTCGGAGTTTATTGATAAGCGTTAATTTATACACATTTGTATATATAAATTTCTTTATATTTATATATATTTTATTATTAGAATAAATTAAAATTATTTATTTTATATTTATTGGAAGAACATTGATTTTTTAAAAGATTTTTTTAGGATTTTTATGATTTTTATTTGATAAGTATATTAACTTAATAAAGAAATAGATATATTTTGTAGCTTACCTTGTCAATTTAATCATCACAACTTATCCTATTATTTTAACATGAGATGCACATTATTCTTATCTCCACCAGAATACCAATAATTGTAGTTACATTCTGATTTGATTTTTATTTCTTATAAATTCAAAACAACACCATACAAAAAAAAAGAGAGATTATCAAAATATAGATTTAGAAAGACTTAGATACATAATTTATAAAATTAAGTTGGAAACAAGAACTAAGAACAAGATTCAAAAGGCAATTAAAAGAGTTGAAGATTATATTCAAAAACATCAATCTTAAGATTTCTTCTTCTTCATTTTATTGTTTTACACGAGTAGCTAACTTTATAATTGATTGCGAGTGATTTCAAATTCCTAAACATGTATTGCAATATTTAATGAGATATGTAATACTCTATCCATCTATTCTTTTTGATTATGTATTAATTCTCAGTTTTAATCTAATTATTTTGAGTATTAATTCTCATTACAATCAATTTATTACTAATTATTTAAATTGATTAAGTGATTACATATCTAATCAATTAAATTGATTGAAGATGAACTAATTTGATTACTTAAGTGTATAGTTAAATAATCAAATCAATTCATCATCAATCAATTTAATTGATTGGGTACATAATCGCTTAATCAATTTATAACATTCAACATTGAACTTGTCTACTGACTTTGGTTTATAAGTTGTTTAGTGATGGCCTTCTTGTCCTCTTCCTTGAATTTTTTTTCTCTTGGTGGTGATAGTGGTGTTATCTTCCACTATCATTATTTTCTTTGTCTCTACCTCGTTCTCTATTAATTATCTCTACTTGATGTATAGTTTTTTAGTTTAGGCATTCATAACTTACTTCTCTTTCTCATGTTAGTTGATTTCATGCTCATAAACCAATAAAGAACTTTGTAATTCAACAAGTAAAAGCTCATTAATATCATTAGATTTTTCTATAGAAAAAAAATATAATAAATTTTGGAGTTATAAATCAAAGAATTTCCTTTATTATGATGATTGTTGGGATTGGTTCAATTTACCTATAGAGAAATTAGAGATAAGTTAGAGAGTTGTAGAATGTGTGGATCTCTTATGAGGTTCATGTATATATAGAGCATTACATGTACATGTGTTGATTATATAGGGAGTATACATCACAACATATTAGAAGGGTACAAGAGTAAAAGAAAACACATTCAAAGGTTAAGGTCAACCACACCCACTACTACAAAAAGGGGTATAAAAGTCGGTTCTCTGAACCGACTTTAAATTCAGAGACTTAAATTGTAAAGTCGGTTCACGGCATGAACCGACTCTACGTGTAGAGTCGGTTCATGCCGTGAACCGACTCTACGTGTAGCGTCGGTTCATGCCGTGAACCGACTCTACATTTTATTTGTTTTAATTTTTAATTTTATTTTTCGTATAACAGTATATATAAATAACATAAAAACACTAAAATATAAATAATAATACTGAATAATTAACAATATAAATATATTTAATGACTTAATAATTAAATTTATTACAAAATCAAATAATGCATATAAATAACTTCAATTACAAATAAAATAATGTCGTTAAATTATGCCATCGAGTAAGCTTGGTTGGCTTAGAATCTTGATTGGCCTTCACAAGCATTATGGGAAAAAAAAGCTGATCCATATAACAAATATTCTCCTACATACATGAGCACGTAAAACATACATAAAAAAAATAGTCTAAACTTCAGACGTACGAATGAAGAAATTAAATCATTATTGAGATTAGCACGTACAACGACATTCGATGAACTCATATTAGCATTATTAATCATTTGTCTATATATGAAGTTATCTGGAATCTCTACTACTATTTTTTAATGCTATATATAATGAACTCTAAATATGAAATCAATTGCATGTAACTTCGATTTCTTGGCTAAGCTTGTGTGAGTTTTGGTGCCCTTAAACATATGGAAGACGTTCATATGCACCAAAACTCATACAAACCAAGAAACAAATCGGACCGACGTACGTACACCTGATTTGTACATTTAGAACTCATTATATATCATTAAAAATACTAGCAGAGATTCCAGATAAATTCATATTTATAAACAATGCATTCCCCTAAATACATGAGCATATATATGATTAATCATCATCAACCAAGTGATTTCAGACACAAGAATAGATATAGAAGGCCAAATCATTAAAAAATTTACTGTTATGTTGTCATATGCTATTCAAGATCATCAGAATCTTCTTCTGATTCTTCTTGCGATGATATAATTTGAACCATGTGTTCTGCCCATTCCTCTCGTAAATCATCAAAAATTTGCTGGTCGTAACCCGTTTTGTTACACCATCATTCCACAACGTCTTTAAATCATCTATCAGAGGCTGCAAATATACATCAATATCAACACCGGGTTGTTTCGGTCCTGAGATCAATAATGTTAACATCATGAATTTTCTTTTCATACACAACCAGGGAGGAAGGTTGTATGTTACCATAATTACTGGCCAACAACTATATCTACTACTGAGGGAACTATGTGGATTAATTCCATTAGCAGCAATGGCAAGATGCAGATTGCGCGGATCAGATGAAAATTGAGGAGATAAATTATCTACTACTTTCCAATTTAGAGAATCACAAGGATGACGTAGCACCCCATCATCAGATCGATTATCTGAATGCCAAGTCAACATCTTTGATGTATATTTACTATTGAACAACCTTTGAAAGCGAGGGATCGGAGGAAAGTACCAAAGAACCTTTGCAGACATGCCTTTCTTATGTGTTGTACTCTCATTTGTACCATGCTTCCATCTCGATTCTTTACACATAGGACAATCATGTAATGTCTCATATTCTTTTCTATAAAGAATGCAATCATTAGGACAAGCGTGAATCTTATGATATTCCATGCCAAATCGACTAAGAGATTTCTTCACTTTATACATTGAAGATGGCAATTCAATACCCTCAGGAAACATATCGACTAGTAGAGTTAGTAATTCTGTGAATCCCTTGTCAGAAAAACCATGTTTTGCCTTGACATTGTACAAATGAACCAATCCTGACATCTTAGTGTACTTTTTGCATTTTGGTTGACGTGGACAACCGACGCTACATCACGTGGATAGCGTCGATTGACGTGGACAACCGACTTTAAATTCATTAAAAGTCGGTTTTTGGTAAAAACCGACTTTAGACATCGACTTATATACCCCTTTTTGTAGTAGTGACCATGTCTCGGTTTAGAGGTCAACCTTCCAATACCAAGGGTCTCATGTGTAGGCAGACCCATACTACTGGTGTCATTTTGGGCACGACCTTTAGGTTGATCCATATGTCCCATCCATTCCCCCAACTCTTTCAACTCGGGTCCAAAACATGGGTGGAAGAGCAATACCCATGCAGCGAATCTGAACCATTCGGCTCCCCTAATAAATACTTGTCAGATGATTGGAGAGAGAAATATGGGCCTCTATATGAGGAGCTTAGGCTTTTCCTCATTTCATCATTTTCTACACATAAAAAAAAATTAAGAGAAAAAACACTCTCTTGCCTCAACTCAAGCCATATAAATTTTTAGTTTGGTGGTAAGAAATCATCTCAACATATAGCTTACTTGCTCGAATTTTAGGGAAAAAATCCTTGAGTCTAATTGTTTTCTACTTTCCTTTCAGGCCTGTTTAAAGAATCATTCCTCTTTAATTCTAAACTCGACCCTATATAATTTCTACTTCTCGTACCTTACCTTTTTATGTTTTGTGACATTTTGTAGAGACCATGCATAAATAAATCACTTTGAGCTCGCCCTCTTAGGAGAACCTACAATATCTCACATTCTCGAGCCAACCAGAAAGTGACATCATAGGGTCTACCAATGAGACAAGCACTTCGAGCAAAAAGGAGCTATCCCAACCTCAACCCTTTACCTCCATCTCTCGTCTACAAGTCGTACTTACAATTAGGTTGAACATGCCTCAGACTTAAATATCTATTCTTAGGTCATGGAGGAAGAAGATAAGGAATAAAGGGACTAGTGAGCCTACAAGTTATAGCAAAGGTTGGGTTGCCAAGGTCAAGACCAATGGGTTGTCACCTCAGGATAAGGAGAGAATAAGGAAAAAATACGACATTCTCTCCTAAGTTTAGATAATGACTTTTGAGTCGGGAGCTCGCGACAACAACCCACCTCTAACTGAGTGGAAAATCTTCCATGAGAAGACCTTATGGCTAGGGTTAGATTTCATTTGTACCCCTTTATAAGAAATTTTTGGCTAGGACTTAGCTCATGCCAGACCATTTGATGCCTAATGGGTGGAGGTACCTACTCTGCCTCATATTGATATGTAGAAATCTTATGGTCGAGGTAAAGATGCCCGAGTTTAATGAGGCATATGTATTGAAGTAGAACCCTATAGACATAAGGAGGGTCTATATGTCAATGAAACAAGACCCAGGCATAAATGTGATCCTCCCCTAAAATGTGAAGAATTGGAAGGAGTATTTCTTCTGTCTCTAGTCGATAGGAGATTCCAGACAGCAACGCCAGGATGATAAGGAATAACTAGGTTGACACCAAGGTCATGATAAGGAATATAGGCTCCTTTATAATAACCTTGATCCACGAGGAGAAGCAACGATTAAATGATATCCAAAACTATCTACCCAGGAAGACTCCATGTAGACATCTACTAAACATTCTGCGCTTTATTGCATGTTGCATGTTGCATGTGGTTTAATGAGGCAGGGCTCAGTGAAGCCCCTTCATAGGATTATACGTAAACCCTAGGAACCATCAAAGCACAAGACTCCTCTTACAGACTATGGGGAAATGTTCAAGGTGGTACCAAATAATGGTGAATTGACCTTGAGCCTATAAATATCATGTTTTTATTCATCCCCTTTTATGTAGCTCATACTTGCAAAATAACACTTTTATTTTTATTTTTTTGGTGAAAGATAGCATGGAGTTCAATGCCTCTGAGCTATTAGCACGGGGTTTGAGTAAGTACACACAACATGGAAGGAAGAGTCCAAAAGGAAGAAGAGAAGCAAGTTATCTGGGTATGAGGGCACCCCAATCTTTCCAAAAAGGAAGAAGAAGGTCATCATCGACAAGCCCATGTCTTTGAATATTGTTGAGCCCTCACTAGCATGCCCGAGTCCACACACTTTACTAACCATCAGCTCGGGTCAACAATCATCTACTTCCTTTGTGAGGGATTCGAGGAAAGGGAAGGGTGTCATCGATGACTTCACTATCGACGTTGACAGAGTGGCCCTATACAAGGGCATAGCACCAGAAAGGTTGGACCACCACGTGGACTAGCTCCTTTATTATGTGGTGCATGAGAAACAACTCAACACCATGTAGAAGGGTGTGGACGTTGAGGTCATGCTTAGTCGCCATATATACCAGATAAGTATTAGTCTAACCTTGTTTCTAATTGAGCCTCGTGCTTTCATATTTTAATGACTTCATGTTGTTTGTCTTGTTTTTAGAGAGAATTCATTCATATACTGATCAGGACTCGAGTGTAGAGGGTTTGAAGCATATACTCATGATGGAAAAAGAAATCCATGCTTTAACTCGATCCAAATACGATGTGTTATTGGCCAAAGCCAATAAGTGGGAGGGCAAGGTAATCAACAAGGAGCAGAAGTTGTCCAAGGCCAAAGATGATTTGAATGATATCTCGAGGCATTTTGATGAGCTCTGAGAGGCCTAGAGGAATGCCTAAGATAAGGTGGAAGCATGTAGGCTCGATGAGGAGGAAGAGGAAGCCCAAACTTGAGGCAATGGAGGAACAACTATTCTCAAGCATCAATATAGGATTAACTTGGCCATGGACTCCTTCAGGGACGAGGCCAATAAGAAGGTCATATGGGAATACTACTATCATATCCTAAATATCCCAATCACTTCCCAATACTCACCCATTCAAACTCAAGATGAGGGTGATGAGCACAACTTAGACTCTAGTACGAGTGATGATGGGCCGGGGGTAGGGGATGAAAAGGGTAGAGCTAGGGATCTCTAATATTGGCACTAGACCGAGCCTCCTTATATGCCAAACCCATCATCTCAGCCTCGAGCCAAGTCTCCCTATATTCCAAACCCATCTTCTTGATCTCTTCAACATGCTGGGAACCATATATATTTCTTTTAAGTTCGATGACATTTTTAATTGTGTGGTCATAAGCTCGCACTTGTAACCCATTGTTATTAATGAGAAACAATTGATTTTAGGAACAACTCACATGTATGATTGTGTATTTATGGAATTTATAGTATTTATTTATGATGCTAACCTACCTCTCTATTTTTCAGTACATGCATCATTAAATTTGTCCTACATTCATTATAAAAAGAGGTTAGGAGTGTTGTAAAATTCAAACATCCTTTTTTTGTTTGAAGAAGTTGACAATATTTCTCCATCTTTCTTATGTAAACCTTATGGATTTTGACCAAGAAAATAGATGTTCATCTCGAGCTTTAAAATTAGAAAATGATAGGCTCAACACCGACAAAGAGAAATTAAGAATTGAGTTGTCTAGGCTCAAATATAAGCTCTCCCTTTATGAAGAGACCAAGTGTGAGCTCGCCTCTTGCAAGGAGTAACTATCACAAACTCGAGCTCGAGAGAGGAAGACCATGACTAAGATAGCCACTCTCATTGAAAGGGAGTCCCATTGGGAAAACTTCTATATGAAGCAATCTGAGGGGGTCTTTCTCAAGGTGATGGGTGTTGTTGAGGAATTGAAACAATTTGTACTTAACTTGAGGTTAGGCCCTACTAAAATGAGGTCAATATTCAAAACAAAGTTATCAAGATTTAGGCCAAGTTTTTTCTCTTATTGAATGAGACCAACAACCTAGAAATTGGTTGTGCGTGTAAATATTTGAGGGATTTATAACTTTTTGGGAGACCGAGCTCTCCATTAATAAATTTTGAAACCTTTGTAAACTCGGGCAATAAAAATATGTTTTAATAAGGTGAACCTATGCCGCTAGGTTAATATATTTTATTTTTGGTGGTAATATCTCTCTACTTGGTTAGTGATATGGATAATTAGCTCATGATATGTAATATTAAGGGTGAGCGTTTTACTTAGTGTGTGACCGAGGCGATCAATCATTTTTTTGAGGGAGAGAACTCTACCTAGTCTGTGACCGAGGTGATCAACTCTTTAGGAGAGAGTGCTCTACCTAGTTTGTGACCAATATGATTAACTCTTTATTTAAAGGAGAGTGTTACACCTGATATTTGATTGAGGTGATCAACTATCTTTGCATAAGAGCATTCTACCTGGTCTGTGACCAAGATGATCAACTCTTTCTTTGTGGAAGAGTGTTCTACCTGAGTTGTGACTGAGGTGATCAACTATTTCTTTGAGGGAAAGCATTATACTTGGTTTGTGATTGAGGTGATCAACTCATTCTTTGTGGGATAGCGTTCTACCTGGTATGTGATCGAGGTGATCAACTCTTTCTTTATGGGAAAACATTCTACCTAGTCTGTGAATGAGGTAATCAACTCTTTCTTTGAGGAAGGGCATTACACCTAGTCTATGATCAAATTAATCAACTCTTTATTTGAAGGAAATCATTCTACCTAGTCTATGACCGAGGTGATCAACCTTTTCTTTGAGGGAGAGCATTCTACATGGTTTATGATCGAGGTGATCAACTCTTTCTTTGAGGGAGACACTCTATCTGGTTTATGATTAAGGTGATCAACTCTTTCTGGTTTATGATTAAGGTGATCAACTCTTTCTTTAAGGGAGAGCACACTACTTGGTCTGTGACCGAGGTGATCAACTCTTTATTTGAGAAAGAGTGATCTACCTGGTCTATGACCGAGGTGATCAACTCTTGACATGTAATATCGGAAAAGATCCATTGCTTGCAAATAGTTGTTTGGTATATATATATATACATGAGGGTGAAAAATCAAAGTTCATTAGAAGTAATACTTTTTCAAGGACCAAGCATTCCAATTTTCTCTATCCTCAACTCTCTTAATATGCTCAAAAAATAGTCGTATCAGCTATTTGGTATGGGCCCTCCCAATTTGCACCCAGCATGCTGGCCATCCATTCTTTCTTGTTGGGGAAGACTGATAAGTGCTTAAAAAGCACTAAAATTACCATGATTTAATGTACTTTAATTGATTAAATAGATTTATATTCGTATGATTTTATCATATTTTTATAAAAAATTATATTTTCGGAATCATAGATATTTTTTATTATTTTTCAACTATTTAAGTTCAAAAATAACTTAAAGACTCAAATAAAAAAATATTAGAGGCAATACATCACAAATATATTGAGAAAATAAATGAGGAAAAGTAAAAAAGATGAAAAAATTGGACAAAATGAGTAAAAAATGCCAAAATTGTGCTCGCAATTGCCCAATTGTGCCGAGAAATGCGCCCAGCATGCCCATCCAAACCGAGTCCTACTCATATAGTCTCCCATCCGCGCCGAGTCTTGCGTGCGTAGCCTCCCATCGCACCGATTCCCAAGTGCACCAGCACACACACTATCCGATTTGCGCCGAGTCCCGTGCAATATCATGCCCGCCCATGCTATGCTACTCATGCATCGGAACACTCCTCACCATGTTCTATGCGTGCCAATCGCCCGTCTACCGCGCTGTTAGCACGGCTAGCAAGATTTTCGCGTCCCATACACGCGCTAACCTATCCAAACGCACCCAAAAATTGATGAGCTCTTTCTTTCTCTAGAAATTTTTCTTTTTTTATTTATTTTTTTAGTTTTATTTTTAAATTTCTTCTTTTTTGAGAGGAAGTAATTATGTTTTTATAAATTTTTAGTTTTTGATTCAATAAGTAGATATGCAAATCCATTTGGAAGTTTTCCAGGAAAATAATTAACATCAAATTGTCATAAGGATTCTTTTAAGGTATTATTTTAATGAATTCTTTACAATTATCATTTTATGTTTTATTCTTACATGTTATATTTAATTTGTTTGTGATTAAATTTAACATGATTGGTTGTTTGTTAATATGATATAATTATAACGTTGTTATGCTTGCAAAATATTAAATAGGTAAAACACTTTTAAAATAAATTAATTTTGTTTTTATTGAAGATTTTATATTAATGATGTTAGAGAGAAATACATTATTTTTCATTACAAACTTAATTCTAAAAATTAGATTTTAAGGTTTAATTATTCGATCTAATTTAGAGTAATGTTCTATTATTTGTTGGTACAATCGCTCTGTAGTTAGAGTGAAACTCTATTTCAAAAGTTTTTTTATAAGAACTATTATTCGAAAATGTATTGACAACATATTTTCATTATTGGTTTTAAAACTTGAAAGTTAGTACTTAAAAAATTAAATTCTTAGGTTTAATTTGGACACCTTGAATAAAGTCTAATTATTTGACTCCGCCTAAAGCTGTGATTAGATAGTTTGTTATTTTCTTAAAAATAAAGTTGAAATTTAATATTTAATTAATTAATAGGCTCTCCCTAAATATATTAGTTAGTTAATATTAAACAAAATAATTTGAGCCCCACCTAAGGAAACTTTCATACCAAAAAGAGAAAATCAACAAATATTAATTTATAACTTTTTATAACCTAAATAATATGAGCAAGCATAATTAACTTAATTATTATATCCTTAAATACTCTACTATTATGAATGATAAAATTTGAATTATTGTTTATTGAATCTATATCTACATCTATGTTTATATTTATTTTTATGTTATTAGATTTGGAAACAAATAAACCAAAATATCGTGATATGATGTTTATGATTTAATTTTGTTTTTAAGATTTTGAATAATAAATTAAAAAACCATATAAATTTCGTCCTTAGATCGACCTTGGGAGTATACTTATTATTTTCTATAAAATGATTCGTGCACTTATGAGAGTTTTACAAATAATAAAACTACAAAGGGTATTTTCGTAAGATCGATATTTGCAATGCCGATCTTGTGATCCATTCATCCATCAAAGACTCTTTCTGAGAAACCAATCACCTATGGTGAAATATTTGAAATGCACGACCTTATTGTAATAGTCTATTAGTCTTTATTTTTGCTTGACTATCCTCCTCAAGACTTCATCCATTTTTTTTCCTTTATGAGGGTTAGCTCAAATTCTCTTACTATGACATTCTGGTCCTTGGTTAGGGCTGATCTTATTATGGGCACTATAATCTCAGTTGGTATCACTACCTTAGCCCCATATACTAGCAAAAAATGTATCTCGTTAGTGCTCCCTAAGAGGCTAGTCCTGATAGCCCATCATGTCGTAAGTAGTTCTTCAACCCATCTTTCTTTAGTGTTTTCTAATCTTTCTTTAACAAAGTGATTATCAACTTGTTAGAAGATTCGGCTTGGCCGTTGGCTTGTGGATAATATGAAGTTTAATGACACATCTTGATGTTGTGGCCCAAAAAATGCCTTCCATTATCGGTAACAAGATTTTGGGGCAAGCTGAAGCGACAAATTATAAATTTCTAGATGAACCGAATCACTTCCTCTTCTCGTATGCTTCCCAGGAGTTCCACCTCAATCCATTTGGAAAAATAATTTATGGCCACTAAAACTTTTTTGGGCCCCTTGCTTAGGGTAAAAATCTTATTATATCAAGGTCCCACTTGTAGAAGGCCCATGGGTTAACTACCCCAGTCATAGTGGTTGGAGATATGTGTGACAATAGGGCCAATCTTTGACATTTATTGCATGTCTGAGTGTACCTTGTGCAATCTACTAACATATTGAGCCAGTAATACCCCTACCTTATAATTCACTAGGATAGCCTACTTCCATTTGAATGATAGCCGCATTCTCCCTCATGGGCTTCAAACATAAATCTATCAAACCCTTTCCCTAGCTATGCATAAGAGCTCAGGTTCAAATGAAGTCCTTCTATACAATTTATCATTTTCAATCATACATCGACCAACCTTAGTCTTAATTTTATTTTTGAGTTTCTGGTCCTGGGATAGGTCTCTCATTTTCAAGAGGTTAAAGATCATAGTGAACAATGAGTTTGAGGCATCATCTACGATCCTCACTATTTTTTTGGCCTCCTCCAAACTAGCATCTATCAAGATTGTCATTGATACCACCTAACTACTGTTGGCCTATCATACGGAGGCTAGTGTGGCCAATGTGTTTGCATGATTATTCTCATTCATGGCTATTTGCTTGATCTCGAAGTTAGAAAATTTTAAGCACTCATTTCTTAATATTTTTCAGATATCTCTTCATCTTGCTATCCTTAGCCTCAAACGTGTTCAATTATTGGTTAACCACCAATCATGAGTCACTATTTAAGGTGATGTTATCTGCTATGAGCTTTTTTGCCTTCATGACACTTAATATAGTTGTTTCATACTCTACGATGTTATTAATGGTTTGAAAGTCCAACCCAATAGCATACTCAAAGCATTTTTCATTATTATCAACTATGACCACCCCTAGCCCAGCGTTATTGAAGTTATGCATGTCATCAATGAATACCTGCCAGGTCAGTCCCTCTCTTTGATCCAGGCCACATACTTCTTCTTTTACCTCATCATCGGTAAACTCTAGTGATTCACTAAACTCAGCCACCACTTGTCCTTTAATGGTGGTTCTAGACATATACTTGATATTGTATTCTCTCAAATCTATGGCAATTTGCGTCAGTTTTCCTATGAATTTTGGCATTGTCAATACATTCTTAAGTGGTTGAGAGGTGAGTACTACCACTATATGTGAGCCTAAGTAATGTCTGAGCTTATTCACACTAATTTTCAAGGTGAAGGCCAATTTTTCAATTGTTGGGTACCTACTTTACACGTCTATCAAGATTTGGCTGATGTAGTAGACGAGGTGTTGGACCTTGTTTCTTGCTCAAGTATTATTTGATTCCTTGAAAGGCTTTGTCACAATCCTCATCCCAAAATATTGACGTGTGCTTCCTTAACATTTTTAATAACAGTAACCACTTATATATGCACTTAAAAATGAATTTATTTAGAGCCACTATTCTTCCATTCAATTACTGAATTCCTTTTAGACTGGTAGGAGACCTCATGTTGACCAGGGCTTGTATCTTGTCTAGTTTGGCCTCTATCCCTTGGGTAGATATAAGATACCTCAAGAATTTTCCTTAAGAAATACTAAAAACATATTTCTTAAGGTTAAGCCTCATCCTATACCTTTGAATTATGAAGAATATTTCCTCCAAGTCCTTGACGTGGCTTACGGGTTGTGCTAACTTTACCACCATCTCATCAACATATGCCTCAAGATTTCTTCCTAGCAAGTCCTTAAATATCTTATTGATGAGGCATTGATAGATAGCATCTACATTCTTCAACTTGAATGGAACTCTGGTGTAGCAGAAGGTCCCTTTCTTAGTGATGAAAGATGTTTTCTTCTCATCTTCTAGGTGCATTCTAATATGATGATAACTAGACTCTGCATCCAAAAAAATCATCAAGCTAAAAGCGATGGTGGCATCAACTAGCATATCAATACTTGGGAGGGGGAAAAATCTTTTAGACATGCATCATTTAAGTCTATGAAGGCCACACACATACAGGGTGATCCACAATCCTTTTTCATCAGCAACACATTTGACAACCAAGATGGGGTTTTCACTTCTCTAATAATCTCTGTCTTTTTTAAGGTGGTGACTTGATTTTTAATCATCTTATTATTTTCTCTAGGGAATTTCCTCTTCCTTTTCTTGATAGGTCTAGCATTTGGATTGATATTCAACCTGTGGGTTATGATCTTAAGGTTGATCTCATGCATATTTGTAGGATTCCATGCAAAGACATTATAATTCATCTTAAGAAAATGAGATAGTTGTTCCCTCACCTCTTTTGTCAAGTTTGTACTCAACTTTAGAGAATGGTCATTCTTCTTATCCCCAATTGGTAGATCTCACACTTCATTTGAGTCGACAGACTTTGCTAGATATACACCTCCTGACCTTTTATGAAAAGACCCATGATATGGTTGCTACTTAGGAGTGGCCCCTTTCATAGTGGCGTTATAACAACTTTTGGCCTTTTCATAGTCTCCCCTTATTTCCTTTATGCTCTCCTCAATTGAGTACTTGATAACTTAGTGGAAGGTGGATGTAACCATTTTCATCTTGTGTATCCATGGTCGACTCATGATGGCATTATAGTGCATTAGGATATCAATTACCACAAAGTTGGTCATCACTATAGATCCTTGTGCCATGACTGGTAACATCACAATTCTGATTGTGTAGGTAGTGCTACTATTAAATCCCACCAAGGGTAGCACTCTTCTTGCTATGTCACTTTCCTTTATGCCTAGGGCCCTCGTTTTTAATAGAAAAGGAAGATCAACAGAGATTCTAGTGTCGATCATGATCTGGAAAACATTGTAGGATACCATCCTCAAGGTAATTACCAAGGGGTTTTTGTAGGGAGACGAGGTCTCATCCTCCTCAGTGAAGGTGATTTTAGCGGAAGACCTTGCCTTTTCTAGATTGTAAACATGCAATGAACCACACCAAGTCTCTAACGTATCTCTTATGCTAGTTTTTGGAGGTCTCATTGAGACTGAGCCTTCTATGTATAGTATGAATAATCCTATCCTTACATTGGACCCATTATAAGGGTCTATCTTTCTACCTGAGGGAGTGGGTAGCCTCAATGTTTCATGCTTGGGTAGACGCCTTGAACCTTTATTATTTCTTTCCACGAGGCCTTTTAGAAACCCTCTGGCCAGCAGATCCTTTATTTCTTTTTTCAAATGGTCGTAGTCTCTCATTTTATGGCCCATATCCTTGTGGAAAGCACACCATTTAGATTTTTCCCTAAGGGAAGCCTTCATTTTTAGAGGCCATCGAACATTATTCTCTTCCTCCATTCTCGATACTACTTGGGATAGGCTCACCCTTAAGGATGCACCCATGAATGGAGATAGTGACCTCTCCTGAGGGCGTTTTTTCCCAAACCATTGATCACTTTCCCTATGATTAGGCATAAAGTGCTTGTTTTTGTTAATTATTTTTTCTTGGTTTTCCTTGTCCAAGCTTATTCTTCTCTTCTCTTTTTCTAGTGCAACTTCCACAGTTTCCTTGCTATTATTATTATCCAGACCTAGCTCTCTCTTCATATTGATGAATTTTCTTACCTATCTGTATGCTTCCTCTAAAGTTTGTGGGACTGTCTTGGTCAGCTCTTCAAACAAATCAAAACTCTTTAGCAGACCTCGCTTGAAGGCCTCTATCGTAATAGGGTTGGGGCAATCTACTATCTCTAGCTTTTCTTCCCTAAAATTTATCATCTACTTTTCAATAAACTCACCCATTCACTAGGTGAGCAAGAAAAGGTGGTGAGACTTCTTCCTCAAAGTCTTGTTACACGTATAATTAGTGATAAACAACTTGATAAAATGTGAAAAAGAGGTTATGGTATGGGGTACCAGGTTGTTAAACCACTTTTGTGAATCATCACATAGGCTTGTGCACAACATGATCTAGCTTGATTCTACTAACTAGATTGGTGGCTCAACCTTGAGCGGTGACCAGGCCTGCCTGTGATCGGAGTGCCCTATTTTCTCGCCTGGTTTTTGAGCTCTCTTCTTAGCTCAAGAAGTTGATGTACTAGCTCTTAGTGGGGATCGACCTCTACCCTGGCTTTATTATGGGCTAGAAAATTGTGGTTTTGTTTCAATACTGCCTCCTCATTTGCTAGTCTTAATCATTCCATGACTCGTGTTCCTACTATGATGGCTTTTGATTTTGAAAAACTACACTTGCTCACTATGCCTCATGTCTCAAAACTCGGGATGAATCCTTGAAGATATGGGGTTAGAAGCCAAAACTCGACCTTTAAATTTGAGCCCCATAGTGGGTGCCAAAATGTAGGGTTTTATTTTGTAGAGAAAGAAGTTAGAGAGTTTTTTGGAATATGTGAATCTCTTATGAAGTTCATATATATAGAGCATTGTATATACACATGTCGATTACATAGGGAGTACACGTCATAACATATCAGAGGAGTACAGGAGTAAAAGAAAACACATTCAAAACTTGAGGTCGACCACATCATGGCTTGGTTTAGAGGTTGACCTTTCAACACCAAGGATCTCGTGTGTAGGTAGACTCATACTGTTGGTATCGTTATGGGTACAAGCACAAATAGGTTTTCTTGGGATGATTCGTCTGATGGTTTGGGCTTTTAGTTGGATAGGGTTGTTAAATAGATTGAGCTCTAGGTTGATCCACATGTCCAAAAAATGATGTCATTCATCTTGTCATTATGGATTCACATCTTGCTCACTATTTTCATTGTACGAGAGAGATAATCTATAGCCAACTCTTCTGATTTCATTTGAAGTGTTGTGAACTCTATATGAAGTGCTAAAAGCTGCTACCTCTTTGCTCCTATGGAATGTTAGTATTTCTTCTTCATAAAATCCCAAATATGCTTGGAGGTGTCCTTGAATAGAATGGTTTCCAAGATTAAGCAATCAATAGCTTGGAAAGTATAACTTATTTTATATTTTTTTTTGAAACATTTTTATCTTATACATCTACCAATCTCATGTCAATAAGGTTCAATGGATCATATTTAAGTTTTTTTCCCCAATAAATATCAAGATTTATAAGAAATTATTAAACTAGAATTGTAACTTTATAGTAATTAAAATGCATGATTAATGCATATATATGTCTATTTTATAAAAGTAAAATATCAAGAATGTCATGCTGTTATAAAAACTCTCCACTAAATGACACGTGTTAGGATGAATAACGTGTCCTTAGAAACATATGTATTAGGAAAAATATTTGGAAGCACTGTGGAATTATTTAATACTACTTATATGTCACATATATAACTTTTTTAAAAATCTAATTAAAGCTAAAATTTGTATTCAGATCAATGATGTTGCTTCCTTACTGATGTTATATATAATTACTCTTGTATTAGGGATTATCCTAACATGAAATATTAGGGGTGTAAATCATGTCGTCTTGACCAATTGTGTTCACGTCCGTATTAATTTTACCATATTTGCATATTAATCGACAAATAAAAATATTAACATGATTTTATGGTGTTAATTATATATAATAAAAATAATAAGATTTTAAAAACTTAAAATAATTAATTATCAATTATAACTAAATTTATTATACATTTTTTAGTGTGGTTCCCTCTAAGAAATGGGAACATTATTTCAAATGCCCCGAAAGTTTAACATATCTTCAATTATGTCATCGATGTTTATAAAATATCAAAAATGTCATTAGATTTTAATGATGTTAATTTTTCATTAATTACTATTTAGTTTACTATTCCTCGACTATGATACTAATTTCTGATAATCGATACAATTTTTAATTGAGGGTTAATATTTACATAATTGATGATCTTTGTTTATTTATTGAAGGTAATAATTTGTCTATAAAGCTTATTATTTTTCTATATAAGTCTAATTTTCTTCTATATTTATTACAATTGCATAGCATATTATGTTCTTTATTATGCTGGTTGCTTAATTATAATCTTGAATCTATTAATTGTCTTTTAAAATTAAAAATTACTCTTTCATTTATTAAATCTAATAGTTTTAATTTATGTACTAATGATTCGATGTTCATAGAGTATTATCTTGATAAATCATAAGTGTTGAATGTATATTATTTTATCCTATTCGTAGTATATAAGCAGGTTTTTTGTGTACATACAACGTATTTATAATATTCAAAGAAGTAATATCCAAACATTAAGTTGTTGAATTCATCTTTCTCTATTCTCACATATTTTTGGCTAAAATAATCTTTTAATGTCCTTAAAATATGATGGTCTATGATGCTTGTAATAACTTTAATATAATCTGTATAGATATCTAATAAGGTGTTAAATCTTTTAAAATTTTCGAGACAAGTTTCATAATCTTCATTTTTAAAATATTCATTTAAATGATAGAGATAACATTTTTCAAATATTTCTAATAGAATTATATTTTTATCTTTGATTTCCATTGGAATTATTAGTTGTTTATTTCTAAAAATAATTTCAATTTTCCTATTTTAGCAATATTATGTCTTATTGTAAGCATATATTTAAAAATTCAAGATTCTTAACTAGCTTAAATTTATAATTATTATACCTAAATTTGATGGGTCTACCACGGTCTTTCCTTCTGTTGGTATTCTTTTGTTACACCTGTTATGCCTCAACTTTGCTCATACCTCAACTCTCTCTTGGAAATGGTGAGCCTTTTGCATGCGTACATAAATGATGTCTAATAGTTTACTTACTAAAGAAGAGTAACTGAACTCCATTTTATTCATAGAATAATAATTATTACAACTTAAGGCCAACTAAGAACCTTGAAAGGGGTGCTTTCATAATAACTGGGTATAACATTATTGGTTTTGAGATTTCTAGATAGAGATTTTTTCTATGTTAGAGTGTTTCAGAGTAGAGAGCTTTGGATTTCTATGTATTTGTGTTTATTTTGAAATGATAATAAGGGTTCCTTTTACAAAACAAGGAATCCCTATTTACAAGACTAAAATTATTATTATACCATTGTTTTAATAATTCATCTTCTTTTCTACTTTAAAGGATAGCCACTACCTTTGATGATGTTGATGATGACGCATCTTCATCTTCTCAATCTTTGATGCAGAGAATGCATTTGTGGTATTTGGTGGCTTTTCAAACATAGAAGCAAAATACCTTCCTTATTTCTTGACCAATTTCTAGGTTATTGTAATTAAAATTGGTTTCATATTTGATGATTTTTTCATGATCTTCTTCTGATAGAGCCATGCTACTGTGGGAAATGATGATGACTTTACTAGTTGAATAATTTACTTTAATCTCAGTAGAATTGTCAATCTTCTTGAGTTCATAGTAAATTTGGCTTAGCATTTGACCTCTTAATACACAGATTTCTTCTATGTTAAATTCCTTTTGTAGAAGTGCCATTGGTTTGTGAACTTCTCTATTTGTGTTGGAAATCCCTATCTTGACGAAGTGGTAGGGACTAATACTTCCTTCCTCATTCTAGTCCATTAATGTACTAAAAAAATCTAAGATAAACAGGTTTATCACCTGCTTTAATTTTTCTTCTAAAATTCTTGATTGTTCTTTTAAAATTTTATGGGAAATAATTTAACTCACTTAAATTAATTCCTGGATATATATTTTCTATTAGTCCTGCATGAAATGCTTTATACACAAATATTGGATCAATTCCTTCCAATACATTGAATTTACTTCCTGTAGGAAATTCCTTATATGTAATATAGAATTTCGTATCTTCAATATGTTCTTGCGTAGATTTTTTGGCTAAATTATAGAGACTTAACTATTGTGGTTTGCTTAGGTTTTTATATTGGTCCTTTTCATCTTCAATGATTGGAGTAGTTCTAGGAGATATCTTCCTAAATAGTATTGAATGCTTTACTATTTTTGATGTCTCTAGAGGAGATGTTTCTCTAAATAACACTGGAGACCTTGCTATCTTTCCAAGATTTGTCAATCTTCTTGGAGCTATTGGTTCTTGTTATAGTGCTGCATAATAATTTCTTACTATCTCCTATGGAGTTATTAGTTTTGGTGTTTTGTAGTTGGCATAACTACAAATTTTATTCTGTTGGTGAAAGCTCTATGGGTTACTCCACTAATTCTTAGAATATATTTGCTAGCTTCTGCCCAGTTGTTATAAATTCTTGGTTTTGGGCCATTATAGACCACATAAACTTTTTTTCTATTCTTTTTTTTTCTATCTCATCTGCCCAATTGAGTTTTGTGGTTTCAAAAGTTTTTGTGAACTGTTAGGTTCTTCCTTTTTCAATGAAGGTTTCTCGTTTGAGCTCCTGATCTTTAGAGGTTATGTTGAACAATTAAGTTCTTCCTATTTCTTTCCTGTTTTCATAAGAGATTTCTCGAGATATAGTAGCTCGAGTTGTTCTTGTAAGATTTTTATCTCCTTTTCCATTATCTTGATTTTGATATTAAGATGTTCCATTCCTGAAAGCATAAAAATAGTTAAAGGTGTTAATTCTCTAGTAAATGCATTAGCTAAGCTATTTTTATGTCCTTCAAGATGTTCAATATCAAAATTGTAATGGTTGAACCATTGTTGCCATCTAACTAGTCTTTGTTGTTTGTAATCACCTGCAATATTAATTCTTAAGAAATAACCAAAATTCTTGTTATATGTTCTAACAATGAATCTGGAGCTTATAACATATATTCTAAATTTCTTAATAGTTTTTTTTACAGCTAAATATTCTTTTTTATTACTATGATAATTTAATTATAAACCTTGGAAAGATCCCGATGTATATCTACAAAAATCTTTGTCATCTACTCTTGCTTTAAGAACTATTCCCCAATATTCTTGTGAAGCATTTGTTTCATTTATCATCTTATCATCTGGTCTTAGATGGTATAAAGTTGGTAAATTTTTTACCTTTGCTTTTACTCTATCCATATATAAAGTATCTTCTTCTGTCTATTTCCAAATATAATCTTCTTCTTGATATATGCTTATGCATATGTTAAACATCCTAAAAATATTTGTGATTGGTTTTATCTTTTAATTCACTAGGAAAACATTTAATATTATTTAGTATATGGAGTTGTAAATTATGTTTTCCATCTTCAATTTTCAACCCTAAGTATTTAATTTTTTGTTGAATAAATACTGCTTTCTTTTCAGAGAGTACAATCCCTTCTCTTCTACATTCTTGTAAAATATTGATAATATCCAAATAATGTTTCTTTAATTCATTACTGAAAACCAAAATATCATCTATGTAAACATAACAAATATCTTGTAATTTCTAAAAAATGTTATCCATATATCTTTGAAAAATACCTGGAGCTTGTTTTAATCCAAATGGTATAACTGTTCATTGGAATTATCCTTGGGGGCAACTAAATGCTATTAATTTTTGGGATTCTTCATCCAGTCTTATTTGCCAAAATCCGCTTTGGCAATCAAAACTTGAGAAGTATTTCTTTCCTTTTATTAATGATAGTAGTTCTTCCTTTTTTGGAATGAAGTATCCATCATCAATAGTTTCTTTATTCAGTGCTTTAAAGTTAATTACTATTCTCTATTTTCCTCTTCTTTTCTTAGTTTCTTTTCAACTAAAAATGCTAGACTAGAGTGAGATGAATTACTTGGTATTATGACTTTTAATTCCAAAAGTTCTTGAATTTGTTTTCCAAATTCAATCCTATCTTCTGGAGTATAAATCATTGGTTTTACTCTTATGATCTTGTTAGGATTTTATGTTGACTATTTTTTAAAATTTATTTATTTTTAGATCCAAAAGATTTTCTAAACTGACTGTTTTTAATAGTTTTCTAATACCTGTTATAGCTTTGTCTTTTTGTATTTCATTGAGAAAAGAGTTTTTTTTTCTTTTATATCTAATGAAATATTTTCTAAATAAGTTTTTTTTTTGTCTTTGATCTCACCATGTTTTCGTTTTTTATGTTGTTGCATAAAAGTTAGGTTTGATACAGTTAAAGCTTTTCTTACTTTAGAAACATAGATGGTATCTCCTTCTAAGGTTATGAGACTTATTTTGTCGGAATGTTGTGTGAAAGGTTGATATAAGTTTAGAAAATTATTTTCTATTAACAAATCTACTTTTGTTTCTTGTTGATATATGGTAGGAATGTGAAAGTTTTCTCCTCCTATTATTATACAAGTATGTTTTAATACCTTATTGAGTTTTATCGTAGTATTATTAGCAATTCTTACAATTAAATCTTTTGGTGCTTGTTTCATGTTGTCTTCTAGAAATACATATTTATTGGCTACATAGTAGCTCTTGTATCTATATATGCATGTAAATTATAAATGTTATAGCCTTTAAAATTTAGTCCTACTTAGTAAGTACTATTTAGTTTTGTAATAATATACAAATCATTCATCTTCTGATGAAGAATATTCATAATTTGATTGTTCATATTCTGAGTCAGTTTCTTCCAATAGATAGATACCAAAATTATCATCTATATCAGATTTCTCGATTGGTTCTAATTCCATTTTGAAAGCTTCTTCTAAGATTTTTGCTTTTTGTGGAAATTTATTTTTAAATTCTTTTTTATGTTAAAGTCTGTTTGGACATTCGTTAGCATAATGTTCTTCTTCATTACAGATCTGACATCTGCATTTTTTGCCTGAAAGGCAATAATTCCTTTTTTTAGAAGGTTTATAATTCTTTCTTTTAAAATATCATATCTTGTAGTTTTCTCTATTAAATCTCTTTTTATATTTTTGGAAATTTTGTTTTCTGAATTTATATTTTTGTTTATAAGATTTTATATTACATCCATATTTCCCTGATATTTTAAAATCTCTTGTATCATGGCAGATTTTATCATTTTCTATTATTTGTTTATATTCTTTTCTTTCTTCACATTTAATAATAATCCAATCTTTAAGACTTCTTATTCTTCTTCCTAGAGTATCTGGTATAGTTTCTCTATTCTTTTGTTCTCAATTTTCTGTTAAGGTTTTATATAGTGTTCCAGGTAATTTTTGAAAACATATTTCTTTATAAGTTGTTTGCATAAAGGGTGGTAATTTATAGTAATACATTTTATATTCACAAATAAAAGAATCTATGTAACACATGTTACAAATTTTCATATTTTTTAGATGCCATTTAGCTTCATTGATTTAATTTTCACTGAATTCAGTGATAGTCTTTCCTTTATCTTCTCCAATAAATTCTTTGTATATTTCATTTATTACTGTATCCAAGTATTCTCTTCCTGTGGAAGCATTTCCTTGCATTAACAAATGTTGTTGATCTATTAAGTTTGAAAACCAAACTTTAACATTTCCTATCATTTTATGTGTTATAAGTATTCTACAGGTTGAAGGATTTGTTTGGGTAGTTTGAGAAGTTTGTATGAGCAGACTCATTCCACTAGCTCATTCATCTAAGACTTTTTTCCTATCTTTTATACAATCTAAATCTAGAAGTTTAGATTTATAATTATCATAGAGTTTGAACTCTGGTGGAATACTACCTCTAGTTCCTCAATGCAACCCTTCCTCCATTTTAGGTGGTTGTCTTCTTCTATACGTGGTATCAAGTTGTTCTATTTTTTGCCTATTTCTTTCTCCCCTATGTGTGTCAGATGTTCCTTCTTGGTAAGAAACTAGTAATGAAATTGGTTTCATATGACCTTTTGAGGTCATGTTTCCTGGTTTAGAATCTGTTTCACTGATTATTGTCATATCATCCTCTTCTTTGTCATTACAATTTTTTTCATTATAATGTTCTTATATTTCTTTATTAGTTAATGTCAATAAACTAACCAATGTTTCTCATTTTTAAGAATCGGAGAATCTGATCTCCTTAGTGGTTCTTCTTTTAATCCTTCTAAGGGATCATATGTATAATCTATTATTTCATTATTCCTATGTATGTTGTTGTATATATTTTCTTAGTTTTGAAAATTCCTTGTGCATATCGTGTTGTAGTTTATTATAACTACCTTTATTTATTTCCTTTAGTAATTCTTTTTGTATATCTATTATTTCTTGTAAATATTTTGTGTTTGATTTTTGGACTAAATCTATTTCCTCCGTTAATAATTGTACAGTTTCAAATAATGTTGTTTGATTTTTTACTACACCTACTAGTCTTCCATTTACTTCTAAATGAATATTTTTATTTTATCTATAAACATTATTTTTTCCTAATATACAATCATGAACTGCCTTCATTATTTTAACTTCATTTTCTAGTTTTTTAACTTCTTCTTTGTTAGAAGTTTCTCCTTCATGGTCTATATCATGGTCTATAATAGTAAATTTTGGTATGCTATTAGTTTTAACAACATTACTATTTCTTCCTGTTATTAAGGGTTTTTCTGTAATTCTTTTGATATTTCAAAGTCTGTTAATATTTTTGGTTTTATTATTTTTCCAAATTCCTTAAAAGTTGTCTATTTTTATAATTTTATTTTGTCCATATATTGAACTATTATGATTATTTGTTAAAGAATATGTTACTAGATAATGTATTGAAAATAAATGATTTTCTTCTTTCATTAAATCTCTTCTTTCAAATTCATAAGCTAGACTTAATACTTGATTTAGATTTTTATCATGTATATTTATAGCAAACCTAGGATATGCTGTAAATTTTAACTTTTGGTATCCTAAATTATCACGGATCATTTCTAATAAGGCATCTTGCCTATTTATTATTCTGTTATCTAATAATGATATTTTTATTGGTGTATTTATTCCTTCTCTAAAATGAGCTTTTATTAATATTTGAATTCTTCCTAAATGAATATATCTATTTTTTTCTTTATTGAGAAATTTTTGATAGCTTGTTTAATATTTTTTTTTATCAATTAATGGTATATTATATCTTCATTTTGCATATGTAATCTTAATACTCATTTCTTTATTATTTATGTCATAATAGATTTTATTTTTCCTAGAAAATAATTTTCTTAATAAAAATGATGGGTCTTAAATCTATCTCTTTCTTTAAGATTTAACTTTGTTTTTTGAATTTTTTCAAATTTCTTTTTACTTATTATCATTTCTTGTGAAAAAATCTTGAGATGTATTCTGTTTCTATATCTATTATTTCTTGGTTTCTTTTTTCTTCTATTTTGGGAATGTTTTTTGAATTTATTTTTTTTGAAACTTGATATTTTTTTATATTGAATATTACTGCTAGATTTAACCTCCGTTATATTTTCATAGATATTTTTGAATTTTTTAAAATCTTAATAATATTTTTGAAGATTACTTAAACCTCGGAGTATTTTGAATCTTTTTCCATGAGAAATGTATAATTTATAATACTCAACTCGCTAAGTTGTCAATGAGTGTCTACATTCAAAGAATTGTGAGTTCTAACTTTACTAAATGTAAATTATTCCAATTCTCTTAAAAAAGTGGTGTGAGGAGATACTTAATTTGTTTTCTCTGTATCCATAATTATATTATACTTGACGTTGAGCAAAAAAAAAAAAACCTTTATATTTTCCGAACCCGTGACAACTTTTCCATGATGGTTTTAAGTTCCGTTCAAATGCATCCGCTTACTTGGTGATTGCTAAGCTTGTCAACAGTTCAATGAGTGTATATTGAACTTAAATACGAGGTACCACAAACTTTTATTGAATCAACTTATCCTCCAGGAATTTTCTAGCTTCCAAGTGATTTAATTTAGTTGATCTGATATGAAATCAATAACTATTTTTCAGTCACCTTCAATAATTACCATCTGAAAATTTAAAACATTAACCAGACCAATGTCAAAATTCTCTTTTATACTTTCCAACAAAATTGAATTTGATAGTTTCAGGAAGAGGTTTAGACCAAATAGGATACCCTATTGATAGATATGAAGTTTCACAATCTTCTATAAAACTCCTAATATTTTCAACTTGTTTGAATTGGTAGAAGTACTCTTTAAATACAAAATACTTCTCCTAAAATTAGGGCTCTCATTTTGGAAAACGTTTTCATTCCAAATTTTTCATTAAAAAAAAACAATTGTTAGAGTAATTGTTAGACTGAAATCCTTTTTTTTTTTTTTTTTGGAGATTAGGTATTAAAACATTAGGTAGTTTTAAGTACAAATGGATGAAAGATAAGATATCCAATCGGATAAATTGATGTAACAAAATTATCACCCATCCAAGCCAACCACAAAGCTTTGCATATATTTACATTTAATAGAAAGGTGTTCCACTGATTCTATGGCATTTGAATATTAAAGACTTAAGTATCATCAATATTTTGATTGAATCTTTTGATATTGGATCATACCATTAAAGAATTGAAAGCTACTCTCCACGAAAACACTTCATACATTTCATGTAATTTTGATTTTCAAGTTAACTTCCAAACATCTACCATTATCGTTTCTCCCCTTAACAATGAACCTATGAATAGATTTCATCTATAACAAAACCGACTTATCAAGAATCTAAATAAAATTGTTTAGAAGTGAAGCATTAGGGCTCCTATTTCTACTTATCAGATTGAAAGAGATGGTCATTAAACAAAACATGAATTGATTCCAATTCCAATCCTTATTCTTACTTAAATCTTTCACGTGGAGTTCATTTACAGCCTTTTGTAATTTTTCTTGTAAACCTTCCCTGATTGTAGGAATGATAAAACATTGTTTATTGGCAGGATAATACAACTAGTAATAGAGAGAATGCATATCAAACTCTCATAAAGACAAACAAAACATTTAAATGAATGAAAATCATCTGCCAACCTAAAACAGAAAAAAAAAATTAACAATCCTTTTTTACCTTTTCCCTCATAATCTTTCAGATGTGCATCAACTGAAGAACTTGAGAAGAAAATTTAATAAAAGCCTGGAGGCTATTTATGGATGGTGGGACAATCTTTCGATCTAATCCTTGTACTTCATGTCAGTCAAACTGAAGCCAGGCATTTCGAATGAAGATGAAAACTTCTCAACATCAACCTTTAGTTGTTCAATGTCCTTGTTGTTCACCAATCCCTTGTTGAAGTCCTTCAATAACTTTCCGTGCTCCTTCTGGATGCTCAGGGTGATGGTTACAGCACGGTGAAGGAACTCTCCTATCTGCTCAAAGTCCTTCTCAACTAAGCCTCTTGATGTCATGGCAGGGGTACCTATCAAAAAATTCCCATCAGTAAGATCATGCCACAGATGGTAAAGATAAATTTAGTAATGTTGGAAGCAAAATCCAACGAAGTAAGATAATGAAACTTTCAAATTATTGGGAAGGTTTGATCTAACCACATGTAAAAGAACAGTAAAAGATCAGCCTAAATGCTAGAATAATTGTCTAATGGCAACTTCAAAGGAGGTATAAAAAGGCCACAAGTTTCCATCAAGAAAGGTACAGACTACAGTCACCTCTACAGAGATTCAACTATTGTTTATCATTCTTTAATTTACTAATTATTATTTCTATGCATCATGCTCTATAGGATGCATTTGTTTTCTTCAAACAAAGTACCAAATTCAAGTTAAGACAGAAAATTTCAACCTAGTTAGCATTTCTTACCAACTCGAACACCTCCAGGAGCCAAGGCACTGCTGTCACCGAACACAGCATTCTTGTTAACGGTAATGTTGCACAGGTCACAAAGCTTCTCAACCTTATTACCTGCAAAAATATTATCAAGTTAAAGTTGAATCAAGTGTGGAATGAAAGGAAAAAACAACTATTACAATTTCCATTAATCAAAAATGAGAAACTCAGTACTAACCAGTCAAACCCAGAGGTCTAAGATCCCACAGGACAAGGTGGTTCTCAGTTCCTCCTGTGACAATTTGGTATCCCTTGCTCATCAGGTAGTTTCCTATGGCAACTGCATTAGCCTTGACTTGTTTAGCATAGGCCTTGAACCCAGGTGACATGGCCTGCTTAAGAGCAACAGCAAGAGCACCAATCTGGTGATTGTGAGGACCACCTTGAAGAGATGGAAAAACAGCAAAGTTGATCTTGTCTTCAAAGTCATAAACTGCATCCTCAGGTTGGCCCTTCTTGGGTGGTTTAGGACCCTTTCTGTAAAAGATCATACCAGCCCTAGGACCCCTCAAACTCTTGTGGGTTGTGGTGGTTACCAAGTCACAGTACTCAAATGGGTTTGCAGCTTCCTATATCAAGAAGAAAAGAAATAAAACCTGAGTGACAGCAGTCCAGCAAAGAATACAAATGGTTAACAAGAGCTGAAAATGACGATTGTTGGAATCATAATCCATCTTACCAACTCTAAGAATTCAAAACTAAAATCGAATTCCACCATCTGACACGCTTTATGATGTTACAATGCAAAGTCTATGTATGCAAACAACTTCAACGAAATCACTTTACTAATATAATACAAAGTGCAGTTAAGTTACCACCAAAGATATTTCTTAGCTATACACATTCATACTATACATGACAGACCAGCAACAGAATGTACCATGCACAACTTCCCTAGAAAAAAAAAAAGAAGATCTAGCCACCACAAGTCTTAGTTTATGATTGGCATAGGAACGTAATGGAAATAGTGTTAGTAATAGAAATGGAATTTAATGGAAATAATATTACTATTATTAGGTTTGTTTGAACAGTAAAATTAAAATAATTATAAATAAAGTAAAATTAAAAAATTAACTTTTTGACTTCTAGAAAAAATAATAATTGATTATATAAATGTGTAAAGAAAATAGTGTGTAAAAAAAATAGAGCAGTGGGAGGAATGAGTATTCTTCAAACTGTTCAAACTGTTAAAATCCATTGCAAGTTAACAATTAAACCAAATACATGAATACCTAGAATTATTTCCATTATCATTCTTAGTACTGTCATGACCTTTCTTCTAAGCTATGAAACAATTAGATTAGAAAGAATAAGAAGAAGCTAATAAAAAGTTGGAAAACACGAATTAAGAATATAATATAAATGTCCCACTCCGAAGATCATGAAGTCTTTACACTCTAGAACTCATATCTCAATCAAGAATATGTGAAACAATAACAATCAACTGAAAATTCCTACGTAAGGAAAATCTTTTAGAACCAGACCGAACAGACAAAAAAGATCCGCACCATAGCACATAATACAACATAAATTGCACCAAGATTCAAAATGTACAGAAATCCCATATCCAAAACTGAAGTTTACGCTAAATTACGCAAAACCAGATCTCACCGACAATTATAACCCAATTCAACAAACAGATCAGATTCAATTTGAAGAACAAGCAACAAAACCCACTACCAACAACATAAAAAAGTAGAAGAAAATATACCTGAGCAGCAACAAGCCCACTAATGTGAGCCATATCACAGAGCAAAAGAGCACCACACTTATCAGCAACGGCTCGGAATCTAGCATAATCCCAATCCCTTGGATAAGCACTACCGCCACAAATGATCAACTTTGGCCTGAAATCCATAGCCTTCTCCTCCAATTTGTCGTAATCAATATACCCATTTGAAGAACTAACCTTGTAAGGCAAACTCTCGAAGTAAATCGAGGTAGCAGAGATCTTCTTACCACCAGCAGTGTAGTACCCATGAGTGAGATGACCACCAGAAGGAAGATCCAAACCCATGATACGATCATGGGGTTCAAGAACAGCTGTATAGGCAGCAAAGTTTGCTGGGGAACCAGAGTATGGCTGAACATTCACCCCCCATTTTGCTGGATCGAGGTGAAAAGCTTGAAGAGCTCGAGATCTGCAAAGGTTCTCAATCTGATCGATGAACTCGTTACCACCATAGTAACGATTACCCGGCATGCCTTCAGAGTACTTGTTGGTCAAGGCACTGCCAAGAGCCTCAATCACAGCAAAGGAGGTGAAGTTTTCTGAGGCAATGAGTTCGATTCCACGGCATTGTCGTCGTTTTTCCTTCTCAATAAGATCGTGTATTTCTGGATCGACGGCTTCAAGGGGGGTGTTTCCCCAAACATCAACGGGATCCATTGGAATAGAGAGAGAGAGAGAGAAAGAGAAGGAGGTTGAGGATTTGGAGGAGGAAGGAAATGGAGCGAGTGCGAATTGGACATTGGTTTCGCAGCACTATATAAGAGCTGAGAAGTGGTCAGTGTGAAGTGAAAGTACTATTTTGACCTTATTGGCTAAACTAGTTTTCTATATTTTAGGTGGCTTGGTTTTGTCGTTGAGGTTGGTGGAGGTTGGTGTGTGGTGGTGACTAGGCCACCTTGGGTGTCCACTTTCCATATTTTGGAATTTATTATTGAATGATTTTGTTTTGTGTCCACATAAAAATTATAAAAAAGAAAATCATTTATAATCAACATATTAAATTTCCAAGTCAAATTCGTTTAATTATTAGATGAATTCCTATCTTATATGAAGTAACATATGAAGTAATCTTAACGAAATGCCATTTTGAAAATTTATTTCAATGATTTAGTACCATTTTCAAAATTGAAATTCAATTTTAAAAAATATAGTTTTTAATTTTTTTTTTAAAAAAACTTATGCATAATTAGTAAAAGTATCTCTTTTATTAAAACTTATAATTAGCAAAAGCACATCAAATTCTATGGATGTGGTATAGTAGGAAAGCTTTGAATCAATGCTCGTACTTGGTTTACCTAACACTTTTTACACAACTTCATTCTTTTTTGGTTTTTTTTATTAATATACCGACTCTTATATTACACAGAACATCGATCCACCGTGATCAATAATATTTAAAGCCATAATATTATCAATAAAAAGTTATAACCATATTATTATTATTATTGACAATAAGTTAGAACCATAGTATCATCAATAATAAATTAAAGCCAAGTTAGAACTCTAGTATTTTTTATTTAAATTAGAACCACAATTTATTTACAACTAACTAGATATCTATAAACATTAAAAATAATATATATGTTTGAACATTTTCAAAAAAAGTGATAAAAAAATCTAAGTTGTCAAAGTATTTAAAATTGAAATAATAAGATTCTTAAAGCATATCAATTTTAAAATATATATATATATATATATCTAATTTGTGAAAATAAAATAATTAAATTGTTATACTATCTCTACTAAATAGAAATGCTTTTAAAAATAATTATAGGTGAGAGAGAGAAAATTACATGAATAGTAAAAAGAAATCAAAAAATTTAAATTAATTTTTTATGATTATTTTTTAATATAATTAATTTTTTATGATTATTTTTTAATATAATTTTTAATATATTTTTATATTTTTATGTATGTAATTATTAATATTTTTATTTTTTAATCATAACAAATATAATAAATAAATATATTTTTTTTAATTATGTTATTATTTTAAAGGTTATTCGAGTAATTTAATAAACATAAAAAAATATTAGAGATAATTGATAAAAAAAAATTAACGTAATTACTAATTATTGATAGTGGTGGATTTAGAATTTATACAAATAAAAAACACCGTATAAACAATAAATAATAATATTTTTATTTTTTAGTTCTTATTTATTTTAATTAAAAATTATGTTATATTTTTCAAACTATTAAATTTGCATGAGATATTGAGCGTTAAAAGTTTATAATTTAAAATTTATGTAAAACACATCTATTTTATAAATATTATATATAAAAATTTATTTGTTAAAAATTAAGATAATACATATATATATATATATATATATCATAATAATATATCTAAATCTAAGTGTAATTAGAGAACATTTCAAATATAAGGTATTTGTAAAAAAGACAAACCTTTATGCGTGTAGTTAAGAGGACTTTGCCTTCAGAATCCATTAAATATAAACCTCGTGATCTCTAGATGTTTTGTTGTAGTTGTCGACACGTTAAAGGATTTGGTCATTTGAATCAAATACATCCACAATTTGCAAAAGAAGAAGGCAGAGTTGGAAGATACTAAAGCCCGTGGGTAAATTTTTCCCATTAATTTGTTTGTATAATGTTCTAGTCACACATCTAATCCCCCTTTTATTTGTAGGTAAAATTTACTTACCACAATCCCTCCAACTTTGGAAAAATAGTAAATTATAATCGAAAATTAGTAAGATTTCATAACGAGATTTTATAAAAAAATATCCAATTATAACGAGAATAATCATCAATAAAAAGAACAAAATAATGAGATCTATCAATACTAACATGAGAAGGTCTCCAAACATCAGAATGAATTAACTTATAAATACTATTAGAGATAGATTTACTATTATTGAAAGGTAAAACTGGTTGTTTTCCTAACTGGCATGAAGTACAATCAAAATTGTTTTTGGACATAGAACCCAACAGACCTTTAGAAGCTAACTGTTTTACCCGAGTAGATGGGGCATGACCAAGACGAGAATGCCAAAGTGTGAGAGAAGGTAAGGAAGAAACTGCAACAGCAACAAAGACATGAGCAATAGGTGGAAGATGAAGATTATTCATGGGAAACATACGCCCAACCATAGGAATGGTCCCAAGCTCATGCCCCGTCCTCGAATCCTGCACAATACACCTAGAATAGTCAAAAATAAGGCGATATCCTAGTTCAGTTAATTGCCCCACAAAACATAAATTATAGGATAGGTCAGGTATATGGAAGACCCCAGGAACAGAGAGGTAGAGGTCGAAAGAAAACCTAGACTATTCTCATGCATGGTAGAACCATCAGTTATATGAATATTAAGAGGATGTGGCGCAGGGTCAAGTTTGGAGAATAAAGATAAGTGAGGTGTCATGTGATTACAACAAGTAGAATAAAAAATCCAAGTTTGAGACTTACTGGGTAGAAATGGGAGAGTAGTGGAAAGAGATGCATTACCAGCCATATGAACATCATGAGTTATGATCTTCTATAATTCAGTGGGGGAGAGGTTGATAGTGGATTCAGAAGACTGGTACTGATTTGAAATGAAAGGCATCAACGGAGTAGGCTTAGTATTAGCAACATCAATAATAGATTTGTTATGACGGTAACAAGTCTTAATGGTGTGGCCAATATGCTTGAAATAATTATAGAACTTCTTATTGGACTACCTACGATGATTACTGGAGCCAGAGGAATCACCTGGTTACTGAGGTTGCTCAATGGCAGGAGTAGAAGCAGAAGAAGTAATAGCAAAAACATTGAACTTATTTTGGGCTTATAGGGTGGCAAGCCGAGCTTCTTCTCTGACTAACTCGTTTACAACACTATCAAGAGAGATATGAGAACTGCAATTGAAAAGCTGACCCTAGATGGGCTCAAAGTCTTTGTGAAGTGATATCAGAAACTCATAGAGATAAAATTCATCTCTAACTATAACATATTGCTGAGAATCCTTTGAGCATGCCTAAATTGGATCCCCAATGTCAATTTAGTCCCAAAGAAAATAAAGTTGATCATAGTAGTCATTAATGGATTATCCTGGTTCTTATCAAAGTTGATGCAATTCAACTACTAACTGATATTTCATATATCCGTAAGTAGTGGAGTACCTTTTGGCCAAAATATCCCATGTTGATTTTGCATCATTAAAGTTTCCCAATAGATTGGAGATGGAGGGAGCAGAAGTATTCTGAATCCATGTGAGGATCATATGGTTGTGACTATCTCATTCAATCATGCGACCAAGGTAGGTAGCATCTTCTTCACTTGCTCCTTTGACAGGAATGGTAATGGAACCAATATAGTAATTCTAGAGCATGTAACCCTTAATAAAACTACGCATATGCAAAAACAGACTGCAAAAACGGACTGCAAAAACGAGGTCTACGCCAAAAACTGAGTAGGTAGAACCTGATATGCAAAAAAGTCAACAATTAACATACACGATCAACGGTTAACATGAAAGGTCAACGGTAAAGTCAACAGTCATGGTCAACGACCACGGTCAATGACATCAATGATAATTGTCAACAGGCTCATGAATCTAACACACAGTTTCTATTGGAGACGTGTCAGGGCACGTGTAGGCTTCGATGCTTACGAGACTTTCAAAATTGTGTAGATCTTGTTGAGTCGATCATAGTGGTATCTGTAGAAAGGATGTCGGAGCAAGATGCACGATGACGCTTGGTTTTCTATGGGTGGCACGTGCAGACTCCAATAGTTATAGGACTTCCACGGTTATGTAGATCGGGGCAAGCCGATCATTGTGGTACCTATAAAAATGTTATCGAAGCAAGATACACTACGAAGATGGTGATTACAGTGGTCTATGTGATGCGGGACTCCTCAACGACGGTGACTGTAGTCTCAAAACCTAAGAATAATGGCTGAAAGACGTCGGAGATTCAACGGTGAGTAGCTGCAGTAGCTGTTTTGACAATGGAAGCAATAAGAGTGGAGTAACATCAGAAGAGACAAGACTGTTAAGAGAAAGGTCATATTAGTGGTTTTGATAACATGTTAAAAATACTTAACAATTGTATTGTATTTTGTATATTAAAGAATATACATGGTGATTTTATATAGGAGTTACAAGTAAACTAGATTTGTCTAAAGCCCATAACATGATATACATTAACACATATACATTAATCTGTAAACAAATATACATTAATAATTTTAATTTAAGGGTAGAATTAGACACTGTCATTAAGTACGTGCTTGAAAAATCATATTAATGGAAACACTCAAATTGTGGGTAACAATTACAATCCTTGAAGGCAAACAAATGCAATGGTTTATTCTTTTATTAAGAAAGATAATCAAGTAGTTCCATTGGAGATCATGATCCAATTAATTGTATTAGGTGTGCTCATTCCATTGTGAGGAGGTGGTGGCTTGGTTGTTTATAAAGAGTAGTACCTGATACACCTGGTACTCAAGGTGATGAGTACCAATGTGAGAATGCTTTGGCTGGGATAGCTGCAACAACCAAAGAAGAATAGAAGGTCTCAATAGCCTTGATATTTGGAAGATTGTTGGAAGATAGAGCTTTGTGAAAAATTCTTCAATATTGTAGTGAATTTGCATAGGTTATTTGTAAATGTGGCCCTAATGACTGGGAAAGCCAAGGGAAGGATGTTTGATCAAATTTTGGGAACTTGTTGGAAGGAAAGTTAATGCGATTCAGGAAATATTATGTGGTGGTTTTTTCAAGATGGCATCAAACTCATTAGGGGTGGGTAGTTTGTTTAACCATGATTAAGATTGATGCCTTGGTTAGGGACACTCGTTTTTGAAAATATGTGAGTAGGAAATGCACGAGGTGAAACAATTCTCCAAAAAATGAGAAAATCTGCAGTTAATGGTGGCGGGCACATGGCATGACTGAGGGTGGTACACATATAGTGGGCTTGTAGTGTGGTACTTCCTGGACGACATATGATTTTGTCATGGCATGGGCGTGGGAATAACATGTCTCGATGGTTTTTGGCATGCCATATGTGTGGGCATGTATTGGAGAAAACTATTCATATGTATTTTAATGCAGCAGGTGAAGAATAAGATTTAAAAATTTCCAATCTAAAAGTTTTTACTATAAATGAATTTATCCTAAAATACAACGCTTTTGATCTACACCGTTCGAATATAAGTGACATTATCTTTATTCAACTAAATGGAGTCAATTTCATTTAGATTTTATTACAATGTAGTTAACTTTATCTATATTTAACTAGATGAGTGAACTTCATCTAGTGTTTAATAGCAATAGTTAACTTTATCTATATTTAATTAAACTAATGTTTAATAACAATCAACCGTGATGAACTCTAATCATAATTAATCAATTATCACTCAAAACATATTAACGTTGAAAAGAGATAAAATAAATTTCATTTATCATTCTTTTTTTTTTATAATTTTGGAAAAAAAATTGAACTAAAGAAATGTTTTAATTCAGTGAAAGACTCATTTTATATTATCTTGTTGTACTTTGGTATATTATTTGTTACTATAAAACTTCATTTGTAATGCTAACTTATTTTATTAATGACACAATATGTTGAATGTTAATTCTGTAAAGATGACAATGCTGACATCTGAAACTAATGAAATCTTTTCTCAACATTTCGTGCATTCAAAAGTATAATGTTGTGATTTTATAAATTACTATTAAATATGTTGTAACATTAACAAAAGATAGAAACTACTGTGAAGAAACGTTAACTTTGTGATTTTTTTTAAATATAATTTACATGAAAGGATAGAGAAGCATATGTTGGGAAATTACGTAAATTCCCAATAAGTCAGATTTATGAGAAATCAAGAATAAAAATAACACACAAATTTGATAACGGAGTTCGGCCAATCTTGCTTACGTCTCCGAACCTGCTGCAGATCTTTTTATTGAAATATGATAAATTACACAAGGTGTTTACAACACTCACAACTCACAACCCAATTGCACCTAAGAAAAATTACTCTCAATTTTCTCTCACAAAAGTTTTTCTCTCTAAGTTTTTCTCTCAATTGGAATGAACACTTTGAATGATTAATTCATTACAATTACACATCTATTTATAATAAAATTCACTCCTTGAATTACTCCTTAAATTAATGGTTCCTTGAATTGCTCCTTGAATTAAGCTCCATGTTTTACTCCTTGTTTTGCTCCATGTTTTACTCCTTAATTTGCTCCTTAAATTAAGGAGCTTTATAACAATCTCCAACAATCTCCCACTTGAAGACTGATCTCAATTTGTCTTCACACCTCGATCAATGCAGCAGTTTTTCTAGTCTTTGTTACTCTAGCAGACCAACTGAAGTTGAGCACAACTTCAGTTTGTCAATAGTCACCACCTTTGTTAACATATCTGCTGGATTTTTGCTTCCTTGAATCTTCTCCAGTATTAACACATCATCTTCCAATAGAGATCTGATGAAGTGATAACGAAGTCCAATATGCTTGGTTCTATAATGAAATGCTGAATTCTTCGCCAAGTGTATTGCACTTTGACTATCACTATGCAGAACATTCTTCTCCTGTTTGAATCCCAGCTCAGTTAACAAACCTTGAAGTCATATCATCTCTTTACTAGCTTCAGTTACTACTACATACTCAGCCTCTGTAGTGGATAGAGTGACAATTTTCTGTATTTGTGACATCCAACTAACAGCTGTAGTTCCAATAGTAAATATATAACCGGTGGTGCTTCTTCGGTAATCAACTTCACCTCCAAAGTCTGCGTCTATGTACCCTTGTACTTTTAACTCTCCTTTACTAAAGTACAAGCACTTTTCTGTGGTGCCTCGCAGATACCTGAAAATCCACTTGACTGCTTCCCAATGAGTTTTCCCTGGATTTGACATAAATCTGCTAACAACTCCCACTACATGGCCAATGTCTGGTCTCGTATAGACCATTGTGTACATCAAACTTCCAATGGCTGAGGCATAAGGAACCTTAGCCATGAATTCTCTCTCTTCCTCTATTTGAGGGGACTGATCATTAGATAGGCGAAAATGACTGGTCAAGGGTGTGCTAACTGGCTTGGCATCACCCATGTTGAATCTTTGCAAAACACGATTGATGTATTCTGCCTGAGATAACTGCAAGGATTATTTCTTCTTATTTCTTGTGATTTGCATTCCAAGAATCTTCTTTGCTGGACCCAAGTCTTTCATGTCAAACTCCTTTGACAATTGCTGCTTCAACCTTTTAATATCATCCATATCTGAACCTGCTACTAACATATCATCAACATAAAGTAGTAAAATGATATAACTGGACCTATATCTCTTGAAGTAGCAACAATGGTCAGCATTGCACTTCTGGAAACCTTCCTTGTGCATGAAGTTGTCAAACTTTCTGTACCATTGTCTTGGGGCTTGTTTCAGGCCATACAAACTCTTCTTAAGTCTGTACACCATGTTCTTCTTCCCTATTTCTGAGAAACCTTCTGGCTGGTACATGTATATCTCTTCATCTAAATCTCCGTGAAGGAATGCAGTCTTCACATCCAACTGTTCAAGATGAAGATCTTCAATGGCTACAATACTCAACACTGATCTGATAGTATTGAGCTTCACAACGAGAGCGAAAATGTCAGTGTAGTCAACTCCTTCCTTTTGTTGAAACCCTTTAACAACTAGGCGGGCTTTGTATCTCTTGGAACCATCATACTCTTCTTTCACCCGGTACACCCATTTGTTGTGAAGTGCCTTCTTTCCCATAGGTAACTCAGCTAGTTCCCATGTCTGGTTGGAGATGAGAGATTTCATTTCTTCTTTCATGGCAAGCTCCCACTTGCTAGAATCTCGAGTCTGGAAAGCTTCATCATAGCATTCAGGCTCCCCTCTATCAGTTAGTAACATATAGTTCATGTATCTCCTGTTAGGCACATGAGGTTGAGAAGACCTTCTCAATACAGGAGCTGGAGTATGAGGCTGTGATGTGTCGGACTGATGCGTACTGCTCTGTCCAACAAGTTCCTCTGGCTGAGGACTTGTTACAATTTGGTCCGTTGCGGAACTAACTGGGACATCATCTGCATCTGCAAATACTGACTCATTCTACTCTAAGTCATTGGCGTCTATTTTTTACATGTCCTTATACATCACCCTTTCGTTGAAAATCACATCTCTGCTACGGATAACTTTCTTGTTTTCGTCATCCCAAATGTGATAGCCAAACTCATCCTCACCATAGCCGATAAATGTGCATTTCTTGGATTTAGGATCAAGCTTATTCCTACCTTGATCACTGATATGCACAAATGCTACACAACCAAAAACTTTTAGATGTGATAGTTTCACCTCTTTTCCGCTCCATACCTCCTCTGGTATTCTATGCTCCAATGGAACAGATGGGCCTCGGTTGATCAAGTAAGCTGCTGTGTTGACTACTTCTGCCCAGAACTGCTTCGGTAAACCTGACTGTATACGAATGCTTCTGGCTCTTTCTGTCAACGTTCGGTTCATACGCTCAGCTACACTATTGTGTTGAGGCGTGCCTGGCATAGTTCTTTCCATTCTGATCCCATGCTCATAGTAGAAATTTTTGAATCTGGTGTCTTCATATTCACCACCATTATCGGTTCTGAGCTTTTTGATTTTTAAACCCGTCTCATTTTCCACCATATTTTTCCATCTTCTAAAAACCTCAAATACTTCAGACTTATGCTTTAGAAAGTAAACTCATACCTTCCTAGAGTGATCATCGATGAAAGTCACGAAGTAGTGTTTCCCACCAATAGATGAGACGGTCGTTGCTCCCCAAACATCAGAGTGAATAAGCTCTAGCCTTTCCTACTTTGGGGTTCTGCAACTTGTCTGAAAGTTGACTCTCTTTTGCTTTCCAAGTATGCAATCTTCGCACATGTCTATCTCCGCAGACTGTAGACCTGAAAGTTTTCCCTTTTAGTGCATAATCTTCATCCCCTTCTCACTCGTGTGGCCTAGTCTTTGGAGCCACAAATTTGGTGTTTCATTGCCTGCTGCAACTGTGATTGAACAACGTGCCTCTAATGTCATGTAAAGAGTGCCACTTTTCTTTCCTCGAGCAACTGTCATTGCACCCTTTGAAATCTTCCAATCATTACCATGGAAGATCGTAGTGTAGCCTTCACTGGCCAACTTCCCTACTGAGATTAAGTTTCTTCTTAGGTCGGGAATATGCCTGACATCCTTCAACTCCCAAACAGACCCGTTCAACTTAATCTTCACTACATCTTTGCCAATAATAGCACATGGTTGATCATCACCAAGATATACCTTTCCAAGGTTTCCGTGGACATATCTCTCGAAGAATTCTTTTTGTGAAATAGCATGGAACGATGCTCTAGAGTCTAACACCCAAGATTCTTCCTTGCTCTCCAAAGAGCATATCAATGCATCATCCCCTCCTGAGGTGGAAGTAACATTTGCCTCTGCCTTCACTTGTTTGTCCTTCGGTGCATTCTTGCACTGATTTTTGTAGTGCTCGGTTCTTCCACAATTCCAACACTCGATAATCTTCGAGCTATGGGAATTATTAGGATTCCTGGATTTGGACCTCATGTCCTTTGATCTACCTCGGTAGTTTGTTCTGCCACGTCCATTCCCTTTGGTTGAATTTCTTCCTCTTGACTTTGTATGAAAAACTGAAGAAGTTGACGATTCACCTGACTCTCTACGTCGGATCTCTTCACTGAGAACCAAATCACGAACATCGTCAAATTTTAACTTATTGCTTCCTGACGAGCTACTCACAGCCGTAACAGTAGCATTCCAACTTTCTGGTAGAGAAGACAAAAGTATCAATTTGGTTGAATTTCTTCCTCTTGACTTTGTATGCAAAACTGAAGAAGTTGACGATTCAACTGACTCTCTACGTCGGATCTCTTCACTGAGAACCAAATCACGAACATCGTCAAATTTTAACTTATTGCTTCCTGACGAGCTACTCACAGCCGTAACAGTAGCATTCCAACTTTCTGGTAGAGAAGACAAAAGTATCAATGCTCGTACTTCTTCATCGAATTCAATTTCCACTGAACTCAACTGGGTTGTGACTGTGTTGAGTTCATTGAGATGTTGAGCTACCGATGCGCCTTCCGTCATCCACAAATTAAACAAATGCCTCATCAAGTGCACTTTGTTTGAAACTGATGGCTTCTCATACATATTGGAGAGAGCTGCCATAAGACCCACCGTGGTCCTTTCCTTTGCTATGTTGAAAGCAACATTACGGTATAACGTCAATCGAATAACTCTGAGGGCTTGTATGTCTAGAAGATTCCAATTTTCTTCCTTCATAGCCTCTGGCTTCTTCCCTGAGAGAGGTTGATACAGATTTCTTTGATACAGATAATCCTCTATTTGCATTTTCCAAAATCCGAAATCTGTGCCATCGAATTTCTCAAGTTTCACCTTTCCTTCATCTGCGGCCATTGCTCCTACTCAAATCCGACTTCCTCCGGATCGTTTCTGACTATTTCTGTAAACCACCGTGTATTAGAACACCTCCATCAACGAACAAACATCGTCGACAAAATTTCACTATTCACGTAATTCACTATTACGTAAATAGTAATCTTGCAAAAAATTGACAGAAATCACCACCAATAGCTCTGATACCAGTTGTTGGGAAATTACGCAAATTTCCGATAAGTCAGATTTATGAGAAAGCAAGAATAAAAATAACACACAAATTTGATAACGGAGTTCGGCCAATCTTGCTTATGTCTCCGGACCTACTGTAGATCTTTTTACTGAAATAAGAGAAATTACACAAGGTGTTTACAACACTCACAACTCACAACCCAATTGCACCTAAGAAAATTACTCTCAATTTTCTCTCACAAAAGCTTTTCTCTCAATTGGAATGAACACTTTGGATGATTAATTCATTACAATTACACATCTATTTGTAGGAAAATTCACTCATTGAATTACTCCTTAAATTAATGGTTCCTTGAATTGCTCCTTGAATTAAGCTCCATGTTTTGCTCCATGTTTTACTCCTTATTTTGCTCCTTAATTTGCTCCTTAAATTAAGGAGCTTTATAACAATCTCCAACATCATATACATAACATCAAAACATTTTTTTATCAAAGCATAAAACTATTCTGAAATGTTGTCATTATAATCTCGTATAGTGCTTCGTTTGCCTTCCTTGATGTTCCCATATGCACATGTACAATTTCAAAGCTTACTAATTTTTATTAAAAGAATTCAGTTATATCATTTATCTTCCATCAAGTCGATTATATATCATATGAAAGAACATGAAAAATAAATTTCTAATTAATTCAATTATATATTTAAAAAAACAAAGCAATTAACAAGTTATAACTCAAAATGAAATTATTGACATGTAAGCTTATAATGGATCTACACGTGGTTATGAATATGCATTTTAACCGTAGATAATTAAAATTGTGACTAACAATATAATTTGATAATTTTTTTTTCTGAAAATAATCATAACCAATAAGATACGAAGGGAAGAAGATTATTGTAATATTGAAACTGTGGTTAATCAAAATCGAACATATATTAATATTATTTTTTTATATACATATAATTACAAAAAAATACACTTTTAATAATAAAATACACAATACTTGAAATAATCAGATTTAATTTTATTTATTTTGACTTGTATATCTTTTATTTTACTTAGAAAAGATGTACTAATTTAGTTAAAAGATAAAAAATAATGTTAATATTTTAAATAATATAGTAGAGTAAAAATTATATTAAGATTTAATTTTTTAAAGCTAAATATTTTTTTAAATAAATATTAAAAAAGAAGAAACGTGATTTAACTGGAAAAAAACTGCTAACAATTCATAATCGACGATTATTACCTAAATATACTCGAAATTATAATTATTAACATAACAATCACCATTTTCTTGCATTCTCTTCACTATTGGCCAATCATATTGTAACCTCAACCTTGGCTGCAATTGTTAGCCAACAACATACGTCAATCTTTACCTTAACATATGCCGTTATCTTTGCTCTAACAAAATCTCACTTACTAACTTGTTATCAACTTCTCTCTACAAACTAAGGAGGATCAATTAAAAAAACTTTCCTCTAAGTTTACTAAAATAATAAAAAGACACCTAATAGTTAAAAAAACAAAACAATTACATTTCTTTATAGTGATTTTTTAAATCAGAGTGGTTTGAAAACAAATGATAAAACCAAGATATCTAAGGGAGAAAAATGTAATATAACAATAATTTAAGAGTTATAATTGCCTATTTTTTAAAATTGATGGTTTCTTTTACATTTTTATAATAAAACCTCATAGATGTTTGCTGTAATTTTTCCAACTAACAATATCGCAAAAATTGATTGTTGTAGACTAAAGACCTTTGTTATCTACTTCCAAAGAGTACTTAACCACTGTTTACATTTTGGAGAAAAGACTTACAGTTTGTGATGCAGATACGCAGAAAATCATGTTCAATATCATTCTAGGCCTCTTTTTCCTCCACTCGCTTAAAGAAGATTAATACACAAGATGATCGATAGTTGAAAGAAGTTTTTGAAAGTTTTCCATGCCTTTTGAATCAATTAATAACATTCTTTTAACAAATTAATTACTTATTATGGTTGTTAATGACAAAGTAACCAACTAATCGTTACAAATCAACTTTTCTCTATCCACTAGTGATCATAATTATTTAAAGTGTTGTGTTTTTAATACTAAAAATGTATTATTGTTGAGATAATTTCATACATTTCATATGATAGTTAAAGATTAATTACAGTCAATAAATAAGTCTTATGGATCAAATCCAATAGAATATCTAATCATCATACAAGTGTGAACGTAATATAATTATCTTAAAATTATAAAGTTTTAATAATTATTCTCTAATTATTTTTAAAAAATAAAAACTCAAATATTATATTTTAATTATTTAAAGAATGATTGAGCAAATAATTAATAATAGACAAAAGATAACTATTTACAATAGATAATTAGTGTTTACAAAACTATAACAACTAAACACTAATCAAATAATAATAGCTATTATGTTTACTATTTCACATATATATATAGTCATATAAGTATAACATAATATCATATCTAATATCTTATATCATATTAAAATTACTTGATCTCATAACAAAAAATCACATCTAAATACTATATTTTCATATAATTATTAGAGCGAGATTATAGATCTCCTCTATCCTTCAACTTATAGTTATTGACTTGGATCACCTTAGGAGTGATCTTCGATCCTACCAGTTTTTTCATCTACAGAGAACATTCATACCTAATGTTGACAAAAATTAGTATCAACACTCGGTGTCATCTATCTGAAAGAAATGTGTTATATTGGGCTAAAAAATTTAAAATTATAAGACTCAAAAAAGTTATCCAAGTTCTTGATCTACTAAGAAATAAAAAAAAGATATTTTAAAAAAGAGAGATCGTGAACTTTAGCAACAGTGTGTTTTGAAAAGAAAACTTCAAAATTTTATCGTCTACTATTTTCATATATTTTGACTTTATATACTTGTAAAAAGAGTCATGAATTAGATAGCTAACTCCATCTCTAAGACCCCGACAACTAGTTAGGAGGTCTAACCTACTAACCAATAGGCCATCCTTCCAACTTCGTCGTAGCCTGTAAGAAATATGAGCATTGCATCTAGATCTACTAGCCCACAGCGGGTCAACCAAGACAAAAAGGTAAGGCAAGTTTGGACTCAAGTCAACTTGGACATAATATAAAATACACTACAAGCCATCTTGGAATGCCTACTAGAGCCACTAGCACATGGACCAGTCATCATCCTAAAAATATCCCGAAGGCATCCTCTAATGCTCAAAGTGCATAAGACCAAGCCCATGACCATCTAGGGTCTAGCCAGTAAGATGACCATCCATGATGGGAATCGTGTCCCAAGTCAAGAGTTACTAGCTAGGATATGGCTTGGTCGACTAGGTTTTTTGCCCAAAACCACCATCATTGACCAAAACTGAAGGATGTGTGTTTTAAAAGTTACTCTTTTTTATAAAGATTTATATATTATTCATGATTTTGAATATTATGTATTTTTGTTCCTTGAGATTAACATGTTATATTTTGGAAGTGTTCAAGAAGATACAGTTGGTCTTGAATCATAGAACTCTTAAAATGAGAAACATGTAATCCTAAATATGTTCACAATTGTGGTAATTAAGGAGGAACATTAATTATCTTAAAAGATTGATATGTCGATTAAAAGTACATTGTAGTTCTATAAATGTTGATAAGGGATTATCATTTAATGACATAAGTATATAAATATTTTTATTGTGTCTTTAGAATCTTAAATATGAAAGTACATTGTAGTTCTATAAACCAATCTGGCTGGTTAACCAACAAAGGAAGTGACCAGATGGGTTTGTGGCCAACCAGATTGGTTTGAGACATAGGCTAAGAAATCATGCCTTATCCTTCCTACACATCAGGTCCAAGATCAACACTTCATTTTACCCCAATGCATCTTTTTGCATTCACATGTCAACTCAAAGGTCCACAATCTTCCAAATATATAGGGTGACGATCAAGCCCAAAAATAATATTACAAATATAAGTTCGAGATAAATCATATAAAATAATATAAGGCCAAAACGCGCAATTGAACGGGCCACAAAGCCATGGCCACCATCTTTCTAAGCCATACAACTATATATATCCTTCTAAAGAATAGACACTCATTGGAATGCATCTCAATGTATCCTTCTTCATCAAGTAACTTTTTAAAGGTTCAACTACCTTTCTACATTCTTAACAAAGTCCAAAAATAAGCAAATGGTATAATTTATTAAAATGTATTAGGATACTTTTCCTGCCATAACTTGAGGTGATCAAGATATTATCTCAACCTCCTGGACTTCCTAAAGATGTCCAACCTTTTATATATCCATGTCAATTCATTTCAATGAGAAATAAGAGTACATGATCTAAGAAAAGAGTCACAAAGAAGAATCCAAGTATTGGAAAATAGAACTACCCACAAAAATAATATCATAGCTCCCCACACTTATGCAAATCCTACTAGGACCCTAGAACTATTAATCGTCACACACAAAATGTGTGTAATGAATATGCAAGTATGTGTATCGTAACAAGTACTATAATGATAAGAAAAGATCGTTCTCACGGAGATTATTTTATTAGAAACTAATTTTGAAAACAAAAATAAATAAAAATCAATTTTTTGGTGTTTTTATATTTTAAGGAAGCAAAATTAAAATAACTAAATGTAAATAACAATAATTAATTAAATTAGATTTGATAACTAAAAAGATATATGAGAAAATATCTAGAAATACTTAATCTCTCAATTTTCTAAACATGTGAATCGTTAAACTCTTCCTAATATAATTATCAATTAAATTACATGATTAATTGAATGTGACTTAGTATGTATTCTTTTCTCAAGTAAACTACACACTATATAATAATTCATTTAATCATACTCTCATACCAATTAAATTGCATACTACTTATTAAGTTCATCAATTATGGAACACATACATAAGAATCATACATATCTGCCTAGAAATTATGTATGTTATTTAATCAAGACAAATAATTAAATAATTCTCTCAAATCTATTTAATTGTCTCTCTAGATAAATTGTTAACCAAATAATTAATAGCATACAAATCAAATTAAATAATATAATTAAATTATAATTATAATTGGGATAAAATATTAAATCATCACATGGTAAAAATTGGGTTCATAAAATCCCTAGATTATAGAATTGTGTTCATAAAGCTCATATTTTTCATAAAGAAATATATAAAAATTGATAAAGAAAAGAGTAGTAGAAGAAATACAATTAATCTGTTGAATTATAGAATTAAGATCCTCTTGAATTTTTCTGTATTTTTTTCTCTTTTTAGCTTAAAAAATTAAGCAAAATTATGCTAATGGAGGCCACTTAGGGTTTATGGAGTGATTAAGGGCTTAAATAATGCTCAGGTGTGATCTGGACCATCATATCAGCTTCAAATCAATGGCTACGATCAAAACAAGAAAAACTGATAGCTCCAGTCAATCACAACGTGACACGTGGCATCAGAAATTCACTAGGTGAATCAGGGTGCAACGCGTGGCAGGGGAGACTGGTCAGAGTCAACTCTCACTAAATCAGCGCCATGAGGCGTGACGTGATTCATGAAAATGGATGGCATGGTGCATGGGTGGAGCGGATGGAGCAATGGCGTTGCGATACGTGGCATGACGCATTGACCTATCTCTGAACTCAAATTGAACACTGTGATGACACGTGGAATGCATTTCATCCTCTTCATACTCGACGTAACCTGATTTTCTCTATGTGCTTGCATGGCTTTCCCAATCAGCTCCCTTACTTGCGTAGTATGCCACATGGTAGCTCCCGATTGATCCTGTGTTAAAAATTCATAAAAATCCTAGAAAAATTCCAAAAATTATATTTTCACCGTTTTTCTCTAAAAAGTTTATATTTTTTTTGCCATAAAAATACTATTTATTTAATAAAACAAATAAATATTAAGTAAAAAAGTGCATTAATGACTACTTTCATAGAGTTATCAACTATCATCATAAACATAACCAAAAAATATTCCATTAACTAGGGGGATCAAACTCATCAACATACCTGGATCTCCCCAACTAGAACATTACTAGCCAGAGGACTGTCGGTTGGGAACAAGTCAACTAGAATGTCAACACCCAGGATATCCCCGACCGAGATATCTCTAGAAACACCTCGTCAACCAGAACATTGTTGGCCACAACTTTATAAGCAAGACTATGTTGGCCATAACTTCGTTTGCCAAGACTTTGTTGGTCAAAATTTTGTTGGCCATAACTTGGTTAACTATATCTTTGTTGGGTAAGGTTTTGTTTCCTATAACTTTGTTGCCCAAAACTTTATTGGCGACCACTTCATTTTCAAAACTTTTTTGGCCACGACTTCATTTACCAAAACTTTATTTTTTATAACTTAGTTTGCTAAGACTTTCTTGATCATAACTTCATTTGCCAAGACTTCACTACCTAGAGGCTACCCCCCAAAATATTACCAACCAAGGAGCTACCTTCCAAAAGATTGCAGCAAATAGGGAATTGGCTAAGATGCCACTAATCTTGTATACTTACTAATTCAATATCCATCACTTCCTATGCAGGAAAGTGTGGTATGAGGGTCTTAGGATGCAAAGTGTTTAGGAAGGAAAAATAATTATCCTACACTACATGAGGAAAAATAATTATCTTAAAGGGATTGAGCTTATGATTTTATTTTTGAACTTCCCACAAAAATAAGTGAAGGTTTGAATTCCTTAATAAAAACGTTAACTTTAACATAACTTTCTAAACAGAAGTTCGATTGAAAATCCAAAAACATTGTCAACAACAAAATTTCGTCATGCACTTTTGAATAACCAAACATCGTGTATATTTTTTCACTTGGGTTGGTAAAAAATCACGTAAGGGTAAGCTCAATATCATAAACATAATTGAAAGAAATATTTAACCCAAGTATTGAAAAAAATTACAAACAAACTTTATAACCTTAAGACAATAAAGTCTAGGGGTTGATATTGGGGTTAATTTCATACATCCCACATGGCAATCAAAGAATAATCTAAGTCAACAAAGAGCTTTATAGCCCAAGCCCAATAAATGCATAATCATCATAAAAGTGTGAACGTAATATAATTATCATAAGAGAATAGAGGTCAAATAATTATCTTTTAATTATCTTAAAGAGATAAAGGCCTAAAAATTATTCTTTAACTATCTTAAAGGATAATTGAAATTGAACAGATAATTAAATATATATATTCATAAACAATATATGTCTACAAAAGAACTATTTACAATAGCTCAATCCTAATCTGATAGTGAGAGCTATCAGGTTTATTATTTCCCTTATATAAAGTCATATATGCATAATATAATATTATATCTAATATCTTATATCATATCGAAATTACTTATCTCATAATAGAGACTCATAATTAAACACTTTCTTTTCATACAATTAGTAGAGTAAGACTATAGATCTTATATACCATTTATCTTAGAGCTACTTACTTAAAGATTTTAAGGCCGAATACCATATCCTCTATGATCCAAGGTCCTAACAATTTATTCATATAACAGATTTCACTAAAAACAATCATTCTTAGTGTTAACAAAAATTAATATTATTATGTTTATTAGAAACATAATATTAATATATATATAATTTTGATTAATTAAAAATTTTATGAACAATAATCATAACTACATTATATCTACGGTTACATTTATTTTTTTAAAAATTAATTTATTATTTTATGTTATGCTAAGATAAAATGAAAATTCTATCTTATAATACCTTTACTCATGTATATTAGTGGTTATTAAAATAAAAAATATTTTTAATTTTTTTAGAAAATAACAAAATAACACTTATTAAAATTTATAATCATAAAAATTATATTTTTTATATTTAATTAATATATTTTTATTATTAAAAATTTCATGTTATCATTTTTTATTTAACATAAACACTATTTAAATAGAATTATAATCATTTAAGTTCAATTTATATTAAACTCAATTCAATTAAATCTATTTAATATTATTTAATATGTTATTTTTATTATTATATTAGGAATATTATTTGGTATAATTTAAAAAAAACTAGTGATGAGATTAATTTGAAAAATATCTAATAATTGGATTGATAAATGCATATATATATATATATATATATATATATATATATATATATATTTAATATAGTGGCCTTTATATATAAAATAGCCATCCTTAACAATATAGCCCAACCCTTGGCAAAAAACCAATTGTAGCAATATGTTTCCGCAACCTTATATGCAGGCATCACGCATACAACTAGGAATGGAGGTGGTTGAATATGAATAGTAATGTTAATAATTATAATTATTTTATATTAATTTTTAAATATATTTAAATAAAAATTATTAGTTATGAGTGGGTAATAATTTTTTATGATTTAATAATGTTTTTAATTTTTAATAATTATTTAAAAAAATATTTAATTTAAAAAAATAAATATTAATATAATTTTTATATTATTATATTATTGAAAATATCGACATTAATTTTTATTTTTAATTATTTAGTAATTATTTTTAAGTAAAATAAAAATATATAAAACTAAAAATAAGTATAATTAAATATAATTATTTTAAATATTATGTATTTGATTATTAATTTTTTTATGTAATTATATATATATATATAATATGTTCTATTTAGAATAAACATAATTTTAATATTATAATAACTATTTATATCCTCGTTTTATTAATTATTATTATTTTAATTTTTATAAATAATTATAACTTCTAAAATATATATTCTTACCTAACATGAATAATTATTCTGATAATCCAAATCTGTTATTATTGTCATTCTACATATTTCAATAATAATATTTAATTTTCATCTATATTTTCAATACAACTTTTAATATATTAAACGTATCATATAAAATATAAATAGTCGTGCAACCCATGACAAATTAATATCGACTAAAACAATACTGTTCGTGCAACAAATTAGCGGTAAAAATGGATAGGGTATGAACATAAATGTTTTATTTTTTAACTAAAATTACCTTTGTTTCTTATGTTTCATTTTTTAATTTATGAAATATATATTAATTATATGAAATGATTGTAAAATATATATGAGAAAAGGACGTTGATAAAAAATACAAAATTATAAAAATGAAAATATTTTGAACAATTCTTACCTAAATGTTATCAACACCTATAATGAGAATTAGATGACATATATTTGATTAAAATCTTCGTGGGTTTTTATTTCCTAACACACTATTAATTATAGATATATAATAATGTGATATTTTAAGATAATGAAATTTAAAATTAATATAAATTTTTTATAAAAAAAATAAATAATTAATAAAAAATAATTTAATTGATAAGATATATAATTCCAACAACAAAACTTATTTCACGCTTAAATCTCGGCTGGTTAGATTAGTTGTTTTTTTCCGTTTCATTTTCCAGCTGGCTGGCTGGGTTAGTTGACCAATGAAACAAACAGCTGGGGTACTTATAAGTAATAAATAAATAAATATCGGATTAATCAGCAATGTGCTTGAACTCTCAAGTTTCAAGTCAACCGATTGGCGTAAATGATAAAGGAAATTACTAAACAGCCAGACTACTAAATTCATATATTAATTACTTATTTGCTGCAAGTATTGAGGGCATTTAAGGAGTTAGTATTCATATTTAAATTAAAGAATTGTATTTTCCATATAAATAGTAGTTTTACCAACATTTTTTTATTATCATTAATATAATAAATAATTTTTAATTAAAATAATATAATTTATTTTTTAAATTTATAATTAATACATTAATTATAGTAATAAACTCATAATAAATAACTTTTTTCTTAACAATAAAAAAAAGTACGTGTGATAATGAGTACACCGAAAAAAGTACGTGTGATTATGAGTACACCGAAAAACAAAATTAAAGGACGCTGACAGATTGACAGTCTATCATAGTAAGATAATTTTCGAACTTTGATATTATTTTACACTAAATTTTATATTATTTTATTTTAAAATTTTCATTAAATTTTTATTCATTTTTAGATGCTATATTAAAAAATATTTTATTATATAAATAAAATATTTTATTTTTATTTTTTATTAGTTTCTTAACACTAATATATTATACTTAATAATTTTTTTTACTAATTTTATATTTTAATTTATTATATATAATGAAAATTTTAACAATATTTTTAATTTTTTTTAAATATTTTTAGTAATTTGATTAGAGTTACTCTTAGTTTTATAATTTTGTAATCTGAATTTTATTTATATAAAAAAAATGTACTTTTATTTTAAAAAATAAAATACGGCAAAAAATAAACATAAAAAATACAAAATTAAAGCATTATAATTAAAAGTTATTTTTTTAAAAAATTGAAAGTGAGAGTGTCTGTTTAGGAATAAAGTGATGGACGGAGTAGTTTAATTTGCTATAATCATCCTAAAATTGGACTACTTAAACTACCATAAAATCAAAAGGTATTAATCATTGCGTATAAGGTTGGACAGATACAAAAAAATCAACACTAAAAACCCATTTTGCCTATAGTTTTCCAAAAATCATAAATATTACTAAATTTATTTAAAAATCTAAAATATAATTATTCATAATAGTTAAATATATAAAATCTAAATAATACAACAACAAATGTAAATTCAACAAATAATTTTTTTTAATTGTTTTAGATTTATTGTCAATTTTATAAATTAAACAAATATATAAATTTACATGCTTAAAATATCACAAATAACAAGTATTACAATGGTAAATAATACACTCGGTGGGAATTAGATTCAAATTTTATATCCTTTGGGAAGATATTTTTAACATTTTTTTATATATTTAAAATAAATTATAAAATTTAGGTATTAGTGAAAGACGATTTTACATATAATTATCCCTATCGCTTTCTCGATAATTAGCCTTCCAATTTTTTCAAAACTATCCTATCTCCAAATATTATCAGAAATTATCCCGATTGATGTATTGGATACCCGTAGTTATCCAAAATCATGGATAAAATGTAATTTCCTTTGTGCTATAAATTACTTCTAAGACATTATTTGTGCAATTATATATATTTTTGAATATCATCTAATTTATATCAAAACTTATACTTAAAAAAAGTAAAAAATAGAATGAATTTATAAAAATATCATCAAATTATTATGTTTATTTCGTTAATTCATACTATTGAGCTATTTTTTGTTCTTTATACAACCTAACTTGTAAATATTTTTATTTATATAATTCTGTTAGTATTAATCTAACAGTGTCATACGTTAAATGTTATATCTAGAACAATAGTCTATATTGCGATTTATGATTCCATTAAATAGAGACTAATATATTATTATAAATAAAACTTTATACGAGTTGGATTATATAAAAGAGATGTTAATTTCTATATAGGTCCTAAGTGCAATTGATAACAAGTTAAAAATTTAATTAATTTATTTATTAATTTCATGTCAATTTTCCTTGGATCGACTTTAAATTGAAAATTGTTTTTTATGTCTTTTGTCTTAAATTTCATTAGTTTGTTTTTAGTTAGAATTCAATTTAAATGTTGACTTAAATGATTAACATTGTAGTAGTAATTTGTGATATGTAATGTTAATTACTATTGTAGGTGATCAAGCATCTAAAACATAAGTATTGCATATCAAGTTTTGAATGAGTTACAGGAGATCTTGATCCATCGAGTGAGAGAGGTAGATTAATTGAGTCTCGTTTGTGCTTTGCTCGAAGAGTTTTTGTTAGAATCATCATTTACAATTCTAATGACTCGATCAATCGAAAAAAGAATTAATTAATCGAGTCTATAAGTTTTCTCAAGAAAAAGATGAAAAAGAGTATAAGAATTAGCACAAAAAAACTTGAAATTAAATGAGAATTTTGCTAAATGATCATTCAGAGACGTGTATAAGCTTAAGTTTTTACCCTAGAATAAAAATGATAAATTAGAGAGAAAAGAGAGATAAGGATGAATTGTGCTTAGTCCACTAAAGGTGAGTATGGAAACTTGATGTTTTTAGATAATTTTTTATGTTTAAGTTTTTTTGAAATATTGTTCTCTTTTTTTGAATCAATTGTTAACATTATAATCTAAATATATATTTATTGGAGGAGTGTGATGTTTAATAAAATTTTTGGTGCTAAAATAGAATTGGGTTATGTATGTATGATTAATAAAATAGATAATTGAATTAATATTAAGTGACATAGGATATTTGGGTTATACATGTAAGTTTCATAATTTTGATATGGTTGTATGTATTTTGTTGTTTTGATTTTATTTTTATTTGGTTATTTATTTGTTCGTTATTTGATCGAATAATAACTAATTCACGGATAAGTACGTTTTATGCCTAAGTAACACCCTCTTACAACAATATTGAATAAGAAAGTATAACAACTACCTTATTCGTGAGAACACGTACACAGGAGATTCTTGTCTCTGCCACAACAGGACAAAGAAAAAATGAAAAGAAAAATAATGAGAGATTCGGAGGAAAAGAAGGGAAAATAATAAATAAAGAACTGAGAAACTTAGATTCAATTATTTTCTTGATCATTCTTGTTCTTCAGGCAATTAATTTGATTGCAAAGGTTGACAGGTATACATAGATAGAAAGAAGTAATACATAATTATAAATAATGTGGTTGGATGCGTTTGCGTTTCTTTGGGATTTTCTATTGGAATTAACAAATTGTTATGGACGAGATCGATAATTGAAGCTCATTTCAATTCAGTCACCAACGATCGCTTACTGGATAGGGGTTTTTCATAAATCTTCCCCATCTACCTCCCTTCTCTTTGGAAGAGCTTTCGGTCTGTTGTGGACACGTGGAGGTAACGTATATGACACCTTAGCTCTTTTGGCGTTGCCTTTTCCTAGTAGATAATCTGATTGGGTTTTCTTCTCATTTGACTTTTAATTTAATTAAATGTTATTTTGGTCCATAATTAGCTATGTTTTTTAGATATTTTTTTTTACTGGGAGTTTGTTATTGTATTACCAACAGGCAGCTTTGGACAATAACTTTTCTGCAAATTGGTGCTAATTGGGGCATAATATTTGGTTGTTTGTCTACATATTCTGGAATTTAATGTGTTTACGCGTGAAAGGGATTCGCGACAGATGGTCTTGAGTTGTATCATGCAAAGAAGCGTGTTTAAATTTCATTTGTTCTGGTTGAGAAGGTTTTTGTGTGGTTTTGGTATTTTGGGTCATCTGATTCAGCAATTCTTGACTTCTTCATTAAATTTCAGGAGTTGGGATTGGTTTTTCATTGCTGTCTTGAGTTGTTGTGCTGGTGTTATGGGACCTTTTCTTTTTTCTATCAGAAATTCAATTTTTAGGGAAATAAGTTGTAGAAGTGTGAATTAGATTCAAGTATAACCGCAGGTAGGCAGTGTTTATTCAGTGCATCTCAGTTTTTGATAACAAATTTATTTTTTGGATTATAATTGGGACTTTCAAATATTGCTGCCGATGGATATTTGACAGTGAAGTTAACGACATTAAGTTTTAGCTCATAGTATTTAGAGTTTTTGAGTTTATTGTTATTGGAGTGCATTCTTTCATATGGGATGAGTTTGACAGATTTTCCGTGAAGGAAATGCCTGGTTAGGAGTAGTTTAGCTAGCAAATCATAATGAGCATAGCATTTGGATTCCATGGATACCACCTCGTGCAAGACCTTCTGCCAACTGGTGGGTATGGTGATGTCATTGATACCATGGCGATCTGAACCAGCTAATCTCTCAAGGGATTTTTGGATGCCCGATCATATCTGCAGGGTATGTTATGAATGTGACTCCCAGTTCACTTTATTTAATCGGAGACACCATTGCCGAGTTTGTGGTCGTGTTTTTTGTGCCAGATGTACCGCAAACTCAGTTCCTGCCCCATCTGGTGACCCAAGTGAAACCGTAGAAGAGCAGGAGAAAGTTCGTGCATGTAACTTTTGTTACAAGCAATGGGAGAAGGGCTTAACTACCCTTGAAAATGGGATCTGGGTTTCCAAGCAGGGGTTGAGTACTTCTCCATCAGCAATTAGTTTGGCGAGCACTATATCGAGTGGGACAGGTCTGAGTAGCAGCATTACTATTGGCTCTTTGACATACTCAATTGGAAAATATCAGCAATTGCAGTGCAGCTCTAATCTCAGCCCACGTCAATCATCTTTCATGGAAACAACCACAGATGGACAAATAAAGGGAGAACCAGGAAAGAGCAATGACCTTGTCACAGATGTGATGGATCTTTCTCCTAATTGTTATGGAATTTCAGTGGGCAGGTTGTTGTTTTTCTTCTTTACTCATTGTGTTTTTGAAATCCAATCTAGAGTGGGATGCATTGCAATATATTTGTGTATTTTCAAATTCATCCTTTTATTTTGCTACTTCTTAAGGGATCAAATTAGTTCTTTCTCTCCAAATTAAATTGCACGAAATGACTTGGCTTTTATTTGTTTGTAGCCCGAATAGCTGATTGTTGAACATATATATTGACTAAATTAGTAACATTTGAAAGATGTCAGTGTTCAATTTGTAATTGCATGGAATGGCACCTTTTAATTCTGATCCGCAAGCTTATTGCTCTCTGAATGTCTCTGATTGTTGTAAGTTGAAGGGAAATAAAAAGAACATAAAAAAGTTAAGAGTTACTGTATTAGTGATGTTAATACTTGCTTCCTTTATCTGCAGCTTCAGGATTGTTGACGATTATGATGAGTATGCAGAATATCAGACTCCTAACATAGTAGATGCATCTTCAGCCAATGATCTCTATAGTCAAGTTGAGTTTGATGAAATTAGCAATGGTATTATATCACATAAGGTTCATCCTGATGATGAAGGTATTCACAAAAATTGTTTGACCAGTCCTTCAATAGAGCAAAGCATTGACTCACAAGCCTTCAATGGAATTCCTCAGCTTGGAAAGAACAAAAATGGACATGATATGGGTGATGAGGGAGAAGCATCTTCTTCCCTATATGCTGCTAGTAATGTTGATGCTGAACCTGTGGATTTTGAGAACAATGGACTTCTTTGGCTCCCACCAGAACCAGAAGATGAAGAAGATGAAAATGAACCTTCTCCTTTTGATGATGATGATGGAAATGCTACAGGAGAATGGGGATGTTTACCCATGTCTAACAGCTTTGGAACTGGGGAGTCTCGCAGCAAGGACCGGTCAAACGAGGAGCAGAAGAAGGTCATGAAGAATGTGGTTGACGGGCATTTCAGGGCACTTTTAGCTCAGCTATTGCAGGCTGAGAACCTCCCTTTGGATGAGGTAGATGACAAAGAGAATTGGTTGGAAATAATTACATCTCTGTCATGGGAGGCAGCTACACTTCTAAAGCCATATATGAGCAAAAGTGGAGGGATGGACCCAGGCGGATATGTAAAAGTAAAATGCATACCTTCTGGACATCGCATTGAAAGGTAAAAAATGAAACTTTAGTTCATTTGATGAGTCATATGCTGTCTGTTCTCCATCTCTGTTTCCTTTTTCATGTACATGAATTTTTCAATTTTGATATATCATTATATAGGTGTACTCTATATGCGCATTTGATGCTGGACTTTGGTTTAGGATTAGAAATATCAGCCAAAGAGGAAAAAAGAAAATAGTAAAACGCAAAGTAAACCAACACACAGTCTTAAACTGTAATAAAATGGCTAACCACTTTGCTGTGAAAAAGTAAGATAAAGATTAAGTTGAATCGCTAGAAACGGTAGATATCATAATGACCCAGCCAGTTTATATTTACCAAAGGCTTGATATTGCTTATGAATATTCTGTTGTGTTTTATTCCTGTTCTATCCATGTTTCAGATGATTTTTGATACCCCTATTCTGGTTAGCTGTATAATATATACCAGTTTCTGTGCTTGGTTTTTAATCCTTTTAGCCTCCAGCTTATGCAACATTTACTACTTATCCACATTCATTTGCTTTATTTTAGTATGGTGGTCAAAGGAGTTGTTTGTAAGAAAAATGTGGCTCATCGACGGATGGTTTCAAAAATAGAAAAACCTCGCCTTTTGATCCTTAGTGGGGCTCTTGAGTACCAGCGAGTTTCCAATCATTTGTCCAGTTTTCATACACTATTGCAGCAGGTTGTGATTACTGTTCCCTACTTTCCCTTCTTTTGTATTCTTTTTTATTTGTCATTCTGTTTGATAGTAAACTAGCAGATATTTTAATTTTCTTCATTTTCTTAGAGAATAAGTCTCATGGTTTTGCCTTCTTATTTAGGAAATGGATCATTTAAAGATGGCAGTGGCAAAGATAGATGCACAAAAGCCTGCAGTACTTTTGGTAGAAAAGTCAGTTTCTCGATTTGCTCAAGAGTACCTTCTTGCAAAAGATATATCACTTGTTCTCAATGTTAAAAGGACACTTTTAGATCGCATAGCCCGCTGCACAGGCGCTCAGATTGTTCCTTCAATTGATCATCTCTCGTCACAGAAATTGGGCTATTGTGAAACATTTCATGTAGAGAGATATGCAGAGGATCTTGATACTTGTGTGCAGGGTAGGAAAAATTTGTTGAAGACACTGATGTTTTTTGAAGGCTGTCCAAAGCCTTTGGGTTGCACTGTAAGTCCTTTTAACTAACAAAAGATATTGAAATAGATTGTTTATAATGGATTAATTAATTTTGAACTTGGAAGGCTCCTGAAGTATTCATCTACCTTTTTTCTCTTTCCAAGATCTTATTGAGAGGTGCTGATAGGGATGAATTGAAAAAAGTGAAGCATGTGATTCAATATGGAGTTTTTGCAGCTTATCACTTAGGTTTGGAGACATCTTTTCTTGCTGACGAAGGAGCATCTTTGCCAGAGTTCCAATTAGATCCTTCAATTACTGTGGCACTTCCAGATAAATCATCAAGCATCTTAAGATCCATCTCGTTAGTCCCTGGTTTCAGTGTCACTGTTGATGAAAAGTTTCAGGGACCTAATGAACCACAGAGATCACTCAGTGTCCCTATTGCAGATCTTTCCTCAAACCTCACCGACAAACAATCTTCTCATAATGAACTTGACTCCATAAGCCAACCATCTTCAAATTTCATGAATGTTGCTGCTTCTAACTCCTCTTCACCTGGAAAGGTTATCTCAGATGTTAATCAGGTGAATCTTTCTCTTCATTATGCAATTGGAGAGAGAAGTGAAATGCGCTTCACAGAGCCTCAGGTGGAAGAAATTTCTGCAGTTGACAATAACTTTCACATGATTTATAATAAAATGAGTACTGAAAATTTAGGGTCTCTAGAGGCTTTGGGACAAGATCTGTCAAGTATCTCCCAAAATAATCAAAGTGTAATAGCGACTAATGAGTTTGAAGCATGTTTCTTACAAGATGGTAGAATCCATAATGAGGAACAAGGATATGTGAAAGATAATCCTGGAATTTTTAAGGAACACTTTCCTCCATCACCCTCTGACCACCGGAGCATTTTGGTATCCTTATCTTCGCGGTGTGTGTGGAAGGGAACGGTTTGTGAGAGGTCTCACCTTTTCCGAATTAAATATTATGGAAGTTTTGATAAACCTCTTGGTCGTTTTTTACAAGATCATTTATTTGATCAGGTTTGTTCTCTTTGAGCAATTTTTATGCTTCTCTATTTATTGAACCTTGGTGATTGGTTATAACTGATACTTCCATTCTAAAATCTTTCAGAGTTACCGATGCCAATCTTGTGACATGCCATCAGAAGCACACGTTCACTGCTATACTCACCAACAAGGCACCCTCACTATATCTGTCAAGAAGCTATCAGAAATTCTCTTACCAGGTGAGAGGGATGGAAAAATCTGGATGTGGCATAGATGCCTGAGATGTCCAAGGATTGATGATTTTCCTCCAGCAACTCGTAGAATAGCTATGTCTGATGCTGCCTGGGGATTATCATTTGGAAAATTTTTGGAGCTTAGTTTCTCAAATCATGCAGCAGCCAGCAGGGTGGCTAGCTGTGGTCATTCTTTACATAGAGATTGTCTTCGTTTCTACGGGTAATCTTCTCTTATGTTAGATATTAAAATATCCAAATTGACTGTTGCTTGCTGCCTATCAGCCTTTTCAAGTTAGTTGTTGTCTGGGTTACTCAAGAGCCAGAAAATGTGTTTGTACTATTAATTTCATTTACACTTCCCCCCCACCCCTATTCAAAATGCATTCTCAAATTTCTCATGCAGATTCGGGAAAATGGTGGCTTGCTTTCGATATGCATCAATTGCTGTTCTTTCTGTGTACCTTCCGCCTTCAAAATTGGATTTCAACAATGTGAAACACAAATGGATACAAAAAGAAATAGATGAGGTGCAGTCATTAGAACTTTAAAATGTGAAATTTGATTATAATTATCACTGCTTATAGGTGATAAATATGCTGATACTTATAGGTCATTGACCGGGCAGAGCTTCTATTTTCTGAAGTATTGAATTCTCTTCGCCAAATTGAGGAAAAAAGATCTAATACTTGGTTGCAAAACAGTGGCACAAGAACACCCGAATCTAGACGTCAGATTGTTGAATTAGAAGCAATGCTACAAAAGGAAAAGACAGAATTTGAGGTGAGCTTTCCATGCCAACTTTTCAAGCATTATAGAAACTTCATGTTCCACTTTGTGCATGACTTGTTTTTCTATACATATTTATGTGGAGGAATAAGAGATGTCATATATTGCTTGTAAACATTAGAATGATTGGAAATTTGAATAGTTAAACCATGATTAAACCCCAGCTTATGACATACAACTATTGACTTAATCTTTAGAATTTACTTAAAGTAACATTTATGTTATGTTATAACTATAGTTTACCATAAAGCATTGTGCTCTTGTTCATGGATACTCCTTAGTGCTAAGTCATTACCACTTATCAGACCATAACGTTTTCCAAATACTCTAGTATAAGTTCACTTTCATAATGGAAAGTTATCCATAACCTATGACACAAACTGTCACCACAGATTGTCAGATTTGATGTACAGCAAGTAAATGAACACACATTTTGGCTGTACTTAAAAAAACATCTAATTGGTCATCAAGAAGATGTTCAATAAAGCCTGAGGAACATGTTTTAAAAAAATTGTAGAGCCAATATACTACTTAGGCAAACCTCGGGATATGTTTTTGTAATTTTTTCTACACCCATCATAAACTTTGGGCCATGAATATGACATGTACTGCCATATTTCACCTACCACTTCAAAAATCCAAAATCTGCATAACGTATCTTAAGCCTGTCTGGCTTCTGCCCCTTGATTATACTTTTCTTGTCTGTACTCTTCCAGGAATCTCTCCAGAAAACTTTGAATAGGGAAGCAAAACAGGGCCAACCTTTTGTTGACATCCTTGAGATTAGTCGATTGCGAAGGCAGTTACTTTTCCAATCTTATATGTGGGACCACCGCCTGATTTATGCGTCAACTCCAGATAATGATAATTTTCAGTATCATTTAAGCCCCTCAGCTTCAAAATGTGATAGAGAACCTCCTATTGTTAATGAAAATCTTACAGAGATGGATGTGGTCAGCAAGACAGGGAAAGGCTATAAAAGTTGTGACTCCTTGCTCTTGAATCTTAATCTTGATAAGAGCCTTGATTTCCAAACAGGAAGTAGCTGTAGGGTCAATCAGTCTAATACAGCTAATCAAGAAACAGACATACATACAGAACTTGCTCATGTAAAAGAAGTCCGAACTGATATGTCTTCTGACATAAACACCTCGGGTGAACCATACATTTTGCAAGTAAATACTAAAGTCCATAGGACCCTATCTGATGGACAGATACTAGAGATGACAAATTTGTTTGATACTCTTGATGCAGCATGGACAGGTGAAGACCACACAGAATTGGGACCAAAGAAAGAAAGTCCCACCATGCATCCTGATTCTGCCTCCAAGTTTACAGATGGACTCAGTTTAGACCTTGCAGAAGACCAAAACTACTCCAAGGTTTTTCATTCACTATCACCTGCATTGTCTACCAAGGTCTCTGAGAATGTGGAAGATTCTGTTGGCTGGTTAACGATGCCCTTCTTGAACTTTTACCGATCCTTGAACAAGAACTTTTTAACTAATGCTCAAAAACTCGATACACTAGGTGAGTATAATTCTATCTATGTATCCACCTTTCGAAATGCAGAACTCCAAGGTGGAGCTAGGCTACTGCTTCCTGTTGGTGTAAATGACACTGTGGTTCCGGTATATGATGATGAGCCCACAAGTATTATAGCTTATGCTCTAGTATCTCCAGAATATCAGCTCCAAGTGAATGATGAAGGGGAAAGACGTAGTGGAGAATTTTTGTCTTCGACAGATTTGTTGAGTTTTCAGTCAGTTCAATTGTCTGATGATACTCCTCCTGAACCTCACAAAAGCCATGAGTCTGCGGAGGACAACATACTATCCTTGTCAGGATCTCTAGGCTCTATGGCATTAGATCCACTATCATGCACAAAGGCTCTGCATCCAAGAATTCTATTTGAAGATGATGGCCCACTTGGTAAAGTTAAGTATTCGGTGACTTGTTATCATGCTAAGCGGTTTGAAGCCTTAAGGAGGATATGTTGTCCATCGGAGCTTGATTATGTGAGGTCTCTTAGTCGTTGCAAGAAATGGGGAGCTCAAGGTGGCAAGAGCAACGTGTTTTTTGCGAAAACCTTGGATGAAAGGTTTGTCATCAAACAAGTCACCAAGACAGAGCTTGAGTCCTTCATAAAATTTGCTCCCGGATATTTCAAATATCTATCTGAATCAATTAGGAGCAGAAGTCCAACATGCCTGGCAAAGATTCTGGGAATATATCAGGTACTTATCTCTCATTCCTAAAAATTTCTCGAGCTGCATAGTTAGGAAGATGTTATATTGTCTGCTGTGTTTATTACTAAATTGTATTGTCTAGAAGTAACTCTCCCATGGTGGCTAGGTTACGACAAAGCATGTAAAAGGAGGGAAGGAAACGAAGATGGATGTTCTTGTTATGGAGAATCTTCTGTTTGGGAGGAATGTAACCCGTCTTTATGATCTCAAAGGGTCTTCTCGGTCACGGTATAATCCAGATTGTAATGGAAGCGACAAGGTTCTGTTGGATCAGAACTTGATTGAAGCAATGCTCACATCACCCATATTTGTTGGGAACAAGGCAAAGCGCTTGTTGTCAAGAGCAGTCTGGAATGACACAGCTTTTCTTGCAGTGAGTAATGTAACTTTTCTTTTGGACAGGGATTGTGTTAACGATCAAATTCAAGGCAGTATCCAAAATTTCAGTTTAGTTAGGTTCCTTGTTTCCATTTTAGCCATTTTAACATGTCAACAAATTTGTATTGATGCAGACTATTGATGTAATGGATTACTCATTACTGGTCGGGGTGGATGAGGAGAAACATGAGTTAGTTCTTGGGATCATTGACTTCATGAGGCAGTATACGTGGGATAAGCATCTTGAAACATGGGTGAAAGCTTCTGGCATTCTTGGAGGCCCAAAGAATACATCTCCAACCGTAATTTCTCCGATGCAGTACAAGAAAAGATTCCGAAAAGCAATGCAAACCTATTTCCTGATGGTCCCAGATCAATGGTCTCCTCCATCTGCGGTTGGTAGTAAATCCCAGAGTGACTTCTGTGAAGAGAACTCTCAAGGTGGGACTTCTGTTGAATGATGCCGAACTTCTATTCATTGTACAGTCACTCGTGTAATATAAGGTCAACATCCTCTTAGCAGTTTTCTCTCGTTCATTCTTCTTTCCTTTTTTTTTTCTTTTCGAAATTCTTCTTTCATGTACCAGTTTATTCAAATAGCATTTTCACTTGTAGTTTTTTTCAACATGAGGAATTCACTACCATTTGTTCTAGCAAAGCTGTAGGAATTTCTGTGAGGGTTATAGTATTTGATGACCTCTCAATGAAATCTTGTAGAAAAGAAAATTAAATATATATAATATATTTATATATATATATATATATATATATTTCTTGTATTTATCAGAACAATATATATATATGTCGTGCCAACGATTTACTTGTACATCTATAAACTAGATTTGGATATTTTGAAATAGATTGTTCTGTAATCTCTATACTTCTCTTCGACGGAAGAGGCAAAAGAGATAAGGTAAACTGCTGTGACATTGATGTACTTAGATATGAAGAGTGAACTAACATGTTTGTTAATGTCTTGACTAAGAACATTCAAACTGATACAGAGAAAAACCTTGTCAATTTAGACTCAGGTATGTTCATCTTCTTTCATAAACGCTTACTCTTTATTACAAACATAGATATGTAATAATGTAACTCAGATTGACAAGAAACATGTATATCGATCTGAGTTACATACCATTACTCCACCGGCTCTAACTTATTTAGAGTTTGAGCCTTGTTCCACACATTTTCTTTTTCATTTTCTCTTAAAAGTAAGCCAGATATTTGGCTTACATATAATCATTTGATGAGATGCCCCATTAAAGTTACACTTGACCCTAGAAGCATTTATATGAAATTTGATGCCTAAGCATTAATGTGCCTGCCCTGTCTGGATCTATCTTTTCATTGGAATGAAAAAAAACTCTCACAATAGGCGAAGTACTTTAGCTGTATTTCAAAGAAATCAAAGTGGCTTTGGAAAAAAATAAAATAATACCAAGATATTCTCAAAAAATATTTTTTTTGCATTTTCACTCCATACACCAAATTTTACTTACAGTAGAAAATTACTTTTGAAAATTGCTGCTCTTCAAACTAGTACGAAAAATCGCACGTCCAGTTGGGCCCAATATCTGTCAGGGTACTTGAAACAAGCTTTTTAAAATAATTTGATTTTGTGATTTGAATAAAAACATTATGGGAAAATTTAGCATTTACAGATGAACCAAACATAAATATTTTGTATAATGTATAATCAATATGAGTATCAATCACAAAAGATTAACCTAAAAAAATATAAATTTCATATTACTTATAAACATTATATTAATATTTTTATTAATCAAATATGACATATTTTTCTCAAAATATAAATTGATTGAAACAATATTTTATATTTTTATTATATTTTAATTCTATTTATATAATTTTTCTTTTTATAAATTTCATATATTTTTCCTTTTGTGAGAGGTTCATTGGTTTTTTTTCTTAACTTATTAATCGATTAAATTTATGATATCATATAAATTTTGTATAATGTATAAATACTACACTAATATCGTTATTTAGTGATGTAAAACTCTTTTTATACCTTAGAAAAAAATGTGCTTGAGGAACATTGCATATATGTGTGGTTACGGTTGTTACACATATATAGTGCATATTATGATTGAAGCACAGATTTGTTGAAACATTAATTTCTACAATTCACAAAGATTAGTAAGACATGCATTGTTTTAACGAAGTGTGTTAAAGCCGTTACAATTTATGTCCCCTCCCTGCACAGCTACACTTTTTGAATCAACAGAGTTCAGTTCTTTGCCCCTAACAAAATCAAACCATCTTTGCTGAAGAAGCTCAACGATCTCGGCATCTCTGATTTCATTCAAAATTTAACAAACTTAGAGAGATTCCAGTTATCTAAATTAAACACTTATTATGCTACAACATGTAAGGTAAGGTTAGTTCTACCTTAGATTAGACCCTGCTGTGTGAACTTTTTGGTGATAGCGAGGACCCTCGTCGTATCCTTCGCAGATTATTTCGCCATTGTCATCTTTATAGCAGATTATACCTTCAGACTGATCCTCAAAAACCTGTAGAAAATTATCAAACATTGAACAATAAAAAAAAAAGGTGACAAAACTATGTAAGGATGTGTATGGATGCATATGTTTAAGGAAAAAACAAATGAAGAGAAAATAGTTTGACCTTATTTTTGAAGGAGTAGGAGGAACTGATCTTGAGAAGAGGTGTGGTCTTTATTTTTATGTGACTTTGCTTTAAAACTTTGCTAACAGGCTTTTTAGTTAAACCAAATCTTTCAATTGATACATAAGGAGAAAAATTATATGTTAAAGCCATAAAGAAGAAGAAGAAGAAGAAGATAATGAAGGAGTAGAAGAAGAAGAAGAAGAAAAGAGGGATGTATTTGGTAGAACTTAGGTTTATTAGCCAGTAATATAATATTATGGTTTATTTATTTTATTTTCTTTTGAAAGTTTGTTGTTACTTGTAAGCAATATTGTAGTTTATGTTGGTAAGATACTAAGTAGGGGTTTTCTTTATTTATTTAAAACGGTTCAGATACAAAACTCAATTATTGATTATGTCAAATCGCATTGTATTATATGAATTAACATAAGTGTGGACCTACATTTCTTATCTTCTAACTATTGATGCCGGTGAATAATAATAAGTCACATTGTTGCTTCCCTTTCGACGGTTCTAACTTTTCAATGGAAAACACCATCACAAATTTCACAAAAATAAAATTTGTGACATCACAATCACATTATTTATTAAATTGTTCATCCATCACTTAACGTTACATTTACGTATCCTATAGACAAATTTTGGTGTCATTGTAATACAATCGTATTTTAAACGATTTGATGTAATTATGTATAATTTATATGTAGTTTAAATCTTGTGGTAAAAATTTTTAAATTGTTTCTATGAAGTTAATAACATCATATAATTGATATGTAATCTTAATTGGTGAAGTATACTCTATAATTTAGTGAACATCAAATTTTGATAGTATTATTTGAATTTTTTTTATAATTTTTATAAAAATAATGTTAATTTTATTACTTTTCAACGGATTATTTTAATTTTATAATTTTTTTAAAAAATACACTTTAATTTTAAAAATTCAAAATTATAATATTTATGTGCACTTTTTTTATAATTAAAGTACATACTTTAGAACTAAATTGTATATTTTTTTTAAATTATAAGATTAAAATCCTCCGATAAATAAAATTAATATATTTCTTTATCTAAAATTATAAGATGACGTTTAGTTCACAGAATGAAATTGGAATGTAATTGTTTGATTTAACCACTTAAATCAAAGAAAAAATTAGTAGTATAATATTTGGTTTACAATTGAAATAGAATTAAAAATATTGTATATTATCTTAATATTCTTATTTCAATAAAATTTAAATAATATCATTTAATTTTTATTTTTTCGTCAAAAAAATATATTATTGAATTTTTTGTAATAATTATGACTTAAAAATAAAATATATTATTAAAATTATTATTTTTCTACCTAGAATTTGTTTAGGGTATAGCGCTTAAGATTTATGATATACGATATAGGGTTTAGGGTATAATGCTTAAGGTTTAGGGTTAACATTATTATTTTTTTAAATAAGATTTAGAATTTAGTGTTTTGGATTTTATGGTTTAAGATATAGGATTTAAAATTTAACATTATATTTAGAGTTTTAATAAAATTGTAACAAAAAATTAAGACAAGAATAAAATTATGATTCCTTATATTTTAGAAATTGATTACATTTTATTCTATTTTTTAGCACAACTAAACATAAAATTAAAAAAAAAATCCTTCTAATTTCATACCAAACAGTCCCTTCTTCCTCTCTCTCTCTCTCTATATATAATCGATTGCCATTAAAAATAATGATAAAAATATCTTTCTTTCTTTTTTTTCCTTATCTTTGATTAAAAAAAAATTCTTTCTCTGTATCATTATACTATGTACTAAGCAGTTGCTCCTGAATTGTGAGCTTTTAATATCATTGGTACAGCACAAGTTGGACTTATTTTATGAGCATTGATACTTATCTTAACAAAGTCAAAATAATATATCAATAGACGTGTTTCCATCTTACTGGTCGATGGTTATTTGTGTAATTCAACTTGTATTGATATACTTATAAATTTGGAAAAAAATATTTATTAAATTTATAAGAAAATATAAATGATATCACAATGTGTCGATGTCAATCTATTAGATGGCATATGTAGTTTCTTAGCATTTAAAAAAATGTATATAATTTATTTTATTTTTATGTAATAATTTTAGAAGAAGTCTTTTTCCAGCTATACATGTCAGTAGTCACCATTGTCTATTATAGATAATTTGATAAGGAATTCTAGGTCTTTTGAAAATTGGTTCAATCAAGAATAATATATCTTAACTTCTAAAAATTATTATATTTATATAATTATACTATCAAATTAATTTTCGTTATATTTATATTATCAAATTATAATTATTTCATTCACATAATTTTATCAATTTTTTTATTATTAAAAATCAAATCAAATCAAAAAATACATAAAATTTATTATTCGTTATCTTCCTTACCGATTCTTAAACAAATAACTTTCCTACAATAATTCCAAATTGCATAGCTATTATTAGTACCCTGAGCAAAACTTGAATACTTAAAAGTCATGCCAAGAGGAGCATTAAAATGCCTAAAAATATTTAACCTATGAATATGTGAACCACTAGCTACAATACTCACCATGGTCATATTCTCAAATCCATTTTCAATTTGATTCGGTAAATAACTACTTCCCCAATACTTAATCTTGTTTTTATCCTTCAAAACATTGCAAGAAAAGCCAAACCCATATCAGATTAGCATAAAATGATCAGACCAGATGAAAGTTTATAACTCTGATTGTATATATCTCTAGCATTTTAGAACCCTTACACTCATCACTGTCACAAAAATTTGATCATCTTCTACCGTTCCATTGATTAGTAGGTTACGGTGCTTCACTAGTTGTCATCGGAGGATTATCTATTCAAAAATTATGAATTATATATTTATTTATTTTTATTTTATTTTTAACGAACTAATGGACGAAAAATTAACGAATTGATATGAATGAAATAATTTTATAATTCAATGGTAAAAATTGAACAAAAATTAAATAGTTTGATTATACAAAAAATGCAAATGCAATATTTTGATGGTATATTTATAGGTTTACCATTAAGCTAAGATTCTAGATTTTCATTTGTAAGTCTTCTCGTTTTAGTGTTGGCATTTTCGTGTGTAAAATATGATATCTGTATTTTATTTGATGTTTTTGTTTGTCCTTTGTAAGGTTAGTTACTTGTAGCTCATATCACTAAGAAAATATTTCATGTTTTTCTATCACACACACTTATTTTCTTAATTTGCATACAGTTTTTATTGTTGGATTTTTGTAGTCGTGGTGTCCCATTGGGGACTTTGTTTGTGTTGGGTTGTCCCGTTGGGGATTGGACGTTTCTCCTTCGAAAATGCTGTTTGTTATGATTTTTGACGAGTGAGTCGATGTTGTCATTGTTGAATTTTTGTTACCTTGCTAGGGTGCTCGCCTCCCCCTCGCTGAGGGAGTCAACAAGTGTGTAACGACTAATTCCCTTGCTAAACCTAGGTAGGTGAGCGGTAGGCAATGGAGATCTATAAGAGTCTAAAAAGTTGATTTTTTTTATAAATTTCTCTCCCCTTCTTATATTCTTTGCCAGAATTAAGGAAAAACTATGCTCATTTAGCACCTGACTTCTATATTTTTTATGGTCTATTTTTCTTTTGAGTGTGAGGTTTGGAAAAAAAGTTAGTATTTGTGTGATATAGGACATCAAAGAAGAGTCTCTCCCCCTCTCTCTCATATTTCTCAAAAATTAGGATAAGTGTAAAAAATGAAAAATTGAGTGAGATTTTGATAAGAGGTAAAATGTATGGTCAAGTAGTGAAGAGTCACTTCATTTTAAGAAGTTATTCTTAGTGTTGAGATGGGTACTTCAATTCGTTTCATAATTACCTTGAGTGTTTGTTCGGTTGTGAATTGTATTTGTGAGAGCAAAATCGTGTTCTTGAGTTGTGTGTACTTAAGATGGTGTTTGCTAGTAGAGTTTGGAGTTATGGCGGTGGGTAATATGTTAATGGGTAGTTACAAAGATGCAATTGTTCTCATAGGTGAGCAGCCTATATGATATGTGTCATGTGTCGGCTGAGTATTACGAGATTGTAACATAGTGTATAGGTGAGAAGCCTATATGTTTGTATGCCATGTATTGGTCGCAACATATATATGCATGTTAGGAGTTTGTTCTATCAATAGTTGATCACATCACGTGGTGATGAAGTTTTGGGGACGAGCTTAGATCTACTTAGATCAGGTACTGTGTAGAGCAAGCAATGGTTGCATAGATAGTTAGGGCAGGTGTCTCGACTGATAGCGGTACTTATATTCATACTTTTCTATCGATTTGTATTTATTTATTCTGTTTTAGTAGATTGTTTGCTACTAGGTAATTGATATAAGCAACTTAAGGATATTATCACATAGATATGGATTCTATATAGGTTATCTCATTATATGATGTGTTATATACGATCGTTTGTTTTCAAATTACAATCATCATTTATCGAATATATTCTCATATAGTGATTGAAAATCCTTTTTAGCTTTCCAATATTTATGCATGTGTCACATATTGTGTAATGTTTGGCATGTATATGCACGTTGCTAGCCTGGACATGAGTATGTGAGACACACAGTCACTAGTGTATTTATCGCAGATTATTTTTTCTTATTCATAGATCTCCCCAATTCACGTTGCGAGGCTTAAGGGTGAGTATATAATCTGATCAATCCAATTAACTTGATAAATTTGATCCGATTCATCGAATTCGAATCAGATTTGATTGATAAATTTTGAAGTTGGATCGAATTCAAATTGAAAAATATATAATCCATTCGAATACGAATTAGATTTGGATTAATAGATTTTATAATCCATTGTATCCGATCTAGACTAAATTATTATTAAATTATAAATAAATACATATTTTATTTTATAATACATATTATTTAAACATTATACATATTATAATTACATTAGATTATTATTTTAACTTTAAATTTAAATATAAATATTTATAATAATTTAATAATTGTATAAATTTATTTCTTATCTTTTGATTTTCTTAGTTGTAATTATAAATTATAAATTTTGCTACAAACACATCAATTTAAAATTTAAATATTATGTATGTTGTGTTTTATACATGATAATAATTTATAAATAAATTTCAATATCAAATTGGCCTTATCCGATCAGAAAAAATTTGATCCATTCAGATTTGGATTAAAAACCTTAAAATTCAATTTAAATCAGATCATATTTAGATTGGCTAAAAACAAACAATTTTGATCCGATATTCTCCTCTAATGAGGCCTACTTGTTCGAGTTGAAATAAAACTCGCAAAAACCTTCCATTTATTGGCATTTTCACCTCGTATCTAGGTTTCAAATGCCTATTTGGATTGAAATAACAATTAACCTATGTACAATTATTGTAACGTATGGAATTCTCATCATTCTATTTTCTTATAAAATTCTAAATGTCGATAAAATATCAAAAATGTCACAACAATGTCAATAAAATGTTGTTATTAAGAAAATATATAAAAAAAAATCAATGGTTATAGTTGTAATTATAAAATGTTGTTATAGTTCAATGGTAAAAATTGAACAAAAATTAAATAGTTTGATTATACAAAAAATGCAAATGCAATATTTTGATGGTATATTTATAGGTTTACCATTAAGCTAAGATTCTAGATTTTCATTTGTAAGTCTTCTGGTTTTGGTGTTGGCATTTTCGTGTGTAAAATATGATGTTTGTATTTTATTTGATGATTTTGTTTGTCCTTTGTAAGGTTAGTTACTTGTAGCTCATATCACTAAGAAAACATTTCATGTTTTTCTATCACACATACTTATTTTCTTAATTTGCATACAATTTTTATTGTTGGATTTTTGTAGTCGTAGTGTCCCATTGGGGACTTTGTTTGTGTTGGGTTATCCCGTTGGGGATTGGACGTTTCTCTTTCGAAAACGCCGTTTGTTATGATTTTTGACGAGTGAGTCGATGTTGTCATTGTTGAATTTTTGTTACCTTGCTAGGGTGCTCACCTCCCCCTCGTCAAGGGAGTCAGCAAGTGTGTAACGGCTAGTTCCCTTGCCAAACCTAGGTAGGCGAGTGGTAGGCAATGGAGATCTATAAGAGTCTAAAAAGTTGAATTTTTTTATAAATTTCTCTCCCCTTCTTATTTTCTTTGCCAGAATTAACGGAAAACTCTGCCCATTTGGCACTTAACTTTTCTATTTTTTATGGTCTATTTTTCTTTTGAGTGTGAGGTTTGGAAAAAAGTTAGTATTTGTGTGATGTAGGACATCAAAGAAGAGTCTCCTCTCTCTCTCTCTCTCATATTTCTCAAAAATTAGGATAAGTGTAAAAAATGAAAAAATGAGTGAGATTTTAATAAGAGGTCAAATGTATGGTCGAGTAGTGAAGAGTCACTTCATTTTAAGAAGTTACTCTTAGTGTTGAAATGGGTACCTCAATTCGTTTCATAATTACCTTGAGTGTTTTTTCGGTTGTGAATTGTATTTGCAAGAGCAAAATCGTGTTCTTGAGTTGTGTGTACTTAAGATGGTGTTTGCTAGTAGAGTTTGGAGTTATGGTGGTGGGTTGTATGTTAGTGAGTAGTTGCAAAGATGCAATTGTTCTCATAGGTGAGCAACCTATATGATATGTGTCATGTGTCGGCTGAGTATTGTGAGGTTGTAACATAGTGTATAGGTGAGGATCCTATATGTTTGTATGCTATGTATTGGTTGGGTGTTTAGAGGTCGCAACATATATATATGCATGTTAGGAGTTTGTTCTATCAATAGTTGACCACATCACGTGGTGATGGAGTTTTGGGGACGAGCTTAGATCTACTTAGATCAGGTACTGAGTAGAGTAAGCAATGGTTGCATAGATAGTTAGGGCATGTGTCTCGACTGATAGAGGTATTTATGTTCATACTTTTCTATCGATTTTTATTTATTTATTCTGTTTTAGTAGATTGTTTGCTACTAGGTAATTTCTATAAGCAACTCAAGGATATTATCAAATAGATAGGTATTCTATATAGGTTATCTCATTATATACTGTGTTATATACGATCGTTTGTTGTCAAAGTACAATCATCATTTATCGAATATATTCTCATATAGTGATTGAAAATCCTTTTTAGCATTCCAATATTTATGCATGTGTCACATGTTGTGTAATGTTTAGCATGTATATGCATGTTGCTAGCATGGACATGAGTATGTGAGACACACAGTCATTAGTGTATTTATCGCAGATTATTTTTTCTTATTTATATATCTCCTCAATTCACATTACGAGGCTTAAGGGTGAGTATATAATTCGATCAATCCACTTAAATTGATAAATTTGATCGGATCCGAATCGGATTTGATTAATAAATTTTGAAGTTAGATCGAATTTAAATTGAAAAATATATAATCTATTCGAATGCGAATTAGATTTGGATTAATAGATTTTATAATCTATTGTATCCGATGTGGACCAAATTACTATTAAATTATAAATAAATACATATTTTATTTTATAATACATATTATTTAAACATTATACATATTATAATTACATTATATTATTATTTTAACTTTAAAATAAATATAAATATTTATAATAATTTAATAATTGTATAAATTTATTTCTTATTCTTTTGATTTTCTTAGTTGTAATTATAAATGATAAATTTTGCTACAAACACATCAATTTAAAATTTAAATATTATGTATGTCGTGTTTTATATATAATAATAATTTATAAATAAATTTCAATATCAATCTAAGCTTATTCGATCGGAAAAAATTTGATTCATTTGGAGGATTTGGATTAAAAACCTTCAAATTCAATTTAAATCATATCATATTTAGATTGGCTAAAAATAGACAATTTTGATCTGACATTCACCTCTAATGAGGCCTACTTGTCCGAGTTGAAATAAAACTCGCAAAAACCTTCCATGTATTGGCATTTTCACCCCTTATCTAGGTTTCAAATGCCTATTTGGATTGAAATAACAATTAAACTATGTATAATTATTGTAAAGTATGGAACTCTCATCATTCTATTTGCTTATAAAATTCTAAATGTCTATAAAATGTCAAGAATGTCACAACAATATCAATAAAATGTTATTATTAAGAAAATATAAAAAAAATATTATGGATATTATAGATATGGTTGTGACATAGCCAACAAAATATTGACAAATATAAAAAAAGTGTGGTTTTTTTATTAAAAATTAATTTTGTATTTTTTTCTAAATAATTTATTTTCAAATTTATTTATTTGTAGCTTTTGAATACTCAATTGAACCATTATTTCTTTAAATTGAGATAATATTTTATACATTTTTTTTTGCATATTCTAGATTTTAATTTAAAATATAAATAATTAGTTATTTTTATATTAGTTGAGGTTTATGAAAAAAAATCATAATTTCCATAAAATTTTAATAATTTTTAATTTTTATTAATAATGATAATATCTTTATAAATTTAATTATATTTTGATTCACATGACATTTTTAAATCTTGCGTACAAAAAGTCTATGTTTCGGTAGACAGGATAAAATAGTAAAGATTTAAAAAATAAAATTAAAATTGCTGAAATGGACCTTATCAAATGAATCACAAAAGTCACTATATTATTTTATTTTTAATATTTTTTTACCTCAACCTCAATCTTTCCCCTTTTTATATTCACCTCTCACTTAGATTTTATACTTTTTTTATATATTAATTAATTAATTTAATCACCTCTTACTTATATTTATTACACCGTAATAGAGTATAATATTGTCATGATAATAATTATTATTATAATAAAAATATATAAAATATTTATTTTATTATTAAATTTATTATTAATAAAATATTTTTGTAAAGATAATAATTTATATTGAACTAGTATCGATTACTATAATAATATTACCTAATTACGTAGAAAAAATCAGCAATACAATATACATGACGTTCTTCCAATTAGCAGTCACCAAACTTTGTTTTAATTAGGAAAGTAGAGTGTCAAATGAACTGGCAAATTGCAATTAAGGAAGCGACCTAATATTTGAAAGCGAGAAAGAAAACGAGGTCATATGATATATTTTTTCTTTTTTATCAACTTGCAAATCAATCGGCTCCTTAAGTCTTCACCGTATAAATATTAAATATATCAATTAGTCATATCTAAGTTATTATCCCGTCCTCAAATAATTGTGACCCTGGTATTGCTCAATCTTTTATGGGTGAAGAGTAATTTAATTTTATTATTTTTTAAAATGATTAATTTAATTTTATTATTTTTGATTTGGACAGATTGTTCTTTAATTTTTTTATTTATTTATATAAATAAGAAGAATATATATCAAAGAATCGTAATCATTCTTTTTTGTTGTGTTTGGTCGGAGGTAATGAAACAAAATCAGAATTGATTCCTTCCATATGTGTGTTTGGTTGGGCTAAAAAATAAATCAAGAATGAAATCGATTCTTAAAAGAGAAACTATCACAATTCTTTCTTCCATTTAAGAAACACGATTTCATTCTCATCTCAATTTTTTTTCCAATTTTACCTCAACCCCTAATATAACCCTAAACTCAAATCCTAAAACCCTAAACCCTAAATCTCAAAACCCTAAATCCTAAACCCTAAACATCAAATCCCAAAACCCTAAACCCCAAATCCCAAAACCCTAAACCCTAAATCCCTAAACCCTTAACCCCAAATCCCAAAACCCTTAACCCCAAATCCCAAAACCCTTAACCCCAAATCCCAAAACCCTAAACACTAAATCCTAAAACCCAAAACCCTAAATCCCAAATCTTAAAACCCTAAACCCTATTTAGAATAATAATAATTTTAAACCTAAACCTTAACCCACAAATATACCCTAAACCCTAAATCCCAAATCCCTAAATCCTAAATCTCAAACCTCAAAATCCAAAACACTATTTAGAAAAATAATAATTTTAATAATATATTTTCTTTTTAAGTAATAATTATTTAGAAAAATAAATATATAACGAGTGCACTTGGACCTTTTTGGCAAGCACATACTGAATCCCAAAACCCTAAACCCTAAATCTAAAAACCTAAAACCCTTAACCCTAAATTCCAAAACCCTAAACCTTAAACCCTAAACCCTAAACCCAAATCCCAAATCCTAAAACCCAAATCCCAAATCCTAAAACCCTAAATCCCAAATCCTAAAACCTTAAACCCTATTTAGAAAAATAATAATTTTAAACCTAAACCTTAACACACAAATATAACACTAAACCTCAAATCTCAAATCCCTAAACCCTAAATCCCTAAATCCCAAAATCCTAAATCTTAAACCTCAAAACCCTAAACTTTATTTAAAAAATAATAATTTTAATAATATATTTTCTTTTTAAGTAATAATTATTTAGAAAAATAAATATATAGCGAGTGTACCAGGACCTTTTTGGCAAGCACATGTCAAATCCCAAAACCTTAAACCATAAACCCTAAACATCAAATCTCAAAACCCAAATCCCAAATCCTAAAACCCTAAACCCTATTAAAAAAATATTTAAACATAAACTTTAACTCACAAATATAACCCTAAATCCCAAAATCCCAAAACCCAAACCTCAAAACCCTAAACCTATTTAGAAAAATAATAATTTTAATAATATATTTTCTTTTTAAGTAATAATTATTTAAAAAAATAATGATTTCAATAATTTATTTTGTTTGACCAAAAAATAATAATTAAATGATATTATTTAAACTTTATTGAATATAAGGGTCTTAAGGTAATTTACAGTTTTTTCTATTACATTCTAGCGGCAAACCAAACAACATTATTTCCTTTCCATTCTGATTCCATTATGTAAACCAAACTTCATTTTTATGAGTATTAGATGTATTTTAATCATTTTTATACTAAATGAAGCTAATATATTCTTAAATTTTGATATTTTTAAATCAAAGTTGTTTTTTCTTTGTACCATTGGGAAAGAGATTATAAACTTTTTGTTATGTATGAATTATTTATTTATTTATTGTAGCTTGAAATTATTAAGTTAATCTTAGTTAATTAAACATGTATTTAATTAATGTATTTTACGTTAATTATAACACTTAATTTCGATAACATTATGTTAATTGGTTCACTTTAACTAATTTGTAAAATTATAGAATAAAATAAGTCCAACTCAATAATTATATATCTAAATTATTTAATTTATGATATTTTGGAAATTAATTGAAATTTTCCAATATATTATTGGAAAAAAGAATTAAAAACATGGATATTCATAAACAATTCAACGCACATTCGTCATGTAGTTAATATAGTTATTGAATTAAATTATATATTAATTAATAATTATGATTTATAAAGAAAGTTTTTAAAAAAAATTTGGAAAAATGATTTTTTTAATAACCGTCCTGAACCGTTACCCGCGAGTAAATACTTTGTGTACACGTTTTTTTTATTGTTTCTTATACATGAATATATACTTTGGTTCATTGAGTATATTAATTATTTTATTTTAAAATTAGTCACTTATTATTATAAATTTAGATACTCGAATTATTTCTTATCAATTTAGTTTTTTTTTGTTTTGGTGAAAAAATTAATTCGGATTGAACTAAACTTTAGTAGTAAGAGATAAGTAGATATTTGAAAAGAAAATATCTTAAAAAATTAAAATACTTTTTGATAATTTTGAGTAAATGGATGAATTACCTCTTTTTGATGATCGTTTTCATTAAATAAGAATTAATGTACAATATATTTTAAGTAAGAATATATATAATATTTTATTACCTAAATATACAATATTATGTTTTATCTATTTTAGGTATAATATCTACACAACTAATACACTAATTATGGTAAAGTAAATATTGTAATCTTGTCCATAATCTCTACCATTGATATCTTCCCTCAAATTGATGCTCGATGATCAAAAAACATCAATTTGTCAACAAGAAATTGATGTCGATACTAGGAGAAAGCCTTAGTAAATACATCAACAATATGGAGATCGGTGGTAATATGAGATAGAGAGATGACGTGAGCATCATATGTTTCACAAATAGAGTGAAAATCCACTTCAATGTGCTTGGTACGCTAATGAAATACTGGGTTAGCAGTAATTTGAATAGCACTAGTATTATCCACATGGAGTGGACTAGACTCAGGTTTAGGAAACCTAAGCTCAACCAACAATCCCTAAAGCCAAACAATCTCAGAATGCACGATACTCAGACTCAGTGGAGGACTTCGACACACGATCTTGCTTCTTATTTTTCCAAGAAACTTGCATCAACCAGTAATTAATCGTCGAGTATCAGAACAACCAGCCCAATCAGCATCACTATATGTAATCAGATGAATAAGAGAGTCCACAGGAAAGAAAAGACAGTGAGTGGAAGTTCCTTGCAAATACTGAATAATGCAACAAACATCAGCCAGGTGGAGGTGCTACGCTGCCTACATAAACTAACTAACTTGTTAAACAACAAAGGAAATATCATGCCGAGTGATAGTCAGATAGTTTAGGCTCATCACCAGTTTTCTATATAAAGAAGAATCAGAGACAAAATCCCCATCACCACGACAATATTTAATATTGACTTCCAAGGGAGTATCAATAGAAAGACAATCCTCAAGGCCAGTCAAAATAATTAATTCTTGGGTGTACTAATGCTGGTGTAAGAAAATACCAACTGAGGTAGAGTGCACCTCAAGGCCTAAAAAATATTGTAAAAAACCCAAGTCCTTCATATGAAAGGAACCCTAAAGGTGTTCCTGAAGTTGAGAAATCAATGCAAAGTCAGTCCCTGTAATAATAATATTATCAATATATACCAGAAGTAAGATGATTCCCTTAGCAATCTTGCAAAGAAACAAAAAGGAATCATACTAACTTTGAATAAAGGAGAAGCTAAGAAGCGTAGAGCGAAACTTATCAAAACAAGCACGTAGAGCCTATTTTAAACCATAAAGTGACTGATTTATCTTACAAACATCGATAAAAGGTGTAGAAAACAACCATGATGGTGGAATCATAAAATTTCTTCCTTAAGTTCCCCATGTAAAAATGTGTTCTTAACATCCATTTGTCGCAATGGCCAGCCCTTGGACGTAGCAATAGCAAGAATAAGTCGCATCATCGTCATCTTTGCTACAGGGGAAAATATCTCCTCATAATCAACCCCATACTTCTGTTGATTACCGAGTGCCACCAATTGCACCTTATACTGTCAAGTGAGCCATCAAATCGCATCTTAATGGAATATACCCATTTACAACCAATGGGCTTAACACCAGTAGGACAAGGAACAATATCCCAAGTATGATTCTCCATAAGAGCCTTAAGTTCTTCTTGTATAGCTTTCACCCAACATGCATGTTTAGCTGCCTGGGAATAAGAGGTAGGAACTATAATATCAGCTAAAGTGGCAGAGAAACCATACCTATCAGGAGGATGAATAGTACGAGAAGATCTACGAGGAGCCACTGAAGTAGGCACTAGATCAAGGTTGGGAAGGATTTGTGATGATTGGGGTCGTCGTCGCTGATAGACAATATTGAGTTTAAAATGCTCAATTGATGGAGAGATATCATTAAAGCTAGTAAGAAGGACACCATCAAAAGGGGAAGTATGTTGCTAAAAATAGTACTCATGTTAAAAAAAATCACATTTCTAGAAGTACACAAATGATTAGTAACAGTGTCATAACATAAAAATCCCTTGTGAGCTGTGATATAACCCATAAAAGCACACTGTATTGACTGATCTGTAAGCTTGTGGCGCTTATGAGAAGGTAAGTGAACAAAGCAAACAAATCCAAATATGTGTAGCATATGATAATCTGGATGCATACCAAAAAGATGATAGTAAGGAGTACCAAAATTCAATTGTTAAGAAGGCAGATGATTAATGAGATAGACTGTAGTGGACAAAGCTTCCACCCAAAATTTAGGTGGAACTGAAGACTTTAAGAGTAATGTTTGAACCATATCCAACAAGTGACAATTTTTACTTTCAACCACCCCATTATGTTGAGGTGTATAAGGACATGATCGTTGAGATACAATCCCCATTATCATATTGTAAAACCTTAATACATGTGGAAAATTATGTCTCGATATAAGCCAAAAAAGTTTAGAAAACAATGAACACCTCAGATTTTGAATGTAGAAAATATATCCATGTGAAACGACTATAGTCATCAATGAAAGTTTCAAAATATTTATACTGTGTATGTGAAATGACATGAGTAATATCCCAAATATCACTATGTATAATCTCAAAACATGTATGAGCACGACCACTATAAGTAGGGAAAGGTAAAATTTTACTTTTCCCTAGTTTACAAGTAGAGCAATCAAAAAGAAACCGATGAGTATAACACTGATCTTTATTACCAAGAAAACCACGTTTCATCAAATTAGACAAAATCACATTATTTGGATGGCCTAACTATGCCAAACGCCAGCCTTATTTTCAACAGTAATAGAAGTTAAAGACAAAGTTCGAGGAATAGTAAGTTACAATGGAAATAATCTTCCCACTTTAGGCCCCTTCGCAATCACCTTCCCCGACACCCAATCTTGCACAACATAACTACCACAAGACAAATGTATATCATAGTTATTATTCACCATCTGACCAACAGAAATTAAACTAGTAGATAACCTAGGAGAGACAAATACATGACGAAAAGAAGATCCAATATCACCAATGGCTATAATTGGAAGATTACTTCCATTAACAACCTGAATTTTCTATACTAATATACTTTTGTAGGCTGTAACAAATCAATGGAGCTAGTCATATGGTTGGATGATCCAGAATCAATAAACCCAGGAGGAGAAATAGTCTTACCTTGGCCATGAAGTCCAAGGGTATAAAATGCTGAGATAATCATCTATTGGACCATTTTTGGAGTAACAATAGGTTGAGTTGTGTTAGCAATTGTAGATGTAGGACCAATAATGTTAGGAGATGGAATAATAGCTTGAAAAGCTTACACTCGTCAATTTTTTGGACATGTAGGAAATTCCTTAATAATGTGTCCATTTTGCTTACAATAATTTCATAATTTCTTACCACAATTGTGGGCAATATGTCCAAACTCCTTGCAACTATAGCATTTCATTTGTCCCTTTCCTTGATTCCCCCCTTGAGTGGCATAAGCAACATTGACAACTTTAGATGTTTCCCTAGACACACCTATAACAACTTGTGTAGCCATTCTCCATTCCTCGCTCAATAATTCACCAAGACATACATCCAAAGAAAGAACCAGATCTCTATTCAGCAATCCAGCTCTAGCAACTTCAAATTGTAGTCTTAATTTCATCAAAAACTGATCACGTCTACTATCTTCATGAACCGCCTGAAGGCCTCTTTAGGTACCTTTGTGTAGATAATATAAGAATATTCGCTCCATAGATTAAAAAATCTAGAATAATATTACTCAATGGAGAGATTACCTCGGCTAAAGGTACTAATCTCGATTTCTAGTTGAAATCGTCTCGGAGTATTATCTTGATGATATATGCACTTTAGATAATCCCACATATCTTTAGTCGTACCAAAATAGCGTAAATTTTTCACCATATGAACTTCAATAGATCCTAAAATTTAAGAGTAATTCGAACATTTTTTGCCTCCCTACCATCTCCAGGCACAGGAGAAAACTCATCAATGTGACCTCATAACTCCTTTCCTTTTAGAAATATTTTGAATTGGAATTCACATACCGCATAATTCTTTCCTGTAAATTTGATAGTCAAGGTTTCTATAGACATTCTTCAAAAAACAAATCTTAATGCAAAGTTGTCAACCACAAGTTGGTCAACCTAAATCTCAAAACAAAGTTGTTGATAAGAAATTTATCAATCCAAAATCAGAAATAGAAAAACAAGGATAGGTGAGAAAACTTTGAAAACAAAACGAGCAAAAATTCAAAAAATTGAAACAAAATTGGAAGAAACTGAAGATTTAGTTATGTATTTAAGAGGTAGGCTCTAATACCATGACAATTTTGAGTAAATGGCCGAATGACCTCTTTTGAAGATCTTTTTTATTAAATAAGAATTACTGTACAATCTATTTTAAGTAAAAATATGTACAATATTCTATTACCTAAATATACAATATTTTGTTTATATATTTTAGATAAGAATATATAGTATTCTATTACCTAAATATTAATATTTTGTTTATTTATTTTAAATAATAATATATATACAACTAATATACTAATTATGGTAAAATAAATCTTGTAATCTTGTACATAATTTCTGCCATTGATATTTTTAAAAATAAAATCATTAAAATTGGTTTAAAATAATTAAATTGTTTATAAATATAACAATAAAATAATTAAAATGTATAAATTTAAAATAAAATAATTAATATATATAATTTAGGAAAATAAATTTACCAAATGTTTCAAAAGATCGATACAATATTTAAGATTTCTTACACCAGACAATAGTTTGCATATAAAGTTTAGGGTTTGATATTCTAATAGTATCTATGTTATTATTGTAATATTTATTTTCATCTATATCATTAAATGATATTATTTTATTATCCAAGTTTCTTCGTTGGTACTCTTTTTACCAAAAAGCTAGGATAATTCAAATTTTTATTAAAGATAGTTTTTGTATTTAAGATATTTCCTTGAAAAAAGATGGGTGAGAGGTTTTTTAATAATTGTTACAAACTTATACACCCATATATGGGTGTCCATGGTCCAGTTCGGTTCGGTTTTTTCTTAAAAAAAATTAACCGGACCGTTCATATTATTCGGTCCGGACCGGATCGGACCGTTTGAAACGATTTTAAGAAATAAAAACCGGACCAGACCGTTTGACTTATAAAACCGTTCGGTCCGGTTTTATTCCCGGTTTGGTTCGATTTTTTTATAATTTAATGAAGAATAATGTAAATTTTTTAATATATTATTAAACCGGTCCGGTCCGGTTTGAACGATTTAAAATTAATACAAACCGGACCGGACCGTTTGATTAGTAAAACCGTTCGGTTTAGTCCGGTCCGATTTTACGTTTGGTCCGGTCCGGTTTATGGACACCCCTACACCCATACACAAATTTCAAACACACGTATTCTCAATGTTAACAAAAGCATATGCAATTACACTATACAATAATTAATAATTTTTTTAATTGATAACATCATATTTTCTTAAAAAACCTGGATGAGTATTTTTAAAAAAAAATTGTTAACAATGAAAATAAACAAATTATTTACAAAGTTGCGTATTCTATAAAATTATACAACATTTTTATTTACAAAGTTGCGTCACCTGTTGTAGTTGTCATCACCTGTTTATTTATGCTTTAAATATTGAAACAATTTTCATACATTTTTTTATGTGAGGAAGTAATCTTAAATGTGAAACTTATCCCTTATTATTTGAATAAAGAATATCATATATATATATATAAATAAATATATATATATATATACATATATATGACAAAAATGGCACCAATAAAGAAACATGAATATTAAAATGATGTTCTTTAATAACATGAGTGAGAATTGTTACTAAAATAATAATATGAATACCACTGTAATACTATATCAAAGTTTTAGATGAAATAAAGTGCGTTGATGACATAAAATCTCATTTTATTTTCAATTTGATTTATTTGCATGTAAGGAGTTATTTTAATTAAAACATAAATAATATAAATATCAATATACTCTATTTATATATACAACTCCCCCGTAAACAAAAATATACTTTATATCAAATGTTAGCAATGGTTGCCTCTTATGTGGAAATACCATTTTCATACTAATAGCATATAAATATATACTCATTTTTGTAACGATCTTTATATCTAATAGAGTTATTTTAAAAATTAAAAAAATTATTCAATTTTTTAAATATTACTGTGATATAATATAAAATATATGATTGTAAAAATAAGTACAAATTTATATATTCTTAGTATTTTTCATGCTAATATATAAATAGGTGATGTCACAGTTTTTTTTTAATTAAGTCTTTTTTAAATAGTAGTTTTTTAAATAATATTTTATACTCGTACACATAAACAATGACAGAATTTGAATATACGTTCTGGTCTAATTGACTTAGAGTGCAATGATACATATTCCTTATCGGGAATCAAATGTCCTGAATTTGAATTTATGATTTTATGTAAATTTTATTAATAAAAAAATTATTCATTAATAATTAAGATGTTTTTCTCATTTTATTTTAGATAAACATATAAAAATACTACCAAATTATTGTAGTCATTTTTATTTTATTATTGATCTATTTTTTGTGTCATTTATATTACCCATATATTACATTTGTTATATTTATATCATTTTATTAGTACGTATATGACGATATCAGATGTTAGATAATTAAGTGATAAATTTAGAATAATTCATATAGTTAAATGTTATATTAGAAATAACTTTATTCAAAATATACCATTTAATTATTTGAATTAATTCAAATCTATAATTAATATGTGATGTTATTAGACAAAGATTAATAGAATAATATACATTAAAAGAAATATAATAGTTAGATGGTATAAATCAGACAAAAAATAATTCAAAGATATGAATGAAATAAATATAATAATTTGATGATATTTTTATAATTTTATTCTTTTATTTTATAGTAAATACATAGCTTAGGTTAAGAATGTATATGGAAATAATTAATGTAATTTCAAATTTAAATAAATCATTTAATATATCATCACATATAATAATCCAACAAATAACTCATAAAACTATAAAACTTAAAAAAAAAGGTTATAAATTTAAAACTTAAGTCAACGTATATAAATTGAAATTAAAATAGTAAATAAAACAAGTGTGAGAAAAGAGAAAAAAAATGGTTTGATTTCTATGATCTAATTTTTGATAAAATAAAAATTAGATTTATTTAGTCTTCAATAAAATATTCTGAGTTGTTGAAACTTTCTTATGTTCTGATCCAATTTATTTTAATTGCTTTCTAAATTTTTCTGTACACATAAAAGATAAAAATGTTCAAAGTTCCTTAAAGGTCGGTATTGAAACACATGGTTTCGATATGTAAGAAGAAACCAACAATATAACTCTTATTTATAAAGTATATTTTAAAGTAATGAATCTTTTATACAAGATAAGATAGGTGAAACAACCCTATTTCAAACTAACCTAGTAAAATCCAGATTAATAGTACCTCAAACGGAACCGTGGAACCAAATAACTCTCCCAAAGTCATAGTCTTTAACACAAGATTTACCAACCACCATTCCAAAAAACATATAGCTGTAAAAAAACTTTGTACATTCAGATGGATCTGTTGAAATTAGCTTTGATTCTACTAGAAAAATCAAGCTAAGTTTTAGACCTTCCTCAGTCACCCAAATGTCTAGAATTTATACACATAGTCCATTTTTATCGTCTAATCCAGTACCTTTGGTCTTAAATATATCAAAACTAGAGTTTAAAGGTGTCACTAATCTCTTTTCTAGGATTAGCAAATCAGTTTATGAAAGAACAAATGATAGCCTAATAGGCATTACTCTGTCTAACCCAACTTTCACTAATATGAGTTTCGAGCAACCAGCTCGCTTTTCAAACTTATTTATGATGGAAGTTAAAAAGCTATCCTTTAATGATATAGTTCTACAAACATTTGAAGACCTTGATAATACGTAGAAAAGAAAGATCTTTTACTCTCTAAAAAGAGGTGAGCAAAAAAAGTTTTATAATAAATACAAAGTGTTCTTAAAATTCGTAGAATAGAAGTTAATCTAGACTTCTTTGATTTTATTAAAACATATACTTATAAAACAGATGTAATAGAGATGCAAAACCTTTAAAATATTCACAAACAGTTGGTAACTAGCTTACTAGGATTGAATCAACTATCCCAGCTCCTCAACCAGGAAGCACAAACTCATTACCCTCATCATAAAAATCACGCCTAAAAGGTGTAGTCGAATCATCGTTTTTTAAACCATTACCCGACTTAATAGGGTTCAAGAAAACTGATGACAAAGAATTCTCAAAAAAAAATGTATGAGCAATTCTCAAAACTAGAGTCCAAAGATAAAATCTCAATCCATTAAAATGATGGAAGAACAAGACATTAATATTATGTCTGAAGCTGAGGTAGAAGAAGTACTAAAACATGTGAATGGTGATAATAGTTTAGAGGTCAATAAATTGGTCACTCCAATACTGGTTTATCAATCTAAACCCTATTACCCCAGGAGATCTCCAATCGACTTACAGATCAAAGAACCCTTACAGCCAAGTCCCAACTACAACAACAATCAAATCCAAGAATGGAATATCGATGGTCTCTTTGATTATCAAACCATTCAAGTTATTAAAAATATGTTAATTTTCGCTACAGTGGTTAAATTTAATAACTCTTATGATCGCATGGTAGCTATAGCCATTGTCTCAAGATTTGTTGGCCAGTTACAAGCCTGGTGAGACAACTATCTCCAATAGTCTCAAAGAGATGGAATTCTTAACATTGTTAAAGAACATCCAGGGGAAATGATGAACCTTAACTACCTCTATAACTGTCATATACTCTGCCTTTATAGTAGACAAAGCAACTATGGACTGCAAAGTAGACTTTCAACTAAATAGTGCTCTAGTAAGAGTAAACACATAGCCAGTAGTTTACCAATGTGTATCTAAATCTCCAATATAGTCAGAATCATAATATCTAACTGTACATTGACCAACAATATTATCCAACTAAAATACTAAACTAGTATCTATAGTATTTAGAATGTACTGTAGAATCCATTTCACAGCCAACCAACGTCATTTACAAGGATTATGCATGTACCTGTTTATAGCTCCAATCACATGTGAAATGTTAGGTCTCATAAACACCATTTCATACATCAAGCTACTAACAACATTAGAATAAGGAAAAAATTCCATGTATTCTCGTTCTGTATCATTCTTAGGAGACAATTAGGCTTGAAATAAGGAGCAAACAAAGTACTTATAGATTTTATTTGTTCATTCATATCAAAACGTTATAACACTTTTTAAAATATTAACTCTAGGTCAAACAAAGCTTCCCCTTCTTCCTACCTCTACTTATCTCCATGCCGAGAATCTTCTTGGCTTCTCCTAAATCTTTCATCTCAAACTCTTGACTTAATTGAGCCTTCAACCTCTCAATTTTTGCTTGGTTCTTTCATGCAATCAACATATCATCGACGTATAGTAAGAGATAGATGAAAGACTCATCTTGTAGCTTGCAAAAATACACACAATGATCATGTGTGCTTTAGTATACTTTTGTTGCAACATAAACTCATCAAATCACTTGTACCACATCCTTAGAGATTTTTTCAATCCATACAATGATTTGCTTAGCTTGTAAACACAATTCTTTTTACCAACAGCTTTGAACCCTTCTGACTGAGACATATAGATTTCCTCTTCCAAGTCACCATGTAGAAACACTGTCTTTACATCAAGTTGAACTAGTTCTAAATCTAAAAGTGCTACCAAGGCCAACAAAATTATAATGGAGTAATGCTTTACAACTGGAGAAAATACCTCATTATAATCGATCCCATCTTTTTTAGCGTAGTTTTTAGTCACCAACCTTGCCTTGTAGCGAACACCATATTTGTTAGGAAATCCTTCTTTCTTTGCATACACTCATTTGCAACCAATTTCTTTCTTACCCTTAGGCAATTGTGTCAATTTCTATATCTTATTCTTCTGAAGGGACAACAGTTCTTCATCCATGGATTCCTTTTATATTTCAACTTTAGAACTTCTGATTGCTTCTTTACACGTGGAAGGAACATCATCATGCACAACTAAAAGTGCACATGCCACTATATTCGTAAACTGAGAAGGTAGATCTTCCATATCCTTGTATCGAGCAAGCACCTTGACATTTTGTCATTGTGGCCTATCAACTACAGTTTTTTCTTGTTGTTGTAGAGATTCTTGGGTTAAAATTTCTTCTCATATGTTTCATCTTTTGCCAACATATGATCAACTTTTGTCTTATTTTCACCAATTGAGTCCACGTTTCTTCTTTCAAACTCCACCTACTTCAAAGTTTGCTCCACCTGCTGCAAAGTACCATAAATCTTTTCAATTATCTTTCTCAACAAGGAATTTTCATTAAAGGTAACATCTCTTTTGAAGACTGTCTCTTTTGCTTCAAGCTACCATAGACGATATCCCTTAGAACCAAAGGCGATCCCTAGAAAAATAGATTTCTTGGCTCTTGTATCCAAATTCGATTCCATGACATGGTAATATGCAATAGAACAAAACACATGTAAGAAATCATAATCTCTAGTAGGTTTTTCAGACCATAACTCCATAGATGTTTTGCCTTCAAGAGTAGACGATGGTAGATGGTTGATAAGATGACACGTATACATCATAGCCTCCGCCCAATACTACTTACCTAACCCAATATTTGACAACATACACCGAACCTTCTCCAGCATAATCTGGTACATACATTCTGCAACTTTGTTTTTTTGTGATGTTTTTTAAATAGTGAAGTATCGCACGATGTCTTCTTCTTCACAAACTTTCATAAATGAGTCATTTATGTATTTAATGTCATCATCCAACCTCAAACACTTGATATTTCTATCAGTTTGAGTCTCAATCATTTTCATCCACTTGAGAAAAATTCTCAACACTTCATCTTCTTTATGAGATACACCCAAACTCTTCTAGAGAACTCATTGACGAAAGTGACATAATAATGTTTTGCACTCATGGATGGAGTTCTTGTTGTCCTCAACATATTAGTATGAATGTAATCCAAGATGCCTTTTGTATTATGGAGTATAATGCCAAAGTTTGCTCTTTTTTGCTTCTCCAATACATAATACTCACAAAAATCCAACTTGTTGGTTCTTACGACTTTCAACAGGCCTTGCTTTACTAGAATTTGTAAAGCTTTTCCACCAACATGTCCCAAATGCATATGTCATAGCTTGGTAGTTTTTGAATCTTTTTCTTCCTCGAAGACTACTGCCAATGCTATCCTAATAGCATGTAACTGTACTACTAAAGTAGTAGTACATTCTATTCTTTCAAACACCTTTCTTTGCCACAAGTGCTCCAAAAGTAACATTTTGATTCTAAGACTCCCACAGCAAAGATATTTTTCTTCTTCATATATAGAACATAATGAACATCCATCAAGACTATGGTTGAACCATCTTGATTCTTCAAACGAATTGTACCAATCCACAAAATTTTGCATGGATAATTGTTGCCCATGAAAACAACTCCATCGTTTAGTTCTTAAAAGTTAAAGAACAACTCTTTATTAGGTGACATATTGAAAGTACACACTAAATAAAAAAACCAATCATCAGGATGAGATGCCATTGATGAACCAACCAATGCAAAATCTGAATCTAAATTGCTTTAAGATACATGTGCATCATGCGACACAACTTTTCCTTCCTTATGTAGCTTCAGACAGTTTTTCTTCCAATGACCTTTTTCGTGACAAAAGGCACATTCATCTTTACAAAGCCTTTCTTTTGAACGTGATCTTCCTTTCCTTCTTTTCTGTTGTGTTTGCAGACGTCCTCTTATAGAAAATGTCTTTGATGCTTCATTATTGCTTTCTTTCTTTTTTATCTTTTCTCTAATTTCATAACTATACAAAGTAGTGCAAACTTCCTCAAAAGACACTTTATCCTTTTCAAGGAGCATAATAAGGTGATAAAACTCATCAAGAAAATAGGCTAACAATAATAAGGTTAAATCTTCATCTTTCAAAGTTTCATCCATATTTAACGAATCTGCTACTAATCGATTAAAGACAGTAACGTGATCGTTTATTATGGTACCTGGAAAGTAATTAAAATGGAAAAACTTCTTCAAATAGAGTTGATTATGTTCGCTCTTCTTCACAAACTTGTTCTCTAATGGCTTCCACAATTTACTTGCGGATGTCTTCTTCATGAACGCGTACTTTTATTCTCTTGAGAGATAAGAACGGATTGTACCATATGCTAATTGATTGATAATTTTACACTCAACTTCATCTACTCCATCTAGTTTCTTTTCTTCAAAGGCGATGTCTAAATCTTGTTGAAATAGAGCATCTGGAACTTCCCCTTGCCATATGCTGAAATGACCGGTTCCATCAAAAGTCTCCACCTTGAACCTTGCATTCATCACAACTGTTCTGCCTAATATAGATAACGTAGATGGTTGGCCTTTGTTTGAGGGAGACTTTTCTTCCATCATTTCTTCAAAATACAACAGCTAACAATTATATTCCAATAGAAAACAAACAAATGCCTTTGTAAAAACCTTCATTTTGATACCAATTCTCGGGAAAATCAGGTATATTTTTCCTAATCTAGGTAGTTACAATTCATAAATATTATGATTTAAATTAATAGAACTCAAAGCCCAAAAAAATAATGTTATTTGAAATATAATTCTAAAAGAAACTAAAGCATATTTTAAAGCATAAAAAATAAAAACACCAAAAATTTAACGAGATTCAGTATAAATGTTACCTACTTGCTCAGTTGTGGTTGACTACTTCCATTATCTTTAAATTAGATAAACTCCAAAAAATTACAACTGATTGGGTAAGATTGAGCTAATCAATTACCCAAATAAAATAGAGAAAGAGATACAAATTTTGGGATGATTACAAAATGGAAGAGGGGGCTTTATTTATAACTTAAAATACACCCACCATGGTTCTTAATCCATGTGGAATTTTTTCAAATTGCTTACTAAAGAGCCATACAATAAAACCATTACCAAGTAATATTGTTGCATTTCATGATGAGAATGTTACAGAGTGCTCTGATCAAAGGTTAGATGATGAGTAGCTCTAGGGTTCATAAAATGTAGCTCATGAGTGATAGAAAGAAGTATAGAGGTAGCTAACATGGTTTGTGGCTAATACGTTGGATTGAGTGTACATTCTAAGGAAATATAGAAATAGATTCAAATCCTTTGTGTTGATGATTTGAAGATTGTGTATCATGTGCTTGAGCCATATTAGCCTGAGGTGGTGGTCCTCATGGCTTGTTTTGATTATGATTAGCAGGTGTACTATTTTTGGACTATAAGTAACGAAAATAGCATTTAGCTATAATGTGGCCAATTATTTTTACAAATTTGATACTAGTTTTGACCAAACTTGATGTATTGTTTTTGTCTTGTGCATTACTAGTATTTTGAGATGAATTTATAGAAATAGATAAAATTATTTGTGGACAGAAGAATCAATAAAACTTATTTTAAAGTAAGTTTTAGTGTAATTAGCCTTTATAATTATTAAAAATTTGAATTTTAATCATCTTTTAATCATTTTTACATAAACAAATAATGTTTTATTAAAAAATTTATTAAAATAATATTATTTAAATTTATTTTCTCAAATTAAAGACTAAAAATTAGCTTTTACAATTTAGAACATCTAGTACACTCATACTATCTTGATATCTCCCCCAGCATTCTTAGGTGTGTAAACAATTTGTCAAGACTAAGTATCCTCTCCTTGCTAGTAATATTAGTCACGAAAGTAGCAAAGTTTGAATCTAAATTACCAAGAACATATAACATTTGTTCACGATCACTTATTGGATCACTAGCAACTAGCAATAATCAATCAACTTCTTTGCTATATTGATGTATTACTCAACATTCATGACTTTTCCTCAAGGTTTGACGATGCCAACAAAAATCCATTAAATTTTCTTGAGAATCATCATTAAAAGCTTTAGCCAAATTTTGTTAGTAGTCAAATGTAATTTGCTTGCCTATCAAATACGAGGAAAGTTGAAGTAATGGATCTAAATTTTGAATGCATTGTCTATCTATCCTAAAGTAAAAACTTAAGATTGTCTTCAAGAATTTCATACAATTTTGAGATTCTAGTTATATAAGTTAAAGTGATGAGTTTCTTGATTATTTGTGACGGTGAAACTCAACTTTGATAAAAAAATTGAAGATCATATACAGTTATAACATGTTTTACCTGTTCTTTTTAGATCGAATAATTGAAATTATCAAATTTAAATAAGAAATTAGAATTGATAAGATACATAAGAAGAGATGAAAAAGAAAATGATGAACCATTAATGAAGAAACCATATCAGACGAAACAATTCCATTTGTTTTAATTTGTGTTAGAATTGCGAAAGAATTTTGATTATTCATAACTAACAAGCTCTACGTGATAACAAAAGAGATGAAGAAGAAGAAAAACACAATGAAATGCTTATATATATAATCTATACATGTGTAGCATCCTATTAGAGATGGTGACTAGGCATAACAACTTTATTTGCATTAAACATTCACACACAAGCTCTAACATGTCATTTTAATATTTTTGTTTTTAAATAAGCATAGAAAGTTACTTAATTTTTTAAAAACAAATTTACAAAGATGGTTTCTAAAAAAAATTTATGACTTATATTTATATTTATTTTTGAAAAAATAACTTTTTGTGCACTACTTAAAAATAAGTGGGTTAAAATGTTTATTTTAAGAAAACTATATAACTTCCAATATACCGAAAATGAAAAAAAAAAAACTTAGAATAGAATAAGACTTGAAAAGAGGCATATACTTAAAAGAGAGTTTGATGTCTTATTAGTATAGTAATTTTATTTTTAGTATTAGTTAGATTTTTGAATTGATAATACACATATTAAAAAAAAGTTACTAATTTAGTATAAATTTTTATTTAATTGTGTATTTTGTTCAACTGCCTTCTCTGTTACTTTCTTATCAACCGAACTATTCACATAGCTCTTTCCATTTCTCAAAGCCTCCAAGTCTCAATAACATCAGTACAATTTTGATCCATGGATCTCCCAAGCCCCAGATACTTTCAACCTCCTCCCGCATTTTCCTCTAGTGGGGTAAAGATTCTAACTTTGATTTCCTTTTTCACTGTTTTCTTTACAATTAACTCGTGTTTAATGTTTTTTTAATTTTTCTTTTTGGTGTTTTTTATTCAGGAGCCACCATTAGAGAGCGACAGAAGCTACTATGGGAAAGGCAAAGAAAACCCATTTGTAGAAGCCTTCTCTGCCCCACTCTGTAATCTCAATCTCAAAGAAACTTCTGAGTTCGTCAAGTCATTGCCAATTTCAAATACTTTTATGACTGATAACAAGGGTTTCTTTGATAATTCCGTACAAAGGAGGAGAGAGGGAATTAGAATAGAGGCTCCTCCTACACCTGGTAGACCTGTTTTCAGTTTCACTTCTCGTAATTTTGCAAGAAAGAACTTTCCTTCAAAATGGGATGATGCTGAAAAATGGCTTATAAGCACTTCTTACAATGACTCCCCTGCTCACACTGTAAAGCCATCAGAATCTGTAAAGATTGCCAAAGAATGTGAGAGCTTTAACCACCAAATGGAGGCTTTTGGGGAGAAATCAAGGGTCACAGAGGAAGAAAAGTTCTCAAGAGCAGTTTCAAGCATTAAAGGTACTGAAATTTTGGACCACCTTAGCTCAGTCAGAGATTTTCATGGGGTCTCTGAATGTTCAACAGATGTACTTTTAAAAGTTAACTTTGCATTTGAATTTCAGCATATTAAAGTCCCTTAGCATTCCTTGGCTTTTGTTCTCACCTTGTTCCTTGTGGGACTATTAACTCCTTTTCAAATCGTTTTCGTAACGAAATAAACATAAAAAATAATAACATATCATATTTAAAATTTATATTCACAGAAAATATTATGTATCTTTATTATTAAAAGAAAAGTTTACAATGCGTAAACTTTTGACTGTTATTTTTGTTTTGTTGATATAAATTTTAAGAGTTAGATTAAGTAATTTTCCAATAAAGTTTTCAACTTTTTCTCTTTCTATCTGATTATGTTCACTATTAAGGAACAAGTTCGAACTTAACCTCAATCACTTATGTAAATGCTTCCCATATCTCTAATTCCAGATTGGAATATATAAATTTGATGAAAACCCAGAATTTATGTACATGAACTAAGTTTGATTTGATGGAACTGACGTTTGTGTTTTGGTTAATGCAGACAAGTTCACAGACGGCATAAAACCCTGTTTACCCAATTTCAGAACATCAGAGTCAAGTAAAGAAGCTTTTGTATTCAAAAATGCAACATGTGAAACATAAAAGATGTGGGCACAGAAGGAGTCATTCATGAGTTTCGACAAAGAGATGTTGGCACAGAGATGGCTCCACTTGGGAGCTCCGCAACTTCAAGGTGTCACACTCCATTCAAGAGCTCACCTGCTCGCCAAAACACTCCTGCAAGTAGGTCAGGGCCATTGGCTTCAGGGCACTCCAGCAGCAGCAATAGCACTATTGACATTGCTCGTTTTACTAAAATACAACTTGGGACATATTATGATTCACTTGCATCAAATTGGAGTTCAAAGGAAGAAGAGGAAGAGGAAGTATCAAAGAGCCTAAGACATTGTGAAACAGACATTGGGTTCCAGAATAATACTCCTGATTCTAGAGCTACTGTTTGGGAGGAAGACGAGAAGACAAAGTGCTGCCAAAGGTAATATGGAATATTCTGAATTGGGTATTTGATAAGTCACTATAATGTATTGTTGTATGCAATTTTGCTCACTTATGGTTGTGAATTGAGTCATAGGTATTAGAGGGAAGAAGCAAAAATCCAAGCTTGGGTCAATCTTGAAGGTGCAAAAGCAGAAGCTCGATCTAGAAAGCTTGAGGTATTTTCTTGTGTATTTTTTTTCGTCATAAAAGCTAATTGTAACTGTCTTGAACTTTTCTTTCATAATCATGTTATCATTAAAACTTTCTTCCTATTCCATTTTATTTTAAAGTTATGCATTCAAAATCTATCATTGACTTCATCCATCGACCCTCATGAAGTTAGTCTTACAATGCAAGCCATCTTGTTTCTTAATTCCACACTTTCATAAATCATCCTCCCACTCCCAGTCTTTGTAAGCATTTCAATCCCCCTACTTAATTACCCACGAAGTGCTATAAAAAATGACCAAATTCGGGAAAAAATTATATTAGCTAGTGAAATGGTTACTTGCTGCAACTTACTAATTTCAATAATGTATTATTAGTCTTTATGTTACAACGGTTAATTTATATAGAAATAAATTTATCTAGGTAAAGTAATGAATAAAGAGGTTTTACACCTTATTCATCAACCATGTGCAAGTAAAAATTTCTCCACTCTTATGCAATGATTTGCAAAATGAAAAAAATAGTAATGAGAATGGAATCGAATATAAATAAAATAATGTTACTATTATAGAATTTGATTTTATAATTGTAATAAAATAAAGAATCAATATTACAATATTTGAAAATTGAAATAGAATGGTTATCTTAATATCTCTATGTTTAAAGTTTAAATAATGTTATTTAATTGTTATTTTTTTAAAATAATTAAATATTTTTGATAATTTTTTTCTATATTATTTGAATTGTATTTGAAGTCAAAATTGAAATAATACTTATTTTATATAAAGAGAATGTAAAGGAATTAGTTTTCTAGTGACGAGAATTCCATGTCTTTTAGTAATTGTTTCTATCATGTCTATATAACATAACCAAACTTAAGAATGTGTAAACAATTTCATGTTGGTTTCATTCATTCCATCCAAATGTAACATTATAGCATATCATGTCTATATAACATAACCAAACTTAAGAATGTGTAAACAATTTCATGTTGGTTTCATTCATTCCATCCAAATGTAACATTATAGCATTAAAAAATAGAATATTTTTTTTATTGATTAATTCTTAATAATTATTATATTGAATCAATCAATTATATATTATTATTTTATTAATTATAATAAACTTAAAATTCATATTTTTAGTAAGAAAAAAATAACGAATTTACTAACTAAAATATTATATTTATTAGATAAATTAAACATTACATTTAATTAAAAAAATCACAACAATTAAAAGTACATAGACATTAATATTCAGTATTAGTATATTCATTAAGGGTATTCAAATTTAGATCAATCCGATTTAATTTAAACCGATTAATCATTATCATTGAGTTAGTTCAGATTTATAAATTTCAAAATCGATCTAACCTATATTTATATTATATTATTTTTAGTATAATCATTTTATCAAATGAAAAAGTAAAATAATAAAAATAAATCTAATAGTTTTATAAGTTTCTCGATCATCATTTTTTAATTAATTTTTAAATATATCTAATATTTATTTCTAATTTCATATAATACATTTAAGTCATGTTATTATTTTTATTAAGTATTTGTTTATGTATATTATCTATTCTTAAATTGATATGAAATGAAATAGTAAATACTTGTTTTAGTTTTTCTGATATTTGGAATATAATTTAGAATTTTAATACATCATTTTTAGTTATTTATTGTTTTAAAAAATAAAAATCTTTGTAGTTCTTAATTTTAACCGATTATTAAAATATAAAATTTAATATAATAGTTGATTAATTATTAAAAATAAATATTTAAAAAAAATTGATGATTGTATAAGAAAAGAAAAAAAAAACCTAAAACATAGGAATCAATTTATTCAATCCAATCCAAAAGGTTTAGTTTTGATTAATTTTAAAGATTTTATTAGATGGATTGGTTCTTACTTTCTAGGAAACTTTATTGGTTAAATTCTAATATTAGATTAAATCCTAACCAATTAATACACCATTTAAAATTCATCCTATAAATGGTCAATTAATGCATTTAGAAGTGTACTATGAGGTTAATGATTCTCATTTTTCTAAGTAATATTATTAATTAATAAAAATAATATAATTTAAATAAATTTAATCAAAGATAGATATACAAGGAGACTACAATATAAATTAAAGTTATATTTATATAATTTTTATCTTTTATTAATATTAAAAAAATCACATAAATAATTTTCGTGTTAAATATAATATAATATTGTTTATTGTATTATTTTAGTGTGAAATTTTAGAGCCTTTTGAATTAATTTTTAGTACAAAATTTGCACTAAAAATACTAGGATAAAGCATGTCTACGAAGTCCTTACCTCTAAAAGGTTTTTGTCTATAAAAGGCTACTAATATATAATAGTTTAAAAATAGTCTTAATTAAGATTTAGTTTAGAAAATGCCAAAATTAATGGATCATTTGTTTTTTCTAACTCCCAACACATTTTTTTCTCTCTTTTTTCATTTGTTTTTTCTAATTTTCTTAACATTCTCTATCTCTCTCCTTTTTTTAATTAGTAGATCAACCATGTTTTTTTTAAAAATAAATATTTTTGTCTTTTCCTTCTCTCTCTTTCACTAATTTCAATAATCTTATTTTTTTAAAAATATACATATTTATCAATTTTTAATAAATAAAAATTTATTTTTATCATAAATAAAAAATAAAAATTTTTTATATATATATAATAAAAAAAATATTTTTATAATAAATAACTTATCATAATTTTATTATAAAATAATTTAAAATAATAATAATAATAATAATAAATTATTAAAAACGTTACTAAATAGTTACAATAATTTTTATGAAAAATTATTTACATTTTAAAAAAATAAATTATTTAAGATTAAATTTTTTTTAAAATAGATTACATTGTAACAAATATCTCTAATATTATTATAATTTTAATTATTACTAATATAACAAATATATATTAACAATAATTATATTTAAGTATTAAAATATAATTTATACATTTTATTATATTAATAATAAAAATAATTATAATCATATTATATTATATAATATTTTTTCACAAAATTTGTGATATAATGTTTTATATTTGTATTATATCTCGTAAAAAATTGGATGTAGATGCTTTACAATTTTTTTTAATAATTTAATTATTTTTATGAATATTATTTTTTATATCATAATTATAATTAATATTATAATTATAATTATTATTAAATATAATTATAATTATATTTAATAATAATATTAATGTATTATATTATTTATGAATTATCAAAATATTTAGTATATCATTTTCAATATATATATAAATTTATATTTATTTTATTGTAATAATAATTATGTTTATTTTGATTTTTTAAAATAAGTTTTTTAATATATAATATGATAAAAAAAATTATGTATTTAAAATTAATTATAAATTTATAAGATGTTAATATTTTTTATGTTTATAATAATTATGTTTTATAAAATAGAATTTTTAAATAAAATTGATTAAAAATTTTGCTGTAAGATTTTGACCTATTTTTAAACTATTGTTGTTGATTTTTATAGAGAAAACCCCCTCTAAAATGAATGAATTGGTAGGGGAAAAAATCATTACACCCGCGAAAATCACGTGCTCTCATAAATTGAAGACAATCAATGACATTTGAAGGGCTATTTTTTAAAAAACAAATAATCAAAATCCATACACTTTATGATTTGAATTCTGAATTTCTACGTATTTAAATAGGTTATATTTAATTAATTCAGTAGTTGACAGTAACTAATTATATTTTAACCTAATTTTTCCTGTGAAATGACGTCACCATTTTTTTATTACAAATTTACTATTCACTTTGGACGTAATAATGAAAGGTAAGTATTAAAGTGTCCTTCGTAGCGTGAAAAAAAAGTATTAAATTGTCCCCTGTATAGTGAACTGAAGAATTTCTTATTGTCTTTTGACAAAGTCTGCAAAGTGGACGTGAATTGTGATATTATTATGTAATATAACGGTGGGATGAGTTCATATTTATTGTTTTTAGAATATATATTTTTATTAATTATATTGTTTTTTTTAATTTTTTAATAAATCTATTTATATTTTTTTCTCTCTTCACCTTTTAATAAGTTTATTTATATTGTTTTTTATCTTCACTTTTTAATAAATATTTATTTTTAAAAAAATTACATTAATTTTAAATTTTATTAATTTTGAATATCATGAATATTTTACTATAAATAAAGTTCTCTCTAATATTTGATATAAATTCACGTTAAAAAGGTTGAGTGTTGTTTGGCAAAGTCGTCCTCGTGCCACTCAAGCCATTCACTGAGTGGTTCATTTCTATTGGTATGTGTTCCTATCTTATTATAACCAATTTTGCATGTATATATATTTTTTAAAAATTTAAATTAATTTAAAATATTACGTAAACGCTTAACGTAGTAGGGAGATAAATATTGATCTTACATGTGTTTATTTAATTGATAATAAATTACATTTTGTTATAAATTAACACTAACAACATAATTAAAATTTAAGTTTAATTTCATCGTATAAATATATAATTATAAGTAATAATAAAATAATAAATAATGAAAAAAAAATGATACATAATGATTTAAGCGTTTTATCGCGGAAAAATCTATTGTACTGACGACGTCACATCGAGGAAAAATCCACCAATAATCAAATGAAAATATAAATACTAATATTTAAAGAGTTTTACAAAATTATACCAAAATCCAAATATTCCACCCGAAATTATCTCCCTCTAAAATTAATTGTAATATACAACAAAATAAATTAACAAACTTATTATTTAATCAAATATTACTATATAAATGAGATGGAAGATAAATTAGCAACAACGACGGCACGAAACTCACGGAAGAAACAACGAGACAACAGGTGACATAACTCATTTTCTTCTCTGTTGTATGTAGCTCTCAGTTTTTTTTCCTATCGATATAATGGTTCTGCAATATTTTGTTCTCAGCTTTGGCTGCTTACTACACAACTTCTCGCAGAAACAAACATATATATATATATACATACATACATACGAGGAAAGGAAATGGTTTAAATATATGTGTTTTTGGGCCTAATATTATTTTGGGTTAATATTTAACAAATCTTCACCTTGGCTCAAAATAGAAAATAAATTTTTCAAATATGAAATTCTTTGGATTATCAAATAACTATCGTTCATAGCCTTGAAGGGTGATTATCTTTTATAAACACCAATCAAGTCCAAACAATGCTTGAACTTGTTAAATGAAACTGGTTTTGTTAACACATCAGCTGGATTCTATGTAGTGACTATCTTATTGACAATAATAGCGACCTTAGATAGAATGTCACGAACGAAGTGATATATGAAATCAATATGTTTGGTTCTATCATGATACATGGTACAATGAGAAAGAGTAAAAACATAACCTATAAGAGATCTTGTTCTATCCAAATCACCAACATAATCGGGGTCTACATAACCATAAACATTACAACTGGTATTAGAACTTTCATCATATACCAAACCAAAATTAGATGTGCCTTTCAAATACCAAAGTATATATTTCACTATTTGCCAATTACCCTTACCAGGATTACCCATATATCTACTAACAACACTAATTGCATGTGAAATGCAACACTAATTGCATACATCAAAATATTCTAAATCTATGTCCAACAATGCAACCATAACAAACAACACACGAATAGAGCTATGTTTCACAACAGGTGAAAATACTTCATTGAAGTCAATACCCTTCTTCTGATAATAACCCTTTGTAACAACACGTTCTTTGAACCTAGTTGCTTCAACCTCAAGTATACCTTCCTTTTTCTTAAAGACCCATTTTTTCCAACAATCCTTTGGCCCTTAGGCGGTTTTACCAATTCCCAAATATGATTCTTATAAAGTGATTCAATCTCTTCATTCATAGCAACTTGCCACTGAATAGACTCATCACAAGTGATAACTTCATGATAACTAGAAGGTATATGCACCTCAATAGATTCTATCACAAACAATGCAAAAAAAAACTAAGTGTGTATCTGTGTACTTCTAAGGGCGTCGAATCTCTCTTATTCCTTTACCCTTAGCGATACTATATGGTTGCTCATGTTGCTCTTCTAATACATCATAAGCAAAATCATTTATCTCATCTACAAATGGCTGATTTGAAGTGTCTTCTTGCACTTGACGAGGAGCTCTACCTGCTCACTAACACTGTGGTCTTTACTTGTAATAATAGACTATTTTTTCTTTTCCAACATGGAAAACTCATCATACTTAACATCTCTACTAATAAAAAATTTAGGTGACTTGGGTTTAACACGCCCTAATCTATAACCCTTCACCAAGAAAGATATCCTAAAAATATGCATTTCAATGCACTAGGCTCTAATTTACCATTATTAACATGAGAATAAGCAGGAGTATCAAAGAATACCTCAAACAGATTATTCAACTCAATTGCAGTTGATGGGGACCGATTCACCAAATAGCAGAGACATGGTTACAAGCTTCAACTCAAAAGGATTTATCCATGTTAGCTTGAAAGAGCATACAACGAGCTCTTTCTAAGAGACTCATATTCATACGATCTGCAACTCCATTTTGTTGTGATGTATGACACACAGTGTGGTGTTTCATTATGCCATTTCTTTCACATAATTCATTAAATTGACTTTCACAAAATTCCAAACCATTGGCAGTCCTCAAATGTTGATTTTTTTGCATGTTTGATTTTCTATGCAAGCCTTAAATTTTACAAATTTTGAGAACACATCATTCTTGTTCTTGAGAAAATATACCCAAACATGACGGGAGAAGTCATCAATAAAAGTCAAAATATATCAGGCACTACCCTTGGATATAACATGAGAAGGACCCAAAAGATATGAATGAATATAATCAATAATACATTTTGTTTTATGGATGGCTAAACTAAACCTGACCCTGCCATGCTTTCCGTTGACATAATGCTCACATAAATCATCATGCATCTTAATTTAGATAGTACTAATACCAACAACCTTGTAGGACACATTGTTTCCCATCAAGACAACACCTACATCAATAGACTGATAAGAAGCAAACCAATCCCTACTGGGCACATATGGTAAGTGCAACCTGAATCAAGAATCTAAACATCTCCAAGAGAACCAATAGATATTGATATAACATTTTCACCATCAGAATAGAATTATCTGTTACACCAACAACATCATTAGTAACAGAATACATTGTGGCAGATTTTCCTTTGCCTTTGAGTTTTGGACAATTTACTTTCCAATGCCCTTCCTGATGACAATAGTTGCATTTAACTTTTCTTTTTCTAGATTTGGATCTAAACTTGCCTCAATTATTACTTGTGTTTTTTTCTTGATTTTTACCTCTGACACAAATAAACCATTACTATTACCATTGTTGTTTGTAAACATATTTTTCTTCAACTTTTTGAAATTCAAAGTTGTTTTGACATCCTCCAAAAAAAGTGTCTCACCCATATAACATGTTATCAACAAAATGTTCAAATGAATGAGGTAAAGAACATAATAGAACTAAGGCTTTATTCTCATCATCAATTTTAACACCATCATTTCTTATCATGAATAATTTTAGTAAATTCATCAAGGTGATCGTGTAAAGGTGTACCTTTTGACATTCTGAATGTATATAAGCGCTACTTCAAATATAACCGACTTGTCAAAGACTTAGTCATATATAAATTCTCAAATTCAAGCCATAACCCAACGGGAGATTCCTCATCAGGCAAAGATAACTGAATTGAATTAAGAGCATTTTTCATCAATGCGTCTTTTTTCTTCGTTAGTCAACTTTTCTAACAATTTATCTTTGCCTTCAAGTATCTTAACGAACATCTTCGTTCATCATAGACTAAAATCATTCCTACCATTGAATTTCTCAATTTCATATTTTTTTGGCATGATAGAAAATTCAATATTAAATAAAGAGAAGCATAACCTAAAAAATATGAAATTAATCAGATAAATTCAAAAAAACAACTTGATCAGTTATAATAAATAACAGAATAACTCAATACTCTGATACCAATTTGTTATAAATTAACATTAACGGAAGCAAAATTCGAGTCCATTTTGGTTACATAATATATAATTATGGGTCACAACAAATAATAAACAATGAGTAAAATAAATTGCACACAATGATTTAAGTGGTTTAACTTTTCAATGTGAAAAGTTTACTCTACTAACGACGACATACTAAAGAAAAATCTACTAATAATCAAATGAAGATTCAAACAACAATATTTAAAGAGTTTCACAAAATTATATTAAAATCCAAATATTCTACCAGAAATAAAATAAATTAACAATTTTTTTATTTAATCAAATATTATCATACAAATAAGATGAAAGATAAATTAACGGTAGCAGCGGCACGAAATTGACGGAAGAAACAACGGGGCAACAAGCGGTGGAACTCCTCTTCTTCTGTGTTGCACGCAGTTCTCAGCTTTTTTTCCTGGCGGCAGAATGGTTCTGCCCTCTACTTTGTTCTCAACTTTGGCGGCTTCTTACACAACTTCTCGCAGGAACAAACATATATATATATATATATAGAAGAGGAAGGGAAAGGGAAGGGGTTTAAATATATGTGTTTTTGGACTTAATATTGTTTTGGGATATTTAACACATTCTTTTACCTCATTAATATTGTTTTGATAGATGTGCCTCTCACACTTATGCAAATCGTGTATCGTTTTGTTCGGGATATCTAACATTGTTCTTTATATTGCATGCTGCACTTGACTGTGTATTAGGAATTTGGACCGGGAAGGAGTAATAAACGCAAATATATTTATACCGAAATTAATTATAATATGTCACATGTACACATATATACAGTACATGCAATCATTAAATGTCAAGGTATTGTACTTATGATTCATTAACTTTTCAGTTTAAAAAAAATGTCAATTAGAGTGCGTGAATTAGCATGAATACAAATTTACGTATTTATAGTAGCATTTCTAGTTGATTGTCATTTCTTTCCAGTTATATGACTTTATGAAAGATGCCTCCCAAACTATATGTGTCCTATATATCCCCAGTTATAAATAAATTATATGTAAGTGTGAGCATTACATCAAAATTATTTATTTTTATACGATATGAATCCGATTCGATTCAAATTCAATTTAATTATGTAATTAATTCGAATCAATTTGAATCCAATAAGATCATATTAATATTAAAATTTATTTATAAATTATTATCATATATTTTAAACGAATGTAACATTTAAATTTTAAATTTGTGTATATGTAACAAAATTTATTATTTATAATCACAATTAAGAAAATAAAAAGAATACTAATTGTGTCTAAATAGTTATTAAATTATTATAAATATTTATATTTATTTCTTAAGTTAAAATAATAATATAATATAATTATGATGTGTACAATATTTAAATATAATACGTTGATAAAATAAAATATACAATTATTTATAATTTATAATAATTCATTCTAAATCGTATATAACGGATTATAAAATTTGTTAATCAAAATCGAAACAAATTTTATATTTTTCATTCTAAATTCGATCAGATTATAAAATTTAATCTAATCTGAATTGAATTTCTTAATTTAAATATATTGATTGGATTATTTGTTGATTTCTAATAACAATAACATGTATACTTTTAAAAATAATTATCTTAAATAAATTTTCTGTTAACGATTTTAATTATTAGGGTTTAAAAAAATGTATCTAATTATGAAATGACAAGATATAAAGGACATGTGCACCATCTACGGAATTAAATATTAAATCCTAATAAAAACAATGTGACTCAGAAGAATAAGCTGTAATTGCGTTCTACAACTCAAGTTCAATGAGTTTATTCTTCATAAAGCTTCCAAATATATCATAAGTGGCTGGTCTAATTAGAAAGCCACAACTTTCCATGATATCTTGAGCATTTCTCAATCTGTAAATCCATTCTTTTTAAACCTTTCTTTACATAAGACTCTGGAGTACTGCTTTGAAGATTTTTAGTAGTAGCATAGTTTCATATGTTAATCTTGGCCAATTTGAATTATAAAAGAGACAATCATTGATCATTAATTACTAGACTCTGTAAGCACCAGATGCTCTTCCAGGAATTTGATCAAGAATCTGCCAAAACTCTTTATATTGCATCAGCACCGTAACAGTTCCTAAGCAAAAATAAATAAAGATATTTTAAAGGGCTAGAAAAGTAAAATATTCAAGAAATACTTTTTATTAAAATCACATATATTAGTAATATTTGAAAATTGTATTAAATTTGTATCTTTTTTAAATAGATATCACTAACATAATATAGTTGTGTACTATTAAGATAACAAATTCTATTCTTTTATGAATAAAATTTAAATTTTAGATTAAATTTATTAAATTTAAAATATTAAGGATTAAATTGTATGAATTGAAAGATTAGAAAACAAATTATAAAAAAAAATGGTAGCACAAATTCGTTATTTTTAAACACATTTTAATCCTATAATTATTATGTGATAGTACAAGTTCGTTATCTTCGTAAAAATATCACAAAGTTTTATTTTATAAAAGTAATAGATTTATTTTATCCATTTTTGTTAAAAAAAATGAGACAATACAAATAAAAAAAAATCTACTATTTTTATATAAAAATAATGAATTTGTATTAACTAATAAGTATAGATTTAAAATAGTTTAAATTATTTATGTATGGATTGAATAAATAAGTCAATTGGAAGCGTTTGAAGGTGAGGGGAAATTTTATCGATCAAAAACACAAGTTGAAACGATATTGTATTGTTATTCACCCATAATAAAGAATAACAAAACACGGATAAAGTATGCATTTTGCAAAACAACAAATCAAGTATGATAATATTTTTTTTTATGTACTAAAATAGCATTAATACTGCGTTGTTTAACATTCTTTATATTAGAGCATATCCCTCTTTAAATAATTTAAGAGTGTGTTATATATTTATTATGTAAAGTTTTTGGAAAGATTATTTGTGTAGTTTTTCAAATTCTTTTTAATGTATCAATAAAAAAGATACGAATATAACATGAATGTTAACTTATTGCGAAACTTTGTTCCTTCTAAGAAACGTGATGAATTTTTATTTTTATTTGCTAACAATTAAATTGATGAATTTGAGTAATAATAGGTAATAAGGATCATTATTCAAATTGAACAATGCTACTTAGGATAAATACCATTTGTGTCAATTAAGTTGTGTTTTGTCATGAAACATGGCAAAAGACTTTTCGATTCAAATTACAGTAGTGATATGCATATCATGAGTGTAAATTTGTTATGATACAATCATTATTTACCATGCAAGTCGTAACAAAGTTAATTTTTGTTTTCAAATATTTTCAACTATATCAAAAGAATGTTTACAAAAGTGGGGTTCAAAGCAGGAGGGCAGCTTTCTATCTTTCCGGGGGAAGAAAAAGAAGGAACATTTCGCAGGCAACACCTTTTGAATTTGACATGCTACAGAACCAACAATGTTGACCAGAAAGTAAGAAACGAAAAATTATAACCATTATTTACTTTTGACCAAACTTAATTTAACGATCTTTGACATACGAGACAATCATATGCTTCTTCACGCATTCTCAGATCATAGAGATGTATCAAAATCAACTTTGGCGTCTGGCAACCACTCAGCACCCTGAATGAGTGAAGCTACAGTGAACTTCCCTGCCTCCACATCTGTAATACTGGGCCGGAAACCAGCCCATTTAACCCTTTGGTCAACATTTGATCCAGGCCCAGAGTTCTGATACTCTGCATAGAAGATTGAGCTAGGTGGATCAACACCACTGACCCACTCTTTCCAGCCTACTGGGTTCAAAAATGACCCAATACTGGACTGCATGATGACGGTGGTGGAGAAAGGCTTCCAAGGTCTACCAAGGAATGTTGGAGCAGTAAGATTCTTGTCTTTAGCAGTAAAGGAGCATTTTTGGATTGAAATACCAGTGTTTTGATTTGGATCCTTCTTGCCTTGAGCTGTGATGGTGTTGAATTGGTTGTTCATAGGCTGCCTGGGCATGATATTACAGTTCTGGAAGACCACAGCAGCATTCCCAAAAATGAAGTCTATGGTGCCGGTGATATCACAATCACGGTAGAATTGGCGATTGGAGTGTGCATAAAGGGTGTCTTGGAAGCCATCAAATGAACACCTATAATACACAGACTGGTCAGAGCCAGAGCGAAATGCCACTGCCTGGTGCTTTTCTGGGCCTGCAGTGTTAATGAAACCTATGTCTTTTGCTAAGAAACCTCTTCCTGCAACAGCTGCATTCAAACATATATATCATAGTCAGTACTCAGTACTAGAACAAACCAAGGTTGGCTCTTTCCTTGTAGATTACTAATTTCGAAAAAAAAATTTATATTGTTATGTTGTCTTTCATAGAACAAAGGCTTCAAATAGAGTGGAGAAAAAACAAAATTAAATCATTCTTTAATGCAAGAAAAGGAAAATGCTATACATCTCAAGTGGAACTCTTATAATTGGTTACATATGAAAATGATACGCGTAAAAAACATCACATCAGCCCACATCAATTTCTATTTTACTACCGATAACAACATGAGGGCTGAGACCAATAGCATTTTTAAAAGAAAAGGACAAAAACAAAATTCTTCTATTCTGTTCATAGAAAAAGACAATCCTAGAATTATGTCGTTCTTTTCCTGATAACTTTCTAGTTCTACTATTCTGTTGTTGTCTGGAACATGTTATTACACATTTAATGAAGCTGAACAAACTATATCATAATAAATTATCATGTGGGGGGACCCTCCCTATTGAATTAGAAATGTACTCAATTAGATAAGTGCAGGCCTTTACTACCCATATATGGAGTTTTCAACCAAGCAAGTTCTATCAGAACCTTTGACCAAAGATAAAAAAATTTATTTCACCTAAAATAACATTCTCGAATAGAGAGGGGTATGGGTGAGTATTGAAATTGCTATTTTTATTGTTATTTCAAGAATATTAAATTCTCAATAACACCCCTAAAAAATGCTACTACGTACCTTACCCTCCTATAGGCATGGTATATAGCCCACTATAGTCAACTTGGTTATCGAGAAATTTTCTAACTGAACTAGACACCATATTTATGTGGCATCAAAGAGCTGCAGCCACCTAATTGCAGCTAAACCTTAATTTCAACCCAGAGCAACAAACAGGGCGGATCTATTTGGAGGTTTGGAGGGAAACATGTCTGCCTCAACTCTCTACAAATAAATTTATAGGTGTGATATTTATAAAATTATAGCATAAAATAGAATTGTGTCTCACCTAAATTTTAAATTTTAAATTTTTAAAACTTAATAGCTCAACAAAACTCAATAATTTGAACATATTTTTTACTAAAATGAGATACATATAACATTTTTTTCAATTAAAAATAAATAATAATTAAAAAGTAACTAATATTATTTTTTACTGTATATATAGTAACCTTGCAGGAGATAAATTCTAAATTCGCACTACAAATGACCAAAAAGAAGGCCAACCCTTAAAACTATAATAGCATGTAGAAGCTTTAACTTGTATGCTTTATATGTGAAACAAACAGAATCAGATGAAACTGAAGATGGTTTTGAGAATCATAAACCATACAGACTTGCACATGACGGGGCATGAAATATGCTTATATACGGTAACAGAAAGCATCAGAATCAAACATACATAAATTAAAGCAGCAAGATAAGTTCATAAGGGAGTTCAAAGAAAAGGAAAGAATCAACATTAAAAAAAGAATTTAAGGAAATATAGCATCAGCACACGTCAAACTCACATGGTAGCACACATCCCATGGTGTACCCAATTGACCGAACTATTAGACTTAACAAGCCAAACTATTGGACATGGTGTCTCTCCAAGCTTAAGAATTCACAAGGCACATGGGATTTCCTTCTATGTTATTAATTAATATGATGGATTAGCACTTCAGGAAATATTAATAACTAATTCACATTATCAAACAACAGTATGCACCGCCTTGTGTTTCTGATAATCACATGAAGATTCTGACAAGCCTACCAGTTAACACCGGATAGCTGTACCTCATAAATTTCCATAAAATATTAAAATTAATTAATGATTTAACAGTAAAAAATTGACATTTATCGGTTAAAACCACCAAAAATAATTGTTTAATGCCGGTTCTCTTGGCTATCCACTTGAACTCGCTGCTCTAATCTTCACTTTCTAATTCGAATTACTAATAGATATCAAAATGTACTGGTGTAAATTATCATCTGAATGCATACCCCAAAGCCAGATTATGCTTGTTTTCACTGGAATTCAATCTTTTAACAACGTTATAAAACATGAACAAGATAAGTAAGATAGTATAAACTAAAAGGAAAAATAACAAACAGATGGTGGGCAAAGATTTAGTACCAAAAGTGGCCGTAGCAAAAGTGGGAGTGCCATCCACAAAGTTCAAGCTGCCAGATATAATGGTTTTAGTTTTTCCATCTCCAGAGATCATCACATTCCACTTGTTCTTGTCAAATATCACATTCTCCTTATATGTCCCCTGCTTCACATATATCACAAACCTGGTGGGACTCTTCTTGGGAACCTTATCAACAGCCTCCTTAATGGTCTTGAAATCCCCTGTCCCATCTTGAGCCACAGTAATGTGAATAGTTTCATTGGTGTTGCTATCCTGAAGTAGTCTTCTATCTCCTTTACTAACCCATTCAGGAAACCCATTAAGACTCAGCAACCTCCTATGAATTGGAATATTGAAATTCCCCAAAAGACTCAAGATCTTGGCCACAATGGCCAAACTGTTACTAGCAAACTCGGTGGAATTTTGCATATTTGCCCTGAAATTCTGAAGAAGAGTTGAGTTCAATTCCTCAAGAGCATCAAGACAAGTTTCCTGATCAGTAATGGTGGTACTAAGCCAGGTCTTGATATCATCGATTTTCGCTGTAGTTAAAAGCTTTTCACTTTTATCAACTTCCATTGAAGATATCGAATCGTTGAGTCGATCGACCGCGTCTTCGAGAACGCTTTGGCAGACCGAAAGAGCTTCATGGAGTCTAGCATCTTTAGTTTTGGAAATGAGTTCATTAGGGTACTGAGCAAACTTAGATAGCTCGTTCATGGCTACATGAAGAGAAAGTTTGAAAAGAACTTCTGGGTCGGTGCTATTTGAGGTCTCCATTGAGGATATACTGGAGAAACACGAGTTAGGGTACTGGGTCACGCCGCACAGGGCTTTGAGTGACGCGGACGGAGTTAACTCAGTTGCAGGGACCGAATCAGAAGACGAGTCTGATGAATTGTGTCGCTTGTGTATGACTATACCAGCAACGGCACCGATGATGGCTCCTAATAGGACGATGGAAGAGACAGTGAGGATGATGAGCCGTCGACGTGTCTTTTTCCGAAAGGCTTGTTCTTGAAGCTCATCTACTTTGCCATAGCCCTTGAAGGACTTAATTGAATCCATAAAGATTTCTACTTTTTATTTTCTTTGGATGTGTTTATGGATTTGTGTATGGAGCTTTCTGCTTATTAAGGAGTCCTATGCCGTGTGTTGTGAAACTGTGACGTGAATCTATGTGTTTGGGAAGGAAATATAAATTTGGAATTACTTATTGACTAAGGGTTTTGACATCGTATTATATTATTAGCAAATTAATTAAAATAAAGGATAAAACTTAATTTGTTTTATTAATTTTTATGACTTTGGATACTTTTATCTTTTAATAAATATTTATACCTTTTTGTCGGTTATATTTTTATATTTAAATTTAAATATAAAAATAATAGATTAAATTATTTAAAAAATATATTTTTTAATATATTAATTTGAGTTGATATAATATAATTTAATTTAATTTTTAAATTTATATTAAATATGTTAAATATGAAAAATTAATAGGTAAAAAGTTACAAAAATTAAATAAGAGATTAAAATATTAAAATTAATAATTTTTTTTAATATTTTAAATTATAGAAATAAAAACTTTAATATCAAACTAAATATGAATTTTTTTAATAAAATATATAAAATAAACATAAAATATATTATTTTTATAATTAAATTATAAAAATTGTTATAAATACTACCTTTTTTTTTACTTATATTTACAGCCAAACAAATAGTAAGTATCATCATGTTCTCTTTAATAAAGAATATAATCCATTCCATTTACTTGTAAAATAATCCATCAAGAAAGTAATAATTTCCCTTGAAATATTATTTTTCTTTGCATTTATTTGTTTATGGTGCATGTTTCATACTTTGACCAATAAAATCTTAATTTTTTTGTTATAAATCATATGGTTTGATCTTAAAAATTGTATCTTGTAAACACTTAAATGGTGTAGCTTTATACATTTTCTTTGGAAAAGAAAAGTTAATTTGAGCTTTATATAAAAAGTACACTTTATATTTGTGTGATAATTAAATCTTAAAAACAAAAGTAATGTGTACAGCCTTTAAGGTTGTGAAATTTAGAACGATAAAAACCATTAGAAAAGAGAAATTTAAAAAAAAATGTTACTTATAATTAATGCGATCCACGTTTTGTAATTAAGAGTATTAAATGAGTCAAATTAGTTTTTATTAAACTTTAATTTAGTTTGAAGGAAATTATAATTTAACTTATTTTATTTGAATTAATTTTAATTTAATTTGACCTCATGAGTTGATTTATTTACTATCTTAAAAAATAAAATTAAAAAACCATATTTATAATTTTGTTGAAAAACAAAATGTTATTAGAAATATTTTGTGAAAATATTATTATTAATAAATATAGTTTATCGGATGAATTTATCATAAAGATGAAATGTGATTTTTCAACTTACCAATTCATTGTTTTGTAATTAAAAAAAATTAAAATCAAAGAAAATTACATTTAATAGCATCTCCAACCTGCACTAAATGGTGCAAAGTTATACTATATATTTTTCCTCTTTTAAAATCCAAAACATCAAATATTATATTAAAAATATATATTTTTATAAAATAGAATATATATTTTTAATTAACTCCTTGAAAATTAATATATTAAATCAATCAATTAATTATATATTACTATTAATTAAATAATAATAATAAATTTATAAATTATATTCTTAACATAAAAAAATTAAAAATAAACTAACTAAAATATAATATTTATTATATGAAATAAACATTATATTTAATTGAAATAAAAAATTGTCTACCCGAGTACTAAACTTTTTATTTAATTTATATTATATTTTAACTCTATGCTGTATTTAATAATTATTTTTACTAATTTTGATTTAGTTTTAATTTATTATATGTAGTGAAATATAAATTAAAACAATATTTTTAGATTTTTTTTTGTTTTATTAAAAAATAATATTTAAATAATATTTTAATATATTTTTAAAAAATGTGAGAAGAATAAACATTAATTTTACTTTTAAAATTATTTTACATTCTATTATAAATTATTAGATAAATCAAACATAAAAATACTCATAAAATTGTTTGTTTATAGAATAAAAAAAATTAAATTTGGTTCAAGATTATCTATTTTTAATTAAGTTTGTAGCGTCTATCAATTTTGTTATATTCTTTTTTTTTTTTATTGGTGTTACGTTAAAATGTCATTCTCCCTTTTATTTCCTTGCTAATGTATATGGTCATGTTATGTTTGAAACACCGAATTTATTATTAGAGTGGTTTCACGTTCAAAAACATGAGCTGTATATATGCATTGTTGAGTTACTCGGTAGCTAGTAGTATGTAATAGATGAGCCGTGGTTTGTTGGAAAGAACAATAACTAGCAATGATGTAATGTCAAAATGGTTGAAGTAATGCATGTATAATAGAACATCAGGCCTAGCCTAGCCTAGCCAAGCCAAGCCAAGCCAGCTGTAGACGCGGAATAGATAATTCGTCAGATTGATGACAAATGCAATTCAACAAATGATAGATTGATAGCCAACAGTACACAGCATAAAAAATACAATCTTCTTTTATTTATTTCTATATTAATTAGTGGGTGCCGCTGTTTCCGCAGATAAAACCTGGGTTAATTTAATCATGAACCCAAGAATGCAAATAAATCATTAAACGCGGCTTGTTTAGGAAGCTCTCTCTATTGATTAATTATTTAATCTTAAAAATATAACATTTCTCACCTTATTTTTTTATCACAAAACCAAACAAACCTCCCATCACAAATTAACGAGAATAGTATCTTTTAAAATTAATTAAATCATATTTAAATTAAATACTTTATGATTAACAAAAAAAAATAAAAAAAAATAATGTTTTATCATTGAAACAAAAAACAAACAAAGGGATAATACACCATAATTACCCAAAATATGTTTTAAGGTCAATAATCTTGTGGTATGGGAGAAGGAAAGTTTTGTTTTATTGAAAAGTTTTAAGGATTTGCTCCAAAACAACTACACAAAAGAAAGGGAAAAAAATTAAGAATTTATGACACGTAAATTAGATCTTATAACGTAAATAAATATATATTTTATAACTTAGTAAGAAATGAATATATATTTTTTCACTAGAATTAAAAATAAAACAAGTTAGAATAATTTAATCATTTATACTTAGAATGATATTAATAAAGATGTTTTCACTTTTTTATGGTTGTAGTTTAATTTTTTTTTACTTATAAAATTAAAAAAATTATATTACGATGTAAAAAATTATATAATAATAATATTAAATTTATGTATTATAATAATATTAATAATTATTTTTTTATTTTTTATATAAGATATTTTTTACCTATTATTAAATTACGTGATTATTAACGTATCATATTAACTAATAATTTATATTAAAAAGAGTGGATTTACTTCCTTTCGTTGTAATCCTGCTCCATGTTTCAAATATTCTTTTTTTAAACTTTTAAATTCAAATTTATATTATCATATAAAAAAATAGATTTTTCCAACATCATTTTTTAATAAAAATTATATACATTGATAATTTTAATTTTAAAATTATATATTGTGATAATATTGACACTTAAATTTTTGCTTTTTTATATAGAAAATTTTGTGATTACCGATTATATTATTTATTTATTTATATAATAAACAATATTTTTAAATTATGAAATAAAATTTATACTATGACATAAAAAATAGATTTTAAAACCCCTTTTAAACCACTTTTTTTGTATCGTTGTCTATTTTACTTATAAAATATGTAAAAAATAAATTTTCAAAGCACAATTTTATAATAAAATACACAAAATAATTATATTAAATTATACATTATGATAATATCAATATCTAAATTTTTTTATATATAATACTCTACACTTATATAAAAGATATTGGTTGCACTTTCTCTCCTCATCGATTTAGTAGGTGTTTTAATTTTTTTTCTTTTTTATTTATAAAATCAAATTTATATTATGATATAAAAAAATAAATTTTTAAAGCATTATTTTTAAATAAAAATACATAATAATAATAATAACAAAATTATTTATTGTGAATAATATTAATACTCATTTTTAATTTTTTGGATAAGATTTATGTGATTGTTATTATGCCCCATATATATCAACTCACATGACAAGTAATTTTTTAAAAAAATTATGAAATTAAATTAATATTATAATGTAAAATATTGAATTTTAAAGCATCACCTTCTTTCATTGTCATTGTCCATGTTTCAATTTTTTTACATATAAATTTAAATTTATAGTATGATGTAAAGAAATAATTTTTTTAAGTACAAATTTCTAATAAAAATTCATATAATAATTTTAAAAATATGTATTGTGAAAATAGAGATTCCTAATTTTTTTTCTTATATATATATATATAATACCCTTTATACTTATTGTATATCTATTGACCTACTAAAAAACGATGATTTCACTTTCTTTGTCATCGAATTCGTACATGTTTAATTTTTTTTATTATAATATAAAAATGTAGATTTTTAAAACATAACTTTTTAATAAAAACACCTCTAATAATATTAAAATTATTTATTATAATAATAATAATATTTAAAATTTTGATTTTTTATAAAAAAATATTTTGATTATGTCTATCTTGTTTTATACGAAGTAAATATTTTTTAATTATAAAATCAAATTTATACTATAATATAAAAATAGATTTTAAACCACATTTTTTCATCATCCTTGTCCATGTTTTAATCTTTTTACTTATAAAGTCAATTTATACTATGATGTAAAAAAGTAGATTTTTAAAGTAACATATTGTAATTAAAATATACACAGTAATAATATCAAAATTATATATTATGATTATACAACTAATAAAGAGACTTAATTCTTTAATTTCAAAAACATCTTCAGGTTTTTTTATGGATATAATTTGAGATTTGGGACTAACTCCTCTAGTAAAGATATTTTTTATTCAAATTCTTCCTTCTGAATTTGTATAATCTCTAATATAAGTTTGTTAACTTTAGTTATATTATCAATTTTGTCTTTGATCAAAAATATCTTAGGAACCTTATTTTCAAAAAATTGTTCTTTCACTTTTAAAACTTTAGGTGAGTCTTCCTTTTTTAGCCGTTCATATTTAACGTTGTGTTTGATCTTGATTTAGAGTTTTTCCATAATATTTTTGAATAGAGTTTGATTCATATTTTTGTTTAATAAAATCAATGATGAAAACAGTTCATTAAGAGCTTGATTAATCTCTCAACGAAATTCTTGAAATTCTTTTTGTAAAATATCTTTATTATGTTCTATTAGACACACATTAACCTTATTTTGATATTAATTAATATAGAACGATTAATTAGTAATTTTATAGTGAGACCAAATTTACTTCACATAATACGAGATTATCTACTTTGATCTATAATTACAAATTTAATAGACCCACAAGTTTAGTGAACTTTATTTCTAAGAATAAACCTTAAAATGTTTCATGTTATTTATAGAGTTTTTACCCCTTATAATCATATTATCATTTCACTTCTTAAGTACTGTGAAACATATATAATCATAATACATACACCTATGTACATATCATATGTTTAATCATAAATATTTTAAGCAATATAAAGATAACAAACAACATTCTTATTCATTAGATTTGATAGATAAGTAACAATCAAGAAAAGGAAGCAGAACAATTCCAATTGGCTTTGTCCTGTCTCAATACTATCCAGCACAAAAGTAATTAATAACTAATAATGTTGAAAGAGAGATGCAATTAATTCTTACAATCTGCTTTATTAAAGAACAGCACTGACTAGCTGCTTTTCATCCATCAGAACACAAATTAAGAATAAAAATATATAAGACTTGCCCAAATATAATAAAAGACTACAATAACAAGACAGTAATTATGCTTTAATTTATAAACCAAGAGAGTAAGGAAATCCAGTGGAACTCAACCAACTTTCACCAGCAATAAAACTGCCAGGGGTAAAAGCTTCAGCCTCAGTTGCACTTGTAATTATCTTAAAACCCTTCCAATTCACCCTCTTTGTAGTATCAGCCCCAGGTCCAGTGTTTTGATACTCACCATAAAACAAAGTATTGAGGGCAAAATCGCCATCCCACTCATACCATCCAGCTGGATTAATGACATCACTAATAGCAGTTTGCATAATCACAGTCCTCGAGTATTCCTTCCATGGTCTTCCAAGGTATGTTGGGAAGCTACTTTGAACTGGTAGCAAATCAGAAGTAGCTCCAATTCTTGATTTTTGGATCACAATTCCAGTGTTTTGATTTGGGTCAGTTCTACCTTGAGCGGTAACCATGTTCTTTTGACCCGAATTAGGTCGACGGGCATGGATGTCACAATCTTGAAAAACAGCAGCAGCATTGCCAAAAATGAAATCAACAGTGCCAGCAACCAAACAATTAATGTAGAATTGACGATTGGAGTGAACATAGAGAGTATCTTGATAAGCCAACATGTCACATTTGTAAAAGGCTGAGAGATCAGCTCCTACACGTAGAGCTACTGCTTGGTGTTTTGAAGGACCTGCTGTGTTTTGAAAGGTTATGTCTCGAGCTAGAAATCTCTCGCCAACCACAGCTGCCAAAACGTGAATAAAAAATTAAACATATATGTTACCAAATATCAAGTATAGGTCATCTACCATAAACAAATTAATTATAATAAAGCTATTAAAAACTAATTTAAAGATTATATTCAAACACAAAAGATATTTATATAAGAATAACTAATTAGGATGACTAACAGGCAATCCTGCGTTATTCAGTAATTATGTACGTATTTTTATGTGACTGCGTTATTCACTAATTAGGATGACTAACAGGAGATTAATTTAAAAAAAATGTAAAGGTTAAAATTAGGATATCAGAATTTTTTTATTTATTATAAGTTTTAGTATTATCATAACTAATATAACAGTCAATAAAAAAAGTGCAAGTTATATTGTTATTTACACATTAATTATCACTATTTAAGATATAAAAAAATATTTAATTAAATAATATAGATTTAAAGATAAATTATTTTAATAATGTGTGTTATGTACTAACTTTCAACCAAAAAAGTGGATATTTTAAGAAGAATAACTCTCTCTCTCTCTCTCTCTGTATTTGTATATATATATATATATATATATATATATATATATATATATATATATATATATTAGTTTTTACACTTATGGATATGCATATTTTAATAATTTAGATTTGATAAATATATAATATTATTAATTGTTAAAAAATAATAATTATTATTTTAAAAAATAAAATAAAAAATAAGTTTAAATATAAATTTTTAAGCTACTTTGATTACAACTAAAAACTGGATGCTAAAACATTTTATAAAATGATATGCAAAATACTTTTAAAAATTATTAATTAATTTATTATTTAAGTGATTAATAAATATATAATAGTAAATATTTTATAAATAATAGAATCTAAATATAATATAAATATGAGTGATTTATCAAGATATTGACAATAATTACATAATTTTATTTAATAAACAAATCGAATATAATATAATAATATATGAACTTATTCATTAATATTTTTACTATCTAAAACTTTTTTTTAAACATACCATCTAAGAATTTAATGCAATGTAAATGATAAACATGACTTCATTTAATTTAGTAAATATTTTTTGTTAGAAAATAATTTAAATTAGTTGAATATTTTTAATTTGATATGATCTCGATATGAAAACCATTAATTTAATAAACTTATAATATGTTTATAAGTGAATTAATCAGACATTCATTAAATAGATAATCTATGAATTGTCATAATTGATGTTATAAGAATAATTATATTATATAAAATATCTTTTTATAAAAATGTATTTATTATATATATATTTTGATATTTATTGTGGTAGAAAAATTATAAAAAATATATTTAGTATATGAACATTTTTAGTATTTGTTAGTGTAAAAAATATAAATATAATCTACATATAAGTGAATTGATCGAATAGTCATTAAATAGATAATTATGAATTCTATGAAATATTACCCTTAATGAAATAAAAATAATTATATTATACAAATAAATACTCATAAAAAATATATGTATTATATGTATATTTTGCTATTTATTGGTATAAAAAACTATCAAAAATTGAAAAAAAAATTGTTGTCTATTTGTCCACACAACATTACCTTTTTTTGATAAATAAAGATGAATTGATAAAACACTTATTAAATAGATAATTATCAATTATATAAATTGTTATATTTAATGTAATACAAATAATTATACTATACAAAATAATAATTCATAAAAAATATATTTTTATCAACATTTTGTTATTTATTGGTGTAAAAAAATTAAAAAGGAGTGCTTGATCGATGACCAAATATTAGCTTTTTTTATTTATAAAGATAAAGATAGTTCAACAAAGATATGATCCGCTAATAAGTGAATTGATCGAATATTCATTAAACATGTAATTATTAATTATATGAATAATGATCCATAATGTAATAAAATTGAATGCATTAGACAAAATAATTATTCATAAAATATGTATTTATTAAATAAATATTTTAGTATTTATAGTTTAAAAATTAATAAAAATATAAAAATTAATAAAAAAAATATTTATTATATGGATATTTTGATATTTATTTATGTAAGAAAATAAAAGAAAGAGAATAGTTGTCCATTATAAGGTAGAGATTTTTATATATAAAAGTGAAAAAAAGAAAAGAGAGAAATAAAAAAATCATCCACTAAACAATAGTAAATATATATATATTAGTTCATTAAGATTTATTACCTAATACATAAAATATAATTACATTAATAAAGATTTATTTTTAAAAATTATTTAAATTAACATGTAATTTATTAAGTAATATATTTATTTTATATTATATTTTGTGTTAATTATTGAACAATAATTGATATTATTCCCTAATTTTTGATTTAAAAAATATTTTTACACAAATTTTCAATTTGATAGGTACATAGGGACATTTTGGTATTTATTAATATAAAAATGTAGAGAATAACTAGTGAACAATAAAAAAATTAAGAAAAAATGAATAAGATATAAGTATATTTTTTAACTCTGAAATAAGATATAAATGCATTTTGATATTTATTTGTGTTATAAATAAAAAATGTATTTATGTGTGAAAAATAGTGAAACAATTGATCACAAGGATAACCAGTATATTATTCATGGGTTATTTCCACCTTTTATTTGTAATAATAAAAAATGTTTTTTTTTGTTTTAAGGATATTTTAATATTTATTTGTGTATATAAATAAAAAGTTTATTTATTTTAAAAAAAATTTAGTATTTATTTATATGTATAAATAAATAAAATATTTATTTGAATGATATTTGGATATTTATTTGTATGCATAAATAAAAAAGTACATTTATTTTTAAAAAAGAAGCAAAAAAAAAATGAAGAACAAATTAAACCGGTGAGACTTTTTATATATAAAAAAAAAGAAAAAAAAGATAAGAATTAAAAAAGTGAAAAATAAACAAAATAATATACAATAAAAATAACAAAATTATTATTTACAAAAGTGGTTTTGTTTTAAAAATATTTTGGTATTTAATTGTATATATAAATAAAAATGTATTTATTTTAGAAATATTTTAGTATTTATTTGTTTGTAAAAAAAGTAATAGAATAGTGTAAAAAAAATATACAATATACTATTCATTAGTTATTCTTGTTTCTTATTTATAATTATAAAAAAATGTATTTATTTTAAAGATATTTTGGTATTTATTTATGTGTATAAATAAAAGTGTATTTTTTTAGGAATAAAAAATGTATATATTTTAAGGAAATTTTCATACTTATTTGTATGTATAAATAATAAGTGTATTTATTTAAGAACATTTTCATATTTATGTGTATGTATAAATAAAGTATTTATTTTAAAGATATTTTAATATTTATTTGTGTATATAAATTAAAAGTATACATTTTTTAAAAAAGACAAAAAAAAGAGAAAAAAAGGACATCAACTCGTATTTTTATAAAAAAATTGTTTTTATGATATTTTGATATTTATTTGTGTGTATAAATAAAAAATATATTTATTTTAGGATTAAAAGTGTATTTATTTAAAGATATTTTCATATTTGTTTGTGTAATAATAAAAAAAAGTCTATTTATTACAAAAATATTTGGGTATTTATTTATATGTATAAATAAAAATATATTTATTTATACATAAATTATATTTATGATAATTATGTATGAATTAATATCTATATATAAATTTTGTATTGTGTATAAATAATCCTAAGATATTAACTATTTTTTTTAATTAATATGAATTTTTTTTAAACATAACCATTAATATTAACATTATGTTTTTTTTTTAAATAAAATTATAATTTAAAATGAAAAATGAGTGAGTGTTATCATTATATTTCATTGGTTATATAAGAATCCAAGGTAGAGAAGAAAAGCATATAAGAAAAAATTCAAAAGAGTTAGAAGAAAAATTAAAGAAAAAAGGGCCACAAAAATGAATAGAATAATGGGCATGACTGGTGCCAAGTGAGGGAAACACCTGTATTTCTTAACAATTGAACCCTAAAATACCTTTGAATTTGATTCCCATATAATCCGAATTCCAAATTAACTTTTCTGATTTAACATTTTTAATTGGTTTTTCTTTAAAAATTGATTATGAAAATGAAGGAAAACTAATACGAAAAGAAGAGAAAGTCTCCAAGATGAGAACACGTGTATGTGTCTATAAGATTTGAATGAGATCAATTTAAGATTGGGTCAGTTCTAATGAGCTAATTAAAACTGTTTGTACTAATTTTGGGTGCCGCTAAACTTCAAAATCAATTTATTATTATATTTGATGAAAGTTAATTTTAATTTAGTAGTAACTCCTAAATTAAATTATTAATAACATTTATAATTTAGTTGAAATTAAGAAATCGACCAAATCCCAAATTTATTAAATTATTAATAAACTAAATTATTTGTTCATTGTCGGTGGACAAGCATATTTTACAAGTGTGGGTGGATATTAATTCCTTTTGTCCTTTTTGTCCTTTTTGTCCTTTTTGTCCGTGGCTGGCTTTAGTAAATATATATCCAAAACGTATGTGTTAGAAGAGAGGAGGACCCGGTGAGGGATACTTTTACGTAATTGCAGGAAAAATGCACACAATATGTAACCAACACCATGTGCTTGAAAATTGTAATGACATAAATAGCCTTAGATTGCCTTAGAGATGTGAATGCGAATGTGAACGTGACAACTCAGAAACTGAGAGAGTCACGTTCATCGCATGCCTATAAATGCGAAAATATTACCAACCACAGCATTTACATTTATAATTATGATAATGATTTTATCACAAATTTTTTTAGTCAGAGACAAAAAAATTTAGACAGACGAAACCATGACATTCTTGACATTTAAAAAAATTTATTTTTACGTAAAAGTAAAAATTATAGAGAAAAAAAAACAAAATTTTATTTGAGTAATAATATTTTTATTATTTATAAAAATATATGAATTATTAATTATAATTGTATAATTAATTTTATTCTAAATAAATTATTATTACTATTATTATTATATAATAATATTTTTAAATTGTAAAAATATCTACACCATCTAATGGTTTACCATGACATCAACTATAACAAGAATAAGTAATGTTTCACTAACCAACCACCTTCTATTATTAACACCTTCTCGTAGAAACACTAAGTTTTAACGGTGGAATATATTTTATTGCAAAATATTAATATTTTTGATTATTTTTTAATCAATAGTTACCTAATTCACACACACATTGATGATAGCAATCGATTTAACTATTTATAATTCATCTAATAATGTGAAGATAAGACTCATCATTTTTTTATTTTAAATTAAATATTTGAATCACATAAAAATATTATTTATTAAAAAATTATATAACGATGAGATCTGATTAAACTTCTTCTCGTCGGTGCCTACAAAAAGTATTTATCATTGTTAATAATAAAATTAATTAGTTAATATTTTTCGTTGAGTTTGCTACCTTTTAATTACTAAGTTTACTAAGTTTTATCAAAATTTTACTTATTAATCATGTTTTAAAATAATTCTCTTTTAATATCTATGATGCGAAAAATATTTTTATTTAATACTTCATATTTGTTCAAAAAGCTAAATTTTAATTCTTTTAAATAGTAACAGATAATAAAATTAATTAGAGTTAAGACTTACCAACAGTTGCAGAGTTGAAAGTAGTGCTACCATCAACAACATTTCTACTTGCAGTGATGATAGTGTTAATTCTTCCGTCTCCCAAAAACATAATGTTCTTCTTCTTCTTTGTAACTTCCACATTTTCTCTATAAACACCCGCTTTAATTCTAATCACATACCTCTTATTACTATCATCAGGAGCATTACTCACTGCCTCTGTAATCGTCTTATAATTCCCACTTCCATCTGAAGCCACAATCACATCTGGTGTCACACTCGTTTCTTGCAAAAGCTTCCTTTCACTCACAGACAACCACTCTGGCCAATTCCTTTCGTTTACTTCCTTAAGCTTCCTATTATGACTATTATTAATCCTACTTATCTCATAATTAGCTATATCAGTATCAGTCATGTTCTTAATCATAGCCAAAGCGTTGCTACACATTTTTTCAACATGAACTTGACCTTTGTACAAAAGTTTCCTCACTTTTTTATCAGCTTCATCGTGTGAAAAACCATCCAAACAAGTCTCTTGATTTGTAATTGCTGAACTGATCAATGTTTTGAGGTCATCAGCATGTTGTTTCAGAGATTTCTTATTTGGGTATTTGTGAAGATCGTCAACAGCTTCGTGTAGCTCATCGAGTGTCTCATCAATGGTCTCTAAACAATCATGGAGGGCTGTCTTTTCACGCTTGGTTAGACCTTTTCTGGTTTTGATTAGCTTTTCGACTGTGAAGAAGTTTTGTTTGACAGCTTTGGTTGTGATGTTTAGTGAAAGTTCGATTATGTTCTTTTGGGATGTGACTGCTTTTTTGGAAGAAGCTAACTCAGGGGATGTGGCAATAGTGGAGTAGCATAAATCTGGGTACAGCGTACTGCTACAAGAGTGTTTGAGTATGATGTGAGTTGCTGAAGGTAAAGAGGATTTGGAGTTTTTTTGAGATTTGTTTACTCCTGAAACGATTCCAATGATTATAGCAACTAGAAACACAGTTGTGAAAACAGAGATAATGAGTTTTTTTGACATGGATTTGAGTTTGTTAGTGTCTGATGAGGACATGAGAGCAGATGTATCTTTGGTTTCTCTCATTGATTCAGAATGTAGAAGAAGATAGAAAGAGAGTGGGTCTCAAGTGAAAACAAGAGGAGTTGGTTTGGTTTTGGGAGAATAATGGTCAGAGTTATTTGCTTTATATTCAGTACATTGGAGCATTGGACAGCTTTGTTACAGAAAATAACAGAAACGCTAAGCTTAAACAAATTTAATGGGAAAGTATTTTGTATCGTATACCCCTTTATATTAAAAATGGTATAATCGATTAAAATAGGGTTAAGATAGTTTTTAACTAGTATAAAAATAAAATTTAATAAAAAATTATTTAAAATAATAATAATAATAATATTTAAATATAAATTTATTTAGAATACTTTTTATAAAAAAATAAAATCAATAAATATTAAATAAAATAATTATATTTAAAAAAATAGTAAGATGATTTTTTTCTTGAATTTCTATGATATATTCGTAATTATATGAATTATAATAATATGTTAGTGACCAGATTTAATAAAAAAAATTATTTTAGAAGTTATTTCCATACGGATAATACTATAATGGATAAGAGCATAAATCTGATTATAAATTTTTATGTATGTGACATTTTTCATAAAAAAAATTAATTTAATTTTATGATATAATATTTTATTTTTAAACTTTTAAATATATATATATAAATTTTTTTATATTTTCTCATAATATAAATAATATATATTTTTTAATAAAATTACATAAATAATTAAGTGTAATGAAAATTGTGTTTTAATCATCTTTGACGTGTCATTTTCTTTTTCCTCTTAAGTTTGTTGGAAATTTCTTTGTGGTCCCTTTATATACATGTATATAAATTTGAATTGAATTAGCTGTTGGCTTGTGATAGTTTGGAGGTATCTCTTATGGTTCTACCATGATTTTTTTTCCTCGTTTTGTTTTTTTTTTTTCAAATTAGTATAAACTAAAAGCTGTAAAAAGTCTCCGTTATTTATTTAGATAGAATAGTTAATAATATAATAATAACAATTATATTTTAATATTTGATAGATATCGTTCACCAATTAATAAAAAAAGATTTTTGTAATTGAAATTCTAACACAATCAAAGAAAAAAAATTTAATACCAAAAAGAATTATAACTTATCAATTCACACTCAAAAGACTCTTTCTATTTTGGTGTTTAATAAAGAAAAGAAAATAATTTTTATATATGTTTTTTCTTATTTTTCTTTCTATTATTATCTTTTTTTCTTTTCTTTTTAACATAGCATCTAATCTTTTTAAAGAAGAAAACACAATTTCCTCACAATTGTTTTCATAAACATTCAAAGAACTCTCTTTTCTTTTGAATAAAATTATTTAGATAATTATTAAATAAATTATATTAGGTACATCCATACGAAATCTATTTGGACGAAAGTTTAAAATCCAACATGTCACATTCATATATAGAGTATACGATGTTGTCATTTCTTCTCATATCTACCACACTTACAAAATAGTTCATATAAGTTAATAGATTATGTGATCGTGGAGAACACCTATATATGGAAGCTTTATACTAACAACTCATTTATGAATCAACATATAGATATCAACTTTTATCAATACAAATAAGAACGTTAGTATATATATATATGGTGTCTCTAAATGTCTCATACTCATCTAATCACATTAGGTAAGTAACTCTGATCCCTCATAAAAAGTCATACTTAATCTCTCCGGAGTTCAATTTCATATTCATACATATCTTGCATCTAAATTGACGTGATACATATTGTCGACCATAAATATAAAATGCATATGTGATCTTTGATAATCTTCTCATTATCCTCCTATCATTTTGCTTAAAATAATAGCTTCTTAGTAAATTCCCATAAAATCGAATCAAGCATGACCATAGATAATATGCTAAAGTAACTTAATATAAATTTCTTACTTTGTGAGATAATCAAAGGTAAGAAAAGGAAAAAATGATTGTTATGCTAAAGTAACTTAATATAAATTTCTTATTTTGTGAGATAATCAAAGGTAAGAAAAGGAAAAAATGATTGTTTATAATGATTTATAGGATTCATATAGTGACAAAACAAGGATTCATTTTCTCATCTCCATATGTGGTCACTACTATATGTAGTATAAAATACATGTTATAGTGGAATTATCATACTAATATAGGACCATGTTAGTACTTAAAACAATGCACGAATCTTTATTTCAATGCTTCCATAGCGTTTAATCTGAGCTCCTAAATATATCGTCATGGTAACAAATGCATTTGAAAATTACATATGGCAATAAATATAGGTTTAATGGGTAATGGATATACCCATTATCAGTCATTTATAAATAGATCGCATATAGGTCTCAACTTGAAGACCAAGATAATCCTTTCACTCAATTAGCTATTATCGTAGTAATAGCTTAATGTGTCTCATCTTTGCTCCCTCCCACTTAAATACCATAAAGTGATTACTCATATGAGGGAGTCAATCTAACCTATTGACATGTTTCTCTTGCATATACCAATATTTTAAAATTGGAATAAATTGTATATAAAAATTCCTTGAATATGATATATAATGTAAATAATTTCAAACAAATCAATAAACACGAAATACATAAATCAAAATCTACATAGTTGTAGTTTCTTAGTATAAGCCACAAAAAAACCCCTTGCTATATGTTTAGTCATAGGATATGCAACCATGAGATTAGTTGATATATATTCCAAATTCACTTCTCAACTTGTAACAACGTCTCTAATGAAATGGTATTTTATATCAACGTATTTGGTTTTTTCATGACATTTAGAATCCTCAATATATGCTTATGTAGCCATCCTATCAAATTGAATCATTATAGGATCATTAGTAACAACTCCAATGTGTTGAAAAACCTGCTTAACCAAATTGCTTCTTGCACTGCAATAATGCAAACCACAAACTATGTCTCCATAGTAGATGAGGTAACATATGATTGATTTTTACTACTTAATGAGATAGCTCATCCATTAAGGATGAAAATAGATCCCAACGTATATCTACGGTCATCTATAACACCATTCCAATCGGTATCAATATGTAATGAACAATCCTTTTAAGATTTCGTAATATTCTCTTGAATGCTTTCCAATGAACATATTTAGGGTTAGATTGATATCCACCAACCAATCCAACCGTATAACATATGTCAGGATGAGTACACATTATGACATACATCAGACTCTCAACAACTCTAAAATATGGAACACGAGCCATCAGATCTCTTTCTTTATAAGTCTTAGGTCCCCTTTCTCAACTCAAGCATTCACCTTTAGCAACAAGAGTGTCAAGGGATTTGTAATTATGCATTTGGAATTTCTCAAAGATTTTATGCATTTGGAATCTCTCAAGGATTTTATGCATATAAGCCTCTCGAGACAAATCGAGTAGTCTTTGAGCTTGATCCCTAACTATCTCAACTTCAAGCACATAATTTCCCTCACCCATATCTTTCATCTCAAAATTGAAGATAACCACAACTTAATGGTGACAATCATCTCCTTATTTTTGCTAACTAGTAGTAGTCATCAACATATAATAACAAAATTATGAAACTATCCTCAAAACGTTTAACACACATACATTGGTCTTAATCAATCATTGTATACTCAAACAAATAATAGCTCAATAAAATCTCAAATACCATTACCTAAATGCTTATTTTACGCCATATAGTGATCGATGGAGTAACCAAACTATGGATTCTTATCCTTTCATCACATAGTCTTCAAGTTGATCCATATAGAACACTTTATATAGTTCTTCATTGAGAAATGCAGTTTTAACATCCATTTGATGTAGCTCCAAATCAAGATGTGCAACAATAGCCAACATAAAATGAATCAAGGTAAATTTAACCACTTGTGAAAGTTTCCTTATAGTCCATTCCTTCTTCTTGAGTGTAATATTTTGCTATCTAATGACCTTTATACATATCAATGGAATGATCTACCTTATGCTTCCCTTGTACAAAATATAGTATATGTTTTATTTTACTCAATGTTCTGTCATCCTCTATATAAGGTTGGTTATTATAGATCAATAATACGCACACGCATATAGTTAGAAACACTTTGTATGGAAGCATTTTACATACACCATAAGATTGGTTTTTGTAGTGTGCATTCAGCAACATTGTCTCTTGTGTTTTTGGTTTGTTTAAGGTATGGGTATTTATGAAAAGTACTCAAAAATTTTGGAAAAAAAGTTTGACTTTTAACCACCTCGCCACCAATCTCATTTAGGACCTTGTCACATGTAGTGGCATGGTGGAATTTCAAGTTCGATAAATACCCTTTCATTTCTTCTTATTTATGTTCTAGAAAAGAGGTAGCAGATCTCTATCAAATTGACATCTCGTCTTTCTGTTTTCAAATCACTAATACCTTGCGTGTTACTTGGTATTAGTGGTTTGTGACTGTGTGAGAAAATCCATGCTTATGAGTGGTGAGTACTTAAGGTGGCGTTTGCATGTGGGTTCTATGTGTTGAGTCATGTGTTAGTTGGTTGTTACCTTCGTGGTAAATTTTGTTATTCACCTTACATGTTATTGGTCTGTGTGGCAAGCCAGGTCCTTATGTCAAACCAAGTCATTGCGGAAACAACAAGCAAAAGAAACAAGAGTAACAATAGGTAATTGAGATAGAGGTCTCGACTGATAGAGATAATGGTGGTTTTATGTCTCTCACAGTGCAACTATTTTATTGTTTGCTGGATTATTTGTTGTTGAATGGTTGCCTTAAGAAACTTAAGGATGTTACCATATAGATAGGGTTTCTATATGGGTTACTCTCATTATATCTAGTGTTATACATGCTCGATTATGTGGTTAGAATAATTAGATTTTAAAGGGTGTATGTTCTTGCATACTAAAGTTTAAACACGAATTGGAAAGCTTTTATTTTTTCTTTATCACTTGCTTTTCATTTATTGAAATCTATATTTGTTGCTTTATTATACTGCATGTCATGTGTTTATATCTGTATGATTTGCACTTTTGAGTTATGTCCTTAAAGATTCAGTATCGCCTTAACTTGATTGTATATCAGGTCTTGGACTTCTTCATTGTTGTTATGCATAATCAATATGTATTATAACATCTTCCAAGTTTCTATTATTTATATTATAGCACACTAGATGCATACTCTAATTAGAAGATGTGTTAGTTATAAGTTTTCGTATGCTTTCTTTTCTTTATATGAAGCATGTTTATAGCTTTCTAATCATTACTTATGTTGTAGTAAATTAATCTACTTACTTCTTGATTAATTTATATTACTTATGTATATTATATGCATGTGAGTCTCTAAGGAGTCTGTATCTTCTTACCCTATTACGTCCTAACTGTCGAACTCTCTAATTGGTTTGCTTTGTTTTGATTGATCGTATGTTGTGAGAGTACAATCATTATTTACAGAATATGTTTCCATATATGAAGTCTTAAAGTAATTGAAAATCTTTTATTGATTAAGTATCATTCTTGTTTCACATGCTATTAGTTGTTTTCCATGCTTATGTGTGTTGCCAGTTTGGACAGGAGCCTATGCGGTACATCATCACTAGTATATTTGCTACAGATTATTATTCTTGTATCTATAGAGCATTTTAGTTGTGTGTTGAAATGAGCTTGTTGATTTATACTTCTATTGTGTAAGTTGCTTAATCCATGTTGTAAGGTCGGCTTGGCCTAATTAATATATATAGCTTAAGAAAAGATTCCATGGATTGACATCTCCACCCTTCATCTAGGCTCCAGTTACCTATTTGAGTCGAAAGAACAATTAACCTTTGTATAGTTGTTCATACATATGGAAATCTTCACACTTAATTATGAATATCCATTTATTCCTAATAGTGTCATGGCCGACGGAAGGTTAACCAAATCCCATACTTAGTTTTTTTTCATAGACTCCATCTCATCATCCATTGCAATAATCCATTTTCACTACCAGGAGTTGAAAAGACCTCTTATGTTGTCTTAGGCTCATCTTCATCATATAGAGCTACCATGAAAGCATCTCCTCCAATCTCAAAAGGATGACGGGGATTGTTCTAATGTTTTCTTCTTTGCAACTCAAGCTCATTGGAATTCAAATCATTTTGGTCATCATTAAACATATTGCTCTCACTATTCCTAGGAGTATGAATAATTTATTCTTAAACATTGATTAGAGTATTGAGAGAAATATTTTTTGGATACTTAAATTCATGTAACTTTAAGCCATTGTTTACTTCACCCCTAGTAGGAAATTCTTCTTTTAAGAAGATTGCATCATGTGACTCAATTTCAGTTACACTTTCATTTGCATACTCACCAATAAATACAAAACCCTTTTGAGTATTTAAAGTATTGAATGGATATACTTTTCTTACATTTACAACCCAATTTTCCATATTTAAGAGAAATATTATGTATGTAAACTTCCGAACCCCAACATTGCAGAGCACTTAGATTGGTTTTTCTACCAATCTATAATTCATATGGGGTAGAAGGAATTAATTTTGATGGCACTTGAATAAGGATATAAGTATTAGCTAATAAAGCATCATCTCAATAAGATATCAGAAGATTAGCTTGAGTCATCATAGATCTAACCATATCAGATAGTGTATAATTCCTCATTTCCACTGCACCATTTTGTTGCGAAGTATAAGACATCGTCAATTGTCTCATGATTTATTTTTCTTCACAAAGCTTTTTGAATAGCTCAGATAGATACTCATGACCTCAGTCAATTCATAAAGCTTTGATGCTATTTTCTAATTTATTCTTAAATTCTATAAGGTAGCATCTAAAGCAATATAATACCTCAAACTTATGAGAGATCAAGAAAAGAGTATTTTTGATTTTTTTAAAACCTTGAAGGTATTTTTGAATATTTCTTAAACCTTGGTGTTATTTCTAATTTTTTTCCTTCTAATATGACATCAGGAACTAATACTTCTATTACTTAAACTTCTTCTTTGTTAGAAAGTTCCCTTTCATGATCTACAAAAGTAATGTTGGTATATTATTATTTTTAACTACATTACTTTTTTTCATGGCATTAGACATTTTTTTCTTAATATTTAAGTATCATTCCTCTGGTATTTCAAAATCCGTTAGTGTTTCTAGTTTTATTATTTGTTCAAGTTCTTGAAAGGTTTTATCTATTTCTATAAACTCATTTTGTTTATATATTGAACTATTATAATTGTTTGTTAATAAATACCATAATATATAGTGTATTAAAAATGAATAATTTTCTTTTTTTCATTAAATATCATATTTCAAATTTATAAGCTAAACTTAACAATTGGTTTAAGTTTTTACCATGAATATTAATAGTAAACTTAAAATATGCTATAAATTTTAGTTTATAATATTCTAAGTTATTATGAATATTCCTAATAAATCATCTTTTCTTTTTATTATTCTATTATTTAGTAATGTTAGTTTTATTATAATATCAATTTCTTCTCTAAAATGAGCTTTTATTAATATTTGGATTTCTCTTAAATAAATATATCTAATTTTTTCTTTATCTTTTTGAGAGATTTTTAATAGCTTATTCATTTTTGTTATTAGTTAATGATATATTATATATTCATTTTGTACCTATAATATTAATACTTATTTCATAATAAATTATGTTTTTTTGGAAAATAATTTTCTTAATGATAAAAATGATAATCTTTAAATCCATATATTTCTTTAAGATTTAATTTTTCTTTTTGAGTTTTTTTAAATTTATTTTTACTAACTATCACTTTTTTTGAAAAATATCATGAAATTTATTTTATTTTTGAATTTTTTAAAATTTTAGAAATATTTTTAAAAATATCTCAAAAATTAAGTATTTTTAATATTATTTCGAGTACACTTGTAGAAGACCTAGAGTCTAAAATCTAGCAATATACTTGATTGGCCTAAATAAAAAAGAATAGTTTAGTACAACATTGAACAATAAAACGGTGCAATGTTTGCTCATTTTGCTTCCTTTTTAACAATTTTTTTTAATTTGAAAGGGAAAGGATCTATTAGTCATTATTGTTTCGCTTTTCTGGCTTAGATTTTGTGCCTATCCATTTTCAACGGGGATTAGCTGCGGCAATTAGTACTTGTCATACAAAGTTTTTTTGGTATCTTGCTACTTGGGAAACTATAAAACTAAAATCACTATAATACTCTCAAATTAATTTATATTCTTCTTAATTTAAATAAATTTTGTTATTTTTATTATTTACAATTTTAAGGGGTATAGTGCCAGTAACTTGATAGTAGTGTATAAATCGACTTCTTATTGACGAAATTATTTTTCATGGAAAACTTTATCTAATTATAATATTAATATTATTAAAAATATATTTTATTATGATTTTTTAATATTGTTTATTGAAAACAAATAATTTAATTATACCTATAGTTTATTCACTACATCTAATTTATAAAACGTAATTTCGAATTTATTTTATTTTGAACATACATTTTATTTATTTGGAACATAAAATATATAATAATTATTGGTTATTTTCCTACCCCTAAATTATTAAAATACCCCCTCAAATCAATATACGCACACTCATATAAACTCCATGCAAATTTTTATTTGGACAATATTATATGTATCCTGTAATATTATATGTATCCTGTAATATTTGGACACTCATATGATTCACTTTTGAAGTCGTGTGCAGCAAATTAATAATAGTTGAAGAAGTTAACAAAATATTTATAGAAACTTTTTGAAGTCGTATGCAGTAAATTAATAATAGTTAAAGAAGTTCACCAAATATTTATAGAATTTTTTTATTTATATAATATTAATTATAATTATGATATATTTGTGATATATAAATATAATTTATACCGATGTCTCAACGTTTTATTCTGTCCATCTAGACCCCAATTTATGGTCTTCGGCGTACGTTGGATTAATCAAGTACAACCCAACATCGTACTAAACTAAACTAATCAACTCTCTATATTTTATTTGAAAAAACGACGGTCTTTAATTAAGGTTATGCTATATAATAAAATAGATTGAAAACGTATTTTTTTTTGTCATTTATCAAATTTCTAATAGATTTTCGATTTAATATTTTTATTGATTTCTCACACTTATTCTCTGCGTTTTGATGATGTATCTAATGAAACAGTAAATAGTGAGAGGATCTGATGTTTTATAAAGATTTTCTCATCAAGAACCTTGTTCGGTTTAGTAACCGACGTACGATTCCGACGAAACCGAATCGTTACCACAGTTCACTGTTTCGTTGCACCACTTTGATGTTACATTCTCCCACTTGATGCAAACATTAAACAAAATTCTCTTGAATAACAAAATACATGAATCATAACGATAGGTCCTCTAAAAGTGAGTATTATCTTTCATGTATTACAATGCATTTAGTTTCTCAAGTATTATACTTTATGTGGTAACGAGACTTAATGAATAAATTCAATATTTATTCTTGGTCCAATAAAATATATATTTTTTCAAATAAATTAAGGTACACATGAATATGAGAAAATATCACAATATATAAGAGTTTCATTAATAAATTGTATATATACATTTACAAAGTAGAACTAATTCCCATTTTTTCTACATGATCCTTGATTTTCATTGGTGGCATGCCTTTAGTCAAAGGATCAACAATCATAAACTCAATGCTAACGTGCTCAATGATCACTTTTTTTCCTTAACACGTTTTCTCATGGCCAAGTATTTAATGTCGATGTGCTTACTACGACTACCACTTTTGTTGTTTTTAGCCATCAACACAGCAACTGAGTTGTCACAGTACAATTTTAATAGCCTAGAAATAGAGTCAACTACTCTAAGCCCGGAAATGAAACTCTTCAACCATACACCATGTGAAGTGGCCTCAAAACATGACACGAACTCGACCTCCATAGTGAAAGTAGCAATCAAGGACTATTTCGCACTCCTCCAAGACACGGCTCTACCGACAAGCATGAAAATGTAACAAAATGTTGATTTTCGTGAATCAACACAACCAGCAAAGTCCACATCGGAGTAGCCAATTACTTCCAATTCATTGGTTTGTCTATATATAAGCATATAATCCTAGGTTCCTTGTAGGCATCTCATCACTTTCTTTGCAGCTTTCCAATGGCCAACACCAGAATTACTCTGATATCTCCCTAGCATACATCAGACTTCCAACAGCTAAAGCATATGTAATGGTTTTCATCTGTTCTCTTTCAAAATCATTCTTTGGGCATTGGTCCAAATTGAACTTATCGCCCTTCACAATGCGAGAAACACTTGGTGAACAATCTTTCATTCAAAATCTCTCTAAAACTTTATTGATATAGGTTTCCTAAGATAAATCCAAGACACCTCGAAGTCTATCTCTATGGATCTTAATGCCAATGACATAAGATGCCTCACCCATATCCTTCATATCAAAATTTTTAGAGAGCAATTATTTTACCTCGTATAGCAAACCCTCATCATTGGTTGTAAGCAAAATATCATCCACATATAGCACAAAAAAATAATCTTACTCCCACTAACCTTATGGTATATACATTGATCCATGATGTTCTCTTCAAAACCAAATGAAGTGATGACGTTATGGAATTTTAAATACCATTGATGGGAAGCTTGTTTTAATTCATATATGTATTTATTAAGCTTACAAACCAAATGCTTACCATCACTAGAGAAGAATCCTTCAAGTTGTTTCATATAAACCTCTTCCTCTAGGTTACCATTAAGGAAAGTCGTTTTCACATCTATTTAATGCAAATCCAAATCAAAATGGGCAACCAATGTCATGATCACACGAAGTGAACTTTCTTAGATACAAGAGAAAATGTCTTCGTGTAGTCGATTCCCTCCCTTTGAGTGAATCCTTTGGCAACAAGTCTTGCCTTATGTCTCTCAATATTGCCTTGTGAGTCTTTCTTTGTTTTGAAGACCCATTTACATCCAATGGCTTTCACACCATCGGGCAACTTGACGAGATCCCAGACTCAATTAGACGCCATAGAATCCATCTCTTCTTTCATGGAATTGTACCATAAGTTCGAAACCTCAAAACTCATGGCCTGTGAAAACATCTTAGGATCATTTTTGGCTCCAACATTATAGTCACATTCCTGTAGATACACAACATAATCACTAGGAATCATTGATTTACTTACTCTAGTAGATCTTCTTAATATTGTATCAACATTCTCCTGAGGAGCAGGATCATGTTGTTCAGCTGGTTGTTCATCAATTGTAGGCATCTGTTGAACTTCAACATCTACTGGATCATGATCAACAACTTATAGTACTTTTAAGACTGGTTCTTCAACACACGTTTGTACTCGAGGCGTGTTGTTAACAATAACGATTAGTCCATTACTTGAAGTGGCACATTGAGCATCTGAATGATCTTTCTCATGACCAATGCCTTGGGATCGATCGCTCTCACTAATCAAGTAATTCTCAAGAAATTTTGCATTTCTTGATTCCATAAACCTAGTGCTATGAGATGGACAATAAAACCTATATCTCTTAGAAATTTCGGCATATCCAATGAAATACCCACTTATGATCCTTGGGTCCAATTTCTTTTCTTATGGATTATAAATCCTCACTTCAAACTGGCATCCCCAAACGTGCATATGTCGCAAACTCGGTTTCCAACCTTTTCATAATTCAAATGGCAACTTTGAAACAACCTTGGTTGGAACTCAGTTTAATATATACACAACCATCTTTAAAGCTTCAAGCCATAAGGATTTAGAAAGATTGGAGTTGCTAAGAATACTATGCACTATGTCCAATAATGTTTAGTTTCTCATTTCTGCTACACCATTCTGGTCTGGTGAAGCAGACATAGTGTATTGGGAAACTATCCCATGTTCTTGAAGAAACTTAGCAAATAGATCAGGCACTTTTCCATTCTCATTGTATCTACCATAATATTCACCACCTCTATCTGATCTCACGATCTTTATTTGCTTTCTACATTGTTTCTCTACTTCAAACTTAAAACTCTTAAAGGTATCTAATGCTTCTCTCTTATTATGAATCATGTACAGATACATATATCGAGAAAAATCATCAATAAAGGTGATAAAATATTTTTGACCTTGAATATCCATATTTGGACAACATATATCCGTATGTATTATTTCTAATATGTTTGAACTCCTATTGGAACCTTTCTTTGACTTGTTAATATGTTTTCCCTTAATGCAGTCCACACATGTCTCAAAGTTAGTAAGATCTATAGTACTAAGTACCTCATCTTTCACAAATCTTTTAATTCGATCTATGGAGATATATCCTAATCTTCTATGCCATAATGTAGAAGAGTTCTCATCAATAATACATCTTTTAGTGTCAGCTTGAATATGCATAGCATTATAAGTGACATTATTTTGTAAATTAATGTAGTAAAGATCATCAGACAAAATACCATACTAAACACAATCAAATTTATTAAATAAACTGAAAGATGTTTATGAAAAGTGAAAGCAATAACCAAAAGGTACAAGTCTTGAAATTGAAATCAAGTTTCTAGAGAAACTTGGAACATAAAAGGTTTTTTCTAATTCTAAAATAAAACCACTACTTAAAATTAAACTACATGTCCCTAGAGCCTCCACATGTGAGCTCATCTTGTTACCAGATAAGATGTATTGCTTACTTCCTACTAGCTTCCTTAGATTTTGCAACATAGATTGTTAATCCAAAATCAATCCATTAGGTGTTAATATTATCATTAACCATATTAGATTCATAACAAACAAACGAGGTTGGATTACTTTTATTCTCAAGCCATTTCTAGAATATGATACAACCCTTCTTCATATGTCCCTCATTTTTACAGAAAAAACACTTGGCTTTTTTCTTAATATTAGCCTGAGATGGAATTATCCCTTTTCCTTTTTGCTTGTATTGAGATTTTCCTTTCCCGTACATTGTAGCTAAAATTTCACTTTCACCAAATTTCATAACAAGCCACCCTTCCTCTTGAACACACATGGTTATTAGTTCATTGATTGACCATTTATCCTTATGTGTATTGTACGAGATTTTGAATGGCCCGTACTGATGTGGGAGAGTGTTAAAGATATAGTGCATTAGGAAGGATTCTGACATCTCAACCTCGAGATACTTAAGTTGAGCCGCAATATCCCTCATTTGCATAATTTGCTCACACACACCTTTCACATTAGTGAGTCTTAAAAAAGAACTTCATAATAAGGGTGCTTGCTAGAGCCATATCTGAAGTGACAAATTGATCATCCATAGTCTTTAACAAGTCTTGAACATTGTTACGCTAATCAATAGAATCACGAATACCAGTAAAGATTTTAGTCTTAATGAACATCATGCTAAGGCGATTAGATCGCTCCCATTGTTCATAAAGTATGATATTCTCTAGAGTGTTGGTTTGAGTAATTTTAGGTGGTTCATTTTTCCTAATAACATAATCAATATCCATCACCCTAGTTGAAGGAGAATTCTTTCCTTCCATATTTTATAATTATCCCCTCTCATATCAGGAATATCACAACAGATATCAGAGAAATTTACAGGTTGAGAAGCTGCAATTAAAAATTATATGCTTTAAAATTTGAGACCTAAATTATATCATTCTTTACCAATGTAAATCATGAAAAATATGAATCTAGTGACAAATTATGTTCATTCAATTAGATTCATCCTAACTTTACGATAAAACTATCAAATTATGTTCCTTTTTCTATTCCCTCTCGGTAAATTAGAAAATATAATTTGATATTATATCCTAATTAATCACACAAAAATATAATAAAAAATTATGTGAGATAAGATTAATTATATCACATATGATTAATTACAATTAATATTTATTTTATAAATATGATCCTAAATAAACCTTATTATAGTTTTAATTAATTAAAAATGATGTAACTACTCCCTAATTAATTAAACTATATTAATCACTTAAATATTAGTTAAATCCTTAGGCTTAATTATAGCATAAAATCATAAACAATATTAATTTAATTTCAAATGTCCAAATATTATCTATCTTAAGATTGCATATATGACAATAAATTATACAAGTAAAGATAAATAATATAAGCACTAATTAAATCCATAAATAATCATAAACAATTAATTTCATTATGCATAAATTATTTAACCAAATTTTCATATGTATAATAAATTATAAAATTTACACATATCAATACAAAAACAAAAACATTTAAGCATAATGTATTTAAATAATTTTTTAATGTGCCCAAAAATTATTTAAATTAATATCACATATATAATAAATATTATACATATGACAAACATAAGTTAAATAATTAATTAAAATTATATTTGGAATTTTGTTTTATAAAAATTGAATTTTAAATGTATATAAAAATACACTATAAACATAATATAGTGTAAAACGCGTTCTGGTCCAGTGGACAGAACACCACATTCCCAGCCATGGAATCCGGGTTCGATTTTCAACTGAAGCTTTTTTTTGTTTAAAAATCAAACTCTAAATATATTTATGGTATAAATTTAAATCAGATAGGTAAAATAACACAAAATTTGTTGTAGTATAATGGTCAGATTGTTGGACACTCTGTCCTAATACTAAGGAGTCCTAACAAAACTAAATCTTAAATCTATCTAAAACATGTTGATTGAGTGGCCATGACATTATAAACCCATTAATGTAATTTGGGTTCAATTCCAGATGACAAGATTTTCTCTAAGAATTATCTTTAACCTCCATTTCTCTAAGAATTATCTTTAACCTCCATTCGAGTCAACCTGACCCGGTTGGGTTGTGACACCACAATGGATACCCGATTATATTTTACTATTTTGGAGACAAAATTTGGCATTTTTTAAATCAAAATTCTTAGAATTCAATTTTTGAGTAATTTATGGTCTCAATTTGAATCAAAAATATCATTTCAAATAAAAAGTTAATTAATAATTCAGATGATTATACATAGTAAATTGGATTTATTTTTTTCATTAATTAAAGTTTAAATTCACAGGATCACTCTAAAATCAATATTGAAAAAAATTATAATTTTCATATGCATAAAAAACAAGCAAAATAAAAAACAAAAAAATCTTAATTCCTCGTGGAACAGAGAAAAACAAGGATGTTTTAAAAAATAACTCTCATACAAAATGTAAGATCATAATTCAATCCAGAAATATTTTGGAAACCATATGAACGTAAAATTTAAATACAGCAGAAACAAAATAGATTGAAAACAATTATCCTATTATTGATCAAATTTCAACACTTACACGAAAATTCCAATAGATTTTCGATTTCTCACACTTATTCTCTGTATTTTGATGATAAATTTGAATGAAACAATGAATAATGAGAGAAACTAATGCTTTATAAAGGTTCTTCCATCAAGAACCTTGTTCAGTTTCCTAACCAACGTACTGTTACCACGGTACACTATTTCGTTGCATCATTTTGATATTACATATACCAATTAATGACAATATATTTGAGAAATTATGTTATTTAATATCAAAAATCTTAAAATTTAGATACATATTTAATTGTTGGACACATTAATTTTTTAATTTATTTTATAAATTTATGTTTCTAAATGTTAACATTTATATTCATATAATGTATTCTAGATACAATCTTAATAAAATATAGAAAATCTAAATGACTTAGCTGAGAAAAAGGAAGGGATTAATAAATTACCTGATATAATGGTTCAAGTATTAGTCTCAAATGACATTCAAATTCATTAGATTTGATAGTAACATTCAAGAAAAGGAAGCAGAACAACTTCCAATTGGATTTGTCATCAAAACACAAGAGTAATTAATAATCAACAATTTTAAAAGAGAGATGTTGGTTATTCTCACAATCTGCAGTATTAAAAAACAGCACTGATCAACTGCTTTTCACTCATCAAAACACAAATTAAGGCTCAAAATATATAAGACATTCCCAAATAGAATCAAAAACACAACAACAAAACGCTATGTATTCTATAGTTTACAACCCAAGAGAGTAAGGAAATCCAGTGGAACTCAACCAACTTTCACCAGCAATAAAACTGCCAAGAGTAAAAGCTTCAGCCTCAGTTGCACTTGTAATTACCTTATAACCCTTCCAATTCACCCTCTTTGTAGTATTAGCCCCAGGTCCAGTGTTTTGATACTCACCATAAAACAAAGTACTAAGGGCAAAATCGCCATTCCATTCGTGCCACCCGGCTTGGTCAATGACATTACTAATAGAAGTTTGCATAATCACAGTTCTCGAGTATTCTTTCCATGGTCTTCCAAGGTATGTTGGGAAGCTACTTTGAACTGGTAGCAAATCAGAAGTAGCTCCAATTCTTGATTTTTGGATCACAATTCCAGTGTTTTGATTCGGGTCAGTTCTACCTTGAGCGGTAACCATGTTCTTTTGACCCAAATTAGGTCGACGGGCATGGATGTCACAATCTTGAAAAACAGCAGCACCATTGCCAAAAATGAAATCAACAGTGCCAGCAACCAAACAATTAATGTAGAATTGACGATTGGAGTGAACATAGAGAGTATCTTGATAAGCCAACATGTCACATTTGTAAAAGGCAGAGAGATCAGCTCCTACACGTAGAGCCACTGCTTGGTGTTTTGAAGGACCTGCTGTGTTTTGAAAGGTTATGTCTCGAGCTATAAATCTCTCGCCAACCACAGCTGCCAAACCGTGAATAAAAAATTAAACATGTTACCAAATATCAATTATAGGTCATCTACCATAAACAAATTAATTATAAAGCTATTAAAAACTAATTTAAAGATTATATTCAAACACAAAAGACATTTATATAAGGGTAACTAATTGGGACGACTAAGATTGAACCTGAATTTGACAAAAAAAATTAACACGCATTCCTGCGTTGTTTAATAATTTATTATAAATTGTACGTATTTTTACATAAAAAGAATTAGAAATGTGTATGTCTCCTTTTTTTTTGTTGGAATACTAATTAGAATGAGTATTACCATTCTTTCCGCCTTTTGTATTTTTATGTGTTGGGATTGATCTGACTTTACATAGAGAACAACTAGAGAGAAATCAAAGAATTGTATAAGAATGTATGTATTTCTTATGAGACTCATATATATATATATATATATATATAAAGTATTATATGTATATGTGTCTACTACATATGATATACACATCACAGTGTGTCAAATGGGTACCATGGTAAAAGAAAATACGTTTACAGCTCAAGGTTGATCACCCTTGCTTAGGCTTGAGGTCGACCAATACTAAGGTCCACGAGCATAGGCAAGTCCCTTTAGAAGAGTGGCTATGGGCATAGGTAGAGACAGATTCTTCTTGACAGCTCGGGTTGTAAGTTGGATCAGACTTAGGGTCGAGCTATATGTCCAAATATCTTATCCCCTTACTCTTTTAGCTCGGTTCTTTAACAGAGCAACGAATTTGGAATGTTTGACTTGCTCTAATAAATGTTTGTCATCTAATGGAAGAGAGAAAATATCCACCTCTATATAAGGAGAAACTTAAGCCTCTTCTATTTTCATCATTTTTCTGCAAATCAGACAAAAAATTCACAAGACAAAAGCTCTGTCATCTTAGTTCGAGCTATAGAAATTTTTAGCTCGTTGGTAAGAAATAAGATCCACATCTAGATTTCTTGCCTAGGTTTTAGCAAAAATCTTTTCGAGTTTAATAGTTTTATACTTTCTTTTCAGGTCAATTTAAAGAATCATTACTCCTTTTATTTCAAACTCAACCATATGTAATTTCTACTTTTCCTACCTTTATCTTTTTCATGTTTCCTGATCTTTTATAGATAGAGACCATGCACAGATAAAGCACCTTAGGTTTAGCCACTTAGAAAGCCCACAATATCCCACTTACTTGGACCAACCAAAAAGTGATGATATAGGGTCCTCCAATGAGATAAACACTTCGAGTAAGGAGGCTCCATCCCAGCCTCAGATCTCAAATCTCAATTCCAAGGTCCTAAAGGAAGAAATCAAGGAACATAAGGACTGGTGAGCCTACATGTCACACCAAAGGCTAGTCAACCAAGGTCAAGACCAATGAGCTGTCACCTCAGGATGAAGAGATGATAAGGAAGACCTACGACATTCCTTCTCCTTGATCCAAATAATGATTCCTATGTTGAGGTCTGGTGACAACAACCCACCTCCAGTTGGATGGATAGTCTTCTACATGAAGGCTTTGTGGTTGGGGTCAAATTTTTTCTATATCCCTTCATAAGGAAATTTCTAACTATGACTAAGCTTGCACCAAGTTAATTGATATCCAATGGATGGAGGTACCTACTCTGCTTGATACTTGATACTGATATGCACAGAGCTCAGGGTGGAGTTAGAGATGCCTGAGTTCAATGAGTCCTACATGTTAAAGCAGAATCCTACATACTCGAGGAGGGTCTACATGTAAGTAAAGCAAGATCGGGGTATAAATATGGCCTTCCTAAAGAATGAGAAAAATTGGAAAAAATATTTATTCTACGTCTCAGATCGGTAAGAGACTTTAGATAGTGACAAGAGGTTGATAAGGTGTGCCTGGGTTGATACCAAGCTCATGATAAGGAATATGTGTTCCTTCATCACGACCTTGAGTGAAGAGGCGAAGCAACGACTGGCTAATATCCAAAGTATTTGCTCTTTTAACTCCCTAGAGGCATTTATCAAACATCTCACGCTTTGTTGCATGCGAGTTGACGAGACAAGGCTTAATAAAGGCTCTACATAGAATAATTCATAAACTTTAGACACCCTCTAAACGCAACACCCATCTCACAAACTATAAGGGTAGGTTCGAAGTGGTCCCTGATGTTAATGAACTAGCATTGAGACTTGGCATTTTTTTTACTTTGTTCGACTCCTTAAACTAATACTTTCTCACCTTTGTCTTTGCAGATACCATAAAGTTCAACCCTGATGATCTATTGGCACAACTTAAGAGAAAAGTCACTCCTCAGAGACAAGCTCCTAAAAAAGGACATCACATCACAAAGGAATGCTCCTCCAAGGGGAAGAAAATGAGTAAATCCTTTAGGCAAGAGGGACACCCCACCTCGTCCAAATAGAAGAAAAGGGTAACCATTGATGAGCTTATCCTCTTACCAATGCCTTTGAATATCATCGAACCGTCACCAGTATTCCTAGACCGACACACTTCTCCACCACTTAGCTTAGGTCCACAAGTACCTACTCAACCTACTATGGATTCAAGGAGGGGTAAAAGTGTGATTGATGACCTTACTATAGACGTTGACGTGGGTGGAACTGTATAGAGGCCTAGCACAAGAGAAGTTGGATTGGGTTTAGAGTCAAGTTATATGACAAGAACTATGAAATCTAATGCATTGCACTAACTTTGTGTAATTACTAAAATAAATATTTTTTTATCTAAAAATTTGATGGAGGAAATTAATTTTTAAAAAATGTAAAAGTTCAAAAATAAAATAGAAAAAATCTATTTATCATAAATTGTAATGTTATCACAATTGATGTACCAATTGATTATAAATTGAAAAAATATTATAATATTTTAACTAATAATTATCTAATATATCAATTATAATTATAACACAATTTATGATATAAAGGTTGATTATTTTAGTAGAGTGTGTGATGCAAAAAGTATAAAAGTAATATTTTCATTCTCATAATTGAGAATAGATTAATTTTTCTACTTTCACAACAATTCAAACATAATATTTGAATTTATAATGTTTAATAACTTTAGTTATTAAATTAAAATTATTTAGTATATACATAAAATCAATATTTATGGAGAATGATAGATGAATAAAAATAATATTAATATTTTTTCTAATAATTTAATTTGTTTTTTAATAATTTTTAATAAAATATATGAATTAATGATTCAATGTTCAAGATCTAAAAAATAAATTAAATGAGAGTTAATTTATTTGTAACTCCAAAAATAAACAAAAGATGCGTAGATAAAATAGTCCAAATTTAAACTTCATTCAATTTCAAGAAAGCGACCAATTACCGATTTTATTAAACTATTAAAAACATCAAAGTTTTTTTTTTCATCTATTGGTGGATATTTCCTTTGTCATGACTCATCATGAGTGAAGGCTAATTAAAGGAGTGCTTTACAGCAACTTTATCACAAAGAACCAGGTTTTAGTAATTATGTATTATATTTATATAATTAATTATATTATATAAATTATTATTAATGAATTATTATTTTCATAATTAAAATATCACGACCATTAAACTGGTTTATCATGACATGCTCTAATCTCTATAACAAGAATAAGTAATGTTTAACTAAACAACCGCCTTCTATTATTAACACCTTCTCGATGAAACAATGTTGTCTAGGTACATAAAAACTAGTATTATTATATTCATCCACTGCAAGCTACCTTATGATAATGCCATCAGTCATTGACCCACAAAATTATCCAAAGATCTAATTAACATAAATATAAGGAAATTAAACCAAGATAAAATTAAAATCTAAATAAAACTAATTAGAGTAAGACTTACCAACAGTTGCAGATTTGAAAGTAGTGCTACCATCAACAACATTTCTGCTTGCAGTGATGATAGTGTTAATTCTTCCATCTCCCAAAAACATAATGTTCTTCTTCTTTTTTGTAACTTCCACATTTTCTCTATAAATACCTGCTTTAATTCTAATCACATAACTCTTATTACTATTATCAGGAGCATTAATCACTGCCTCTGTAATCGTCGTATAATTCCCACTTCCATCTAAAGCCACAATCACATCTGGTGTCACACTCGTTTCTTGCAAAAGCTTCCTTTCACTCACAGACAGCCATTCTGGCCAATTCCTTTCATTTACTCCCTTAAGCTTCCTATTATGACTATTATTAATCCTACTTATCTCATAATTAGCTATATCAGTATCAGTCATGTTCTTAATCATAGCCAAAGCGTTACTACACAATTTTTCAACATGAACTTGACCTTTGTACAAAACATTCCTTACTTTTTTATCAGCTTCCTCATGTGAAAAACCATCCAAACAAGTCTCTTGATTTGTAATTGCTGAACTGATCAATGTTTTGAGGTCATCAGCATGTTGTTTCAGAGATTTCTTATTTGGGTATTTGTGAAGATCGTCAACAGCTTCATGTAGCTCATCGAGTGTCTCATCAATGGTCTCTAAACAATCATGGAGGGCTGTCTTTTCACGCTTGGTTAGACCTTTTCTGGTTTTGATTAGCTTTTCGACTGTGAAGAAGTTTTGTTTGACAGCTTTGGTAGTGATGTTTAGTGAAAGTTCGATTATGTTCTTTTGGGATGTGACTGCTTTTTTGGAAGAAGCTAATTCAGGGGATGTGGCTATAGTGGAGTAGCATAAATCTGGGTACAGCGTACTGCTACAAGAGTGTTTGAGTATGATGTGAGTTGCTGAAGGTAAAGAGGATTTGGAGTTTTTTTGAGATTTGTTTACTCCTGAAACGACTCCAATGATTGTAGCAACTAGAAACACAGTTGTGAAAACAGAGATAATGAGTTTTTTTGACATGGATTTGAGTTTGTTAGGCTCTGATGAGGACATTAGAGCATAGGTGTCTGTCATGGATTAAGAATGTAGAAGATGAAAGAAAGACAGTGGGTCTCAAGTGAGAACAAGTGCCGTTTATATGGCTTTGTTACAGAAAATAAGAGGAACTCTAAGCTTAAACAGACTTAATGGTGAATTGTACTATCTTTGATATTTCTTTTTCTTTTTCCTCTTTTGTTTGCTGGAAATTTCTCTGTGGTCTTTTTTTTTTTTTAATCTCAAATTAGTATAATGTCTAAACTAAAAGCTTTATTTACTTGATTGGCCTGAATAAAAAAAATAGATTGTAAAAGGTGTGAACAAGAAAGTGGAGCAATGTTAATTACATAATTATTAAATTATATTATTAAAATATTGTTTTTTTAAACATAATTATAATTATAATTATAATATCTAAATTTAAATTTAATTTTTTTAATAAGTTATACGTTTAATATAAAAATTAGGTAATTAAAATATTTTAATAATATAAGATAAATAACTTTTAAAACTAATCACCGATTTTTTTAATTTGAAAGAAAAAGGAAATATTAGTCATTATTGTTTTGCTTTTCTAGCTTAGATTTTGTGTGATTCTGTCTATCCATTTTCAACGGGTACTAGCTGCGGCAAATAGTACTTCTCGGACAAAGTTTCTTGGCATCTACTTGATCGGTAAAATATTGGGAAAGTATAAAATTAAAATTTATAACAATTAAAATAATATTAATTTATATTCTTTCGTATTTAAATAAATTTTATTATTTTAATTATTTAATACGTTAAGCTAATTATTTACGTAATTTACCTTAGGGTATTTTTAAGGTGTCAATAACTTGATAACTTGATATTAGTAGGGATCTGCAAAAAATTCGATAAATTCAATTATCAATTAATCTGATAAAAATATTTTTTATTTCTTAAGTGTGGATTTCATTATCATTATCTAATTCGACAGAAATTAATTATATATATATATATATATATTATTTTTTAATGTTTTTTTAAGTTAAATAATTTTATGTTATGATTTATGTAAAAATTTAAAAAATTTATTTAAAAATATAAAAAATAGAATTAATTAAATTTATTGATCGGATTGATCGGATGTCATCTGAATAATTTACGAATCGGATTGAGCGGATGTGAAAGGTGATCGTATCGGTTTCAGATTAGGATGTTTCAATCCGAATGAATGGTTGGATCGAATTAAATGAGTATAAAATCAGCGATTTCGATCCAATGAACAACCCTAGATATTAGTGTCTTTCTTAAAAAAACCTTGATATTGAGATACAAATCTACTTTTTATTGACGAAATTATTTTTCATCTAGAACTTTATTTAATAATAAATCAATTTTGTTAAAAATATATCTTATTTTGATTATTTAATATCCATTAAAGCAAACTGTTTAATTATATCTATAGTTTATATATTACATCTAATATATAAAATATAATTTTAAATTTATATTATTTTTAAAATAAATTTTATTAATTCAGAGCATAAAATATATAATAATTATTTGGTATGTTTCTACCCCTAAATGATTAAAATACTCCCTTAATTTATTTCAATTTTTTTAAAACCACTTTTTGACTCTTGTTTTTTCTTCACTTATACAAACTCTATGCAAATATATATCTGCACAAGTACACGGTAATGAATGATTTATTACGAATTATAAATAATTTTATATGTATTAAGTAATGTCAAAAATTAGTTATTTTAATTGATTGAAGCATATGATTTACTTTTGAAGCCGTGTGCAATAAATTAATAACAGTGGGCAAGAAGTTAACAAAATGTGTACAAAAACATCTTACATATTTGATCTTTATATATCAAAAGTGAGAATTGTGTTTGGTTATTGTTGTAATTGTGAAGGTCATATTGGCCTTACTTTTTCTTGCTTATTGTTTCTTTTTACTTTTTTAGTTTTAGTTTTTTTAATTTTTTTTATATAGTATTAAATTCATAAATATCTTCATGTTATTATCATTTTGTATTTTAAATTATAAATTTTATAATTTAGTAATTTAATTTTAAAAAATAAGACCAATTAAGAATATATTATATTTATATTAAAATATTAATTATTTTTTATGTGAAATGATTAAAAAGTTATTAAATAATGATAAAGTTAAAGTTAATGTAAAAACTCACTGAATATTAGTTTTCATATTTTATAATTTTTATTGTTTTATTTTAATATTTTTGAAAAATTTAAAATATATTTAAATAATTTATGTTGGAATATTTTTTTATTATTATTTTTTGATAAATATTTTTATATTAAATTTATAATTTATTTTTATTAAATAATCGTATTTTAAAATTTATATTTAAAAAAACGTACATAATTAAAATAGAAGCCATCTATTATTATTGGTTGGTGCTCGACACCTTTGAACCTCATACCATCAATTCCGCTTTCTGAAAAGAAAAATTGGTGAGTGAATTGCGCTTAATTCTAGAAAATTATATTGTTTATCCTTAATAATGAATCATGTTAATTATATATATATATATACACCAAAATCCCATTTACGTAATAGAGAGATAAATTGTAATAAATTATGTAGTATATTTTATTAATTTTTAAAGTATAATAAGAATATAAAAATAATAAAAAATAAAAAATATAATTGTTTATAATGTAAATAAAATAATAAATAATAAATACGTTTAAAATTAGATCTATTACTATTATAATTGAAGTGATTTAAAATAAAATAAAAGTATACAATACAACTTTTTCGTCTTATTAGTTTTATCCCTCCTTGCATAGCTTTTTCACACATTTATTGAACTCGCCCACCGCCCATGCAATCATCACCCTAACTCCCGCCTAACATATATTCCAAATAGACTTTTTCAAATTATAAAACAAATTAACATGTGCTCTATTTAGGGGTTTTTAAAAATAAAATAATTCCATATCAGTCTAAATAACTTCGTCCGATCTAACTCAAATTATAGGATATTTTTATCATGAGTTAAACTGATTTTTGATGTTAAAATTTTAACAAAAACTATTTCAATCCATATTTATATTATTTTTTAATATAATAATTTTATTTAATAAAAAAATTACAAAATTACAAAATTATTTTTCTAAACTCATTTCACACTAATATATTTCATCTTTTTAAATTTTAATTAATCATTCTTTACTTCTTTACTTTAACTCAACAAGAATAGTAGTAGAGTTTAAATTTCTTGAAACTTTACATTTTTTTATTTAAATTAAATATTTATTTATAAATACAATTTATATTTAAATTGATACGAAATTATATAGTAAATGTTTGTGGTAGTTTATGTTCTTTATTTATTTGTTATTTAAAAAAATTAAAATAATTTTAAAAAGTACTAATTGTAAAAATAAAAATAAAAAACACAAAAATACGAAATTTGAACCATCAAATCCAATCCAACCCAATTTGAAGAGATCAATTTGGATTGATTTTATAGGTTTTACTTTTAAGAACCAATATTATTGATTAAGTTCTAATTTTAACTCAAATTCGAACCAATTGATCGTATGCACATAATTGAATATACTGAAAATATATTTATTAATCTTAATTACAATAAATGATAATACAAGTATAAATACAGAAAAATAAGAATATGTTTTTTAGGAAAAGTACTTTTAAGAAAAGTATATTAGTTGCATACAATTAATATACAGTTGATAAAGTATATTAGTTGTACACAACTAATATACCACTAATAATGATTTATTAATACTTCCCCTCAAGTTGGCGCATAGATATCGATCATGCCCAACTTACTTAGTGAACCATATAATGCCTTCTTGGAAACTTCTTTAGTAAGTATATCTCCAAGTTGCTCTTCAGTGGGAACAAAAGGAAAACTAATCAGTTTGGCATCTAGCTTTTCTTTTATAAAGTGACGATCAACCTCTACATGCTTAGTGCGATCATGTTGTACTGGATTTTGTGATATATCAATGGTTGCCCGATTGTCGCAATACAATTGTATAATATTTTTGAGTTCGAAACCCAAATCAAATAACAAAGTTCTTATCCATAGTAATTCACAAACCCCATGAGTCATACCTCTATACTCGGCCTCAGCACTAAATCGTGCCACCACTTTCTGTTTCTTACTTTTGCATGTAACCAAATTTCCTCCCACAAAGGTGAAATACCTGATGTTGACTTTCTATCTGTAATACTTCCTGCCCAATCTGCATCTGTGAAGCCACAGACTTCAAGAGGATTGTTGTGTTTAGAGAATATTACTCCCCTTCTTGGAGCCGATTTCAAATACATTAAAATTCTCAAAACAACATTCATGTGGTTCTCACTTGGGTTATGCATGAACTGACTCACCACACTTACTGCATATGCAACATCTGGTCTAGTATGAGCCAAGTAAATCAAACGCCCAACCAATCTCTGATAGCGAGCTCGATCAATTGGTATCTGATCTGGATACTCTGCTAAACAATGGTTTTGCTCAATAGGAGTGTCAATAGGTTTGCAATCCAACATACTTGTCTCTGTTAGCAGATCAATAATGTACTTCCTTTGACACAGATATATTCCTTCTCTTTCCATGGCTATCTCAATTCCTAAGAAGTACTTTAGTTAACCTAAGTCCTTCATCTCGAATTTAGAGGCTAGCTATCTTTGTAATTTATCCATCTCAACAGTATCATCACTAGTGACTACCATATCATCAACATAAATGATTAGGGTTGTTACCTTCCCTCGTTGATGTTTGAGAAATAGAGTATGGTCTGAATTACTTTGCCTGTAACCAACATTTTGCATGAACTGTGAAAACCTTCCAAACCAGGCTCGATGGGATTACTTGGGACCATACAAAGACTTCCTCAATTTGCATACAAAATTACCAGGAGAATCAACTACATACCCAGATGGAAGACTCATGTACACCTCCTCGGCTAATTCTCCATAAAGAAACACATTCTTGACATCAAACTACCGAAGTGGCTAGTTTAGATTAGCAGCAAGTGAGAGCAAAACCTGAATAATGTTCATTTTGGCAATAGGAGCAAAAGTTTCATCGTAGTCTACACCATACGTTTGAGTAAACCTTTTGCTACAAGATGAGCTTTATACCGATTTACAGATCCATCACCATTATGTTTTATAGTAAACACTCATCAACAACCAACTACCTTTTTTTCCTTGTGGTGGTGGCACCAGTTGCCAAGTATCGTTCTTCTATAACGCCTTCGTCTCTTCAGCCATTGCCTTTCTCCATATTGGATCTCCTAACGCATCCTACACTTTGTTAGGTACTGATACACCAGATATTTGATTCACAAATTATTCATATGACTTAGATAATCTTTTAGTGGACATGTAATTGGCTACTCGGTATTTTGATTTTGCACGAATATTTGGTTCATACCTTTTGGCTGGTTGACCTCGAGTAGACCTTTTTGGTAACACATACTGTCTAGCATTAGACTCAATGCTATTAGTATCAGTGGGTGTACATACCTCAGATGAGTGACCTTCAGTACTAGGGAGTTGTTGATCAGGGGTAGGAGTAATGCCTCAGGGAACAGTTATGTCTTCCACTTCATTTGTTGTAAGCGAATTTGGTGCTTGAATACTTGGAGCATCTGCTTCTGTAATGACTGGTGATTCTTCTAATGCCTCCCTCTCACCATGAAACAGTTCTTCAAAATATGTATTCTCCCCCTGACGAACAGTGTGAGGTGAGGAAAAATAACTCATGTGCTCAAAGAAGATAACATTCATAGTGACATAATACTTTTTGGTCGGTTAATGGAAGCACTTGTACCCTTTTTGATAACTTCCATAACCAACAAATACACATTTAATTTCTCGAGCATCTGATTTAGACATTTGATTTTTAGGAACATGCACAAAAGCAAAACAACCAAATACACAAGTAAGAAGATTATAGAAGGATGATAAGGAGACGTAAGATGCGAGAATTTGGAATAGGATTTTTCCGTTAAGGACACTAGATGGGAAACGATTTATGAGATGGGCGGAAGCTTGTACAGCATCACCCCAAAGGTATTTTGGTATATAAACACTAAATAAGAGTGCACGAGCCATATCAAGTAAATGATGATTTTTTTTTCTTTCAGACACTCCATTTTGTTCTGGTGTCTGTGGACAAGTAGTTAGTGAATAATCTCATGTGTTTTGAAAAAATCTTTAAAAACATGATTAACATATTCCCCCCATTATCAGAACGGAGGATCCGAATGATGCCATTGTATTTTGTTCGAACGAAGGTATGAAAATTTTGAAAAACTGAAAAAACTTCATCTTTTGTTCTAAGAAGAGAAATCCACGATAACCTTGTACAATCATCGATAAACGAAACAAAATATCTCATACTCGATATAGTGGGCTCTTTAGACGGTCCCCAAACATCAGAATGAATTAATTCAAAAGAAATAGTACTTTTATTAGAAATACTAGGAAAATAAGTAATATGATGGCTCTTGGCCAAAACACAAGTCTCACAATGTAAAACAGTCTCACTAACACCAATAAATAAAGTGGGCATGGTTTTTTTCATAAGACTAAAATACGGATGCCCTAAGCGGCGATGCCACAACCAAATTTCACTTAGCTTATCGGAACTAGAAGTCAATGCAGTGTGTGCCCGTGCTCCTAGTTTCTCCCCTCCGTAGTTTTGATCCAAACGAAACAATGTGCCCCTTTGATACCCTCGACCAATTATTTCCCTCGTAAGAAGATCCTGAAAAATCACATACATAGGATAAAAGGTTATAGAACATTTAGACTCAATATTCAACTGTGGGATAGATATTAAGTGATGAGATAAGTCAGGTACATATAAAACATTATGGAGCTGTAAAAATGGAGTGATATGAACTGACCCCTTTCCTAAGACAAGAAAGGCCTCACCATTAGCATTTGTAACATAAGACACTGGTGATAAAGATAACTCATTAAAATAAGATTTATCATAAGTCATATGATCAGATGCACCAGAATCAATAATACAAGTATTAGACCCAACAGAGTGAGAAACATTTAAGGTCATACTAATCTTACCACGACCAACTATTGAAGCTGTAGAGATACCTCCACATTCCATAGGATGATCCTACCCATAGTAGTCTAGTTCTTAGACAATTTGCACTACAATTGCCTTTGCTTTAGAACGATGATATTGTTGTTTTGCTCCATAGTTTGATTTCAAGTGTGGATATAATTTCCAACAAGTCTCACGAAGATGCCCTTGTTCATTACAATAAAAGCAGTGAGAATGATGGCGATTGGTAAAGCTTGGAGGATCTGACATTCGAAGCAATTCGCCTTTAGCACTATTATGTTTTGTATCAAGGCCTCTTAAAAAGGCATGTTTTCGCTCAAGCTCCTTCTCCTTTTGGTACCATAGAAGGTCTTCTTGATTTTTAATTTTGCACGAGCGTTTTTGGTCAATTTCAACCCATACATTTTTTAGCTTGGTAAAAAATAAAGATACTGGTTGCCCATTTTACTGCATGCCAGCAGCTTTGCACATGAGTTCATGAACTTGAATAAAGTCAGACTCATTTGTTTAAAGATCGCTTAAGGTATTCCATATGGCCTTCGCAGTTTCACATTCCTCTACCATTTGTAATATATTATCAGTGATGGCTCTAAATAGAATTGACATTACAAAGCCATCATCATCTTCCCACCTAGTATAGGCTTCTATATCATTTTGACTAGGAGCCCTAATTGATCCAGATACATGTCCCATCTTATGCATCCCACGAAGATAAACAGACATAACTTTTTTCCATTAAGTTTAGTACCCCCTGAATGAACCAATTTTTGAACTCTTAATAGAAACTTCAAATTTTGGAACTTCATTAATTTTGGAAACTTGATGTTGTCTCGAATCTTCCATTGAAATAATAATAAAATATATTGTGCAGCGAAATAATTTTTTTTTGGGCCGGGTTGGATTGTGGATTGGGCTGGTAAGTGGGTTGTCTAATTATTGAGTGAGTTGATGGGCTTGGACTAAGACAGATGGGTAAGTGGGCTGATGGGCTTAGACTAGGGCATATCTAAAAGAATTGAAAGCTGAAAAATTAAAAACTGAAAAGAGAGCACTATGGACTCACAAAAGAACACAAAGCAGTGTAGGAACTATGCGGGAGCTGGACGGCGCAAGGCTGGAGCTACTACGCAAGCTGGACGGTGCAAGGCTGGAGCTACTGCACGAGCTGGAAGGCGCAGGGCTGGAGTTGCTGCGCGAGCTAGACAACATAGGGTTGGAGCTGTTGCACGAGCTGGACGGCGCAAGGCTGGATTGGGATGGTAAGTGGGTTGTCTAATTATTGAGTGAGCTGATGGGCTTAGACTAAGACAGATGGGTAAGTGGGCTGATGGGCTTGGACTAGGACAGATCTAAAAGAACTGAAAGCTGAAAAATTAAAAAATTAAAAGAGAGCACTATGGACTCACAAAAGAACACATAGCAGTGTAGGAGTTGTGCGAGAGCTGGACGACGCGGGCTGAACGGCGCGGGCTGGACAGCGAAGACTGGACGACGTGATTTGGACGACGGATCTGCAACGGACGGACAGATCTACAACGGCAACGTAAACTGGTCAGTGCGAGAAGATTAACGACACTGACACTGACGGCGGCACTCCTGTATAAGTGGTACTGCTGCTTAGAAACAGGTAAAAAGAATTTTTTTTCTTTTCTTTCCTACTCTAATACCAAATTGAATATACTTAAAATATATTTATTAATCTTAATTACAATGAATGATAATACAAATATAAATACAGAAAAATAAGAATCTGTTTTTTAAGTAAATTGTTTTTAAGAAAAGTATATTAGTTACATATAATTAATATACAACTGATAAATTATATTAATTGTACACAACTAATGTACCATTAATAATAATTTATTAACACAAAACTCTAGTTCTATTAGTAAAACAATGATTTTTGAAAGTTGAAGAGTAAAAATCAAATTAATGATAACTTTTAATATTTTTTAAAGGAAGAAAAAATAAAAAGATCATTATAATAAGATGCTATGATTGGTCCATTAATTATCCGGAATAGGTAAAAATTAGTAAGGTGTGATCATTATATTACACTGAATTAATTAACCACGTTTATATATTGATATTAGATGACAATGAGAAGTAACAAGCACATAATTTTTGTGAAGGGCAAAAGCAAATAACATTATAAATATTTTTGGGTTATTTTATTTTGGGTATACGTGTACGTGAGTTTTTTTTGGTTTAATGTGGTTTTGAGTTTGAGTATTATTTGGCTATCATTCTTTAGATACATGGTGTATTAGGCATTGATTTTAAAACTTATTTTTAAAACTTAATATTAGTGAAATTTTGGTACTTTCGGTGTGAATAAGGTTAATTTACATAACCATGTTAATTACTCCTGTCTTGTTTTCTTGTGGAATTTTGCTTCCGCGTTGTCTTTGTTGATTATGATACTTTTGAGTTTTTGTTGTGCGCTAACATGTTTTAAATTATAGAACTTACCAACACTTCTCCAGAAGCCATTTAAGAAAGAAAAAAAACAAATGCTTATAAACCAGTTGGGCTCATTCAAAACTAGATATGTGGCCTATTTAACCCAAATTTGTTTTTATCCTTAGTTAATTTACACTTAGAATGAACACGCTTTTAAAAATAAAAATAATTTAAATACATTTTAAGAGTAATATTTACAGTCCAAAGCTTTTCTTGAAAGCATAGAATAATATATCGGTATCCCACTATTTGTTCGTCATTGGAGTTGTTGGAGCATTGATGACTTTTGTACTTTTAAATACATTTATAAAAAAAATATTGAACATGTATTTAAAACTAATGAGAGGGTAAAAATGGAAGCACATTTCATTCGAATGGACTATCTCTTGCAATATTATCATATTTCATTATCTTCATTACTGATTTTTTAAGAAAAACTTAAATGTATTTCAAAACATATTGATGTACAAATTTTATATTTGATAAATAACTGACAAATGTATAAATTATTTTGTAAAAAACAATAAGTATACTTCTAAGATCGGTTTAAATAAAAATTACATGATTTTAAATAATTTAAAAAAACTCTTAAGAGTTAAAAAATAAACCTAAATATTATATCACAATTGTTTGGATTTGAAAAGTCTAATCTATTAATATAAAATTAAAGATAAACCCAATTTAACAAATATTAAACATATAAACATTTAACATAGAGAATTTATAAGATATAATAATTAGCTAATCATGCTTACTTAGCCTTAATTAGTTTATTAAATATATAAATTAATATTATTGATTTTTTTGTATGAAAATATCTTAAGATAGTCATTATATTATATTGGGAAAATCAAGTATTTTTTTTTATTCTAAGTAATTACTATTTACTTATGATTTAAATAAATAGAACTCAAATTAGTCTGATAAAATAATACTATTAGAAATATAATCTAAAAGAAATTAAAGTAGATATTACAACAAAAAAAACAAAATAAAAAAATCAGAAATTTAACGAGGTTCGGTATAAATGTTACTTATGTCCTCGTGTGTTGATGACTATTTCTACTATCTCTAAATTGGATGAATTCCAAAATTATAACTAATTTGGGCAAAATTGAGCTAATCAATTATTTTTTCAAAAAATAGAAAGATTTACAAATTTTGGATAGTGAAAGTGGTCAATAACTCTCGATGGCATAGGTAATATTTATACCAAACCTCGTTAAATTTTTAGTGTTATTATTTTTTTGATTTAGTTTCTTTTACCATTATATTTCTAATAGCATTATTTTTCTGACTAATTTGATTTCTCTTCATTTAAATCATAAGTAAATAGTAATTATTTAGAATAAAAAATATATCCAATTTTTTCAACAATTGGTATCAAAGTCGAAAGTTTCTACCTAAGTATTTGTTTGTATTCCATTTGTTTTTCATTGGAATATAGTTGCAAGTTGTTATAATATGAAGAAATGGCAGAAGAAAAATCTCCCTAAAACAAAGATCAACCATCCACGCAAGGTTCGAGGTGGAGAAGTTTGATGGAACTGTTCATTCTAGCAAACTAAATTCCTACCCTATTAAAATTTAAACTATTAAAATTATTCACAAATCATAACTAAGCTGAAATGTTGGTGACAATTGTATTAAGGGAAAATGGATATTTATATAGATCTGGAAAAAGCTGAAAAGAGAAGAAAATAATAGATTGTGAGGGAGATATTGGTGCACATTGTGACACTTTTTCCACCACCACAACCCACGTCGATTTTGGTATGCATTAAACTACCATCCAAGAAGGTTGCGTCGTGACACACATATTCTCGTTGAGGCCTACGTTAAATTGTACTTTATCAACTTTTTTTTTGTTTCACCCTTTCTAAACTTAGGTCGTACATATATAAGACTTATATGTATTATTCTTTGATTCTTCTAAATTGTAATTTAATGCTTTTAGGTACAATTCTGAAATTATCTTTAATTTAAATTATTATAAAGTCAAAAATATTAAAAAATAATAAAATATACATATAATTCCAAGATTTGTTAGGAAAAATTATATAAATACAAATATATTTTTGAAATTAAAGTACAAATAAATAACGTAATATTTTATATTTTTTAGAATAAGATATTTTATGAAAATATCCTAAGGTAGTGATTATATTATATTGAGAAAATTAGGTATATTTTATCTTATTCTAAGTAATTACTATTCACTTATGATTTAAATGAATAGAACTCAAATTAATTAGACAAAATAATGCTATTGGAAATATAATCTAAAAGAAACTAATGAGTTTCGGTATAAATGTTATCTATGTTTTCAGGTATCGTTGACTATTTCTACTATCTCTAAATTGGATTAACTCCAAAATTATAACTAATTTGAGCATTACTACAAAAGTGGCATTAAAGTCGGTTCAATGTGTGAACCGACTTTAATTTGTTTTTTTAAATTTACTCATTTTCTATTATACTTGAATAAAAACCTGTATTCGAGCAAAAAAAAACCAAAATCAGTTTAACAAATAGTTCAAATAATACAAATATTTGAAAAATAAAATATTAATTAATAGTAGAAAAATTAGCATGGTTTTGTTATATTTTATTCAAGATCATCATATTCTTCTCCTAATGTTATAATACAAATCTACATATATAATACAAAAATTTATACACATAAATAATAACACATAATAACAGGAAAAAAATATGAATAATAAGTGCGTAAAATTAATAGAAATACTTACAAAAGTAAATTAATTGACAAAATGAAGGAAAGGAAGAAAAAATGGTGTTTTGTAAGTGAGAAATGTGTATAAAAGTTTTGAGTATTTTACTCAAAAAAATAGACTAAAAGATTAGTAAAAGAGGAAGAAAACTCACTATCCGACGCTGAAAATGGTAGTCGTAGGTGGCCAGAAAATGAGAAAGAGTGGAGGATAAATGGAGGAGAAATGGATGAGGTTTTGGGTTTTTGAGAGTTATGCACGCTTGGAATAGTTTTTGTCTGGGAAGAAAGAAGAGAAAAGAATTTATCCACGTGTGTAGCATCGGTTCCACGTGTCAACCGACACTATGTTATGTGGATAGCGTCGGTTGCAGGTGTCAACCGATGCTACGCTACGTAGATAGCGTCAGTTCTACACCGAACTGACTTTAAATTAATTATAAGTCAGTTTTTTTTTCAAAAACTGACTTTACATATCGACTTAAATACTCATTTTTGTAGTAGTGGAAAAATTGAGCTAATCAATTATCCTTTCAAAAAAGAGAAATATTTACAAATTTTGGGATAGTGGAAGTGGTCAACGACGCTCGAGGACATAGGTAATATTTATACCAAACCTCGTTAAATTTCTAGTGTTATTATTTTTCAGATTTAGTTTCTTTTACCATTATATTTCTAATAGCATTATTTTCTAGCTAATTTGAGTTCTATTCATTTAAATCATAAGTGAATAGTAACTATTTAGAATTAAAAAAATACCCGATTTTTTCAACAATTGGTATTAGAGTCGAAGGTTTCTGCCTAGGCATTTGTTTGTATTTCGTTTGTTTTCTATTAGAATATAGTTGCTAGTTGTTATAATATGAAGAAATAGTTGAAGAAAAGTCTCACTCAAACAAAGGTCAACCATCCACGTCAGGTAGAACAATGGTGATGAATGCAAGGTTCGAGGTGGAGAAGTTTTATGGAACCGTCATTATAGCAAACTAAATTCCTACCCTATTAAAATTTAAACTATTAAAAATTATTTATAAATCATAACTAAGTTGAAATGTTGGTGACTATTGTATTAAGGGAAATGGGATACTTATATAGATGTGGAAAAAGCTGAAAAGAGAAGAAAATAATAGATTGTGAGGGAGATATTGGTGCACATTGTGGCACACTTTTTCCACCACCACAACCCACATCGATTTTGGTATGCATTAAATTACGATCCAAGAAGGTTGCATCGTGACACACATATTCTCGTTTAGGCCTACGTTAAACTGTACTTCATCAACTTTTTTTTGTTACACACTTTCCAAACTTAGGTGGTACATATATAAGACTTATATGTATTATTATTTAATTCTTCTAAATTGTAATTTAATGCTTTTAGGTATAATTCTTAAATTATTTTTAATTTAAATTATTTTAAAGCCAAAAATATTAAAAAATAATAAAATATACTTGTAATTCCAAAAACATCGATTTGTTAGGAAAAATTATATAAATACAAATATATTTTTGAAATTAAAGTACAAATAAATAACATAATATTTTATATTTTTAAGTACTCATTAAGTATTCAAGAAATTCAAAACTATTATAAAAAATATATAATTCTTACTAGATCAAATCAATGAGATCATATCAAAGCCAAGGGATTAAATCCATGAACAAAATTAGTCAAAAGTTCTTAAATGTACAGAATTGTTAAGTTGTCATTTTTTTCTAACAAATGAAAATTTTGAGACAAATTTGCAACCGATGTAAAGTTTAGGGAAATAAAACAAAGTTTACCCATTTATTCAAGTTGGATATTGCTCTTTTAGGGTTAGGGTTGTTAATTTTTCTTATAGAAGCATAGACATGTAATGAAATTGTTAATTGTGGCCTAAACCCATATTAAAGCCCTATCCCATTTTTGTAATATATATATATATATATATATCAATATTTCCTTCCCAACTGAGATGTGAGAAGCTACCGACTAGGGATGGGCAAAAATATCGTGGGTTCGGTTATCTGCGGTTATCCGAACCGGCGGTTCGGTTTTTAACCGGTAAATTTTGGGGACGGGGACGATTTCGGATAAAAACCGAATATGAAACAACGATTACGGTTCAGTTACGGTTATACTAAAAACCGTACCCGCCCGTACCCCATATTAATTATATATATTTAATAAATTAAATTATATATATATTGGTTTTTTTTCGGGGGGGGGGGGGGGGGTTTCATAATCGTCACCGAACCATAACGGTTTTCGGGCGGTTTCGGTTATAGGTTTTATAATTCGGTTCAGGGACGGTTATATCAAAAACCATCCCCGCCCGTCCCCGTACCCATTCCTACTGCCGACAAGAAACAAAGCAGAGAATTGGAATTTTTGCTAAGTCATTAGAGCTGTTGTAAGACAAAAAATAGAGAGAGCTCCACATATGCCAAATTAAAGAGTGAGAAGAAGACGAAAAAATTTAGCTGTTGATTTTTCATTTTCAGCCAAAGAATCCCCTATTTTTTTCTCAAATTTTGCAAAGCAGATTAGAAGAAATGCCATATGAAGTAAGTTCATTTGTGTGGTAATATTTGATTTAATATCAAGTTTGTTAATTTATCTTGCTATATATTACCAGTAAATTATAGGGGGATATTTTCTAGATGTATCTTGATTTTTGGTATATTTTGTAAAGCTCTTCAAATATTGGTGTTTGTATCTCTATTTGATTATTAGTAGATTTTCCTTGGTGTGTCGTTGTTAGTGGAGTAGACTTTTTACATTGAAAAGTTGAACCACTTAAATCATTGTGTGCTATTTATTTTTCTCATTGCTTATTATTTTGTTGTTACCTATTATTATTTATTTGTGCAACCAAATTGGACCCAATCTTCGCTTCCGCAAGTGCTAATTTATAACAAATTGGTATCAAAGCATTGAGTTATTATGCTATGTATTAGAACTGATCAAGTTTTCTCTTTTGGGTTTATTTTGAGCTTATGGTTATCTGATTGGTTTCATATTTTTTGGGTTGTGCTTCTGTTTATTTAATATTGGGTTTTCTGTTATGGCGGCAAAATACAAAATTGAGAAATTCAATGGTAGAAATGATTTCAGTTTATGGCATATGAAGATGCGGGTTGTATTAGTTAAAGAAGAAGAGCTCGTTAAGACATTTGAATGTAAGGATAAATTGCCAGAAAAATTGATTGATGAAGAAAAAGATGCATTGATGGAAAATGCTTTCAGTTTAATTCAGTTATCCTTGTTTAATGAGGTATTACACGAGGTTGGTGATGAGGAATCTCTTGCTGGGTTATGGCTTAAATTTGAGAATTTGTATATGACTAAGTCTTTGACAAGTCAGTTATATTTGAAGCAACATTTGTATACATTCAAAATGTCAAAAGGTACACCTTTACAGGATCACCTTGATGAATTTACTAAAATGATTCATGATCTAAAAAATAGTGGCGTTAAGATTGATGACGAGGATCAGTCCTTAGTTCTATTATGTTATTTACCTCATTCATTTGAACATTTTGTTGATACCATGTTATATGGGCGAGACCCTAATTCTTTGGAGGATGTCAAAACAACTTTGAATTCCAGAGAATTGAAGAAAAAATTGTTTACAAGAAATGATGATAATATTAGTGGTTTATTTGTCAGAGCTAGAAATCAAGAAAAAGGCACAAGCAATAATAGAGGCAAGTCTAGATCTAAATCTAAAAAAAGAAAAGATAAATGCAACAATTGTCGTCAGGAAGGGCACTGGAAAGTAAATTGTCTGAAACTCCAAGGTAAAGGAAAATTTGCCACAATGTCTTCTAGTACTAATGATGTTGCTGGTGTTGTAGATATTTCTGGTTCTGATGGTGAAAATGTTCTATTAGTATGTATTGGTTCTCCTGGAGATGTTTGGATTCTTGATTCGGGTTACACTTACCATATGTGCTCCAGTAGAGATTGATTTGCTTCTTATCAGTCTATTGATGGAGATGTTGTCTTGATGGGAAATAATATGTCCTACATGGTTGTTGGTATTGATACTGTACAAATTAAGATGCACGATGGTATTGTTATAACTTTGAAAGATGTTCGTCATGTTCTAGGTTTAAAAAATAACTTAATATCGTTGGGTACTCTTGATTCACAAGGCTATAAGTATGTAGCTAAAGGTGGAGTTTTAAAAGTTAGTAAAGGTGCTCTCGTTGTTATTAAAGGGCATTTATCGCGTGGTCTTTATATGCTTCAGGGTAGCACTATTATTGGTAGTGTTTCGGTTTCGTCCTCGTCATATCAAGATTCAGATACTACTCGATTATGGCATATGCGGCTTGGGCATATATGTGAGGTAGGGATGTCTATTTTGAGTAAACGAGATTTCCTTTGTGGTCAGAAAACTGGGAAGCTTGATTTCAATGAGCATTGTGTCTATGGAAAGCATCGTAGGGCCAAGTTTAGTACATCCATCCATAAAACGAAAGGTAATATTGATTATATTCATTTAGATCTTTGGGGTTCTTCTCGTGTTGTGTCTAAAGGTGGTGCCTAGTATATGTTAACTTTTATTGATGACTTTTCTCATCATGTTTGGGTGTATTTTCTAAAGAACAAGAATGATGCGTTCTCAAAATTTGTGAAATTCAAGGCTTGTATAGAAAATCAAACAAGCAAGAAAATCATGTATTTGAGAATTAATAATGGTTTGGAATTTTGTGATAGTCAATTTAATGAGTTTTATGAAAGAAATGGCATAGTGAGACACCGCACTGTGCATCATACACCACAACAAAATGGAGTAGCAGAACGTATAAATAGGGCTATCTTAGAAAGAGCTCGTTGTATGCTCTTTCAAGCTAATTTGGATAAATCTTTTTGGGCTGAAGCTTGTAATCATGTCTGTTATTTGGTGAATCAGTCTCCATCAACTACAATTGAGTTGAAGACTCCATTTGAGGTATTCTTTGGTACTCTTGCTAATTATTCTAATTTGAAAGTTTTTGGTTGTCCTGCTTATGCTCATGTTAATGATGGTAAACTTAGCCTAGGGCATTGAGATGCATATTTTTGGGGTATCTTTTTGGGGTGAAGGGTTATAGATTATGATGTGTTGAACCTAAGTCACCTAAATTTTTGATTAGCAGAGATGTTAAGTTTGATGAGTTTCCATGTTAGAAAAGAAAAAAGATGCTATTGTTGCAGGTAAAGACCACAGTGTTAGTAAGCAAGTGGAGCTTGAGAGTGGAGCTACTAGTCAAGTGCAAGAAGGCACTTCAGATCAGCCATCTATGGATGAGATAAATGATTCTACTCATGATGTAGAAAAAGAGAAACATGAGCAACCATATAGTATCGCTAAGGGTAAAGGAATAAGAGAGATTCGACGCCCTCATAAGTACGCAGATGCAGACTTAGTTTCTTTTGCATTATCTGTGGTAGAGTCTATTGAGGTTCTTTTGCATTATTTGTGGCAGAGTCTATTGAGGTGTATAAACCTTCTAGTTATCATGAAATTGTCACTTGTGATGAGTTTGCTCAATGGCTAGTTGCTATGAATGAAGAGATTGAATCACTTCATAAGAATCATACTTGGGAATTGGTGAAACCGCCTAAGGGCTAGAAGATTGTTGGAAACAAATGGGTCTTCAAGAAAAAGGAAGGTATACTTGAGGTTGAAGTAGCTAGGTTCAAGGCACACGTTGTTGCAAAGGGTTATTGTCAGAAGAAAGGTATTGACTTCAATGAAGTATTTTCACCTGTTGTGAAACATAACTTTATTCATGTGTTGCTTGCTATGGTTGCATTTTTTGACATGGAATTAGAATAGCTTGATGTCAAGACCGCCTTCTTACATAGTGAGCTTAAGGAACAAATATATATGCATTAACCAGAGGATTTTGTTGTTCTAAGTAAGAAAGATCATGTTTGTTTATTGAAAAATTCTTTATATGGGTTAAAGCAAATCCCCAAGACAGTGGTATAAGCGGTTTGATTCGTTTATGATTGATCATGGTTACTCTAGAAGTGATTATGATATTTGTGTTTATCATAAAAGATTTCATGATGGTTCATCCATTTATTTGTTGCTTTATGTTGATGACTTGCTTATTGCTTCTAAGAATAAGTCTGAGATTCATAAGTTAAAGTCTCAACTTAATGGTGAGTTTGAGATGAAAGATTTGGGTATAGTGAAGAAATTTTTGGGCATGGAAATTTATAGGGATAGAAAAGTGGGCAAGCTTTATTTGACTCAGAAAAGTTATATTGAAAATTTCTTGAACGCTTTGGTATGAAAGAGTCTAAACCTGTGAGTACGTCGTTAGTTGTGTATTTCAGGTTTTCTTTGGATTTGTCACCACAGTCATAAAAATAAGAGCAGTACATGTCTCAGGTTTCATATGCTAGTGTCGTTGGTAGTTTGATGTATGTTATAGTTTGTACTCGTCCAAACATTTCACGTGTAGTTAGTATTGTCAACAAATATATGGGTAATCCTGGAAAGGGTCATTGGCAGGCAGTGAAATGGATACTTCGGTATTTGAGAGGCACATCTAATTTTGGTTTGGTATATGATGGAAGTTCTAATACCAGTTGTAGTGTTATTGGTTATGATGACTCTAATTATGTTGGTGATTTGGATAGAAGAAGATCTCTGACAGGTTATGTCTTCACTCTTTTTCATTGTGCCATTAGTTGGAAGGCTACTTTATAGTCTGCAGTTGCTTTGTCTAAGACAGAGGAAAAATATATGGCAACAGCAGAAGCAGTGAAAGAAGTCATTTGGCTTAGAGGTTTGGTTTGTGATTTGGGTTTACAGTAAGATACTTCTGTTGTATTTTGTGATAGTTAAAGTGCGATACATTTGACCAAGAATACTATGTATCATGAAAGAACCAAACATATTGATGTCAAATATCACTTCGTTCGTGACATTGTCTCTCATGGTGCTATTATTGTTAATAAGATAATCACTACAGAGAATCCAGCTGATATGTTAACCAAACCAGCTCTATTTAACAAGTTCAAGCATTGTTTAGACTTGATTGATATTTGTAGTAGATGATCACCCTTCGGGGCTTTGGACGACAGTTATTTGGTAATCCGAGGAATAACATTTGAATAATTTGTTTTTTGTTTTGAGTCAAGGTGGAGATTTGTTAATTGTGGCCCAAAACAATATTAGGTCCAAACCCATATTAAAACCATATCCCACTTTTGTAATATATATATCAATCTTTCTTTCTCAACTGAGAAGTGAGAAGTTGTCGACAAGAAACAAAGTAGAGAATTGGCATTTTTGCTAAGTCATTAGAGTTACCGCAAGATAAAAAATAAAGAGAGCTCCAGATTTGCCAAACTAAAGAGTGAGAAGAAGACGAAAAATTTCAGCCGTTGATTTTTCATTTTCAGTCAAAGAATCCCTTATTTTTCTTCTCAAATTTTACAGAGCAGATTAGAAGAAAGGTCATATGTAGTAAGTTCATTTGTGTGGTAATATTTGATTTAATAGCAAGTTTGTTAATTTATATTGTTATATATTACCAGTAAATTAGAGGGAGATATTTTATGGATGTATCTTAGTTTTTGGTATATTTTGCAAAGCTCTTCAAATATTAGTATTTGTATCTCCAGTTGATTATTAGTGTATTTTTCTTGGTGTCGTCGTCAGTAGAATAGACTTTTCACATTGAAAAGTTGAACCACTTAAATCATTGTGTGCTATTTATTTTTTTCATCGCTTATTATTTTACTGTTACTCATTATTATTTATTTGTGCAATTAAATTGGACTCGATATTCGATTTCACAAGTGCTAATTTATAATAGAAATATTGTCATCTTTACTCTTTATTTTTATAAAAAAAATGAAAAGATGTTAGACGCGAGGATAAAATTAACAATTGATAATAATAGGGATCCGTAAGTTTGAATCTCAAATTAATTAATACATAAAATCATATTATTATTTTATAATTAATTTATATTATTTTGAATTAATTTGTAATAATATTCTAACAAATTTATTTAGTACAAAAATATATATATATTCTTTACATATATTTTATTTTTTATTTATCATATAAATATATTTTTTTTCTATTTATTTGAAAATTTATTTTCATTTTTATCGTAAAATATTTATGATTGATTTTTTTTTTTAAAGTCCTAAATCAGGTAAATAACGAGGGTAAGGAGACATGGAATTAATAAGGCTAGCCCATAACTAGCAATCAATGAAAAAAATAAAAAAAATAGAGAAAACAATTAAATAAATATGCAGCGCAGCAAAAAAAGACAAAGGAATTTAATAGTCTATCTAACAATTTAATCTAATGCATAAATTACATATTACAATAAATAGTAAAACAAGAAGCATGACATAGCAGTAAAAAAGTAGTCATTAAATTAGCCTATGTATAATCATATTTGGATAAAATTTTGATGTTACGATCACAATAGCATACTGACAAAAACATAAAAGATTTATATATATATAATATGAGAACACTCAACAACAAATAATTAATTTAAATAAACTAAAAATATATAACTTAATAAAAGAATAAATGTATATTTACTAGTCAAAACACTAAACTAACTTAGCTATTCTACCCTTAATTGCTATCTCCGTAGCAGATGTGACCTGTAATCTAACTCTCCTTCAAGGCCCACCATGTATTTTATGGTAAGTCACTAATGGTTAATATAGTGAATCATATGATAATAACAAATTCATGCATAATAGCCATATATGCGATCTAAATCTCGGTTATTATTCACTTTTAATTAACCTAATTTCAAAAATATTTTATGCAAAACACTCAAAAACTATTACTAATAAGATATCATCAAAATATTAATGATCCAAAATTAACAAAACAATTTTTCCATATGAAAATTTGAGTTTTAAAATCAACTGCATTTTTCCATATTTTTTAATCTTTTTTAAAAGTTATTTTACATATGAGAAGATATTTATAAAAACTTTTAAATTGTTGTGCATCTCGCTAATCGCATTAGTGAGCCTTGTTAACCATGTCGGGAAGGATAATAGCTTACACCAATAAGGGTGATAGTCATTACAACACTCATCAACGAGCATTCGACGAATACCAAAAAAATGTTTTTTAAAAAACATATTAATTAATTTTTCATAAATATCTACAAAATAAACACAAAAATAAAACAACACAAAATGTTATCTAACATGCACATTATATGAACTTAATTTTCAAAAATGTGTGTAATCATGTTAACACGTGAAGTGTTTTAAAATGTGTGTAATCATGTTAACACGTGAAGTGTTTTAAAATGTGTGTAATCATGTTAACACGTGAAGTGTTTTAATTGAGTGTGTAATATTGAACCGTTAATAACTGACCATATACAAAATATTAAGTATTTTGCTTATAAAAAATTACTAATAAAATTTAAAATATTACTTAAATATTTTGATTGTTCCCTGTTTGAAATACTCATGTTTTGCAAAGATGTTTTTCCAAACGTAAGCTCCTAACTTACGTTATAAATGGGGAGATATAGAGATTCAAATTTAACTCGTTTGTAAAGGAGAAGATACACATAATCATCTCTATTAAAGGACGCGGGTTCCATAAAGATCATAAATGAAAATAAAACACAAATTCCAATTTGGGATGGAAAACGCAACAGTCCGACCACCCGTTTACAATGAGGTTCTTCTCCATAAATTAGAAGACATATTATTCCTTATGGATGAGGTGGTACTCTATCAATGTTAATACTTAATATCAATAGTACTTACACTTTTTTTTATAAAAGAAAAAATGATTGTCAAAATATTCTAAATTAATTCTTGAATGACCACTAATACTTAAGAATAGAAAATTAGATTTTTTGTGTTATTACGAAAAAGGTTATAGAAGAATAAAAAAACTAAATTTAAATAAAATTTATAATAAAATATTATTCTTTGATGTATGATTAAATTATTATTATTTAGATGAGAGTAAAACATAGATTAAAATCAAAAAATAAATAAAATAAAGAAAAAATACCACACTAAAATATTGTTAATGTTGTTGAATAATAGAATAATAATTAAGAACAAATCATATAATAAATTTAATTAAAAAAATGTTTAAAAATTAATTTTATTCTTTCTCAATTATTTTATTAAAAACAACAAAATGTCGATTTTATAAAAATAAATAACTATTTTACTACATATTTAGGGTTGTCAACAAGAAGATAGGATGAGGTTAGATACTCTCTCTCTCTTACCTGTATAGAATTTAAAATTTTGCCACCATCCCTGCTTAAAATCATTGTGGGACTGACATATTGAAGATCCTCAATAAAAAGTGGGGACCCATAATATGGATCAAAAATCTAAATAATATTTCAAATATTATTTTTATTTTTTAATAATTTTATATATTTTTATTATAAATAAAAATTTATAAAAATATTAAACTAATAATAAATATTTTATACGAAAAACATTAAAATTTTGAGTTAATAAATAATAAAAAATAAATGATATTTACCTTGAATGAAACATAAACAAAATATATATAACAAGAAATACATAATCTTTTTACATTAAACCATATTAATAGTATCTTATTATAAATTAATTTAAAATAATTATAATATTTTATATTTTTAAAATTTACATAAATATTTTGAATAATTTTTATAACTAATTTTTTTGTGTTTTTAATGCAATAAAAAATAAAGATGAAATATAAAATATATAATGTATTATTTATGATTAAGTTAAGTTTAAATATAATTAAATCTTTTAAAAAAATTAAAAATATTACATTTTTATATATTTATTAAAATATGGTATATAAGTTTAAATAACTAGACAGAAAGTATAATTTCCATTATTGCATCGCCTCGTACCATGGATCTCCATATTCTGTGTTTCCTATTCTTTATTTTATTTTCTTTATTTTTACCTCCAATTAAATAATTTTTACAAAAATTTGTCAGGACAAAAAAATTTAATAACCCTAAACGTGTCATGATTCCCTACTTTTAGACCAGTTTGAAAAATATATCTTCTCCCGTGAAGCCCTTGCTTCTCGTCTAGTGTCCATCGTGCCTATCTACTCAGCGAATTTTTTTTGTGAGTCTCGTATGTATTCTTAAATTCCTCCTTGTGTTTCAAGAATTCATATAATTAATAATAAATATCAACAAATATAATACTTATTTTAAGTCACTTTTGTAAAAATAATTCATATAAATATATTTTAAATTAAATAGAATAGAATGTAAAACTATGTGATATTAATCCATAATTCAAGAAATAAAACAAAGATCTTAATTTAAAGAATAAAACAAGGATCTTAATTCAAAGAATAAAACAAAAATCTTAATTTAAAAAATAAAACAAATATCTTAATTGAAGGAGTAAAACAAGTAATCTAGTAAATCAAAGAATACTGAATTTAAAGTGTAATTAAAGGATTAAAATTTTATTATAAATAACTATACAATTATAATGAAAACATGAAAAAAATAATATAAACTAGATAGCTCTTTTACGTAGAGTTATTTCTTGTTTTTTTTAACAAAAACATTTTAATAGTAATAAAAATGTCTATTATTTTAATATTCTTTATTAATATGTTAAAATATTTTATTTTACTTTTATTTATATAATTATTTATTTATTATTTTATTTAAAATTTAAAAAAAATTATTTTAATATTTATGTTATTTTAATTCAAACCTCGAAAAAGAGAAAGGAAATAAAGATAACAACCTATTTCTGATGTTTACTCGACAAAAGTGCATAAATTATCTTATCTAAATCCCTTCAAAAATATCTTTCTAAATTTTAAAGGTAGATTCATTCCTTTTATTTTTTCAACACAAATTTTGAGAACTTTTTTCTCTAATAAATTATAATATTTTAAAAATATCTTAGGACAATATTTAAAATTATGATCTACATTTACATTTTAATTTGTAATTAAAGTTAAATTTGTATCAATTGTTTTCTTAAAAATAAAATTAATACATTAATTATAAATTAAATATAAACAATAATTTATTCGTAATTAATGATAATTTTGTAAAGTGTAATTTTTTTAGGCTTAATCTCCTTCTAAATTTTACTTTATATTTAAAAAATAATTTATTTTTTAGTTTTTCGATTCTTATGAATTGTTATTAAACATTATAAAAAAAATCAATACATTTATTTTGATTATTTTTTATTTATTTTTATTAGGGGAAACGATTTACATTCATATTATCATTCTCATTTCCATGACCAAATATGAACGTAGTCATTGATTTCTTCTTCATAAAAGCACTTGTTGCGAATTTGAATTTTTTGCAGGTAGTGGTTGCCTATGGTTGCTGTCGGTTGTAAAGCATTGCCTACGAGAAGACCAAAACCTTTGAATTATTAATCCAGTACAACTCCATGGGTGAGGGTGACGATCACAAATTCAAACAAAAGGGTATCTGGAAATTTAACTGTCTGGATCTGTTAAAGACAATAAGTCCTCAAAGCATGTAGCTGATTCTGCACTACAAAGATTCTTTGTCAGGTATGAGGGTCTGTTGGAAACATGATGAACTGCACTTTTATGCTTTGGTTGTGATTGTTATAAACATTAGTTTTTGGAATTAATGCACAATTTATAGGTATACTCGTGATTCTGATTACTCATCGTAGGAAGCAGGTTGATCCTGAGACTGTAAAATACTTCTCTGAAATTGCTAATCTTTTTGAAAGTAATGGAGGTGACTTGGATGAGCGAGGTGTTATATGTGCTAATGCTCTTGAAGAAACCTGGGGAAATGAACTTCAACTTGCAACTGGCTATTGCATAAGCCACGCTTTGCACTCTCCTCGCGGCTTGGATAATCTTTGTGTTTTTCTCCGAAGTTGTGTAAAGGATTTTTCATATATTGCAATCGATCGGTCTGGTTCTCACGTGGCTGAGACGGCTATCAAGTCCTTAGCTAGGCATCTTCTGGACTAAGAAATGGTTGATTATTGAATTTTTTAATAAATAATATAGGAAAAATCATTATTTATGTTTTAAATATTTAATATTTTTAAATATTACTTATATGTTAAATATATATTTTTGTTTAATTAAAATAAAATTTTAAAGCTATGTAAATTAAATTGTAATAAGATTAAATAACATAATTTAATATCTTTGTACGCATAAAAAAATGAAAGAAACTAAATAACATAAATTATAATAAATATGTAAAAAAATAGATAAAATTAATATTATATGATATAAATAACAATGAATATTTATACAATTATATATAACACAGAATGATTAAATTATATGCGAGACAAAATGCATTATTGGTTAAGAAAACTAACCTAATCAAATAAAAGAAAAATAAAAAAATTGTACCTTTAGAACTTATAACACAAAAATAATACCTATTATATCTTATTTATATATTTTTTTTATTAAAAAAAATCTAATTTTATCATTTCATATCGAACGCAGTTTAAATTAAACTATAATTATTTAAACTTGTTCAAAGTTGAATTTTATTCAATTGAACTTATTCAATATTATTGGATACTATTTTTGTTATTATATATAAGTTTTAGTTGTTATTTAATGTAATTTTTCTAAAATTTATGAGAAAATGTTAAATATTTATTACTCTATTAAAGTTTAGTCAGTAAAAATTGTATAATAATAAAATAAAAATGAAAAATATATAAGAAATTAAATAAATACATAATATAATAAAAAAAATAAAAAAATATATTCAAATAATAAATTTAAAAGGCAACTTTATTATATATATTTTTAAACTAAGAAAATATATTTATAAAAAAATTTAAAAAAATCAAAAAATTGAGGAAATTACGTGAATGTGGCTTCTTATATGCTCCTTCCAAGTGCATCTTTTGGATTACAATGAATTATCCCACTTATCATAAATAATAATTTCGAGTTGGTTTCAAGTATTACAAGGAACTCTCTCATTTCTAATAACACAATCTATGTCTATTCGAAAGGATAACTCTCTCATTTTAAACCTTATAGTTGTTATCTTTAAGCCCGAGAACGTCACATTTCATATCAGAGTAATTAATAGGTTGAATTACTGTAATAAATTAAATAATAATAATCATGTTATTAAATTTGAAGCTAACATAAAATATATGATATGTTTTACCGATGTAAAATCATGTAAAATATGAATTTAAACTTACATGTTGACTAAAATTCTAATTCAATTAGTTTCATCTTAACTTTACAATAAAATTTTCAAATTATGTTCATTTTCTTTCCTAATTAATTATAATATACAAATTAATTAAACACTAATTAAATTTTTAGACTCAATTATTGCATAAAACCATAAACAATATAATTTAATTCCAAATTTCCAAATATTATCTCACTCAAGATTGCATGTATAAAGAAATGACAATAAATTATACAAACAAAATAAATAATATAAGCACAAATTAAATTCATAAAAACTCATTAACAATTAATTTTATTACACATAAATTATTTAACAAATTTTCATATGTATAATAAATTATAAAATTTATACATACAAATATCAAAACAAATAATTTAAGCATAATAAATTCAAAAATTAAACATAAATAAATTTTAATGTATCAGAAATTATTTAAACAAATGTGAGATATATAATAAATAGTAAATATTCTACACAACATAAATCAAAATTAAATAAATTAATCACATTAAAATTTTAATTTTAATTCAACATCAAAATTAGCCAAAAAATAAAAATTAAATTTTGAATTATTTTCTACCTCTGAAATGACAAGTTGTTTGGCTCGTTTTCAACCTCTAATTGGGTCATGCGACCCAGTTTTGACCCGAACTAAGGCCCGGTTATTTCTCGCAATTATGAGGACAAAAAACAACATTTTTTTATCAAAAATTTTAGAATTTGATTTTTTAGTGATGCATGATCTCAATTTGAATAAAAAATGTCAAAATAATAATAAAAAGTTAATTCCAAAACTCCAAGAGTGGTGTGAACTATAAGAACAATGATATTATACATGGGTTTTCAAGTTTTAATTCACAGAATCATTCGAAAATAAATACTAAAATAATTAATAATTGTCATAGCTATCAAAACCGAATTAAAGGAAAAACCCAATTAAGCACTTATCTGGTTCTTTTACTATTGAATCGTGTTTCAATGCTTCAAACCTTTCAAAGAAAGAGTTAATAGTGTCTGAGTACGTTATCAGCTATTCACAACCCTTATCTGTTAAGGAAACTAGATGCTGATGGGTGAGCTGTTGCTTATACATTGTTTTGTCTTATTTATTTCCCAACCTTAATCCTTTGTTAAGATACAATTGCACTGGCTTGCACCCATACCTTTGTTGGAAAATTATGGATCAAAACTCTAAAAACTCAAGAACACTCAAGAACAATTTTCCAGAAACACTCGGAAATTATTGAATTTTTTTTTCTGATTTCTTTAACTTTATTATTACATTGCTACTGAGAGGTATTTATAGAAACAAATAATAAATCTAAGCCACAAAATATAAACCTACCAAAACAATCTAAACCATACACTTATCTTCTTACCTAACCCATTTATTTTTCTTCTTCCCACCAACCATGAGCTGTATCATTATCAATCCAGATCATCACCATAGAAGCTTCCACGAGCTGGACTTCAAATGGGCTAAAATATTTCAAAGTTTGTTTTTTTTATTTCTTTGGGCTTGTAAACAAGTTTACAAACCAACACTCCCCCTTAAACTTGTTTTATGATGCCGAGCAAATTTCTCAATCTGACAAAGTCTTCTTGCTTGAGCGGTTTAGTGAAGATGTCGGCAATTTGATCTTGTGATTTTACATACTTGAGTTGTACATCCTTTCTTGTGATGCACTCCCTGATGTAATGATATCGAGTATCTATGTGTTTACTTCGATCATGGAAAACATGATTTTTGGCTAAGGCAATGGTTGACTTGTTATCGACACAAATTTTGGTTGGATCTTCTTGTTTCATACTTAGCTCCTTTAACAAGTTTCTTAGCCAAATTGCATGGCAAACACATGAGGTAGCTGCTACATATTCTGCTTCACAACTAGATAAGGTGACAATCGGTTTCTTTTTCGACATCCATGTAAAAGCAGTATCTCCCATGAAAAACACAAATCCGAAAGTGCTTTTTCGATCGTCTATATCTCCACCAAAATCGCTATCACTATATCCAACAAGCTTGTAATCATTAGAAGCTTAATAGAACAAGCTAAAATTAATTGTACCTTTCAGATAGTGTAAGATTCTTTTTGCAGCTTTGAAATGGGTGATTGTCGGTTTCTCCATATAACGGCTAATCAATCCAATGGCATACAAGATGTTAGGCCTTGTGCATGTGAGATAACGCAGACTTCCAACTAAACTTTTGAAAAATGTTGGATCCACACTTTCACCATCTTCATGCTTGGATAGTTTGATTCCACATTCCACTGGTGTGTTGATCGGCTTGGAATCGTTCATTTTGAACTTCTTTAGTATCTCCCTTGCATAGCTTTCTTGAGAGATGAATATGCCTTCTTCCTTTTGCCTCACTTCAATTCCAAGGTAGTATGCCATTAACCCGATATCTGTCATTTCGAACTCTTGGGTCATCACCTTCTTAAAATCTTCAAATAGCTTCAGATTACTTCCAGTGAAGATGAAATCATCTACATATAGGCAAACGATTAGAATATCGCCACCTTCAATCTTGACGTAGAGTGAATATTCATAGGGACACTTGGTGAAGTTGTTCTCCAGAAAGTACTTGTCGATGCAGTTATTCCATGCTCTTGGTGCTTACTTTAACCCATAAAGAGCTTTCTTCAACTTCAATATCTTGTCTTTGTGACCTTTTGCTTCATAGCCTGATGGTTGCTTAATGTAGACTTCTTCTTCAAGGACTCCGTTTAGAAAAGTAGATTTTACATTCATTTGATGTATCTTCCACTTATTTTGAGCTGTCAAAGAAATGATTAGTCGTATAGTTTCTAATCGAGCAACAGGAGCAAATACCTCATCATAGTCAATTCCAGCCTTTTGACTATATCCTTTTGCTACTAGTCTTGCCTTGTGCCTTTCAATCTCTCCCTTAGCATTCCTCTTTGTCTTGTACACCCATTTGACACCTATTGCATTATGCCCTTTGGGAAGTGAAACAGGTTCCCATGTGTCGTTCTTCTTTATTGCATTGATTTCTTCATTCATTGCATCTCTCCACTTCTTTTCTTGTACAACTTCTTGAAAGCTCACTAGTTCACAATCAGCAAAAAGACAAAATAAGGTAAGATTATCTTGTCGTTCTGTTACCTCATAAAGATCTTGGAGATTTCGTGTACATGTCATAGCTCTTTCACTTCCACTTGAAGATGATGACGAATCTTCATGAGTGGTTGGCATTGGTGAAGTAGGTGGAGTCGTTGGCTCTTGTTGAATTTCTATAGATTGCTCCCTCATTGTCTGCTCATCTTCTTTAAACTGAGGAAAGAAATTGAAGTTATCTACATGAGAGTTAAAATCCCATTCTCCTTCTTCGTCGAATACCACATATCGACTAATCACAATCTTCTTATTGTGTGGGTTGTACAATTTATTGCCCTTTGAATTAGCATCATAACCGATGACTCTCTCCACTGTAGCTTTGAACCTTTTGAATACTTCAAAAACTTCTTATTTATGTTTCAAGAAATATACCCAAGTTTTTCTTGAAAAATCATGAATAAAAAGAAGAAAATAGTTATTGTTACCGAGAGAGCTAGGCTTGATCGGTCCGCACACATCAGTATGGATTAGCTCCAGTGGCTTCTTGGCTCTTGAGTTTGACTCCTTTGGAAAGCTTTTTTGGAATTGTTTTCCGAGTAGGCACCCTTCACAAAGTTGATCAGGATGGTTAATGCAAGCTAGTCCCTTCACCATCTCATTCTTAGACAACATCTCCAATCCTTCAAAATTGAGATGTCCAAATCGAAGATGCCATAGCCACGATGCATCTTTATAGTAGGCTTTCAGACACTTTGCAATGTCATTTTGTATGTTGATCAAGAACATTCTATTCTTTGACATCGGTACGTTAGTAATGAGGTTATTCTTATCATCTTTTATAGAAAGATTATAATTCTTCATATTAATAACATAACCTTTTTCTAACAATTGTCCTAAACTTGAGATGTTACTTTTCATATTTGGGACATAGTAAACATTGGAAATAAATTGATGTTGCCTATCTTTGAAACGAATAAGAATGTTACTTCTTCATTTCACTGCTACGTTTGAATCATCTCCAAATGAGACATTTCCACTTACTAACTCATCTAGTTCCACGAACATGTCTTTCCTTCCACACATATGGTTGCTTGCACCACTGTCAAGATACCAGGCATTTGGTTGACTACTATCACCCTTCTTCCGTGCTAGAAAAAGAGTTTCTTTCTCATCGGTCTTCTCCTCTATGTAGTTGATTTTCTCATCTACTCTATTATTGGGAGTTCTACATTCTGAAGCATAATGTCCAAATTTCTGACAATTATAGCATTAAACTTGAGATTTGTCATACCTTGAGTTCATATTACCTCTTCCTCGACTTTGTGTTGAGCTTTCTGCTCTCTCAAAGTTGTTGAAATTGTTGTTGTAATTCCAACCTCGTCCACGACCTTTACCTCTACCTCGACCACGTTGGTTTCTGTTATTGCCTTGGCTTTCATGCTTATCTTTGATATGCATCTTGAAGAGTTGCTCAGTGATCCCTTGCTTCTTCTTATGTCTTTCTTCATATGCTTGTAATGACCCATTGAGTTCATCAATGGTCATTTCTTCCAAATCTTTTGTTTCCTCAATCGTCACGATGATGTGTTCAAATTTGGAATCTAATGAACGAAGTATCTTTTTTATTATTCTAACATCTCCCAACATCTCACCGTTTCTTTTTAATTGATTAGAAACAACTGCAACTCTCGAGAAATAATTAGAAATAGATTCAGAAGCTTTCATATGTAGAGATTCAAACTCACTTCTTAGTGTTTAGAGACGAACCTTCTTCACTTTCTCGGCTCCTTTGAAAGTAATTTGAAGCTTATTCCACGCTGCTTTAGAAGATGTTGCATCTGAAATTTTCTCAAACCCATCATCATTTAAGGCTTGATAGATAAGAAAGAGGGCTTTCTTGTCTTTCTTTCTCAAATCCTTCAAAGATTATTTTTACACTTGCGTTAGAGTAGTTTCATCGTCTCGCTCACTTAAGCCTTTCTCTACGACTTCTCACACATCATGTGCACCCAAAAGAGCCTTTATCTTAATATTCCAATTATCATAGTTATCGTTGTTGAGTGTAGGGACTTGAAACGATGATATGCCTCCACTTGATATAATTCTCAATATAGTGAGAATTTGTAAATTCTGATCGCACAGATGGATTAAGAACGTCAAAAAACCTTAGGAGGAACTCTGTGAAAATCTGAATTTTTTTGGTCAACGATGAAAGTCAACTTTTTTGGCGGCTCGGTCAAATGGCTTGGCGGCTCGATCAGCAGCTCGGTCAACAGGCTCACGGCTCGGTTAACTCGGCTCCAACTTGGCTGACTCAGTGAGTTAACTCACTTCTGGCAGAAACTTCCGGAGGATCGTGGCGGCGCGTCCAAACTCAGATCGGGATGATTCTTGCGGAGTCGGATTTGTCTCGTCGAGAGCTTCGATTTGATATACAATAGTGTATATTTATATTTCTAACTACAACTCTGATACCACTTTATTGAAAAATTATGGATCAAAACTCTGAAAACTCAAGAACACTCAAGAACAATTTTCCAAAAATACTCAGAAATTATTGAATTTTTGTTTTTTATTTCTTTAACTTTATTATTAAATTACTACTGAGAGATGTTTATAGAAACAACTAATAAATCTAAGTCATACAATATAAACCTACTAAAACAATCTAAACAATACATTTATCTTCTTATCTAACCCATTAATTTTTCTTCTTCCCACCAACTATGAGTTGTATTATTATCAATCAAGATCATTACCATAGAAGTTTCCACCAGGTAGATTTCAAATGGACTAAAATATTTCAAAATTTGTTTTTTTTTTATTTCTTTGGACTTGTAAACAAGTTTACAAATCAACAACCTTCGCCCTATATCCAAGTATTTGTGACTTATGCAGAAGCACTTTGATAGAAAAGAGATATGAGTGCAAGCCAGTGAAACTCTTCCATTGTTTGTCTTAGCTCCTGAGATTTTATCTTCTAATTATCTCTTGTACTGATTTGTTGCTCGACCTAATAACTGGAGGTCAAGGCAAGAATCGAACCTTGCAGCTTACAAAGAGTTTTAGGCTACATTTGGCTCTTGGGAAAACAAGCAAACGAAAAGTGGAAGCTTTTTGTCTAATACTCCCAAGAAGATGTCGAAGATAGAAAGAAAAGATGTGATGATGAAAGAAACTCGAGATAACTCAGATTTTCCAGCACCATTTTTGAGCACATCAGGCTACAAACGTAAATCCAGTAAAGGAGAAAGGGCAAAAATAATAAGAAATCAAAGAAGAATTGAGGTAAAGGGAGGGGATCAGTAAGTGCTTTTACTGCAATCGTAACAATGGACAAGATCGAGAGGAAAAGAAGACAGAAATCTACTAAAAAGTTGAAAGCTTGAAGAATGTGGATATCTGCTTTATTTCTCTGCTTTTTAACTAAAGCTTGAAAATGCAAGTGGCTTAGCATATGTACAAATTAAGATAAGACGAGAAGTTAACATAAATATGTTATAATTTATTAATTTTTAAAATCTATCTTAATTTATTTCAATTCATTTTTTTTGAATGAGATAAGATAATAATAACAAAAGAATATTGATTAAGATATTTTATTTAATATGTTTAAATGAGAAAACTAAGAATACAAAAATAATAAAAAATATAATATATATAATTTTAATTTAAAATTTAATTATTAATGTTATAATATAAATAAAATGAAATTATATTTAAATAAAATGAGATAATATTGTGAATATATTAGAGACAATGAGACGTGATATGAAATAAGATAATCTATTTTACATCTTTTATGAAAATTGATAATTTCCCTTGAGTAAGAGCTGGGAAGGCTTCTCCAAAAGTTTAAAAATCATGTTAGTTTTGTAATAAACAAGAGTTTATTACAAAACTTAATGTAGGGGAGGAACTGTTGTGTAATTCTGTTTCAGTTGGCAATCGTTCGAGTAGCATGGAAGAAATTGGCAAGGCATATGTGACAAAGAGTTGGATTCATTTCTATATACACATTCACCCATTATACATTTATATTTAATAATTAATAGCAGAGCTCAATACATAATCAAAATTGAAGACCTTTCAGTAGAAGGCATTAGATATGAGAATCTGCTCTACATTTGAAATGGGCAAAAGAATGAATGCTAAAGGAATCTAAATATGGTAATATCCTAGTAACTTCTCTTCTGTACTTCTTGCTTGCTTCACTGATCTTATGGTGGATTAACCCTGGCACAAAAACATAGCATTCAGGTTAGTCAGAGCTTACACCAAATCCTCCAGCATGGATAAAACTGAAACTGTTTGAAGTAAAAGTTACTTGTTCTGCGTGGGATTTGAAGTGCTTGGTGGTATTCTTCTAAAGCAGGAATCGATCTGCGTATAAGGATTGTTCCGTTTTGCCTGCAAATCTTTCAAAGCTCGAGAAGATGAAGTTCTTGATGCAAAAGAAGAATGCCCTTTTGTCAATTTGAAGGCCTGTGTTCTTATTCCGTATGAACCACAGGACGATAGTATCAGAGAAAGTGATAGAGCAAGTGAAGCCAGAACTCTAGACCAGACCTTCATGTCTTCTGCTGTTTTGTTGTTTGCTAAGGAATCGGTGAATAACTAAAACTAAGGTAAGTTTAAAGAATCAGGATATTATATAAGGACTGTGGTTGTTTAGTGGTTGATTTATACCTACTATCTGTTTTCAATCATAGTAAAATCTTAATTGGGATCTGATAACAGTGGGATCATGTGCTCTCTTTTGACTGTTTACAAAGCTAAGACTCTGACCAGATTTGGACCTTTGGTGAAATAGTAATATATTTTCAGAAAGGGTCATGTGATTAGACACGTGATATAGATATAGAATTCATCTTTTCTCAGGAAAGCTAAAAGACTATTATATTTGATTATTTGTGAGTTGCAGGTGGTTAACGTGGTAGTACTAGCTCTTAGGGAACCAACTCAATTGGTTTGGCTGAACCTGATTTTTGAACTATACTCGTTTGGTTATTCGTTAAAACATGAATGAGTGGTTCATAAAAGCAATCTAAAAAGCCAAAGCAAAGCTGGCTTTGAGTTCTTGGATCTTGTGAAGCTGGCCAGCCTGCAATTTTTTTTCTTTAAGTTTTTCATAGATCTTAAGTCAGTATCCAGGTTCAAATCTAAACTTTAGCCGGCTCCCTGAATGGATGGTATTAGTAACAATCTGTTGTCGACTTTGTAGTGCCCAAGCCCATACCAATTTGTGTATGTAATATATAATATTATAATATGGAAAATATACAAAATAATGTTCCTTTTGCTAAATATATAACACATGTTAGGTTAGTATAACACACAAATTATATATATATATATATATATATATTTTTCTATTAAAAAAGTTTCATCTTTTTTAACATATAAAGAGTCTAAAACTTTACTATTAATTAGATATATATGATTAATGTAATTATATATTGAAAAAGATACATTTTGGGGTTGATTCCAAAATACACATTTTTTTTCTTTTTCAAAATCATCATTTTCCTAAAAGAGTGAACTTCATCTGTAACAAATCAAAGTAAAGCACGAAGAGTAAATTTGGAAACAATATTACAATACAAAATTTATGGTGGCTATAATTCAAGGCTTTAAGACATTTTTATATAGAGTAGGTTGTAATCTTATTTTGAATTTGAATTTGTTAGCAAAACATAATGTGCAGTACTCTTATTTTACTTTTAAATTTGGATTTGTTCACAAAACTTAAATTTTAATAATAAATAATTTGAAAATTTTACATCCTAACTAACATGTAATAAAAAAAACATATATTTATCGATAACATCGCTTATGCATATATTTAAAATGAAATTAGAGATGTATCATAAGACAGTTATAAACAATTTTTTTTTAATTTTATCTCTATTAATTCAAAAGAAATTCATAAAATCTTTTATGTTAGTGTTTTCTATCAATAGCCTCAAACGTCCAATTTATTTTTTAAGTTATATTTAGGATAGAGTGATTATTAGTATGATTTGTTTCAATTAACTTAAATAAACGAATTATATATGTATATGATACATATAATAGAGAATATATTATTTTAGTCCAAAAGATTCTAAACGTAATTTATCTAATATAATAATTATTTGCGTTAAGCATGTAAAACTAAAATTAAATAATATTGTAAAAGGTTATAAGTTTGTGTTATTGTATTGTATTAATTTTATATCATGTTAAACAATTATGTGTTATCATTGATTTTAATCATTTAAAAAATAAATATATTTTATTTTATATCATATTAAACAATGTAGCAACTTATCTATATAGTGAAAACATTTTTCTTACTTAGATTTACCTTTTATATATATATATAAGGTAAGTATTGTTGATAGATTTTTTTACCAATGCATTCTATTTATATAAAAAAAAATCAAATTACAAGTAATAAGTGCCTAATAAGTTATATTGTCAACTAAGACATTACTTTTTTTATAAATAAAGAAACAATGAAACTCTCTAAATAAAGTATTACCTCCCTGACATCCAAAATGATCCAATCCAAAAAAGAGTAACAATATAAATTTAATTCGATTTTAGCTAAAGTTTTCTTCACCTATTGATAACATACATTATTTTATGAATAGTTACCACAAGTTCTGCCTAAAAAATATAAAGACCTCAAGCAGATGTCAAAACATCCCTTAATAAATGATCTTGAGGTCTAAAAAACACCTAACATCCAAACAAGCTTGATGATCCCAAAGAAGCATAATTTGTATTGACCTTTTTCTATCCCAACAATGCAACCCTCCAAATCACTTTTACAATCCATAGAAACTGTTGTAGGGGATACTTAGTATGTGTAGACATCTAAGAACTTAAAATTCATCTATTATACTTAGAGTCACACCACAATAGATCCATCTCAAGAATAAACTATCAAATAGTGTCAAAAATAAAATTCATAATTATCTACTTGTTTCCAAAAGGATAACCATTTTTTGATGTCTATATCACGCAAATCATATCATATTAATTTTAAGTGTTTAAATTAATAATAAAATAATGTTTTGTGAATTTATTTGTATTATCATGTCATATCATATTTAATCTATTTATTAAATGTGTGATTTATAAGGTGTGAATTAATACCAATCATCATGTTTGAATTGTGTCATTAATTATTATTTTTATTTATTATTATTTAAATATATATACATATATATATATAAATAAATATAAAAAGTGGCTAGAATAACAACATAATTGTAGATGACATTTTAAAATTAGAATTCTTTTAAATAATCTCTTCTTAAAAGAAAATATATAATTAAACAATTTACTGATTAATGTATATACTATATGTTTAAAAAATCATAAGGAAAAACATGATCATTATGATTGTGCATAGTTTGAGAGATATATAACATGATAGTTATATAAATTTTTTTTATTTTTAATAAAAAAAAAACATGTAAACATGAAAGGAAGATAAATACAAATAAATAGCTAAAATTTAAGTACTATAAAAGTTTAAGTAACATGCCAAGTATATGTTTTATCAAAAACAGTGCCAAGTATATGATATTTTTATATTTGTATCGGCCACAAGAAACGAAAAAATATTAATTTAAAATTTCATGAATTTTATAAGCTTCATACGGGGTAGCAGTGGTTGCGGTTCAGCTTTAATCAGTTTTCACCTAAAATGCTAACTTAATCAATATATATTAATTTATGTGAGTGGATGGATTTTCCATTTAAATATATTTATTTTTCATCTATAATTTAATTAAAAATTTATATATTAATATTTAAATTATAATTATACATAGTCAACAATTTAAAATTAAAATTTTAAATTTTATTATTTAAGATTTAAGATTTAAGATGTAATAATTGAAAATTTAAAGTTAAAATTTGATGATTAATAAATGATTATTATTAATTAGTCAATATTTTTTTCTTATTTAAAATATATTTTATTAATTTTATTTTTAATATTAAATACATTTATAACAATCCCAAACCTCTTTTAAAAAAAATGAATGACTAAACTACCCACCATTCCTCACCAATAAAATGGCTTCAACAACAACAACTTCAATGCTTCGACAAAACGTGCTTACAAATGGCATCCAAGAGTCTGCCCACGTCATCATAATAGATCAGCCTATTTATAAGGAATCACTGTCTACACCAAACAGAGCTCTAGTTATTCCAACTAATTTTTATCCTCTCTCATCCTAATTTTTATACTCTTAAACTCGTGCAAAATATATTTGCTCCTGTCATTCCAACTAATACTTAAGTTAAGTTTGTTTCACGGAATTAACTTGGAATAGTAATAAAAATGAAAAGAAAATAATATTATTTAATTTTATCATTGAAATAAAAAAAAATCAATATTATAGTATTTATTTTACAATTGAAATATAATAAAAAACACATTATATTACCTTAATATCCTTATATTCAATAAAATTTAAAAAATATCATTTAATTATTTTTTAAAATAATTATTACTTAAAAATAAAATATATTATTAAAATTATTTTTTTTTAAATAAGGTTTAAGGTTTTGAGGTTTTGGATTTAGGGGTTTAGATTTTAGGATTAGGATTTAGGGCTTAAAGTTTAAAATTTTGGGTTTTGGGATTTATGATTTAGTGTTAAAATTATTAATTTTCTAAATAAAGTTTAAGATTTTGAGTTTTACGTTTTGAGGTTTAGAGTTTAGAGTTTAGCATATATGGTATAGAGTTTTGGATATAGAGATTAGAGTTATATTTATGGTTTAAGTTTTAAGGTTAAAATTATTATCTTTCTAAATAGAATTTTAGGTTTTAAGGTTTAATATTTAGGGTATAAAGTTTAGGGTTTATGGTTATATTTAAGATTGAAATAAAATTAGAATAAAAAATGAAGATGTGAATTGAATCATGATTCTTAAGGAGTTGAGAAAAAATTCTCATTCTTTTTTTTTATGAAATTATTTCATTTTCATTTTTACTTTTTAAGACAATCAAATATAAAATTAAAAAAAAAATTTAATTTTATTTAATTCCAGTGAACCAAACAACACTTTATATTCTTCAACTTATTATTTTTTTAACAATTTTATTATTCTTATCATTACAACCTTACGTGATTCTTACATTAATTTACTCATTTTTAACATTCTCTACATCCATCTTAAAATTTGATTTTTTTTATTCATCATCATCATCATCATCATACATTCATCTTAAAATCTAAGTTTTTTTTCTTCCTATTTTGCAGCGAATGATAAAACGACTAATAATATGGTGATAAAGTTCTAGACACCCGACATCTAGATATTTAAGTTCCAACTTACAACTAGCCAAAAAAAAAAATCCATACTTTGTTTTTGTTTACATTATATTTCATGTGACAAATTTGCAACATTTATTCTCCATTTGCATTAGCAATACCATAGTTTGCTTCTTACTAGTTTTATCACATTTCGTAATATGTTATTGCATTCTCAGAAAATCTAATTAAAGGTATATATTATACAAATTCGAAAATTTTCAACAAATAATAAATAATAAAATTGAAAAGTTGTGAATATGAAATTAAGAAAACTTACAGAAAATGTAAATGATTGAGATTGTAGTTTATTTTGATTTAATAATATTTTTATTTTCCCATTTCTCAATTGTATAATTTTTATTTTAAATTAAAGCATTCTTATTTAATAATTATCTAACCATGATATGTTTTACACACAATGATATGAAATAGGTTAGTTGTATAATTATCTATTCATTAAAATTACTTATTATGATTTTTTGCATTTTACGTTAAAAGATAAATTTTTTTTTAATAATAATAATGACGAGGATGACGACGATGATAGCATCAATAAATTATAATAATTATAGTAAAATATTTCGAACATATAATAATTTTATTTTTTATTTAAAAAAGAGTTATTCCATTCCATTAAAATATTCAAATCTATATAATCCAATCTAATAATATATATCTTGATATTATTTGTCCAATTTGTATAATATGGTGTACATTTCATACTAGATTAAATTATTTTAAAAATTTATACAACAAAAAAACAACATTTTTTTTATCAAAATCCTAATCTATTAGAATATGAGAATCGCACATCTCATTGAATCACTCTTCTCCATTTTTGCGTATCCCAAGCAAGCCAAGCCAATCGTTTCTCATCGCCTTCATTATTCATCGTTCCTGACTGACTGACTCTCTTCCTAGTCATTGTTCATCATCCCTAACTCCCTTCGTAGTCACCTTTCATCATCCACTCCGGTCGTTATACTTCATCAGTTCATGCCCTTCCAATTTGCTATTCATCATCCCTTTTCAACCGTTGTTATTCATCCCTTTCCTAATCGTTATTCATCTTCCTTAGTCTTGACATGCCATTATTTCTCTTCAACAATAATGGGTAATCTCAGTCCTAGCTTTACTTTTGATGTTATCTTTGCTTTCAAAACCTTAGCTTTTCTTTTGATGGTGAATAGCCAAGTTGGATTAATATTGATGGACAAAATGGATACAAACGCATTTATTGGGTTGTTTTGTATACATATCCAGAAGTGTTCTAGTGGTCTGTTTCAAGTTTAACTACTTATATATATGTTCCTTAAATACTAAATTTTTTTGAAATTTTAACAATTTGAAATTCAATTTAAAAGTAACTAGATTTTTTGAAGGAAAAAATGAGTTTGGAGTTGAAATTATCCAAACCATGAAATATAAGAATTTGAACCAGAACCTCCAATTGTGATGGAACACAACAATAGTATTCTGTAACAAAGTATGTATTGATATAAAATTTCAAGGGAATTATCCAATTGCATGTTTATCTTAGTGTCCTGAATTATTTAGTCTCAACCATATTTCAATATGCTATATTGGTTTTGAATTCTAAACTAAAATAAACTCAAATTTTTTGTTTAATATGATTCGTATAACATTTGAATCTTATAAAATTTTGATGATTTTGGATGTGTGAATTTAATATGGTGATTACCTGGATATTGCTTACATGAGTATGTAAGAACCTAAATCACAAAGTATTATACTTTATTTATCTTAGTGGTGATATAGAAAGTTATGTTCTATCAAACAAAAGTATGATCATGTTTTGAAATTGTCGATAATTATTATATATTACTTAATTATAGTATTTCCTTTTTCATGCTTGTTAAAATAGAGCATTTCAACGGAAGCATCCAACTATGGTAATATCAATTTTTTTACTAACATCTTAATAAATTATATATTTTTTATTTTAGTATTGTTTGAAAATAAATTTGCAAAATTCAAAGAGTTAGCATAAACAAAACAACATATTTTTTATCATTTGTATCTAATTCAACATATTTCTTACCCTGTGTTTTATTATTTATTTGAAGGATCATATTATTTATTGTTAATGTGTAATATTTTTTTCTATAACTATAGAGATAACTTTAGATAAAGATAAAGATATGCTTTATGTAACTGGGGAAGCAAGTAAAGATGAAAGTACAACACAACCAACTCAAGCATAAGATTTTGTAAGTATTCCATTTCCTAACCTCTGTATTACTTCTAAAGAAAAAGGTAAAAAAAATTTCTAGATCTAGTAGTAAAACATGGGCACATTTTAGCATATAATGGGTTGGGCAACATCGTAAAGCTATATGCAAATATTGTAAGAAAGATTATAAGTATATGTCAAGAAAATTTGGCAAGTCAAATTTGTTTGCACACATTTTCATTGGATGTGATAATTTCCCGATAGAGTGCTTAAGAAACAAAAAACTTTAGCTTTTCCTAAGTAAGGAAGTCTTGTACCTCACACTTTTAATGCTAAAAGATGTAGGAAAAAATTGGTGAGAATAATAATAAAAGATGAATTTCCATTTTATTATCGTAGAAGGTTAAAGATTTAAGGATTTTATTGAAGAGTTGTAACATTTTTTTTAAAATCCCTTTTTAGTTGATTATTGCAAGAGATTGCTTGAATTTGTACGTTATTGAAGAGTTGTTGAATAGAACTAGTCAAAGAATATGTTCTACCACTAATACATGGACATTTTATAAGAATTTATGTTATATGTGTTTAGCTTCTCATTTTGTTGATAGTGGTTAGAATTTACAAAAACGAATATTGAACTTTTTTCAAATTCCAAATCATAAAAGTGATACACTTGGTAGAGCTATTGAAGCATGTTAGTTAGATTGGGGCAATGATAGGATATTTTGTAATACAATTTATAATAATGCAATTTCTAATGATACTACACTTATTTAAATAAATTTGTTAATGGTTGGAGTAGTGCAATTTTAGAATCAAAATACTTACACATGTGACGTGGTGCACATATTTTGAATTTAATTATTGAGTCGGGTTTCAAAGACTATAACATATCAATAAATAGGATATTGTAAAATATGTGAGAAATTCACCAATTAGACTTCAAAAATTTAAGAGTATTACTGAGATGGAAAAACTCTTTACTCAAAAACTTATTTGCTTAGATGTTTCAACAAGGTAGAATTCAACTTATTTGATATTGGATTCTACAACATATTTTCAAAAGTCATTTGATAGGTTAGAAATCATTGATTTATGGTTCTATCAAGAGTCTTATCAAGGTGGAATTCAACAAACTCTAATTACAATTGATTAGGATAGTTCAAGACATTTTGTCCAATTTTTGAAAGTTTTTTATGAAGTAACTTTAATTTTTTCTAGATCTTTGTATGTGACTTCTAATTTTTTTCTTCGACCATATTTGTTTTATTTATGATCAATTTGGTATGTGGTGTAAATGTGAGGATTACATTATGATGAAGATGACTAGTGAGATAAAGGTAAAGTTTGACAAATATTGGGAAGGAGTAGTTAAAATGAATATGATGTTATTTGTATCTATTTTACTTGATCCTAGGCACAAAAGTACTCTTTAAATCTAAGTTTGTTAGAATTTTGTAATGGGGATGAGATCGAGGCATTAATGAGTTCAAAAAAGGTGAAAAAAACTTTGGAATATATGTATGAGAAGTATCGTAAAGATTATTTTTCTCCAAGCACAGAAGAATATTCTCAACCTTTAGAAATGGGTACATAAGGTTAAGCAAATGCATTTCAACTTTATGCTTCTCATAAGAGAAAGCATTTAAAAGAAGTTTATACTATGAAAAACAAATTTTAGGTGGAAAATACTTGCAAGAAGTATTAGTTGATATGGATGATAAGAAATTTGATCTTTTAAGTTGGTAGAATATTCATTCCTCAAGATTTAAGATTTTATCTTTGATAACACAAGTTGTATTGACCATACCGATATCTACTATAGCATCTGAATTTGTATTCTCCACTAGTGGTCATACAATTAATTCAGAGAGGGCATCCTTATCTTCTAAAACTGTGTAATCCTTGATTTGCACTCAAAATTGGATTCGTTCTTCTCTAATCATTTATTTTCAAGAGTCACTTGATAAAATTGAGGTTCTAGGATCATGTATGTTACATAAAACTTTGAAATATATAATTTGAATGTATATAGATTTATTCATTATCATATTATATGAAAATGAATGTTTTATATATTATTGTGTTTATTATTAGCTTTTTTATATTTTTAACTTTTTTTTATTTTTTTCATCATATAGATATTCTTGATGGTATTGTTGATTTAAACCTTGAATAATTATCTCAAGTAGTTCATGTTATTATTAATGTTTGTAGAGTTAAGTTGTGTAGGAAATAACACTTTAAAAATTTTAGTTTATTTTGATGTAGTTTGAATTTTAATATTTTTAATCATGTTGTTAGTTACTCTTGAATTTGTATAAATAATATTTTATTTTAATTTTTTCTTTGATTTTATGTAAATTTTTTATTTTATAAGTTGAGATTATGATTTTGACTCTATCCAATCAAATTCGGATTTAAATTTATTCAGATTGATATTTTGAATAATTTATAATTTATTTCGAATCAGATCGGATTATAATTGTTTTAAAACTAATAGTTTCGATCCGAGTTAGATTTACATTGTAGTCTATTTTGATTTGATATCATTTTTGATTTGATATCATTTTATATATAAAGGGTATTAATAATAATAAGTTTTGGTTGTTTTTTTGGCACGTAACTTTTTAACTTTTATATTTTTTTTTATTTTTTTAATACATCTATAAATTTTAAAATATTTATATAGTAAATAAATCATATCATTTATGAATTTTTATATTTGATAATTTTATTATGTATTATATTTATATTATTACTTTTAGATAATTATTTTAATCACATAAAAATTATTATATTTATAATTGAATAAAAATTTATATTATTTTTACTTATACATTAAAATCATGGGTTGAGTCTGATCAACTTATCTATAAATAAATTATAATTGTATTAAAAGATTATTTAGTAACTATTAAAAGGTTAATTATTTCATTTTTATTCTAGATTATTTGTACAAAGGTACACATTCCAACCATATACATCAAATCATATTTAATATAATTTGTAAAGGAGACATAAAAATAATACATCTATTTTCACAAAAACATATCAAAAAGTTTTAAAGAAATTTCTTTAATTGTAATATTTAAACATGTACATGTTGAAGCTTGTACCTTGGAGATGATATAAATATATCTGTAATAATGTTTGAAGCAATGCAAATTCTAATTCGATGTACTGTTTCTGATTCATAAGTTAATAGATTTGATAAGTACAAAAAATACATTAATCGGTTGATTTTATTTTAAATAACTTACGTTACTTCTAATCGCGAGTTTGTTTCATTACAAATAACTTCTCGCTCTCTCTTTATAAATAGTAGAGAAATTTACTTTTATCCTATCTGTTATAACTTAATAAATTTTTCTTTAGAGAATCTCAACCCGCTAATTAATCAAACGTCGTGTTTTTTTCCGATAAGATCGTTAAAAAATTACTTGGTAGGGATTTCAGCTCGTTCATATAATGATGTCTATTGGAAATCAGGTCGTTGTCATAATGTTACCTCTTGATTCAAACAATCTTCTCATTATTTAGGTAATTTCTTTTATATTGTATCTCCTTTTTTATGTCTCATAAGCGAAAAGAAGTAGATAAGTCTTTGAAAGGAGACTCACCCAAAAATATATCCCCTGGATTAGGTCGTGTACCCTCAAGGTTGCTACAAACTAAACGATCTAAAATGATAGGGAGTAGTGACAACAAGCCTATCATGAGAACCATTAAGGAAGGTATTCTTGCTCTCCATGCTTCCTCGGGATCCAAGGCGGTGTCTACCTCGTCTTTACGGGATCTAGTTCCTGTTATAAAGATTCCCTTATAAGCATTTACTAAAGTACTTGCTCTAAAAATAAAAGGGAAAATAAGGATGAGCCTACTCATAGAACTAAATACAAGCATCAGATTGAAAGATGCACAATGTTCTAACAGCAAAAGACTTGAAGGAGATAAGGTAAACATATGACCTCCCAGTCCGTGTAGGTATAATGCCAGTACCTCCCCATCTATGTGATGTTGATGATCCTCTACTAGAGTGGTGGGTGATTCATGTAACGACCTTTAAAATAAGTCTTTCTTGCCCCTTTCCTAAATTGGTAACTCATGCCCTGAACACCTTCGACATAATATTTTCCCAAATAAATCCAAATGGGTGGTGAACCCTTTTATGTCTCTTTTTGGTCACTGGGGAACACGAAATAGACCTTACGAGTGATGAGTTGAGGTGTTTGTAATTTTTAAAGAAGAATGTGTTGGGCAAAGGGAAGACATACATATCTTGTGTCATTGGCCACATATTGCATCTCAAACTCCCCGATAGCATTTCTGGCTAGAAAGATAAGTATTTCTACATCACTGGGGACATTTGGGGTGATAAGGTGGATTTTCCTATTTGATATACCTAGAACCACCATTTTAACACCTCGCAACCTCGAGCTAGCGAGCTTATAAATAAACTCAACATTAGTGGTAAGGAGAAAATTAGACGAATCGAGTTATAGAACACATCGCATGAAGGTTATTACAATATCCTGACTGTAGCTCATTTGAATAAGTCTGGGGTATGGAAGTTTATTCAAACGAATACCAAGGTTGTTTTTTGTTTACGAGGTAATTTTTCAGCTTGCAATTTTCTGGTAAAGTTACTAACGTATACTTCTTTTTATAGGCATGGACTATTCTCATATTGACTAGGAAGATCTTATTGACACTTCGAGCATTCAGGACCTAACTCCTACATACCTTTGTTTGGAACCTATGTCCTCTTAGCCAACTCGTGACAAAAATCCCTTTTGTAGAAGAATTGGATTTGTAAAATAATTATAGGTCACTCCAGTTATAGAGGTCATGATGCCTCAAACGACGTCGAGTAATCTGAGCTCGTCAACACCTCATAGACATAAGGTTTCAAAGAAGAGGAAAGTTGGGGAAGATAACACTCCTGGAATGGAGGTCATGAACATGGACGATTTCAAATTTGATGAGGTCATACTGAAAGATGCAGTTGTCATAGATACCTTGGTCACCTACTTCAATGAGGGGATCTTAGGGCAAACAAATCTTAAAAGATATTTGTTCCAACATTTTAGTGCTGACATCGAGAGGTCATGAGTTAGGATGGCCTGTAGGAGCGAAAAAGGCACCAATGGGGAGCTAATAGCATATCTTCTATTTGAGGTAAATTGTTTGACATTACTGCTCAGTAATATTTTCAAGAACAAAGTCTTGAATCATCTCATCTATATGCGATATACTTAGTGAGGGAAGGTGAGCTATCCTTCAGGGGCTACAAGCCCGAGGTTCAGGCCTGTCGCTTACAGATAGCCAAATATAAGAAGACTGTAAAAGACCAAGAAGTCTTGATGGCCGATAAATATGTGAAAATTTTGAATCTTGAAGGAGAGCTTATTAACAAGGTGGAGAAGCTACGGAAATTTGACACATATGGCTTTGAGAAGAGGGAATCGGCCAAACATTTCGAGCAAGTCGCTAAGGAGGCCAAGGAGAAAGTTTTCGCTCTTCAAGACCAGTTGGGTGCCATGTCAAGTTAGGTGAACTCGTTCTCTATGATGGTAGACACTTTGAAGGCGGAGTGCATCAAAGCCTATTAGAATGGTGTTAGCTTCGTGGTGAGTAGTCTAAGGACCCAAGCTAAAAAGTTGGATTTGACTGTGCCTTACTTGAATTTGATGCAATCTTTTCAAGGTAGTAGATCCAAGGAATTTGGAACAGTAACTCCACAGGCTTCACCCAGTATTACTGAGGTTGCCTCTAGCGGTCCACCTGAGGGCGTGGTAAAAGAAGCCACCCCGTGAGAGGGATTTATTTTAGTATTTTGTAAAAACAAAGTGTAATGAATATTTTGTGGCCATTTACTTCTATATATTCTATTTGATTGATGTACTTGTTCCCATTTATTATTCACGCAATTCACACATTTTTGAGAATTTGAGGCCACGCTTATATAGTTTAAATTAAAAATAGCACTAGGTGACCTAATAGAATTCACAATTTCAACGTAGGTCGTTGACATATACAGATGGATTATAGCAAAGTAAACTTGGATGACTTATTTGAAATGGGGTCATCGTCATCTACAAAAGCACTCCCCGTTATAGAGGAACAATTTGTTTCTTGTTGTAGCGAGAAGGTGAATCGAGTGACTTTGCTCGTTATGCAAGTCACGTCTGATGCAAGGAAACAAGTTGTCTCTCCCACCCACAGCTAAGAGATTAATCAGGCCTCCCCCAAAGTCATGAGGGAAGAAAAAGATAAGAAAACCAAACACACCCCAAGTCAGCTCAAGATGGGATGTCTACTCTCCTAGGAACGAGCAAATTGCATGCTGATAAATTACCTCTGAATGAGGAGTTTTCCTCGTTAGGGAAGGTATTAATCCTTTGCAAAGTATATATCCTCTGAAAAAAGAGAAAGGTAAGACTAGTAGTATTAATGATATTTTCAAAGATAGAATTTTTAACGCTTCACGTGTGTAGAAGGAATTATATCACCATATTGGGGTGCCTGAGGATCGTCCGTCAAATCTATATAGCTCATAAAAGAGAGGAAGGAATGATCTGGCATATGATAGTAAGGTGTATGCTCGATATAGGTATTTTATTATTAGTACTTTATTGATGTAAAAGTTATTATGATCACAATTTTATTATTAATTTGTACAACATGTCTTTAATCGTAGGCAATATCTCTGGCGAGAGATTCAAAAAAAGAAGCTGAGATGTGCCATAAAGCAACCGAATTTATGGATCAAGAATTATGCGTGTTGAAATCTCATTGTAATGCCCTGGGATAAGAGTTAGTGGACTCGCATGAACATTTGAAATTGTCACATCTCGAATAGGAGAGATACAAGGAGGAACGAGATGGACTACTCAAACTAGTTGAATATTGGAAACATAAGGCGCTTGGGAAAAAACAGTCATAAAGTTCCTATCATAAGGAATGTGGTATTCATGTATGTAATAATGCTTGCGATAATCTGTAATACCATATCACGTGATTGGTCTGGTAATCATTAGAACTCCTGTTATTTGTTTTCTTTATTCTCACATGTCTTAAATACAATGAAGGTTGGTTTTAAGAACGCTTTATACTTGCATTGTAATGTGGTAAAAATTGTAGCCAACATCTCAAGTGGAGGGAGGGGTCAGGGGACTCTACCACCAATCACGAGGCATAGAATGTATCCTGCATCCCAAGCGAGAAGGTCGAACGATGATTTCCAACTTGGGGGGCATATAATAAGGTGCCCAAGACATGCGACGTGGAAGGGTGAATGTCTGTCCCATACATGTACTCCTACGGGTATATTTTGCATCTCAAGTGGAAGGGTCAAGAGACTCCACCTCCAATCATAAGGTATAGGATGTATCTCGCATCCTAAGTGAGAAGGTCATTCAACTACTTCTAACTTGGGGGTTCATTATATAAGTTATAGGAGGTGTGTGTCATACAAGGGTGAGCATCCATCCCCTTGGATATGCTCATTTGAATGTACTTCGCATCTCAAGTAGGGGGTTAGGGGACTCCACTTCCAATCATGAGGTATGGGATGAATTCTGCATCCCAAGTGTGAAGGTCGTTCGACTACTTCTAACTTGGGGTTTCATTAAATAAATTCAACAACTCAAAGATATATCAAAAGAAATTGTACTTGTCATATATAACACATCAACTTTACACATAATATTTTTTAGGAGTTCTCCATTCCAACTCAGTGCCTCATTTATACCGTTATGTTCCACCAAGTAAGAGCCCACATGGGTGATATCATATATTTTAGATGGACTTTTCCACGGTGTGGCTAAATTTCCTACGCTAGCTTCGACTTTGTTGCCCAATGCTCTTCGCAAAACCTTCTCTTTAATACCGAAGCTCTTGTGCTTAACAAACTTGTTATATGTCTTTTTGAGTGTTCTCTTTTGCGATTCTAGTCTTATCAATATTTTTTCTTGTTTCTGTTCAATTAACAAAAGGTCTTACTGTCTTAAATGATCATTATCATCTTGTGTGATATTGGATCTGAGGGTAGGTTCTTATATCTCAAGAGGTATGACCGTTTCAGTGCCGTAGACAAGGGAGAAAAAAGTTTCTCCTGTTGACATTCTAGGAGTAGTCCTTGTGGCCTAAAGAACATTGGGTAGTTCATCAACCCATTTTCCTTTGGATCTTTCTAAACGTTTCTGTAATATATTTATAAGATAATTTGATACCCTTCTCATAGCAAAAAGATACTAGTTTTTGTCTGGTGAACTGTCTACCATTATTGGCAACTAGTTCACAAGGTACTCTATATTTGCATATGATGTTGCACCATATAAATCTCTCCATATTTGTTTCATAGATTCATGCTAAAGGTTCTACCTCTATCCATTTAGTAAAATAATCAGTTGCCACGATGAGGAAATTTCTTTGACCTGAGGTGATAGGCAATGATCCCACAATATCCAAAACCCATTTCTAAAATGGCCATAGGCTAACAATAGATTTCAGGTCAACATCTGGTCGGTGTGGCATATTGGCGTGCCTTTCACACCTATCACACCTTTTGATGTAAGAGATTCAATCTTTGAGAAGGGTGGGCCAATAGTAACCTTGTAGGATAATTTTTTAGGAAAGAGTTCTTCCTCCAAAATGAGCTCTATTTTGGCTGTCATATAAGTCGCTCAGGACCATCTTAGCTTCGATCAAGGGTAAGAATTTCAACCACAAGGTACCATAATTCTTTCGATATAAGACTCTATAGATAATAGCATATTTTTTTGCTTTCTTTGTGAGCTTACGAGCTAAGTGTTTGTCTTTTAAGAGAATATCATTGACAAGGTAATATGTATATAGTTTTAACCAAGAAACATGAGTCATAGACATGACGTCCGACTGATTTGATCTTTTACTTCACTTGTGCCAATGCTAGGTCTTGATAAACAAGATACCGAGATGACTCTCTTCAAATCTAAATTCACTACAAATGCCAATGTAGCCAAGGAATCAACATGGGTGTTTCCTCCTCGAGGAATTTTTCTTGATCTCAAAAATTTCAAATATTACTTTTTCTTTCTTCACCTCATGTACATAAAGTTTCATTATTTCTTCCTTAGCTTCAAAATCATCATTGACTTGGTTTTTCACCAGGTGTGAATCGCTATGGATTAATACCTTCTTAGCTCCAAGGGCTATTAATTGTGACAACGCCAAGAGTAAGGCCTTATGCTTAGCAACATTGTTGGTTGCTTGGAAAGTGATTTGAAGGCATTGTTCTATTAAGCCTCCCATTGGATTGAATATTATGATTCCAACTCCTACCTCATACGAGTTTCTTGCTCCATCTATATACATTTTTCATAACTCTGACTCAGGGGGAGATGCTTCTCCCGTGAATGTTGATTTTACTGCATGTATAGGAGTATACTCCTAGGTATTCTCTTGTGTACATTACATGACAAAATCTCCAAGGGCTTGTCCCTTGATAGCTACTAGAGGCTTATAGTGTATTTCAAAATCCCTCACCTCAATAGTTATTTGAGAAAGACGCCCACATAGATCTGGTTTACCCAAAATGTTTTTCAAGGGGTATGAGGTGAAGACCACTACCCTGTGTGCACCAAAATAATGCCTGAATTTACGTGTCATCATTCTTATCATGAAGGTTGCCTTGACTAGAGGAAGATATCATTGGTGTGCCCTTATTAACGAATAACTCACGTAGTACACTGTGTATTGGATTCCCTCTTTGTTGACCATCAATATGGCATTGGAAGCTTTGTCCGTGAAGGACATGTACATATACAAATCTTCTCATGCCACAAAATTAGCCAAAAGAGGTGCTTTCCCCAAGTAATCTTTAATGGACTGAAAGGCTCGTTCATATTCACTATCCTAGAGGTATTTCGTATTCTTTTTAAATAATCAAAATAATGGCAAACATTTTTCGGTGCACTTAGAAATGAAGTGACTTAAAGCTACGTTATGTTAGTTCAACTGTTGGACCTCCTTGAGGCAACAAGAGCACTTCATGTTTACCAAAGCCGAGATTTATCTGGATTGGCTTCTATACCTCTGGATGTCACCAAGTACCCCAAGAATTTCCCCAAAGCTACTCTAAATATACATTTCTTTGGGTTGAGACGCATTATATAATTCCAAATTATGGAAAACACCTCTTTAAGGTCAGAGATATGATCTTTAGCACATTTGGTTTTAACCATCATGTCATCGACATACACCTCAATGTTCCATTCGATTTGATTTTGGAACATCTTGTTTATCATTCTTTGGTAGGTAGCATTGGCATTTTTCAAACCAAACGACATAATAGTGTAGCAAAACATTCCTTCTTCCGTGATAAACGTCATTTTTTATTCATCTTTAGGATACATTCGGATTTGATGGTAGCCTGAATAAGCATCCATAAAGCTTATCGATTCAAACTCAGCCGTGACATCTACCAATTGGTCAATATTGGGTAAATGGAAGCAATATTTTAGGGTTTCCCTATTCAAATCGGTGAAATCCACGCACATTATGTGCTCACCTCCCATTTTGTTCATCAATACCACATTTGATATCCAAATTGGGCACATAACCTCGCAAACATAACCCATACTTTTCAAGGACTCGATCTTCCTTTTAATAATCTTATTTTTTTCTCTGGAAAATCTCTACTTTCTTTATTGGATTGGCTTTTTGGTATGATCCAGGAATAACTCATGGAAGATGATACTTAGGTCAATGTCGGGCATGTCCTTATGTTTCCAAGAAAACAAATCCACATTATTCTTCAAAAAATTAATAAGAGCAGCTTTTATTGGAAAAGGTAGTTCAGAATTGATTTTCACGGATTGGTCATTCTCTATTTCCCCTATATGAACCACATTATATTCATCCTGGACTTCCATTCTAATATATTCACTTGTACGCAGTTTCTTAGTCTTTTTGGAATGATATTTGTTTTTTAATTGCTATTTCAAAGATTGAGGTAACACATTCTTCATAGAGGCATTGTAACAACTATGTGCCCTATCTTATTCTCTCTCAATTTCTCTTATCCCTTCAACAATAGGATACTTAATAAGTTTATGGTATGTGGAAGGCACCGCTTTCATTTTGTGTATCCATGGGCCGCCCAAAATTGCATTGTAAGATGTGGGGGTGTTCAAAATTACAAAGTTTGTCAAAATTATAGCGCATTCTACCAATACTGGTAGACGTATGGTCCCTACCAACATCGTTACACTACCATTAAATCCAACCAATGGCATTTGTTGTTGAGTGATATCCTTATGCCTATATTGAGCAAAGTAGATAGGTATAAGAGGTCGGATGAGCTACCATTGGCGACTAATATTCAATGTACCTCGTAATGAGCAACTTTCATAGTGATCACTAAGGAGTCATCATGAGGGGATAGGCACTCTCGACCTTCAAAGGTGATTGGATAAACATGGCACTCAAGTCTTAGACGGTAGACCAAACGTCTTGTATCTCAAGCCTCTCGAGTGTATCTTTTCCTGGATTTGCTGGTGTGGCCAGCTACGGTAAGTCCGTCGTGAATAGTGTGTATTATTCGTACATCCCCTGGTGGGGCAGGATATGCCCTATTTGATTCCCTATGAATTGGGTTGGTTGGTGCTCTGATCCATTTGTCATAGTTGTCTCTTTGAACCTCTTATTGAGGACTTCTGATTTTGTCAATAATGTCTCTTAGGTACCCTTTTGAAAAGAGGTACTCAATCTCCTACTTTAGGAGATGGAAATCATGGGTCTAGTGCCCCATGTCTTTATGGAACACGCAATAGTTATTGGGGTTTCTAAGTGGAGCTTTCATGGAAGGTGGCCAATTGACGTTGTTGAGGAGTTCCATTTGGCACATTGCTTTTGTCAATGTGACCCGTAGGGGTGGTCCTTTAAAGGGAGATAAGGCGGGGTAAATTCATACGTTTATCCCCTACAAACCTTTTATTCTCTTATTTCTTAATAGGGGTAGGCCTACTAAGGGTTTCTGTTTACCAACCTTTTTCTTGATCTCATTTCCCTTTCCACATTGACAATTTTTTGAGTTTTCTCATAAACGACATCTAGAAAGCATGATGTAGTTTTTGTCAATTCTATAAAGAGGCCATTATCACACTTACTTCCCTTTCGAAAGGCGTCGATAGCTATGGAATCATGGCATTAATTAATCTCTATCTTCTCTACTTTGAACCTTCTCATGTAAGCTTTGATTGTCTTATCTTCCTCTTGGATTATTGAGAACAAGTAGTGAGACTCTTTCTTGATTGGTTTATTGTAAGCATAATTAGTGACAAATACTTTGACCAGAGCGTCAAAGATAGCAATACTCTTAGGGGGCAACTTCATAAACCACTATTGGGCTGAGTCTTGGAAGATGGCTACAAATAGTTTGCAGTACATTGATTCTCGCTTGTCTTCGGATAGGCTCACTATTGCAATGGCCATTTTGAATTGAAGAACATGCTCCACCGAATCTTTGGTTCCTTTATATGCAGGACAATTGAGAGCATTGAACTTTGGGGGAGGCAATGTTAACTCAATGACATCTGAGAAAGGTGTTATCGATAACTGATTACAAACGTTTTCAATGTCACCCCATGGCTTTGACTTTTCCTGCCCTTGAGCTTATCGTTAACTCTCACCCACATTTTTTCTTCCATCTCCTTTAATTTTTTTTGTCCAATTCATTACTCGAATTATAAAGATGAACTGGTTGAATTGCTGGTTCGTAAGTAGAAGGATTCACTTGGGAGGTCCCCATAATGAAATGAGGATAAGAAACTATTTGGGGACGTTGTTCAACATCTATGTATTGACGAGGGTTATGAACGTGAGATATAAGTTCCCTTCTAGAGGGTTGACATACTATATGTGGACTAGGAATGTAGAATGAACTCCATGTGTCTAAACACATGTTTTGTTCTAACTGGGATCTTAACTTGTTGTTCTCCCTTTGGCATTATATGAAATTTTGTTGCACTTTTGTTATTTGTCTTTGAAGTCCTTTTATCATCGCATCTCTTTCGAATAGAGTGTTGTCTGAATTGCAATTTGTAGAAGTACCTAAAGGTTGCAAATCTTGTGTGGGCCTGTCCACATCGCGAAGGGTCAAAACCCAATTTTTCGCTAGCAAAAGTAGTTATTAGATCATGATTTATCAATGACTTGAAGAGCGAGGAAGGAGGCACCCTATCGCTAAGGTCAAATTCTTGAGCAAATGGGGCAGGGTTGTCTATTAGTTCGTTGATCATGGGTGGACAATCCATTTAACGGCGTGTAAATCCCAAAATACAAGTTAATTCTCTTGGTATATGATCAGGTCTCAAATGCCAAGTATAGACTAGAAAGAATTGAGTTCCCACGGATGGCACCAATTGTTTGGAGAGAATTTCAAGTGTTCAAGATTTTAGTGATTTGTAGTGAGAAATTAAAAAACTTATATGACATCTTATGTATGCGGCAGGTTATGAGCTATGCGACCTGGATTCAAGATTACATATTTTAATAAAGTTACATACGAACTTAGTTGAAAGTAGGTCACCATAAGCGTTACATTGTCAGGTTGCTATATACAAATAAAGGAATATCGTTATATGTAGGTCGCTCTAGATTCTCAAGTATATTTTTTTGGGTCGCTCACGAAAAGATAGGACCAAGATCACGTCGGGATCTTACAATTTCACCAGGTCTTGACACCTAAGACCTCACAATTTGATAACGAAGTACTCTGGTCAACTGGGTTGACCTACATTCATTAAGTCGTATGTCTGTTACAAATTTTATACCAAGCAATAATATTTAATTTGTTTTATATAATTTTTATCTATCAAAATAGTTTAATTATAAAAATTTATTTAAATCAATATTTAATTTATTTTTATATTTTTCTTATATTTTGATAATAATAAATATTTTTAATTTGAGATGAAAAAAAAGTAAAGATAAATGATTTTAAAATTAAATTTTACACAAACTAAGTAGAGTATACAATATAGTTTAAATTTTAGATCAACACCCATTGCTAGTACCATATTTTCACATAACAGTATAGTTTTTATTTTATATAATACAATCTTATTTTATAGTCAAATATATAACTAATACTCCTCAATCTAACCACCTTAGATCTAAGGTGTCGTTTGGTTCGTGAAATAGAATCGGAATCGGAATCAGAATCGGAATAGAAAGAAAACAATATTGTTTGGTTTGCCACTATAATGGAATGGAACAAGTTTTAAAACCTTAATACCCCTACGTTTAGTAAAGTTTAAATAATGTCATTTAATTACTATTTTTTCGTGAGACAAAATACATTATTGAAATTATTATTTTTCTAAATAATTATTACTTAATTAAAAAGAAATCTATTATTAAAAATATTATTTTTCTAAATAAGGTTTGGGGTTTAGGATTTGGGGTTTAGGGTTTAGGGTTATATTTGTGGGTTAAAGTTTAGGGTTAAAATTATTATTTTTCTAAAAAGGGTTTAGGGTTTTAGAATTTAGGATTTTGGATTTAGTGTTTAGGGTTTAGGGTTCTAGGATTTAGAATTTTGGGTTTAGGGTTTAAGGTTTAGGGATTTAAGGTTTAGGGTTTAGGGATTTAAGGTTTAGGGTTTAGGGATTTTAGGTTTAGGGTTTAAGGTTTTAGGATTTGGATTTAGAATTTAGGGTTTTGGGTTTTGAGTTTGGGGATTTGGGATTTGAGTTTAGGGTTATATTTGGGATGAGGGTAAAATTGGAAGAAGAAAAAAGTTTAGATGAGAATGAAATCATGATTCCTAAAGGAGGAGAAGGAATTGTGGTACTTTCTCTTTTAGTAATTGATTTCATTCTGTCTCCTCATTTCGTCCAACCAAACACACAAAATGAAAAGAATCAATTCTGATTCCTTTTCCATTCTATAGAACCAAACATTACCTAAGTTCGAGTTATAATTATAATTTTTTTACTTATTTAATAAAAAATGACTTTTTAAAAAAAATTAAAATATATTTAATACTATGTAATAAATATATCTAGATCATTCTACAGACTAATACTAAACATCTAATTTTTCTCTTTATTTTCATACATCAATTTTTCACAACTCAAAACATCGCGTTTTAAGTGCCTTACCAAACACCCTACATATTGGATGTGATGGATGTTTGAGGGTAAAATAGATATATTTACTAATTTTTAATATAATTTGATTTTTTAAAAATAAATGGGATGTCTCAAAAAAATGTTACTATTATAATTTAGTATTCGATTTTTTTTATTAAACTATACTTCATGTGTTTTTTTATCGTCATGACATACTACTAGATAATCACAACCCACACAGTAGACTTTTTCTTCTTCTTTTTTTTTCGTTTTTATAGTTTTTTCTAAACATTTCACAAAAGTATATTGACGTTTTAAGTTCAATACGAGCAAAAGAGGAAATAAATTCTTTTTTTAAAGAAGATTATATCAAAATAATATTTTTAAAATTTATAATAATAAAAATAATATTTTAATGATCATGGTTTAACTTAAACTTCATTCAATTTAATAACATTTAATGTAAAATAATGAGTTAAATCTTTTTTAATAATAAGATAGTAAGACTTTTAAATAAAAAATGTTATCTTTGTAGTTATAAATTTTATGAGTATTTTTTAAAATTTTATTATTATATATAAAAAGTCTCAAAATTTAGTAGTATACTTTTGCTTTTTTTTTAATATTTCTCGTTAGTTTTTTATATCAATAAATTTAAAATACCTTTATAATAAATACATTTTTATGAATAATTATTTTAATAATTTTATTACATATTAACTTTGGTTTTTATAGTTATAAATTTTATTGATATTATTTTTTAATTTTTTTATTATATATAAAAAGTAGTATACTTTTGCTTTTTTTTAAATAACTTTCATTGGTTTTTTACATCAATAAATTTAAAATACTCCTATAATAAATACATTTTTATGAATATTATTTTAATATTTTTATTACATATTAACTTTGTATTATTATCTTTAGTTAATTGTTTTAATTACATTAATAATGAAATTTATGTTGTTTATATTTAACCATTTCAATAAATGAGATTAAATCTAATCAATTTATCTATGAATATATTAATTTTGTGTTAAATTGATTATTTTTGTACTTTGGATGTCAAATAAAAAAACAAATAATATTTTATATTTTATATAAAATATGCTTATAAATTACTTAATAAATTTGATTAGTTAATGTAAAATTATCTTTTTAAATAATAAAAATAATAATTTAATATATGATTTTGTTTGGCTTAAAGTTTTGTAATCAAACCACTTACGTTTAAGTAGTATTTCAATTATATATCAGTGTTATAAATTATAGATTTATATATTTAAATAATTATTTTAATTATACGAAGGATGAAATGAATTGGTTCATGTTCATTAATTTATTTATGAGTCAATTATTTTTGTGTTAAATTAATCATTGTTATAATTTATATATTATAATAATTAAAAAAATAAATAATAAATGTTATTTTGATGCAAAATATTGTACAAAGTGCTTAATAAATTCGATTAGATCGTGTGTATCATATATATTGAATTATCTATAAAACTTTGGTTAATATTACGGTGAAATCATGTGTGTCTATTTCAATTTTACGTTATATGTTATTTTTGCAGATTATAACACATATTACTCCAAACGCGGCTGCAAAATTAATAGTTAAAAGATAATAATATATAACATTGGAAAAAATATTAATGATCTCAGTATAAACTTAATTATCAATTAAATTTTAAAAATATTGTACATTATGGAATAATTTATAAAAATATTTAAAATATTTATTTTATTATAATTATATTATTACCTATATATTATAGATATAATTATAATTTTAAAAATATATGTTATTTTTATGTATTATAAATATAATTATAATAAAATAAATATTTTTTAAAATTATTTCATACAAAATGTAATTAATACTCTTACACAGTGTTAGTTGAGCATTTTGCCGATAAAAAATGTCCCCTAGATAATATACGATGACGGCCCATTCATTTCCTCGGAAAATCAAATCAAATATAAAATTTCCCATTTAAATCCATCGAATCTCCTTTAGTGTGATTCGTGAAGGCGATCGCATCAGGTTTGTTTTGATTCACCTGCGTTTATTTTTGTTGCAATCGCCCGAATTTTATTGTTCTTGATGCTTTCTTGGTCTGGTTGGATATTAGAAATTTGCTTTTAGCCAATGTTCCATTTGTGTTCGTTGTTTGATTGCCTCAATAAGGGCTTTTTTAGTGGTAAGAATTTTTTTGGCTTTGATTAGAAATAAATTATACCCGAGCTTCACTACGATCGGGGAAAACTTGTTCGAAACAAGGGGAAGATAATTCCTTGATATTGAAATTCTTGGATCAATTAATCAGAATTAGGTTCAGGTGGTTTGATGCAATGTATTCTGGTGTAAAAAATTGGTTGTTTATTCAGGCTGAGAAATCATCGGGGAAAGAATAGATAGTTATATCGAAAGTAGCAATTTTTGGTTGCTTTGTTATATCACATAGGTCTGCTGAAGCACTAGAAGTGTAACGTAACCAGAGATAAGGATAGTATTTTATACCTTGTAGTAATTTTTTTTCTCAATGCTTCTTTAGAGAGGTCGTTAGTAACACAATGAGTGAGTTTGCATTCTTTCTTTCTTTTTTGCTAAAGAGTTTGCATTTTATTTTGGTAGCTATATTTATAATTTAGGATGGATCATATATATGTTGAGATTGTGGCTCAAATTTTCTGTGTATGGAGGTAAACTGTGGCAGTAGCGCTTTTTGATGCCTATGTCCATTCTCGTTTCCCACTACTGTGTGACAAAGTTCTGAGCCCATGTTAAAAGTAATTTGTTCCTCACCTCTCCTATTTTCCAATTTTCTTTGATGTTCTGTCCTTTTTGGGGTCAAAGTATGATCTTTTCCATTGCTTAATAAAATTTTGTGCTTGCATGCATGGCTGAAGAGGATGCCAGTCTTATGATATTGGCAAGCTTTTCTACCATGTTTATATGAAATTGGTATGGACCGTACGGTAATTTGTGACAGTGACTTATATAGTTAAATTTTTCCGTGATGTGCATGCTATCATGTTTACATGTTGGTTGGACATTATTACGTCATCCGTATGCTACATATATTTGACATTTTATTGTTTTACTCTCCGTGATAAAATTGTAGTTTTTGACTTTTTAATGGTTTATGTCACTATATTTTGTAAGTGTACTTCTCTCAATTGCTAACCTTGATTTTCCATTTGAGTTTTGTGCCTTTTGTATGAACAATAATGTTTCGTACAACTGATTTTTGCATTTCTCTTTCCTTTAAGTTTGACAGGCAAGCAGGGAAAGTTATACAGGGTTTGTTTGTAGTTTGTTTGTCATTTACACTCTGTTGTAACTTTTGAGATGGCCGATAAGGCATGCATCAAGCGTCTTCAAAAAGAATACAGAACACTATGTAAAGTATGTTTATGTTATCTTTTGTACTACCATAACTTCATTCTTTTTGGGTCTTAAATATGAAAGTTATTGTCCTCCCTCTTTTAAATTGCTTATTTAATTGACCAACATATTTACTGCTATTGTTTAGCATGAGTTGAAAATGAATATCCCGCAGCTTTTTGCATGTTTATATTTTGTTCCATGTCTTGCACTATCAGTAATTTGTTGTTTCCTACTACTTCTTAATACACCCAGTCATTATTGCAATTAGATTTTGATGAGTTTTAAGATTTTATATTTTTTGTTTATGAGGAATTTGATTTTACTTTTTCTCTTCAAGGCCATGCTAATATTTTTATCCGAAAATTTTAGGAACCAATTCCCCACGTGGTGGCTCGTCCTTCCCCAAATAACATTCTTGAATGGCGTAAGTTTATTTAATAATGATGTCTTTAGAGTGTAAATATAATTTTGTTGGGTATGGGCTCATAAGATTACCAATTGACATTCTTTCTTCTCTTTTTTAATTTCAATTTTAGATTACCTGCTGGAGGGCAGTGAAGGAACACCCTTTGCAGGTTGATTTCAAGACCACATAATTAATTCAATGTTGCATGTTTCTTATGGTTATCATCTAGGCTTTGCTAATGTACTATTTGCTTTCTTCTGCTTGTGTTGATAAGGTGGATATTACCATGGGAAGATCAACTTTCCTTCAGATTATCCATATAATCCTCCAGGAATCATGTAACTTGCATTTCAGTTTTCTAATATTATTGTTATGTGTATGTTATTTTTTGTTTGGCTGATTCTGACTTTTTGTCACTTTCACCTGTTCTATAGCATGATTACTCCCAATGGCCGGTTTGCAGAGCGAAAGAAAATATGCTTATCAATGAGTGATTGTAAGTTTTCTTTTGTTGCATTTGGATAGATCAAGTCTTCTTTGTCCTTGACAACTTTTTTATTTGTTCTTGATTTGTTCCTTTCAGTTCATCCTGAAAGTTGGAACCCGATGTGGTCCGTAGCAAGGTATTTCAGAAGTCTTTTTCTTTTTCTTTTTTATAAAGTAAATTTTCAGCATTTTTTGTCCCTTCTATGTTAACATTTTGTGACTGTTTCAATGAGCAATAAAGGAAGAATGTAAAGTTAACATATTTTATTCTTTATAAGTGCAGTATACTTACAGGGCTTCTTTCATTCATGGTGAGTGCTCTGTGGTACTCTAATTGCAATATTGCATCTTATCTGCTAGATAAAAAATTTGCTCTCTTTTTCTTCCCTCTCCCAACTCCACCAATATGATAAATGTTATATATGTGAAGAGTGAAAGATGCATTTTTTCACGCAGACGGATAGCTCTCCTACTGCTGGTGGTGTGAACACTACTGCTGCTCAGAAGCAACATCTGGCTAAGGCTTCTCTTGCTTTCAATTGCAATAAGTAAGCCTATTAGACCTGGTAGAATGCTTGTAGCATCACTCGCATGCCTGCATGTACACCTCCAAACACATTTTATATGCACATATGTCTTCTCTGTCCGACGGTCTAGGCCATTTCTCAACGTAGTATATGACCCAGGATAAAAATAAAAAGGGGCATGTATCCTAAATTTTTGATGCATGAGATCCTTGATTGGCTTTTCATTTGTTTTGTCGAGTTTGGACTGGGCAGGTCCAGTTCTCTTGTTTCTGTTTTATATAGAAGATACCAAGAGTTGTGTTTTTAATTCTTGGTTGCTTGCTTTTTCTTCAAATTAAAACATTGTTGCTGAGGTGACTACTTGGCTGTAAAACTTTTCTTTTGGCTACTTTTCTCTCTTCTGTAACCCAACATCCCTCGTATTTCAACAACCTTGTGTGCAGCTGTGGTTGGGGATTCTCGTGTGGGTTTCTTCCTTTCTGATCTCTCTTGTTGTAATTTTTCTGTGAAGCATAATTTGACCCAATGGTTTTCACTATAACAGTCCAACATTCCGTAAAATGTTCCCCGAGTATGTGGAAAAGTACAACCAGCAGTTGCAGTTGGAGCAGCATATTTCAGAACATGTGTCGTCCAAAGCATCTCAGGTAGAAAACTCCAAGTCTTTGTTGGATAAGGGTGTTGATCTTGAGGGAGATGTGAAAAGAGTAGATGCTGTGAGAGACAGGAGAAAAGACAAGAAGCAGTCATTACCAACTTGGGTGGTGGTGTTGCTGGTTTCCATGTTTGGCATTATAATGTCTTTGCCTCTGCTACAACTTTGATACCTGAGCACAAAGAAATTGGAAAGTTTGCCGGGGTGCTTGTATGCAGACTTATGACTTTATGTTGTTAGTTATTGCAAGTTCTGGGACACCCACTATTTGGTCCTTATATCTGAGTTCTAACCTAATTTTGTATAGGGGTCAATACTGAAGAGGTTCGGCTAAAAGTCCTTGCCTATATATTTTTATTTTTTTTGTGTCATCGCTTTGATCTTTTGTTAGTCACTGTTAAGACGTGACATGCTAGTAATGCTATGTTAGTCTATTTGGATTTTCTGCCTGACATTTATGGTCTCAATCTTATTGATCGGCCAAAAGAAGCTTCAGTAGATTCCATGTCTTAGTTAACTACCATTTAGTAAGAATATGTTGTATACAGATCATTCAACTTTTAAATCTTATAATTTAGTCCTTAAATTTTTAAAATTGTACACATTAGTTTTAGTTTGATTATTGAAATATATATTCATGAATCAAAAATTTAAGATTTATGTGAAATTTTGAAAGATGGACGATTAAATCGTATGATAAAAATTTATATGTAAAGTTTTAAAGAATTAGATCATATGTTTTAAAAATTTGAAGATTTATTGTAAATTTAATTAAAGTTTGAAAAATAACTATGACTTTAATCTATATGTAATCTACATGAAAAGAAGAGTGACGATATTGTAGATTTCCTAACATGACAGGCAAACATGCAATGAATGAAGGAAATCTGAAATGTGCATACTAAAAAAAGTACAACTACCATTTCTCTTGGCCGTGTAGCCGCACGCACGCACCCCACAAGTCAAGCTCTCATTCATCGAAAATTTAAACCCTTAGCGCAAGAGAGGCTGCAATATATAACATCATAGCGGCCAATACTAATAGAGCAATGCAGAAAGAGAGATAACAAACAAATTGAAAAATGATATTCCTCCCAGATAGTGAGCATCATGATTGGATTTTATTGGTTATAATTTAATTTCTCTTTCATATAATATGGAACCCATATCCTATAAATGAAGAATATATACAAGACAGGAGTACTAAAAGTGTTCAGTTATGTTATTGTTGCACTCATGTTTGATGCCACGTGACATGCATATAATAGTTAGTTATCCTAGTGCAAAATAAGCCCAATTAGCATCCCTCAAATGGTTAACCACTTCATATAAAAGCATCACCTTGGCTTTGGACATTCGGAGCATTTTATAAGTTTTTGGAAGTCCCAATCAAGAAAGTAATTACTTTTTTTTTGGTTTTTTATGCCAAAATTTATGAATATTTTAATAAAAAATTGATTTACTTTTACATACAATATGTTTTTTTTAATAAATACACTTATATTCATATGAATCTACGTATTTCAATATATACAATGAGTATACATATACAATTGTAGAGAATTTATAATATATATATACATGTTAAAAAGAATTAAATTAACTGCAATCAACCTGATAGGTTTGAATGTTGTGTTTTTGAGAATTATAGGTTAAAATTTTGGTTTTTTTCAAACAATCAAACTAAAATTAATCAAATGTGTCAAGGAAAATTATTCATTGTAATTAAAATAAATAATGATACCGCATTTCAAGTCAATAAAATATAAGATTATTATAAATATTTTATTGAAAAATACAAGCTCACAATACTTGATAAGCAGATGGGTTTAGAAGGAATGATAAATAACACATCACATGTAACTGTCCAAAGATTCTCACTCGCTGCTGATTTGTGTGGTTTAAATACCAATACATATGTTTGGTATTTCCCTTTCTTCTTTTTGTCGGTTCATCCTACTTCAACTCGGTAAGAATATTTAGTTTTGTTAGAACATCTTATTCAGTTTTTTTAGTATTTCTACTCCTGACGGTACAAATAATGTACTTTTTAAGAAAAAAATAAAAAAAAATTATATTTCATATTATTAAAAATACTTATTATCACGTCTCATTTAAAAATAATTTTTATTATAACTTGATTTGTATATCAATGCATATATCACGATCTAATTTATCTTTATTAATAAATTATTAATAAATGATCTAATCGTTACTTCTATCATTACATATCATAAATTTTTAATGTAATCAAACTTGATGCATATAACAATGGTGTATATATTACATAAAAATTAAATATCGAATCAATTAATTCTCTAATTTTTGAATAAAAAAAAAGTTAATTAAAAGATATAATATCATTATCGGTATCATTCTTTTTTTGGGTTTTTTCTCTTTATATTTCTTGCTTCATTTTCTACCATTTGGTTCTTGTAATTTTGACTAAACAACACGTATATTCCTCTATTTTACACTTTGGCTTACATTTTTTTTATTTTTTTTACATTTGGAATCTCATGTGTACCCGAAAACAAGTGATTATGTTGGCGGCCATTACCACCCTGATGCAGAAAATTCTCTGATATTTTTGTTGTCCTCCATAGTATTTAATTATCTTCAATCTGTCAAATTTTTAAACAGCAACATATAAATGTTTTACCTTGATAATCTAATACTTTTTGTTGTGGGTTCACCATGTGTTCTGATAAATAAAACTTCATGTTCAAATCATAGTAGTAATGTTAAATTTAATTTTATATCTATGTAGGGTCTTGTTCTCATGCTATCTCTAGAAGCAAAACTCCATGCAAAAGAGACCAGTTATCATCAGCTTTAGCAGACCAGGAATATGCTGGACATATAATACTGCAGTACCAAGAGAAAAAAAAAAGAGAACATGGAAAAACTTGTTCTTGACATATAGAGCAAGACTCAAAGGGAAGCTGCAATCAATTTTCATGCTGCTTCTAATAGCAGAAGAAAGAGTTTTGAACATGGTCTAATACTATAATTTAATGTTTCATAAGTAGCCCTCTAATGCAGTTGATAAAGGGTTGGTATTTCTTCAAGGAGTTTCCTGAATCATCACCTAGAATATATATATATATATATTAAAATGCATTTAAGATCCCCACTAAGTCAAATATAACACTTTAATCCATTTCTTATTTTTAATATCATTTTAGTTATTTTCTTAGAAAAAAGTGACGATATATATATAAATGATTAAATTGATAAAAAAATATTTTTTTATCAAATTTGTAGTTATTATTTTCTATTATTAAAAAAACCTATAAAATTGATATATGTATAACAGTTAAAAATAAAATAAAAAATTAGTTATTTGTTCTTGTGTTATTATTTTTTAAAACAAAATAACTAAAATGTAATAAAAAAAATAACAGAGAATCTAAACTATTACAAAAAATAATAGAGTTTAAACTGTTTTTTTTTAACATAATTAAGTTACTTATCTGCATCCACGTACAAAAGAAAAAAAATACATAATGCGGATCTAGTACTAACAAGCATATCTACTCAAAAAAAATTTATGAACCATGAATTTCCGACTTGTGTAATTTAACTACTTTGGGGGTCCTCTATCAGAAAATTCACTTAGTTTTCAACTCCTTAGCTGAAAATGTATACAGTTAAATGTTAATTAATAAACATCTCAAAAAAGTCAAAAAAAAAGAAAAGAAAAAAAAGCTTATAGCTTTTGAGTAATCTTAAAAATAAAATGCATATAACGTCTTGATTTCTCAACCATTTGAACTAAAAAAAAGGTTAAAAGACTGAATAGTCAAGGCTGAGTTTATAATATTGTAAATTAAAGAGCCATTGCACACTAATTGGCCCAAACAATTTAGTAGTCATAAAGAAAATGTAGATTGGTGCCGCAATTGATGCATTTGTGTCCAACTTTGTTGACTTGTGTATTAGTAATCCTTGTTTCCTACTACTTTTTGTGCACGTCTCATGCTTTTTGTTCAAATCAAATTAAGAAAATGAAAATGGGAAACCATATTTGATGATTTTAAAAGCAATTATAAAATCACCAATTATCTTTTTGATGTATACGTTGAGTGTGGGCATTGTAAAAGCGTATATTGGAATCCCGTATATATATATATACACACATTTTTCTGCTTAAGTAGAATCCAATCTGCTCATGTTAAAAAGTTTTTTTTTTTTAGCTCCCAAATTCAGATTCTATAGTAAAAAAAAAATTATTTTTAAATAATATTTATACAATAACTTGGGAGCTCAAGAAAAATTTATAGTTGAGAGATTCTCATCCACTGTCCACAGATATAATATATATATATATATATATATATATATATATATATATATATATTTACATTGCAGTTTGAATTAATATTATTTTATAATATGTTTTAAACTTTATTTACAAATTTTTTTTCTCAATTTTCACTTATGTAAAATTTATTTATAAATAAGTGCAATTATACATTTTAAAATTCTCTGATCTCAAGTGAAATCGTGAAATTCACCTTGTACCCGATTTCATGAGTTTTAAAAAGCAAAAACAAAAATCGTGAAATTCACCCTGTACCCGATTCCATGAGTTTTAAAAAGCAAAAACAAAAAACTCATTATACGGAAAGTAAGAACTCAATTTTTGTTTTCACGCTGTACATTCATGAATCATCTCAAACAATTGCTGAGTTTGATTTTTCAAACAAACAAAAAAAACACAGTACAAACTTCTTGTACACCAGAAATAAGAAAGAAAAGAGGAGATCTCAAGCTCAAGGATTCAGTGTCTCTAAATTTAACCATGAAACGACAATGACCAAGATGACCTCAGAATGTTTAACTAATTCATCCCCAAAATTTATCCGAATCAATCCTCTAAAACAAGACCCCTTCTGATCATCAAGACCCTTTTTTGTTCCCTGGTATATCTTCAAACATTAATAATGATAATAATAAATAGCAGCTTTCTAACTCTGTAGTCTACTTGGTTGCTCAATATCAACAGAACTGGGACTTGCTCTTTTCTCCCTGCTTAGAAGTCTCTTTAGGGACCTGAGTCTGGTCGGTACAGGTAATTTCAACTCATCATCAGCAAATCTTGTAGCCGAAGTTGATAAAGACGATGAAGACATTTCATTTGGTATATCGATCACCAACATTCCAGAAGGTTGAGAAGATGATGAAGGTGGGTCACAAGGTTGAGAAGAAGACGGATCTTCTTCTAAACCAGCACCGCCAGAGCTAACTTGGGTTTCATCTCCCCAAAACAGAACATTTGTGGGGAAATTTGGGGTCTCTCTCACATACCCAGAATCTAAATTCTCCCCGGTAGTTAATACATTTTCAGATAATGAAGGAATATTATTAGGCTCAGAGCCCTCTGGAGCAACGGAGTTTCTACAAAGGGGACAAGTGGAATGAGATTGAAACCACATATCAATACAATCTACATGGAAACCATGATTGCATTTTGGAAGCAACCTGGCTTTTTCTCCTTCAATTAGTTCAGAGAGACAAACCGCGCATTCAAGCCCATCTTTGAAGTCCTTAGAGTGATAGTCCAATATAGGAAGGGACTTAAGGACGGATGGGTCAAGTCCTCTTCGCAGAGTAGCAATTGGGTCTTGTCCAGGTGCAAAGACAAATCGGCGCCGGCGCCGGCGGTTAGATTGATCGGGATTACTGGTAGCTTCCTCCATGCGCCACCAGAACCATCTCGCATATAAATGCAGCAAAATAACGAAAACAACCACAAAGAAGAGTATAATTATAGCAAGTACCATGATTTTTCCGGTTAATTCAACGGCCTGGGTATTGTTGAAGTTGTTGGTAAAATGAGTTTGCTCTCCCATTGTGGTTGATCTCTGCCAATTCTAAAACAAACCCAGATGATAATTTTATCTTTAGAATCAAAAGAATGGAACTTTTTGGAGAAATTGAGCTGAACCCAAATGAAAGCTAGAGGAGAGCTGCTAAACCAAGACGCAGTTTGTATTTTAGGTTGTGAATTTTAAGATCAATGACAAGGAAATAAGCAAAAGCTGATGCAGAAATTAGCAGATGAGATACAAGAAAATGAATGTGAAGAAGTGAATATGAACATGGTTAAATGAAAAGGTAAAGTTGGACTTGTTCTTTGGGGGAGAGGAATGGAGAAGGAAAGATCTTACCAGCCCCACGCCCGAAAATGAATGGAGGTTAAGGGATAATGGGGAAAAAAATGTGTGAAAAAAGGAAGCTAAAGAGAGAAACATATGTTGGTTGGGATTCAAAGACTTGGACTTTGCTCGGAGTTGGACAAAGAGACGATAGAACACTCTCTTACGGGTCCTCCTTTCTCATATCATATGAGTCTATGACAGTTGAACAAAACTTCAAATGAAAATCCTCAAGTCGCTTTCCTCAATTCCTTTAATTTCTTCCCTTTTTTTTACATCTCAGTGCCTTTTACTTTTTACTTTTTACGGCCCAAGTCTCTCCCTTTGGGTAATACGTGCTTCCATATCATTAATGTTGTATTTAATAAACCTATACTCTACTTAAATAGCAACTTATATAGATTCATTTAATTAAAATTATATTTCTCCACTTATTATTTTAAATTATATTTATATTATATATTTATTTACGTTATTAAAAAAATCATGTTTTATAAAATTACACACATACTTTCAAGAATTAATCATCCCACGCTTAATAACTTTGAACGAAGCATTTTTCAAAATGATGGAACAAGATCCAAGGATACTTCCTCATTCCACTGGATGATTTAAAATTTAAAATTTTTACAAACAAACGAATACCTCAATGAATCAGAATTCAAATAATATTTTAATATTAGTTTTATTTTTTAATAATTTTTTATTTTTATTATAAAGAAAAAATTATATAAAAAGTAATCCAATAATAAAAAAATTATAATAAATTTTTTTTTGAGTCAATAAATAAAAATATATGTAACAATAAATACATAATTATTTTATATTAAATTGATAAAATATCATTATAAATTAATTTAAAATAATAACAATAAATTATAAAAATTTCAATTTTTAAAATTTAAATAACTAGATAAATAATGATGTTTTAATAGAGTAATATATAACTTAAATATGAAATATAAAATGTATAATATATTATTTATGATTACGTTAAGTTTAAATATAATTAAATAAATAAAAATATTTTTTTTTATATATTCATTAAAATAATGTATATAACTTCAAAGAATAGAATAAAAATAAAATCTTCTTTTTTATTTTACTTCACGTTATAAAATTTACATTTCATTATCCTCGTCTTTATCTTCAATCAAATAATTTCACTAAAGATTTGACCGATAGAAGTAAAGTCATAACATCATACAACACACATAATATATTTATAGAGTTTTATTTTTAATCATTATATTTTTGTTATGTAATGTAAAAGAAAATATTTAATCTAAATTTTTTTTAATGATATAAAAAACATTATTTTAGATATTAAAAATAAAACTAGTTGAATAATTCAAATATAATCATCTATTTATTCTTATTTTTATTTATCTAAATATATTATTAATCTAAACAATATAATATTATTTTTTATTAATAATTTTTAAACACCACATATCTATTTTTAAAAAAATTATGATTTAAAATAAGCTAAGAAAAAAAACGGTGCCAGTCTCATACAAAATTAGGATGCAAGTAATTTTAAAAAAAAAAAAAAATTTGACGCATGCAAATAGCTAGATAACATATGCATCTTTTAGACTCTAATTTATTAATCCTCCCACTTTGACGCTTTTTTAGTGTCGGTTAAAGGTGTTGTAAAGAAAAATTACCAGCATGTAGTACGCAGTAAATATGACTGCAGTGCCCTGAAGCAGAGTAGAAACAGTGTTATTACTAGTATTGTTGACTCATGACTCATGAGCTCTTTGAGCTATTCAAAGATTGGCTAGTCAACTTTGAGAATAATTGCATGAAATTTTCCCTTTTGTAAGATTACCAAATTGTTATAAATTGATTCTTTTTATATTTTTATTATGCTATGTATTAGATGTTTCTCGGAATCTTACAATGAAATTAAAGAGAGAGAGAGAGACTTGAACTTGATTTCCCAAGTTTTATCTGTGATTTGCAAACGGAATTAATATTATTATTGTTTTTTTTTTTAAAACATAAAATATTAAGCGAAATTTGCAATGTAGACGTAAATATGAAAAGTGGGCTCTAATGGTGAGTAAAAAAGGGTAAAAGAAAACACATACATAGTTTACGCAAATATTTTCCACGAATGTATAATGGTGATATGTGTACCAAGTATGTAACATGTAGAAAATTGTCATACAAGTTTATCAGACTATTTCATTAGATTATCCCTATAAAATATATTTAAAAAATAGATAGATAATATTTAATTAATTTATTTATTTATATATTTTTTTAGATATATCAACAAATTATATTATTTTAATATTTTAATAAATAATTAAAATAATATTTTTGTCTTTATTTAACTTTTTTTTTAATAATAAAATTAAATGATATTATTTTTAAGATAAGGATTAAATGATACAAATAATATAATATAAAAAATATCTGTTACTCTCTCTATTTTATAATAAGTTTTTGACGGGAGAAAATTGAAGAAATTTTTAAGCTTAAAAAATATTATAAATTATGATTAATTAATTATTCTTAAATTTATCTTAAAATAATATATTAATATATATAAGAATATATATTTAATTATTTTATAAATTACAATTAATATATTGTTTTAAAATTAATTAAATTAATTATTTTAAAATGAATTTTTGTTTTCAACTGCTCCATTATAAAATTGGTTCATACAGCAAAATTGTGGACACAATATGAAAAATTTATTGATTAGTGTAAATTTAACTACCAAATCGATTTATAGTCACAAAAATTTCTTCATTTTTTTTATAAAAGAAACCTTGTTGTGTAAGCAGTGACCATGCTATCTCGATTCATTAGTTAAAGGTGTATGTGTTTAAGCATATGGATTGTAATGCACCCGTTACGATTTTAACCCATTGGTAGGATTATGTGTTACCATTAAGTACCTGTTTGAAAAACCATGTCTATAATAACACTCGAACTTACACCCTCATATATAATAACAAAATAGTTATATCAACTTGACCAAACTATGATGGGTAAAAAACAATTCTTCACTTTAAACCAAAAAATTTTGACCTTCCAAAAATATAACAAATAAATAAAAATGTAGTGACGATGTATCTTAAATTTGTAAACTTAATTTTACTTCTAATAATAATGCACCACATCACTTATAATTTATTATAAATTAATGAAAAATTTCAAATATTTGAGATTACAATACATTTATTTATTAAATATATAATGAATTCTTAGTTCACAATAATACACATCAATACCTTATATATCAAATGTAGTACACACATTATATATTTTCACAAACTCACATACTCACTATTATGTTACTTAGTAACATAATACTTATACACTACATTAAAATATATAGTATTATTATATAGTCTAACAGTCCCCCTTAAACTCATGATGATACGACAAGCACAACATGTGCCTAGTATCATGCTATGAAAGAGTGTAAATACCAAAAAAAAAAAAGGCATGATGCGGCATGGATCAATGTGAGCCATGGATGGTACCCACGAGTTCGAATGAAATTCAAGTAGAACTAGAAGCGTTGCAGCATAAGAAAAGGAGCATCGTGGCTAAAGTTTCAGTTGAGTCAAGTTTTCATTTTTTTTTTATTTTCCATTGTTGTTCTTGAGCAAGTTTTTATTTTTTTATTTACCATTGTCATGTCCGTCAAGATTTTTTTTAAAATATTATGATAAAAAAAGAGAAGAAGATAGAAATAAGATTTAAAAAGAAGGAAAGAATTTGATGAAAAAATACTATCAATGTAAGTTTGGTATGTGTATGTGCAAGTTATCACCATGTCTAGTAGAGACAAAGCAACGGTTTAAGAAGAAAGATATGAGGTCATTTTCACAATGCAAGTTATGCAACAATCATAACCATGCAAAGGGGAGCACCACAAGGGGTTCCCAATATTAGGGGTCTTGTGAGGCAAGTCAATATTAAGGGTGATCCTGATGAAGATAATTAGAAAGGTGTTAGAAATAGTGAGGAAGAATAATATGATATACCTATTAGGAAAAGGCATGTTCATAGAGGAGGAAGGAATGGAAGAGAATGTCCTTGAAGGCCCCGGGATAAGGGTGATTGGGATTTGAGAAACATCAAACTATAAATATCAACCATCCAAGGAAAGAATGACTTGAAGCTTACTTAGAGTGAGAGAAGAAGGTAAAACATATTTTTGAATGCCACAACCATTCTACAGGAAAAGGTAAAACTTGATATTGTTGAGTTTTCTGATTATGTATTAACTTGGTGAGATCAGTTAATACTTAATAGTGGGAGGAACCATGAACATCCATTTAACAATTAAGAAGACATGAAGGTGAAGATGTTTGTTCCTAGCTACTCTTATAGGGAGTTACACCAATGGTTACAGGAGCTCAAGCAAGAGTATAAAACAATTTACGAGTATTATAAGGATATGGAAGTGGCAATGGTAAGGGTTAATGTAGATAATGATAGAGAAGCTACTATGGCAAGGTTTTGAGTGGGTTGAACTGAAAAGTTACAGACGTAGTGGAACTTTATCATTATGTAGAGTTAGAGGATATGGTGTTAGAAATGTTAGTTGTGTATTAGGTGTCTATCATTAGTTGAATATATTAGTTGTATATTAGGTGTCTTAGTTGTGTATTAGGTGTATGTCACCTAAGAGTGTCCCTAACTTTGTATATAAATATGTAGTGTCTTTGAATGAAAATAAGAAGAGTGAATTATGCTTTTACATGGTATCAAAGCATTTGGGTTACAAAATTCGAAATTTTTTTCTTCCCATTCAAATTAGGGGTTGATTTTGGGTAAACATAAATTAGGATTTAATGCATTTTTGGGTTCCAACTCGAAACACCCTTTTAGAGTGCACATTTTTTTCACCACTGGCATAGGAAGGATTCCTAGTCACCGATTGGGCAAACCCCAAAGTTCGGTCACTAGATGAGCCGCGAGTGAGCCACACGCGCCACCGCGACTTTCTGCCAACTTTCCACGCGCCAACGCGTAAGAGCGCGTCCTTGCAGCAGTCTTTTCCAGTCGACCATGTGTTGCTCTCCAGCGTTCCCCTGTGTCATATGTGGTGGTTTGGCACTCATCACTTGTGATTGTTCAGGTTTGGGTTCTTCCGATTTTGTGTTCTTATTCACTGGGTGTTTGTTCGCTGATGTTGTTGGATTTTGTTTGTTCGTTTGTTTGCTGCCTTGTCGTTTGTAGGAATTATGGCTGAAAAGAAATCTAATGTTCTGACAGATATGGTGCCTGTGATGTCTAAAATCACAGACCATAAGCTCAATGGCTTAAATTATTTGGCTTAGAGCAAGACCATTCGAATTTATTTGAGAAGTATCGACAAAGATACTCATTTGACTAATGATTCAAAGCAGACATGGCTTAGAGAAGATGCCCACTTATTTCTGCAAATTCGGAATTCTATTGAGAGTAGTGTAATTGACTTGATCAATCATTGTGAATTTGTTAAGGAATTGATGGATTATTTGGATTTCTTATATTCTGGTAAAAGAAATCTTTCTCGCATGTATGAGGTATGCAAAGCATTTTACCGTGCAGACAAACAAGACCAGTCACTCACGAATTATTTTATGGAATTCAAAAGGACTTATGAGGAGCTCAATAGTTTGATGTCTTTTAGCCCTGATGTAAAGGTTCAGCAAAGCCAACGGGAACAAATGACGGTCATGAATTTTCTTGCCGGTCTTTCTTCTACTTTTGAGACTGCTAAGTCCCAGGTTCTTTCTGCTTCTAAAATCTCCTCTTTACAAGAGGTGTTTAGTCGAGTACTTCGTACAGAAGGCACTCCACCTCCACTTACTCAATTAAATGGTGCTTTGGTCAACCGAAGTAATAATTATGAGCATGAACGGTCAACTTATATGAACAGAAACAAAGGAGTCGGCTTGCACGGGTTTGAAACTCAACCATAGGACCTAGGAGGTATTGTATAATTGTCACAAACCAAGACATACGAAACATGACTATAGAAAGCTTCCATACAAGTATCAGAAAGGTCACTCGACTCATATTACGTCCACTTCTGATACTTCTGAAAAATTGATTCTTATCTCTGCAGATGAATTTACCAAGTTCTCACAGTATCAAGAATCACTAAGGTCTTCGTCACCTTCTGTCACTCCTATTGCTGATTGAGGTAAATAAAATACGTGTCTCCTTTCCTCCTCTTCCAAATATGTTATTGATTTTGGTGCCACAGATCATATGACAGGTAATTCTAGTCACTTTTCTACTCTTCAGTCACACACTTCCACCCCTATTGTTACCTTAGCCGATGGGTCACCATCTCGTGTTCTTAGGTCTGGCACAATTACTCCCACTCATTTGCTTCCTTTGTCGTCTCTCTTACATTTACCTAGCTTATCCTTTAATTTGATCTCTGTAAGTCACCAATACCAAAATTTGTTTCTTTCTCTAGTGTAATCTCTCCATTTGAGGCACATTGTAGACTGGGTCATCCATGTCTTCCTTTACTTCAGAAACTTTGTCCTCAGTTTAGTAAGGTGTCTTCATTAGATGATGAGTCTTTTCAATTTGCAAAACATCATCGTCTTAGTTCAAATCCAGAGTTAATAAACATGCTAGTGTTCCTTTTAAATTAGTTCATTCTGATGTTTGGGGTCCTTATCCTATTTTGTCTAAACTTGGATTTAAGTATTTTTTTACTTTTGTGGATGATTATTCTCGTGTAACTTGGTTATATTTAATGAAGAGTCGTTCTGAAGTATTTTCTATTTTTTGCACATTTTATGTTGAGATTAAAACTCAATTTAATGTTTCAATTCGTACTTTGCGAAGTGATAATGCCAAAGAATATACATCAGCTTTGTTTCAATCTTATATGGTTCAAAATGGCATGTTTCATGAAACTTCATGTGTTGATACTCCATCTCAAAATGGAGTGGCTGGATGTAAGAACATACATCTTCTCAAAACTGCACGTGCCTTATTATTTTAAATGAATGTTTCTAAACCTTTTTGGCCGATGCAGTTTCAACAACATGTTTTCTTATTAATCGCATGCCCTCATCTGTTCTTTTTGGTGAGATTCCTTACAAAATTTGTTTCCTAATAAGTCATTATGGTTGACCCTAGGATATTTTGTAGCACTTGTTTCGTTCGAGATGTTCGTCTGCATGTTACTAAATTAGATCCCAAGTCTTTGAAGTGTATCTTCCTTGGTTATTCTCATATCCAGAAAGGTTATAGATGTTATTGTCCTAGTCTTAACAAATATCTTGTCTCAATTGATGTTACCTCCATGGAAGACACACCTTATTTTTCGTCTTCTCCTCATCCTGCACGTCAGGGGGAGGGTGATGATTTGTTAGTCTATTCTATCACATCATTTGAACCTATCTCTGATCCAGTTCATGTTAGGCCTCCTATAACTCAAGTCTACTCCAGATATAGACCTTCTAATTCATGTCTTGCACCTACTCCTTCATCATCAAATCCAGTCCTGAATGATGATCTTCCTATTACATTACACAAAGGTAAACGTCAATGTACTTATCATATTTCTTCTTTTGTTTTGTATAACTTCTTATCGTCTTCCTTTTCCTCTTTTATTACCTCTCTTGATTCTATTTCTATCCTTAAAATTGTTCATGAAGCCATATCTCATCCTGGTTGGCATCATGCAATAATAGAAGAAATGAATGCATTGGATGACAATGGTACTTGAGACTTGGTTAATTTACCTTCAGGAAAACGAGCTATCAGATGAAAATGGGTGTTCACAGTTAAGGTTAATCTGGATGGGTCAGTTGCTCGATTAAAGGCCCGTCTTATTGCTAAGAGATATGCTCAAACCTATGGAGTGGACTATTCTGACACTTTCTCTCCTGTTTCTAAATTGACCTCTATTCGATTGTTTATTTCTATGGAAGCTACTCACCATTGGCCTTTGCATCAACTAGATATCAAGAATGATTTTCTTCATGGTGATCTTCAAGAGGAGATGTTTATGGAGCAACCTCCTAGTTTTGTTGCTCAGGGGGAGTCTAGGCAAGTTTGTCTTCTCCGTAAATCTTTGTATGGTTTGAAACAGAGTCCTCGTCCTTGGTTTGGAAAATTTGGTCAAGCTATAGAAACGTTTGGTATGATGAAAAGCAAGTCTGACCGTTCTGTGTTCTTCAAACAATCAGAAGTTGGTATCATTCTTTTAGTTGTGTATGTAGATGACATTGTTATTACTAGAAGTGATACTGTGGGAATTTCATCATTGAAGTCTTTTCTACATACTTAGTTTCACACGAAGGATTTGGGGATGCTAAAGTATTTCTTGGGTATTGAGGTCACAAGGAGTAAAAAAAGTATCTTTCTATCTTAGAGAAAATATATCCTAGACTTATTAACTGAGATAGGAAAATTAGGAGCAAAACCTTGTAGTACTATGATAACTGTATTTTATATAGTTATTTTCACCTATTTTATTAATTATAATTGCTATGTTTTTAATGTTTTTAGTTAATTTTAGTTTAATAAATTAGTATTTACTGTTTTTTATATATTTTAATAAAATTAAATAATTTGTATCGAAAAACTTAATTAATTGCAAATTTATGTCTAAAAATATAATTTCAAATACTAGAATTCTTAATTACAATTTATAAAAGTCAAAAATATAATTTTAATTAAAATCGGGCTTAATTTTAATTATTAAAAGTTACTGTAATTAAAGAAAGTTGAAAATATAATTTGAAATAAATTTGTGGGTCAAAGTGCAATTAATAAAGTTTAATTTCTTGTGCAGATGAGAGAACCACGCGTCATACATCACGCGCCAAACATGGACCGTCCGATCAAAGAAGAAACGGCTACGATGCGCGCATCCAGATCACGCCCAACCAAATCGTGTTTGTGTAGATTCTTTCACGCGGCTCGGCGCCCGAGTGGTGTCCACCTGCCGCGCAGGTCGGCGTGCAGGTGGGACCCACTTCTCTGACGCGTCCAACCGCTGTTCCCCACGTACGTGCGCCTCTGATCCCGTGCGCTGATCTCTGCATGCAACCGGATTTTCAGCGAATTAAATTCAGCCACGTGTCCACCCTGAATCCTAACCTCGAATCAGCAACTGCCAAGTGTCCAACTCTATTTTTCAGCCAATCAGGTGATGATACGTGGCATGTTATGATGAGCGCGAAAGCGCAAAATCAAGCCCGTATGTGGCCGTTGTCTCCCGTGCTCTGATGTCCCCTGCGTCGTTTCCCGCAACCAATCAGAAGCTGCCACGTGTCCGCTTTAATTCCTTTCAGCGAATCAGACGCTAACACGTGGCATGCATAATGAATTAAAAATTCTGAACGGCGCCCTGTCTCACGTGTGATTTAATTAATATTTTCGATATCGAATTTTGATACGCGTTATTTTATTTTTCAATATAAAATTATTACGCGTTTTTATAAAAAAATAAAATAAAAAATGTAATATTTTAGATGTATTATTTTTAGCTATAAATAGGAGATAAGATGATAGTTTTAAAAAGTTTTGGAGTTTTGGGTAACACGTGCCAAATATTTGTTCTAAGTGTTGTTTTAATTTTCCTTCTTCTCCATCTTATTTTTCTGAATCTGATGTAATTTTTAACTTAATTTTATGAAGTAATTTAATTTTTCTAGGGTTCCATTTGATCTAAATTTATGATGCTTTTATTTTAATTATTTTTGATAAATTTATAAGACGTTCGATTTGTTCATTCTATTTTGTGCTTAATGCTTTTTGATTATTTACGAATCTTATCAAAACGATCTGTGACACATAAATAAACTTGGAACAGGCATTTGTGTGTATATTGTTCGTAGATAGAATGACATGTATGGTAAAAGATAGGAATATACCCTAATTGTATGTGTGGCCATTTGAAAACTTAAAACGTAATGAATCTCGGTGAATTTAATTCTCATAGGAATATAGTGAATTAATTTAACGAGGTGTGTTTGTACGGAGCTCAGAAGAGATGTATGAATAAAATTAGAAGTTTTCGGTTGACAAATTAAATGTACTAAAAAAATATAAATCAAAAGAAAATAAAATGATTTGAGTTGATTAATTTGGTGAAAAATTGCAATCCTAGATTTCTTTTATTTTGTTTTTAAACTCTTTTCTTACATTTGCTACAATCAACGAACGTTTTGAATAAAATCAGAGAGAGATAATTTTAGTACTCAACAAATTATAGTAACAAATCTCCGTGGGAACGATATCATACTTATCAAATTTTATTACTTGTGACCGTGTATACTTGCACGTTTTTTTTTGTGTTGTAAAACACACAACATACTACAATTAGGGCTATTCATCGGATCGAAACCGTTAATTTTTCTGTCATCCGATCCGATCTGATCCGACCATTCGCTCGGATTGAAACATCCTAATCTGCAACCGATCCGATCACCTCTCACATCCGCTCAATCCAATCCGTAAACTATTCGGATGACATCCGATCAATCCGATCAATCAGATCAATCAGATCAATCCGACCAATAAATTTAATTAACTCTATTTTTTGTATTTTTAAATAAATTTTTTAAATTTTTACATAAATCATAATATAAAATTATTTAACTTAAAAAACATTAAAAAATTAAATAAATATATATTAATTATATATATATATTTAATTTAATAAATATTTATATATAATTAATTTCGGTCGGATGAGATGAATCGTAGTGAAATCCGCCATCTGATCCGCACTTAACGGATGGAAAAAATCTTCATCCGATCTGACCATCGGATTGGATCGGATCAGATGAAAAATCAACGGATCGGATCGGATTGATCGGATGATCGGATTTTTTGCACACCCCTAACTACAATGACTCTAAACATCCACCTTACAGGAGATTGAGAGCTCTTTAAAGATTCTGAAAGATATCGAAATGTGGTTGGAAAGCTGAATTACCTTACCGTGACTCATCCATATATTGCATATTCGGTTAGTGTTGTTAGCCAATTTATGTCATCCCCAACAATTCATCATTGGGCAGCGTTAGAGCAAATTTTGTGTTACTTGAATGGACCACCTGAACGTGGTATCTTGATGCAAATTATGGACACACTCATATTGAATGTTTTTTATATGCAGATTGGGTAGGTTCCAAAGTGGATAGAAGATCCACATAAGGCTATTGTATTTTCATTGGAGGAAATTTGGTCTCATGGAAAATCAAGAAGCATAATGTTGTGTCACGATCGTGTGCAGAGTCAAAATATAGGGCTATGATACAATCTGCGTATGAGATAATATGGATATATTAGCTCTTGGATGAAGTAGGTCTTAAAACTTCAGTACCAGCGAAATTGTGGTGTGATAACCAAGTTGCTCTTCATATTGCTTCTAATCTTGTGTTTCATGAGCGAACTAAACACATTGAAATTGATTGTCATTATGTTCGCGAGAAAATTCAACAAGGTTTGATTTCTACAGGATATATGAAGACTAGAGAACAACTAGGAAATATCTTCACGAAAGCTTTAAGTGGGGTTTGGGTTTATTATCTTTGTAACAATTTGGGCATGATTAATCTCTATGCTCCAACTTTAGGGGGAGTGTTAGAGATCTTAGTTGTGTATTAGATGTCTATCACTAGTTGAATATATTAGTTGTGTATTAGGTGTCTTAGTTGTGTATTAGATGTATGTCACCTAAGAGTGTCCCTAACTTTGTATATAAATATGTAGTGTCTTTGAATGAAAATAAGAAGAATGAATTCTGCTTTTACAATCCATATGAAAATTAAGGAAAAAAGAAAACTTAAGAGAAGAAGTAACCGATCATTATTACAAAATCCAAGTTCTTTTACACCTTGGCTTCCAAAATTTACATTTGAATTGGTCAAAATCAAAGAGGTGGACATAAATAAGGATAAAAGTAACATTGAAATCCCTTATCATAATCATGATGTTAAATGTTTTCGATGTCTTGGTAAGAGCCATATAGCATCAAAATGTCCAAACCAGATAGCCATGATAATTAAAACAAATAGGGAGGTGGAGAGGATAATAAAAGTGAAGATGAAGATAAGCCACCATTAGAGGATACTAGTGATGTGGTTGGTGAAAAGTGTGTTGTTAATGGTGAGTCACTTATGGTAAGACGAGCATTAAATGCTCACATTAAAGAAGATGACTTGGATTAATATAGAACAAGTATTTTCATACTAGGTGTCATGTGTGTAACAAAGTCTATAAGTTGATTATTGATGGAAGAGTTGTACCAATATAGATAGCACTACCCTACTTTAGAAATTAGGGTTACCTATAATGAAACACCTTACACCTTATAAGTTACAATGGTTGAATGATAAATAGGGGTGAATGTAGATAGTCAAAGTGTTAGTATCTTTCGCCATAGGCAAGTATCAAGATGATGTATTGTGTGATGTGGTATCAATGAAATCTAGACATTTATTGTTAGGTATGCCATAGAAATATAATAAGAGTGTGACATATGATAGGTTTAGAAACATGTATACTTTTATAAAGGATGGTAGAAATATAACTCTTGTACTCCTAATTACCCCAAAGGAAGTTTTCGAGGATCAACTGGGGATGAAAAAAAAAGAGAAAAGCTTTGATCACTCTAACCTTATTGGGTTTCTCAAGAAAGTGTTCGATTTTATCACTTAAGAAAGTAATCTCCTTAAGAATGACATGTCAGAGAATGAGATCTTAAGGTTTGTTTGTGCTACAAAGCAAAGGAAAGAAAAGGGTAAGGGTGAGGAAAAAAAGGTAAAGGAAGAGCCTCGAGAGATAAAGAAAGAGAAACCTCTGATGAGGTCAAGAAGGAGGAGGATGAAAATGGCTTGAGAGTTCCTAACCATGGTAACCGCCTTGATATGAAGAAGTACTCATAAACACGGAGCCTATAAAAGTTTAATGTGATTATATATATGATGGTTCAAAATGACTTCTTGAATATTGTTGGTGCTTCCTTTGTAGTTGGGTTCTTAATTTTTCTTTGGTAAAATAAGAATCCAATTAGTGTATAGACTTCCATATTGTTTTTCTTGATTTTTTGATAATGTGATCAAGAATTTTTGGTATCTCTTATAGAAATTGTGTCATCTCTAGGTTGTACACTTCTATAGATATACCCCACCACTATTATCAGTGTCTATTCAATGTCATGTTTAGAACTTTATCAGTGAGTCAGTGTTTGTATTTCAAATTTTCAAACTATTGGGATTAGTTTTCACAATATTGCTTATATTTTCCTTGTGAGTTTATATTGTTATCTTTGGTTTTGGAGAGTTCGCATATCTCCACCAATGTGGTTTGCTTTTCCCTTATCTCACTATCATGATGTTTTCTAATTTCTTCATATGTTTTCTAAACTAACTATCTTGTCAGCTTAACCTGATACGAATATCGAAGGGATGAACCTCAAAATCGAACCCAAGAATGGAATAATAAATCAGCACCAATAATCTAATCCAATGGATATTACTCACATGAATCTAATTACGATACCAAAAATCATTGGATATTACTCACCAAAGATTTGTCAATATTTTTGATGCCACAAGAATTACCAAAACCTTGATAAGTCAATTAAATAGGAAAATAAGGCTCAAAGCTCTCAACTTGATTCAAGATCATTTTTAAAAAAAAATTCAACATTTTTAAAAATTATAGCTACTCTAAATAGTTATTTATACCCTAAAAACCCTAATGCAAAAAGATATAAAAAATAAACCTTAATTTATGCAAAAAATTAGAAAAATACTATGCAGATCACAACGCATATTTTCCATGCACGATGTGCAACAAAAACTATAAAAACCAAAACAATCTCGAGAGGGTCTAACTGTGATGTTTCTTTTTTTGTGTCGTGGCTCTCCTGACTTTGTTTGAATTCCATTTTGACCCATGGGTACCATGTTGTAGCTTACACTGATCCACGTCATAGCATACCTTCATTTTCTGGTATTTGCATGCTCTTTCATGATTTGGTCCTAGGAATGTGTTGTGCTTCCTTTGTAGTGCCCTTTGGGTCATATCATTCCCTCCATTTTCAAAAGAATTCAACCTCGAACTTTGACCTTCATCATGGGGCAAGTTTTGGGATTCATCCTTATAATGCTTCCTATCATGATATCCCTATAAGAAGGAAAGGTTAGAAAATAGATACTCTCTTACTTTTGTCACACATTGTTATTTTACATCACTTAGGAGATGTATAAATAGAAAAGAATTGACTATTGGGTATTGGGTATGGGCCCAAAGGAGCATCCATTTTTGTGAAAGGGGAGAGGACCTAGGCAAATGTAATTCCATGCGCGCGCATGTCAGTGTCGTCCGTCTAACTGTGCCATGTCGAGCTTGAGCCTGAGTGCGTGTGCGTGAGTGCGAGGTGACATTTTATTTTTTGGAATTTTTTTATTAAAATTATTTTTCCACCCAGATATGACCATTATTTATCATAATTGTCACATCTTTTTATCAAACTATAAATAGAGGGTCTTAGCTCTCAATTTAAATAAATCATTTTGGAAATAGCTCTTACAGATAAAAGAAGAAAATGTTAAATTATTTTTTGAGTTTTTCTAACAACATAAACTTTAGAAGTGTAGCATTCTGGACTTCATCAATACAGTGAAGTTCTGAGATAGAAAACAAAGATTCTGGGTTGTTTTATCCTGGGGACGACGAGGTTGTGTTTGCTTGTACAAGTTTTGGTAGATTTGCAAAACGTCTTAAAGAGAGTGACCTAGTCTGCAACTCAACCCAAGCAGTATATTTCAATATATCGATAATATTGTTCTTACATTATTTTTCACATACTTGTTTCAATATTCCCTAAATGATATACCTTCAATGGTGGATGATGATGAGGGTTTCATTTACTTTTGCTCTTCTTGAATATCTAGGATTATAGCTATAGTTGGTATTATTTCATTCATGCTTGGTTTGGAGAAAAATAGTGGAAAATAGAAAATAAAGGCAAACATTAGTGGAAACCTTGAAGGTAATCGTTGTTCTCAACCTTTTTACGAACAACTTCAAGAACAAAATTAATCAACTCGTCACCTTTAATGTAACAAATTTTGGCCCAATTATTTTCTACACCTGATTGGCCACAAAATGAAGTTATTAGGACCAGATCTAATACTATCTATATTATCGAGCTCAAGATCCATAAGAATAACCCATGTAATGTATCTTGAAAAGAAAGATGAAGTCTTTGTAAATAACAAAGATTAAATTGGGATACTTGTTGATTTGTTTGAAGAAAATAATCGTGAAAGCAATTTGAGTTATGATTTTCTTGCATCTTTGACGATACGGCATGAAGAACATAATTATAATAATTATGAAGAATCATCTCTACAACCCATATTGATCGTGCTGTTTACAATGCTAACACAAAAGTCTCTTCTAAATTGTAAATAACAAAAGAATAAAACTTGTTTGGATTATAAGAATTTGGAGAACTTAGGTTGATACTGTTAACATATATATATTAATAGATTAATGTCTTATTATGTTGAGTTATGCTTGAGTTTTTAACATAGTATTAGAGATCTGCTTCTGGTCTCTATGTACTTGGACCCTGAGCTCTACCACAGTCTCATTGTGGTGTTTATGTCCACCTTTATACGACATGTAGAGAGACTGTTAAGTATCATTGTCCTACATCGGTTATGAGCAAGACATCAATATTGTTTATAAGTTTTGAAACTTTTATATTCATAGATATTTGACAAACTTTATTTTTCTGATAACATTTAAGAATTCAAGAACACATTAACTTCTTTTATTTTTATTGAATTTTTAATGAATTCTTAACTCATACTAATACACGTAAATACTTTACATAACAGATATAATATGTATTATACATCTTCACAAACTCAGATACTCACTATTTGTTAAATAGTAATATAATACAATACTAAAACACGTACTATCGTTATATACTTTAACCCATAGATTTACAATATATATACTTTTTTTTTTGGTGGAGCTAACGAGAAATCCCAAAGTAATTTTTTATACTTGACAAATTAAGCTCACGTTACTAGTGGAGCCACAACGTCCAACACTGACACATGGGTTTTGTCCTTGTCTAATCATCTTGTTTAAAGTTTAAACGCACACCTTCTCACTTCCAGCTTTTGAAATTTGGCTAGCAAGTAATATTTGAATATAGTTCTGTATATGTGTTTTTTTTTTCCTTTTATCTTTTCTTTCAAATAGTTCTCTACGACATGCTTACTACTATATATTAAATATAAATATTTCCCTATGCTTGGCTTAATCTAATTAATCAAAACTGTGGCGCCTAATGCCTTATTTAATACTTCGAATACTAAACAAAAAACCTTATTATAATTTATAATTAAGTACACTTCTTAATAATAGCAAATTAGTCTTACACCCAGCCAAAAGGTTAAGAGAAGAGCCTCCCCTGTTGAGTGTGGATATGCATACAAATGGTAGCCTACAATTTTATTTTATTTTTTTGGGATAGAAAAGTTGCCTGACAATTTTAAAAGTATATGTTAAGTCTTTATTTTTTTATTTTTTTCCCCCTAGAAAATGATTCCATGTTATGTTTTTGAAGGATAAAGCCCCAATATCATATTATATATATATATATACCACTAACATACATAAATATATATAAAAAAATGATTTAAAATATACTTTTATTACACAAAATATGTATTTTATCTATATTTACAAACAACTTAAAACAGTTGTTATGGAGTATGAAGTTTCATACTGATTGCATAGATCTTACTATCTCACCATTTTCTTGTGATCAAGTAATGAAAATAAAATGGTCTCTCAATGAATGCATGTATCTACCTTGAATAACAATTTTGGGCACTATGAAAGCAAATCAGAAACTCATGTGACACATGTTTTTATAAGAAAGAGATATCTCAGGGGTGATACATTAGCTGCTCAGTACGTCTAAAAAGACAAGTGAGTAAAATAAATAAATAAATAAATTCAAATATATATTTAAAGATTTAAATAATGAAAAAAATCTGTTAATGTTTTGGGAGTTAAAAGAATTGAAAATACTATAAATACCTTCATTAAAAGTGTATGTATTGCATGAGTGTTAAATTTTTTCAATAAAATACAAAATTATAGTAAATTTATATATATTTTTAATTGTATACGTTAATATATCATTAAAATATTATCTAAAATATAAGGTAAAAAAATATAAGGAATGAAATTATAATACTACTACAATATCAAAGGCTGTTATATAAATTTTTTCACTATTATGATTTACGAATTGTACGTGCATTATGCAGCAGTGAAAAGTATTTTCCTGCAACGCTTTAATACTGGCTGTATTTTTAATTTTTCACTTTTGAGCTCACTTCAAATGATAAACAGGTGGTTCATAAAAATGGGGTTTGGTTGATTATTTTTATAGTATTATAATTTAATTTTTAGTATTTTTTTCTTTATTATTTAGATGATATTTTGTGGTATTTTTATTAAAAATAAATAACGCCCTTTCATATAATTTTACGTTAAAGTGTAGATTTATAGTATTTTTAGTATCAAAATATTAATTTAATATAATTTTTATATTTAAATAAAAATAAGATTAAAATAAAATATATAATAAGAATAAAAAAGTATAAAAAAATTAAATCATGGCATTATTAAATTAACAAAATGCCATTTTTTCTTTTTTGAATTGTCTTCTTCCGAAATTCTTGGTACGAAAATCAATCAATCCTATAGGAAGGGTTTTCTATCACTCTCCCTTCGTTATAAGAAAAAATGAAAATAATATAACATAGTATATGAAAAAGAACTCTTTTATTTTGCCCGATTCTAGTCATTCACTGGTTTGAACCAAACATTTTAAATATAATTTTTAAAGTTTACAAATAGAGATAGAAATTAATGTTGTTATCAATAAAACACAGCTAATTAAGGCTAATAATGTCATAAATATTCTAAAAATAAGAAAATAGGATGTCAAATTTTGACTAATACTGGACTACTTTCCACGCGTTTTGGTGCCCTGATGTGAAAAATTATGTTTTTTATTGAGGATACCACTAAACATGGATGATACAACTCAAAGATTCAAGAGATCATTAGTGTATTCTAGTCTTGTAGTAGAATCTCAACATCTAGAATTCTGATTTTAATTAAATAATTAGATCATCGTTTGATTATTTTAGTCATTTTTGAATATGTTTGTTACTAATATCTAACTAAGATAGATGGAAAATTTCTCTCTTACATATAGAGTTATGATAATCATGCCATTTTTATAATTAAAAGTAAAATAAAAAAAAATCTATATATTTCATATAAAAATTAATTTACCAATAACATTTTTTTATTGATAGCTATAAATTTGATTGTAATTTGATAATTTAATAATTTAAATGATAATAAAATTTAAAGTTATTTTATTCTTTTTAATATATATATCAACGGATCAACATTTATTTTTAGATTTGTTTCCTTAATTTATATTTACTTTAATTAGCTTAATATTTGACAGATTGTATATAGATAATATTACATAAACGTATGTATATAAAATTCTTTTGTATAGTTTATATAATAGAGAAGATAAATCACAAGTTCATTAGTTTGATCATTTCATAAACATTTATTACTTATTTTTGATATGGTATAAGAGTAACGTTGAAATTTTTTATTTTTATTTTTTGATGTACAACAAGTCAACCAGGAGACATCACTCGGTACTCAAATTTTGTTAGATGACTTAAAAAATCTGTCTTACTTCTTATTTTTTCAAGAGATCAATGCATCACCTAAGAACACGTAACAACTAGTGATGGAACAACATGTATCAACACAACCAACCTAATCAACATCGATATAAGCAACAAGACGAGGGAAATTTCTTGTAGGAAATAATAAGCCACGGGCATAAGTGCCTTGAACATAACACATGATCCTATGGACAACAACTAAATGAAGATGACGAAGAATCTGAAAAAATTGGCTAACTTACTGTATAATAAAAGAAATATCTGGTCTAGTAACAGTGAGATAGATAAGGTTATCCAATAATTTTCGATATAAATTGGGATCAACAAGTAACTCACCCTTCTCTTTGTGAAGCTTAACATTTAATTCCATGGGAGTATCGACAGAGGTAGCTTTCATGCAGTCCAGTTGTAGTCACCAAATCACTAGCATACTTATGTTGATGTATTGTGATCACTAGTTTTGATTATGCTTTACTTGTCTAGCTTAAGACCCATATCTCAAAATCCTTTCATATGAAAGATCTTGGGTCTCTCACGTAATTTCTTGGTCTTGAGATGCATCGTAGTCCCTTTGTATTTCATTAAATAAACATAAGTATGCTAGTAATTTGGTGGCTACAATTGGACTGTAGGAAGCTACCTCTGTCGATACTCCCGTGGAATTAAATGTCAAGCTTCACAAATAGGAGAGTGACTTACTTGTTGATCTTAGTTTATATCAAAAATTGGTGTGTAGCCTTATCTATCTCATCATTACTAGACCAGATATTTCTTTCATTGTATAGCAAGTCAAGCAATTTCTTTAGACTCTTCATTATCTTCATTTGGCTACTATCCGTAGGATCATACGCTATGTTCAGGACACTTCTACCTGTGACTTATTATTTCTTGCAAAAAATTCTCCTTGTTTTGTTTCTTATAACGATGTTGATGGGACTGGTTATACTGATACACATCGATTTATCACTAGTTGATGCTTGTTCTTAAGTGGTACATTGATCTCCTAGAAGAGTAAGAAGCAAGATAGAGTTTCTAAGTAATCTATAAAATCTAAGTGCCAAACGATGTCTCTTATTTGTTCCAAAATTATTTGGCTTCGAAGTTTGCTTGTTGAGTTAGACTTCTTTGAGATCGATCCTACACTTTTACACACCGATAATACAAGTATTATTTAGAACACAGTCAATCCTATACATCACGAGCGCACAAAACAGACTGAAGTCAACTGTTACTCTATCTATGAAGCTTTTGAAGCTTATGTTATCACTTTTTTACACATTTTCACTGAACTGCAAATTGTAGATATCTTCACCAAGGCTCTCAGTCGTCATCGACGATACTTCCTAAGTAATAAATTAATACTTGTTGATCAACTCACATCAATTTAAGGGAGGTCGTGAACAGATAATTCTAGTGTCCATATTTATTTTGATATTTGTTTCCATAATTGTTTTTTATATTTATTTCCATTTATTTCAAAATTTATTTTCATATTTGTTTCCTTGATTTATGGTTATTTTAATTAACTTAATATTTGACCGATTGTATAGGGATAATATTAGTAAATACATAGTTTTTTTCCTATGTATATAATTCTTTTATATAGTTTATATAATAGAGAAGAGAAATCAAAAGTCCAACAATTTGCTTATTTTATACAGAATTTTTGATTTATTTCGGATAATATATATCAATCTATATATATATATAATTACGTTTTAATTAGTGAATATGATAATTTTTGTTGTTAGCGGTAAATACCATTATAGTGGGTCTTCCGAAGTCCGAACTAACAGTCACGGAGTTGTTCAAATTAAAAAGGCTTTTCAATCACTTGCTGGGCCTAGGCATGAGAAAGCTTTTGGATAACAGGCTAAGACCTGATTAAGCCCATGAATCTTTGGTTTAGTAAGTAAGATTGAACTCAACATTGTTTAGGCACATAGCAGGCCATACAAAAATATCACAAGCGCCTTTAGTCTGTGGATTGTGTTCCTTCTATTGAATTATAGCATCGCATTCACAGATTCATGGTATTTTATTTTTGTTTTATTTTTATGCTAGTGTGATATTATCCTTCCCCTGCCTGGTTCAACTATATCAAACAAAAGCCTTTGTTTGTGTTGTCTGTCTCTCGCAATTGCAGACTCACTCACTTTGCTTCTTTTGACACCACCGTCTTTTATCCTCTTCTGGGTTCTTGCTTAATTCAGTTCGTGACTTGTTTTTTTGTTTCTTCTTTTCATTATTCACTATTGTATTTAAAGTGTTTTGCTTTCTTTGATTACTGTACCAACAACGTTATGCACTACCCTCTTTGCCTGCAATAAGCTGCTGTTGAGTTTAGATTTGCCTGAATGAGCTCTCATGCATTCTCTTGGTACTTACTTTGCTCCTCTACTTTTCTGGGTTTCTTTATTCAAATAATTTTTTGTGAATTTCACTTTGAATTTCTTTCGGGGTTTAGTTTTTTTTTTATCGATTTACGGTGTAAATCTTTACATTTATGTTTGTTAAGACTATAACATTGACACATGGCAGTTCCTATTTCAAATTAGTTCTGAAATAGCATGTTTGTATATCTAGGGAAAAATAACTCTTGGAGTCCCCTACCTTTTAAGAATGTGCACTTTAGTCTCTAATTTCTTAAAAAAATGTGCAATGTAAATCCCTTATTTATTTTTAAGCTACACATAAATTCATTTTAAGTTAATTATTTCAATTTGGCTACCATTTACATATGTAAATGTTAATTTTTCATTAATGAATATAAGAAAGAATTGTTGATTTTTGGAGTAAAAATAAATATTTTTATTTTAACAAATTTATCTACCATTTATGTAGTATACGACTTCTATATGTCTAAATAATAGCCAAATTGAAATAATTAACTTAAAATGAACTTATGTGTACTTTAAAAATAAGTAAGAGATTTACAGTGTATATTTTTAAAGGTAAGGGACTCCAAGAGCTCCTGACCTTATATCTAGTTTATGTATACTCTAGTTTATGTATACTCTGAACATCAATAAATGTACAATTAATATGCTGTTTTAGAGTCAATTCAATTATACACAATTTATACCTTCTATTTAAGGTATTGGTTGGTTAAGATTGGTAGGAAGAGAATACGTTGAATTTTTGTGACTAGTGTTAGATGATGGAGGTTTTTTTCTTTCTTTTTTTGGCCATGGATAATTGTTTGCTTGCTAGGATTGATGTTTTGTGGTCGGTTTGATTATGTACACCTTTTACGTGCTATTTTTTTTTTTTTTTGGTTTTGCAATGGATAATTGTATGCTTGCTGGGATTGCTTGTGGCTCATTTTGATATATATTTTATCTTCCTTTGGTAGTAGAGGTTGCTGCTACACAGCATGCTTTCCATAACCATTTGGGAACAATCAGGGCTCAAACCCTTATTCATGGGAAATCATCTTCAAGAGCCTTTGCCAATGGAGTTGAGAAGAGATTGTCCTCTACTTGGAAATTCTTGGAAACAACTAAAAAGTTCAACTTTGGCTTGGGGTACCATGAGATGCCTAGTGGTAGACTCCTCATCAAGGCAGTTGCTACTCTTGAACCTAAGTCTATGGTTAAGAATGCAAATGGGCACTCAAAACACAACAGTTTGAAACTAGGTGTGGATGATAGTAGACCAACAGTTCAGCTTGAATCTTCAAGTGAAGAATCTGTAGAATTGGATGAGAAAGAACAATTGAGGCGAAGGCGGATTTCCAAAGCAAATAAAGGGAACAAGCCCTGGAACAAAGGCAAAAAGCACAGTCCTGGTAATGATAGTATCATGGAATCCTGATTTGTATTGAACTATTTGCCCTCATAGTATTCTTTAAGATATTAGCTCCAACTTCTGCATATTTTGCAGAAACCCTTCAACTGATCAGAGAGAGAACAAAGCTTGCAATGCAGAATCCTAAGGTGATGTCGTGTAAGATTAACCTTAGATGACTTCTTGGATGATCTTGATTTTAACGATGTTTAGTAAATAGGGAGGAAAAAAAATCACATTTTCAAGCTTCTCTCTTGAATATCATGCTTACCACTTTAATACATACACCATCTTAGTACTATAATCTTCATGAAGTCTCTTTATATACATTGATCATTCATAGTCCCTGCTACTTAAAAGTTTTGTCGGACTTGTAAACAAATTTTTTAGTACTGCGAAGTCTGTAGAAAAAGTCCTCGACTTCTTTTCACCGATTCCATATTGTATTGATGGTAAACCAGATCACCTGGTCTCTGAACCTATCCTCTAAAACTTTTATGTTATTTCTGACATAAACCACCTATTCATATTTATAACGATGGTTATAATTGTTGTTATTCTTTTCTGATATGAACTCTAAATGACTTCATTTCATGTGTTTGTAATCTTTCTCTTCATATTCGAGTGGCACAGTTAATGACCTGTTACCCAGATTCATTATTTAATTCTCTTAGTTTAACTGAAGCACAAATGGTTTATCAGTCTTCATTGCTAGGAATTTTAAGATCATTGAATTTTCTACTGAAAAATATATTTTCTGCCTTGTTTTCAGTCCTTTTGCTTTATAATTATTATTTAAGAGCCTTCTGTCTTCATATGTCCAAATTTTGACTACCATTTCGTGGTATGTCCAAATGAAATATCCTATAATTAGATGTATTTTATTGAGTGGATTGGTCGTTTACCTTTTGATTTTTATACCTATAATCATAAATATAATATGACGTTTCTTATAAAAAAAAATTTGAATGCAAGCTATATTTTTGCTATTGTCAAGGTATTGGTACTGGTAACATCAATCTTCGTGTTATCATATGCATTGGTTCTTTTGTTTACGATATTAACAAAATCTGGCTGTGCAGGTCAAAATGAAATTGGTTAATATTGGACATGCTCAAAGGTGAGTTGTGCACCACTTCGCTTAGCAGGTCTTTTGGTTTCACCTCTACTATCCTAACATCTGAAATGCCTTGGATGTAAACCTTAAATTAGGTTGAACTTGAAATGTTGAATAGAGGTCTTTGACAGGGTAACTGTAAGTCTGACCTGTTACTTTGTTCACTATTGCTGATTGTACACAGTGAAGAGACGAAAAAGAAAATTGCAGTTGGTGTGCAAATGGGGTGGCAAAGACGGCGTCAGAAGCTGTTAGTGCAGGAAACTTGCTACTTTGAATGGCAAAATTTAATTGCAGAAGCTGCTAGACAAGGTTATGACGATGAGGATGAGCTGCAGTGGAATTCATATAACATATTGGATGGAAAGCTTAGAGAGGAGTGGGCGGAGAGTGTTGAACAAAGGAAATCAATGCCTAAGCCAAAAGGAAGCAAGAGAGCACCCAAGTCTCCCGAGCAAAGGAGGAAAATCTCAGAAGCAATCTCTAGAAAATGGGCTGACCCTGTAAGCCCACTTATTCTATCCTGGAATCACTTGTAGTCTATGTTACGCTAACTCTTTTAGGACACTGAAAATCCTAAATTTTTGGATACGTATACAAGTGTAGGACACATTTTTTTCAATACTTTAAATTTTCACTAATTGAAAGTGTTGAGTATTATACCCATGTCTATGCGGTGTCTGTGTCCTTGGACATAAATACTTCATGAAGCATGTATTATGTAATGATAAAGCTCCCTTGTCATTTTCCACTCCAGTTTACATTTTTTTCCTCAAAATATATCAGCACAGCCTCCATTTCCTTTGTGCATCCCTTTTCACTAACCAGTCTTAACATTAAGGTGTTTGTGGTTTATATCTTTGTAGAACCTGGATGTCTTTCATTCCTTGACCTTTGGGTCTTCATTAGTCGTTAAGAACATGATTAATGAATTCTCTTAAAACACTAGACTAAAAACAAAAATTTTGTTCTCGAAAATCCCAATTAGTGTATGATTCATGCTGATGATAGTGCCCTTTGACCAACTCTCTTTCCTTTTATTTCTATTCTGTATTTGTTAATCAGGGATATCGTGACCGAGTTTGTTCTGCTTTGGCGATATATCATGGAATTCAACCCGGAACAGAACGAAAACCAAAGAGAAGATCTAGTGGCACTACTCTGTCCGTGGAAAGGAAGCCTGTAAAGAAAATATTAAATGATGTAAATACTTTTAAAAGTGAGATTAAAATCAAAAGCGAGAGGTTGAGGAAACGTAAAGTACCCCTTTATAAAGATCCTTTGGCAAGCTCTAAGCTTGAGATGATAAAGAATATCAGAGCACAGAGAGCAACAGCCGAAACCAAGAAAAATGAAGCCATGGAACGAGCTAGGTATAATATAAACGCATACTTGCTTGCTTAAGTGCAATATGAATATCCTGAATGAAGCAAACTACAAAGTTATGTTGCTGAAAATATGATTGTGAGAAGCATTTAATCTTTGCTTCTGATGATGGTCATATTAATGAGCAGCTATGGATTTCATTGAAGTCACTCTTTGTGTCATCTGCAGATTATTGATTGCTGAAGCTGAAAAGGCTGCCGAGGCCCTTGAGATAGCTGCAACAAAGAGCCCTATTGCGCAAGCTTCTCTCATAGAAACCAGAAAGCTCATTGCTCAAGCTGTTCAATCACTTGAATCTATAGAAGCAGAGCACCCCATTTCGGACGAAAACCACAGAGAACCTTTGGCCGCACCAGATGAACTAAGTACGCAGGTTTACCCGGAAATATATACCGAGAATGGGTCTATGAGTCGAGCAAAAGGGACAAAGATAAACGGAACCAAAACCTTAGCAACAGCTAAAGAAGAAGAGTTTGATTTTAGCAAGTTCTCCTTGCAGGATGTACTCAATGATGAGGAAGAACTTCTCCCATGGAGCTCCAGTGGCAATGGCTTGTCTTCTTTTAGTTTGGAGAATCTGTTGAAGCAATATGATTCAAGAGACAAAGGTGAAGATGAACCGGAACAAGTGCAACCAAATGCAGAGAGTGCAAGGGAAAATGAACCTCAACAAAGTACAGCGAAAGTTGACATTCCCAAAGAGGAAATGCCTTCCAAGTCCATAGCTGTAACTAAGAAATGGGTTTGTGGGAGGCTCGTTACCGATGGAGCTTAATATTATATTGACTAAGGTACAACGCAATCAATTAAGCTATTTTTGAACCCAGAATTCATTTTTAGGCCACACAATGGTTCTAGCATAAAATGCTGCTGTTTTTACTTAAAAGCACAAGGCTGACTCTAGTTCATGCTACGCCTAGTTAATATTTATTTGTAGATCATGAGCGGCAGATGTTAAATTGTCATTAGAATCAGAGATTTTTAGCACGGTCAATTCCTAGTCCTATCAGTATAGTTGCTTCTATTTTCTTACCTTACCCTGTATTTATACTGTTTAGGAGTTGCAGATGTAACGACTCCATTGTCCAATTTTAACTATCTTGATTATGTAATACGTTTGTTTTTCTCAATAGGTGATAGAGAGAATTCCTATTGTCCTAAATTAGATTGGTACATTTGACACTAATTTTCGCTATGAACCCGTATCCAAGCTACATTAATATGTGCATGGTATTTGGACATTCAAATCTAGTAAAAATTTAGAGAAAGTTAAGAAAAAATTTCATGTATGGTATCAAATGTATAGATACGTATTCAAAGAATAAAATTTAAGACTACAATGGAGTGTTAGATTGAGGACGGATAAAACTCCACTAACTCATTAAACAAAGAGAAAGCAAATGAGATCGTTCCCTTATAAGAGCAATTCTAATTGAAGCACCAAATACTCGAGTATGATTGTGTCAGATCAATTTTATTGTTTAGACTTACCTTGAACTGTTTTACAGTGATAAAGCACCAATTAAGCAGCTTTTATGCTTAAGTTAACTATGGTCCCCCAAAAAATGCCGAAGAGCTAATATGAAATTACTTAAAATCTGTTTAGAACTATATTGTGTTGACCATAACACTAATTTGCTAGAGAGAGAGAGAATCACCCTGAATTTTACATGATGTAGATCAAAGATTCTATAAAACATTGGTACATATTACTTCATAGTATCTTCACATTTGCTTTCTTGTTGACATCCACATCTAAAAAAACAAAAATACAAAAAAAGGTGAATAAGTCGATGAAAACCAAAGCTAATAAATAATTTGGAGGAGAAATTAATTAAACATAGAGTTAGGGAGTTACCACAAGTTTTATTGATCATATCATATATAACAGTCTATAGTCTAGCTAATTAAACTGTAGCTACTTGGCAGTAGAGTAAGCTTCATCAGCAGGGTTGATCTGAGAATCCACATTCTTCTCTACCACTTTTCTCTTGTCCTCTTTCTTCAATTTTCCTTTGCTAATCTCTTCCTTCAGTTCCTCCTCATCTTTCTATAATTGTAAAGCCAACCAACAAATTGCACAATATATACTCAAAACTCAAAACTACTTTGATTTACATTTTATATAATACTTAACTACATATTTAACAAAACTGAGAATTAATTACTTCTAAAACAAAACTGAGACAGAGTAATGAATTAGCCGACATACACTAAAGGTATCATTGACAGGTAGCCTTGTACCATGAACAGCTGAGCGGTTGGAAGCTTTGGTGGCCATTAAACGTAGTAGATGATGTTTTCCAATCCCTGCCCAACTACTACCATCTTTTTGCTTCCAGCTAGCAGCTATAACTCTTCCCTGCATCTTATTTCTTCTTTGTTAATCTATATTCTCGACTCTATTCACTTTTATCAATTAAGCATATGTCTATATAGTATGGACCGAGTTAAAGAAGAAATAATAAAGGAAAACGAATAATGCCTTCATCTTCAAGTTCATGAATAGTGTGCTCATGTCATCCTTCTTATTCACCACGTGGCATTTCAAGTGACATCTGTCTACTCTCAAAGTCCTTTTATCCCATTTGTACAATCTTCAGCTATGAATATTAAATAAAAATACCTATTTAAGTGATGGTTGTTTTATGAAAGTCAAGGTTGTTTTATGAAAGTCAAGCTTGAAGAAACCTTACTATTTTTCTTTTAAAAATGTATACAATTTGAAATTGAATATATCTTTTTTTTTAAGTTTTACATGTCTAATTTTATAAACATTTTTTAGTTTCTCATTTCATTTTTTTAAATAAAGTTATGTCCATTTAATCTTATTTATTTTATATATTATAATTATATCATAATAGTAATTAACATAACATTTTTTTATTAATACATTTATGTGAGTCCAACTATATTTATCAATAATACTACATCATATTTATTGTGATAGATAGAATTTTTCTAAATAAAATGCATGGTTATTACTACAAAGATAAGTGTAATGTTCCGCAATTTGCAACGAAAATTTGACGATTTAGTGTGAAGATTCTTTAAGTTAAGGTTAGCTTATCATCTTTCAAGTTTATAATAAGATCTTTGTTTAAATACTTTGATAATACTCGAAAAAATACCATACTCTCAACAAGTTTCGTATGCATGCGACATAACCATTGTTTCCCTACATCAAGGTTATTTAACTAAGACGCTTACTCGATCATAAGATTCCTCTTCATTAAGACATTATGCAGCACAACTGTTCACCTAACCATGTAAGTCACACATGTTGTTAGTAAATAGTACAACCATGTATTAAGACCAAGAGACTTTCAATCCTCTTGTCAATTCTCTTCATACACACCCTCGAATACAAAACTTACCCTACAGTCTAACTCTTTATCTAAATGTCAATTTTATCTTACACCATTCATACAAATATACTTAATTATCCTTGACATACTTAGTTTAATTATTTTTGACATACTTATGCTCAAGTGAACACAATTGCCTATTTATCTTCAAGTATTTTAAACAATTGTCTCATATACAAGCAAATTTCATTCAAATAAACTTGCATGTTGCTCGATTGAACAACTCTTTGAGTTGAAACCCATAGGTGTTGTCTTCATCTTAGCATATAGTTGTTATTTTTTAAATATATAAAATCTTTTATTATTTCAAAACACTTGGAGAAAGGTAAGGTATCTATAATTAACCATAAAAAAAAATACTAAACACATTTTAAATAGGGCAGTCTTTTTACTGCTAATTCAAACCTTGGCCAATCATTTAAACACAAAATTACGTTGGCAGCAACTTCTCGGTTATTTAAACACAAAAATATGTTGGCAGCAACTCATTTTTAACACAACTCGGTGTAACTTCTCAATATGTTACAACCAAATTTTCAAATGTTACCTGCATTACTAGTTGCACCAGAAATTGCCTCAAAATCTCTGTTTGTGAAATCTAATTTGTCACCGCTAGCAACTACAAAGAAGTGCTAAATTATGAAATCTATTGGGCTGGCCCAACAACTCAAGTAGCCCATATTTAACGGGCCTGTAACAAAAACCATCAGTGTGGTTTACATTCCAGCAGAACGTCATTCTCAAGCTCTCAGCCATCAACAGCTCTCCTGTCACCCTCAACCCCACCATTAATACACTTCTTTGCTAAGCCTCCCGTTTGTTCGTCATACACATACTTATCTCTCCTCTCTGCTATACGCTACCTACTCCCACTCTTAACAATCCTCAGATCTCAACTCATCATCAAAATCGAAAACTATTTTTCTATGTTCAAAGCTCTGTAATCCAATCTCACCCTTCACTAGTTTCCTCCTTTTATGAATCATCCCTGTAACTGTTAATTCACTGTGACAGTTACAGTTTAATTAAAATCAACAATGGAGAGACATAAAGAATCGCCTTCTTCTTCTTCGGACGAAGAAGACGATCGACAAACCTTGATCGAACAAAATGACCGGAAACTCCCTAGTCCTCGATCCACCTTCCACATTGACGACCATGGCATTGACCAACGCCACAATCATCACACCTTCCACGACCTCTTCACTCAAATACGTCTTCGTTTCAGCACTCTCAAGTTTGCGAATAAGAGGTATTTAATTGCCATTGTTCTTCCTCTTCTTATAGTCGTTCTCTTTTTCTCTACCGATATACGCAATTTCTTCTCTACCGCCTCTAAATTCAAAGTCCTTCCGAGTTGGAATTCCAACTTTAACCGACTTCGCGAGTCCGAGTTACAAGCGCTTTACGTGTTGAGACAGCAACAGTTAGCTCTTTTTAAACTCTGGAATCAAACATCAAATTATTATACTCCTTTATCTTCTAATTCCACGTCTAATCAGTCTGATTCAGGTTCTGTCTTTGTTGAAGATCTGAAATCGGCGCTCCTTAGGCAGATTTCTATGAACAAAGAGATTCAACAAGTCTTGTTGTCGCCACATAAGATAGGGAACTCGTCCGATTCGAAAAACGGTGGTGGTGATCTGAATTTGGGCGAGGTTGGTTACGATAGGTGTAGAAAGGTAGACCAAAAGTTCAATCAAAGGAGAACCAATGAATGGAAGCCTAATTCGAGTAAGTTTTTGTTCGCCATTTGCTTGTCGGGTCAAATGTCGAACCATTTGATATGTTTGGAGAAGCACATGTTCTTCGCTGCATTGCTTAATCGGGTTCTGGTTCTTCCTAGTTCCAAAATAGATTATGAGTACAGTAGAGTTTTAGACATTGACCACATTAACAAGTGTTTCGGAAGAAAAGTTGTTGTTTCCTTCGAGGAATTTGCTGAAAGTAGGAAGCACGTGCATATTGATAGGTTTATATGTTATTTTTCGTTGCCTCAGCCTTGTTATGTGGATGGAGATCATATTAAGAAGCTTAAGGGATTGGGGATTTCAGTGGGTAGTAAACTTGAACCTGCTTGGGTGGAAGATATTAGTCAGCCAAAGAAGAGAACGGTAAAAGATATTCAGGCAAAATTTTCTACAAACGATGATGTAATTGCCATTGGGGATGTTTTCTATGCCCAAGTAGAGCAAGATTGGGTGATGCAGCCAGGTGGTCCACTGGCTCACAAATGCAAGACTTTGATCGAACCGAGTAGGCTTATAATGCTTACCGCTCAGCGCTTTATTCAAACATTCTTGGGAAAGAACTATGTAGCACTTCATTTCAGGCGGCATGGGTTCTTGAAGTTCTGGTAAGCACTTCATTAATATTCCCTGTTTCTTTTGATTTGTCTACTTCTGTAGGACTTTCCTTATGCTGGAGTTATAGTACTGGGAGAAGTGCTCATGCATAGGAACAAAAACAATTGTTAGGTTCAAGTAAAAATGTTCTACTGTATCGATCCTTAATAAGTGAAACCTTCTTAAAATGGCTGACTGATTTTTTTCTTTCCTTTTTTAATCACACCTTAACTTGCAAGTGAAGGTTTAGAAAATGCAGAGCCATTCAGATCTATTTATAAGTTGTATAATTTAATCAATAAAATTGTGAGGCTTAGCACGGTCAATGCCTCTTGCAAAATGAGTCGTGGAAGATTTTATTTTTTTCAGTGACCTATACAAAACAAGCATGCTAGAAATTTTTGTGTGCTTACTACTAGATTTCTTCTTCTTTGGCATGATGGCTTATAAACTATGACATGAAGCATTTGTAGTTAGTGTATTCAAATTAAGAAATGAAGTACTATCATCAAAGCATCTGATCATGGTCTTGTTGCATGAGATCAAACATATTTTAGTTAGCAATCCCTATTTACCATATCACACCCATGTTTGTCTGTACTGAGAAGTCTCACTGCAGAGCCCTAATTGATCGTTGGTTTTATTGCAGCAATGCTAAAGAACCAAGTTGCTTTTTCCCCATTCCACAAGCTGCAGATTGCATCACTCAGTTGGTTGAAAGAGCCAATACACCAGTCATATATCTCTCCACAGATGCGGCTGAAAGTGAAACCAGTTTGTTGCAATCACTAGTTGTAGTAAATGGGAAGACTGTCCCACTAGTCAAAAGGCCTGAACGCAATTCAGCCGAGAAGTGGGATGCTTTGTTGTACAGGCATGGTCTTGAGGGGGATTCTCAGGTAAGATTATGCTTATTTCAGGTTCACCAACTTAGTAGTATCGCAATTATACTTTTGGTACCCTTTTTACTCATATTTTTTAGGTGGTACTATAGTGGTATCAATTTGATGCAATTATCATTTAATTGAAGATTTTTCACATGTGTAATAATACATATTCGATATTTAGAAGATATTTTTGGATAATTAATTAATTAAACGATATTTAGAAAGTATTTTCAAATAATTAATAAATTGATTATCCGAATGTAATATCGCACGTGTACTATTACACATGTGAAAAATCCTCAATTAAATGACAAATTATACCATATTGGTACCATTTTTTTTTAAATAGGGGCACCAATAGGGCATCACTTCAAAAATATGGGTGAAAAATGATACTAAAAGTAAAATCGTGGTACTAAGGTAACAAACTCGCTTATTTCCGTTATTATACTAACTTTCCTGGCTGTTTGGGAAGATCCTAAAGAAAACAGAAAAAAATAATAGTAGCGGATTAATTAATGCGCTATCATAGTTTATTTATTCAAAATAGTTACTTCATACTGAAAAATTTAAGGTCCCTTCTATTCAGCGTGTTTTGAATGGAACTAAAGAAGGCAAAGTCATTTTGTACAAGGATTCATTCATCATATAGAAAATGAATAAGGATAAATACGTTCAGGACTGTTTAGTCATAATATTGAAGAAATTAGTAAAGCATCAGCTTCTTTGTGTTATTAGTCATAGATGTGAAACTAGGGTAGAAGTGTTGAAGTCAAAAGCAGTCTGAAAATACTTGTATGGTGTTGCAATCCATGGTTGGTTGATGCTTCACTGGTTTTCATAATTTTTAGTGCTGATTTGGTCATTGGGGTGAAATAATCAATGGTAGTGGAGTAATAAAAGTGTATGTTTGACAAATGTGAAAATAACGGTTGAAGGTAGGTTTTGTATGGAAACTGTTATGTGATTCATGTAGGCTTTGTACATTTAAGGTTGCTAGTGATAGAATAGGCTTCAGTCAAACATATGCAAATTTGTTCCTTTTTCTAAGGCCTTGAAGAACAATGAAAATGGAATTTGTGCAAAACGATTCGGCAAACTTCTTATGTCTTCATGGATTGTGTTGAATGATGATTGTGCATTGGGTTACTTTTCGTAGTGAGTATGATTTCGGTTACTTGCTTAAGCTACATGCCAAAGTTTCTTTTAAAAAATCGACCCAAGTGTTAGAGAGTCGGACATACCTAAAACTGCTTTCCATAAGCGATATGGGCATTACTTTAAGCACCTTCTGAGGCGTTACAGTGCTATTTTTGTCAAAATGATAATTTGTCATTTTCCTTCCATTTAAGTCATCACCTTCCCTTATTCCAAACAAAAAAGAAGCAATAGCACCTTCATTGTTTACAGTCTGGAACTTGAATTTTTCCATTTCACAGGTGGAAGCTATGTTGGATAAAACAATCTGTGCCTTGTCGAGTGTTTTCATTGGAGCCTCTGGTTCCACTTTCACGGAGGATATCTTGCGACTTCGAAAAGACTGGGGTTCAGCCTCGTTATGTGATGAATATCTCTGCCACGGTGAAGGGCCGAACTTCATTGCAGAAAATGAATGAAGACGAAACAGAGAAATCAGGTGATTGGTACTCATCTGTGGCTTAATTAACCTGCCCCCATCTCTCTATGCACCTCTGGTCGAAATCTCTGGCCCAAATTTTTTTGATGTGTACATTAGGTTGTGTACGATAGCAAAAGTCCGCCATTATTAGGCAAGTTTTGTATTTGCACATTTTGAGGATGTAAAAGTATCATTCATTTTTTACCAACAGTGAAACACAAATAAGAATTGTTTAGGTGGTTTATCTTTCTCTGTTTCTCTGTTTCTCTATTTCTCTATTTCTCTATTCTCTAGTATGTTATGAGTATAACATAGTCGGGAACAAATCCTGATCTCGTAGTACTTCAAAAGAATCAAAACCAAAGGAAGCACTTCAATTTAAATATTGGTATCCTTTTTATCCTTTTTCAATAGTTATTTTTTTTCGATCCAAAATGTCATTTTGGTTTTTTAGTGAATATATTTTTTTATAAAAAGAAAAAAATATTATTGTTTTGGTTAAAAGTTGTGGAACACTTACTAAAATTTACTAGAAAAATAAAATTTATTAAATTTCTACTTTTAAAAAATAATATAAATAAGTATTAAAAATCATAACATTTTAATTGGGACACGATAAAAATATTTTTTATGACTAATTGATTGGGATGATGATAGAAATATTTTTATGAATAATTAACTACAAATATTTTTATTATTAATGCTATAAGAAAAAAATAAATCTTAAAAGTTAATTTTTTTAACTCTAGTTAATTGATAAAAAGAAAAAAATCTTTCAATAAAAAATGTCAAAAAGGCATTTTAGATAAAAAAAAATATTTAGTTAGTATTTGAAAAATATAGAAAAGATACCAATAATTAGCATATTAAATGGGATATGTTTAGAGTACCTAACACCATTTTATCTTCTATATAAATAAATTGAGTTTTTTTTTCCTCCTCACCTAATTCTTCCATATCTTAGTTTCGTGGCTACATCTTTATCTTTTATGTGGCAACGGTTACAAAGAGCTTTTGTTATTGGGTTAAGAAGTCCTAAGTAGAACTTATAAGATGGTATTTATAGGAACACTTCTGAATTATTCGATCATTAAATGCAATATTATCTTCAAATTTCAGTTTAATATTTTTCTGGTAAGAAAATTTTCATTTTAATATGGGTGGAAAGCCACCCCGTGCTTTGAATATTTTAGGTATTTTAGGGATACGTCTCTGATCATGGGTGTGGAGGACATGTGTTGTATTTTAATTTTTGATAAATAAATTTTTAAACATAATATTTGAAAAATTATAAATAAATTATAAATAAATTATATGTATATAATATAATTATATTTCATTTAAATTTTAAATTTTAAATTTTAATCTTTTAATATTCAATATATTATAAAAACTCAATAATTCAAATGTATTTTTATTAAAATAATATACATATAATATTATTTTTTATTATGAATTTGGTGCTACTACTAAATATAAATTCAAAATACACAGCTGGTTGTGTTGACTCAAAAGCTTCGGGAATGATATTCACGGGTTCAGCTAAATATTGCTTGCATGACTTACATCTCCATCCATAAAAAAAATTAATATCTTATTTTTAAATGAATTTTTTGATGAAAAGGGAAACAAAGAATCATATCTCGGAGGATGATATTCAAGGGTTCTGCTAAATATTGCTTGCATGACTTGCATCTTCATCCATAAAAGGTTTAGTATCTTACTTTTAAATGATTTTTTTGATAAAAAGGAAAACAAAAAATCATAAATTTTACTGTTTGAAGACAGAATTTTACGTTGCAAATGTAAATTGAGTCGAACAATTTAATCAAATGGTTAGTGTCGAAATATTTTGAGTCCTTATTTGAATCAATTAAATTCATTTGAGTTGTGTTAGTGTTGATTTAATAGATAATATAATATTAAATATTTTTTAATTATCATATTATATTGTGTTTATCATACTTAACAAACCAATTATATGTATCCTGTTAGTTTGAGCCATGTTATCATGATGTATCACACTATCATGTAAATTTTCATTTGAGATAAATAGTGTGTGAAGAATATAGAGAGATAAGAAGAAAGAATGATTTAATATTGTATTGATGTGTTTTAAAATTTACATAGAGAACTCTATTTATAGAGTTGTAACAAGTGTAGTACAAGTGTAATACAAGTGAAATAGTGGAAGTGTAGTACAAGTGAAATAATACAAGTGTAGTACAAGTGAAATAATACAAGTGTAGTACAAGTGAAGTATAAGTGAATTACAATATCAAATATAACTTAACATCCTCCTTCAAACTCAAGGAGGAAGAGAAACAATCAACTTGAGTTTGGAAACTAATTCTTGAAATCTGACTGTTAGATGAGATTTGGTGAAGATGTCAACTGTTTGATCTGTGAAGGATATTGATTTGAGACAAACAGTATCTTGAAGAACATGTTGACGAACAAAATGATAATCAATCTCGATATGTTTTGTTCATTCATGAAATACATTATTGTGAGCAATCTGAATAGCACTCTAATTGTCACAATATAGGATAGTTGCAGTTGATTGGAGAACACCCATATCAGTAAGTAACCAACGAAGCCAAAGAAGTTCTTGAGAGGTGTTAGCAAGAGCACGATATTCAACTTCAGTGTTGGATCGAGAAGTGAGGGATTGTTTCTTGCTTCGCCAAGATATGAGAGAGTTTCCAAGAAAGAAACAATATCCAGTAGTATAGCGACGATCAGTTGGGTCACCTTCCCAATCAGCATCAGAGTAGGCAGAAAGAAGAAGATTAGACTTGTTGGAGAAGTGGACACCGTGAAACATGGTGCCTTTGATGTAGCAGAGAATGCGAAGAACCGTAGTATAATGGGTAGACCGTGGAGAATACATGAATTGACTAACCAGATGAACATCATAGGCAATGTCAGGACGAGTGACTGTGAGATAAACAAGACTGCCTACTAGTTGTCTATATAATGTGGCATCTGAGAGAATAGTACCATCTAATGGAGTAAGTTTGACATTGGTTTCTAGAGGTGTTGATGCAGTTTTGCAATCAGTAAGACCAACCCGATTAAGAATATCAGAAGAGTACTTTGCTTGAGAGAGATAATATCCTTGAGAATTAGATGAGATTTCTAGGCCCAAGAAGTAGTGGAGACGACCAAGGTCTTTCATTTCAAATTGATGGCTCAGAAACTACTTAAGATCAATAATTCCATTAGAGTCATTCCATGTTATGATCATATCATCTACATAAAGGAGTAGAAGTGTTACATCAGTGGGAGTCTTCCGAATAAAGACATCGGAGTCATAAGAACTAGAAGTGAAACCAAAGTCAGTAAGTGTAGAGCTAAATTTGGCAAACCAAGCCCAAGGAGCTTGTTTGAGGCCATAGAGAGCACGAAGAAGTCTGCATACTTGATGAGGTGAATGAGTGTATCTAGAAGGTAGTTTCATATAAACTTCCTCAGTTATGTCTCCATTGAGAAAATCATTTTTGACATCCATTTGAAACATGTTCCAATTTCGGGTAGCATCAGCATCAATGATACTTCGAACAGAGGTGAGGTGAGCTACAGGTGCAAAAGTTTCTTCATAGTCGATTCCATATTCCTGTGTAAAACCCTTTGCAACCAGAATAGCTTTATATCATTCCACAGACCCATCTGAATGAGTTTTGATTTTGAAAATCCACTTACAACCAATCAGAGATTTATTAGATGGAAGATCAATAAGATTTCATGTATGTGCTTTTGTTAATGCCTATAATTCATCTGTCATAGCTTGCTGCTAATGAGGGTTAGAACTAGCTTCTCTATAGTTTTAGGGTTCATGATGAGACAAAATAGTAGAGAAACATTGGTAATCACGAAGATGAAAAGGAAGACTACTTATACGAGTAGAACGACGAAGTGATGACTCTGGACAATCAGGTAGTTGGTCTTCAAAAGATGTTGTTTTGGTAGGATCAGTAGAAGAAGTAGAGACATCAGGAGAAGCCGTAGTAGAAGATGGTGAGGGTAATGGAGCAATGTCAGGAGGAAATAAATCAATAGTTGGGTCATTAAAAAATGAGAGTGAGGTAGGAGATGAGACATGAAATGAGGAAATAGAGAAAAACATTTTATGTTCCCAAAAGATGACATGACGAGAGATGCGCAATCGTTTAGAGATAAGGTCCCAACAACGATAGCCTTTGTGTTCTATTCCATACCCTAAGAAACAACAAAGACGAGCACGAGGTTCTAATTTATTGCGTTCATGAGGATAAAGAAGAACAAAACAGGCACAACTAAACACTTTGAGCAGTTCATAAGATGGAGAAGTACTATAAAGACGCTCATAAGGGGATTGATTGTGAATAATAGGCATGGGAACACGATTGATGGTATAAGCAGCTGTAAGAACTGCTTCACCCCAAAAGCGTTCAGGACAAGAACTAGAAATGAGGAGAGTGAAAACAGTATTTAGAATATGTCTATATTTTTTCTCAGTTCTTCCATTTTGTTGAGATGTGTCAAAACAAGAATATTGAGAAAGAGTCTCATTTTGTCGAAGAAAATTTAAAAACTTTATTTCCTTATATTCCATAGCATTATCAGCTCTAAGTACTTTGATATTTTGAGAAAATTGGGTTTTAACCATTTGGGCAAAATCATAATAAATTTTGGGTAATTCAGATCTATGTTTCATGAGAAAAATTCATGTGAATCTTGAATAATCATCAATAAAAATGACAAAGTAAATACATCCCCCCATAGTAGGATGTGGGGATGGACCCTAAACATCAAAATGAATTAAGTCAAAAGGGGAGATAGAAGTAGAATCACTTTTATTAAAACATAAAGCAGGTTATTTTCCCAATTGACAAGGCAAACAATTTACATTATCAGAAATAGAAACATATCCTAATTTACCAGAAGATGCTAAGAGACGAAGACGTCCTATAGATGTATGGCCTAGACGAGCATGCCATAGGTTGATAGGAGTAGTAGAAGCAGCAACGGAAGTATGAGGAGAATTGGGTAGATGAAGGTCGATAAGTTCAAATAATCGTCCAACCTTACGGCCTATCCCAAGGATATGTCCTGTCTGTGGATCCTGCACATGACAACCAGAAGAGGAAAAAGTAACAGTAAGACCAAGTTCACATAATTGACCAACAAAGATAAGATTTAGAGTAAGGTTGGGAATATGAAAGGTGTCAGAAAGTGATATAGAAGATGTGGAAACTTGTCCTACAACATTAACATGCATATGTGAACCATTGGCAGTTTCAATTAAAGGTTTGGAGATGGAAGATTGTGTGGGAGAGAAGATGTGAGTATCATGAGTCATATGGTTACAACAAGCAGAATCAAAATACCATAAAGATTTACCTTATGTGAGAGACAAGATAGTAGGAGGAGGATTACTAGATTGTGAGAGAACATATTTAAGAAGACCTTCAAGTTCTTGAGTATAGAAGGTAATTTTGTCATGATTATCCTCAGAAACAACATCAGTGATAAATGAGTTACTATTTTTACCTGAAGCATGTTGAGAGGGATTCCGTGAGGAATGCTGAGAGGGATTCCGTGAGGAATGCTGAGAGGGATTCCGTGAGGAATGCTGAGAGGGATTCCGTGAGGAATGCTGAGAGGGATTCCGTGAGGAATACTGAGAGGGATTCCGTGAGGAATACTCAGAGGGATTCCGTGAGGAATACTCAGAGGGATTCCAAAAGCAATCTCTGTTAAAGTGTCCTGGACCTTTCTTGTGACAATATATACATACCTGAATGGGACATGTAAGAAGCTCATGATTGAGGTTGTGATAGTAGGTGCAGCCTTGATGTTTGAAGTCCTTTTTTGAACCTGCTTTAGGGCGATAAAAAGGGGTGGCAAGAACAGAATCTGTATGATGAACTTTGAAAACCCCTATCCGAGTTTCTTCGGAGTGAAGCTCGGTCACAGCAGTATCTAAGGATGAAAAAGGACTCTGATGGAGTAAGGAAGCCCAAACAGCTTCAAATCGATCATGGAGAGCCATGAGAAAAATAACAATACGATGGTGATTATGGTAAGTTGCAAACATCTTAGCATCAATCTTGTTCGTCCAAGTTGGTTCAGAGAGAGCGAGTTAATCCCAAATAGTATGCATTTCAGAGAGAAATTGGTTAATGGTTTGATCAGCCCTTTGGTGTTTGGTATAAAGAGTTGTTAGAAGTTTATATTGGTTGGCCAAATTTGTTGTAGTGAAGCGAGCCTCAAGAAATTCCCAAACTTCTTTGGCAGTGTCAAAACACTCAAATTCACCATGGATGAAGGGTAAGGTGGTGTTATGGAACCAGGTAATAATTTGATGGTGTTTACTCTCCCAGTCTTCAAGGCGGTCAGCAAATAAGGAGTTGTTTTGAGTGGTTTCTTGGATGGGTATAGAGATATCACCAGTTATGAAACGCCATAACTTGCGTCCTTTCAAGAAACTTTTCATTGCTTGTGCCTAGGCTAGGTAGTTAGTATCATCAAGGGTAGTAGAGAATGGTTTTGGGACATCATTTCGGTCCATTTTAATGAAATAATGGAGGAAATATAAAGCAAATATATAGAAACAGTATAAAAGAGATATCCTTAAAAATGAAAAGAGGAGTTGAAAACAAGCCTAGAACTGGGTTGAGGTGAGCCGGGTTGGACTGAGCCGAGGTGAGATGAGCCGTGTTGAGAGTGAACTGAGTTAGGGTGAGCCGGGTTGGCTGTGATGAAGAGAGACAAAATTTTGATAGAAATTTTAGAGGTATATGAGAGGCTGTGATAACATGTGAAGAGTATAGAGAGATAAGAAGAAAGAATGATTTAATGTTGTATTGGTGTGTTTTAGAATGTACATAGAGAACTCTATTTATAGAGTTGTAACAAGTGTAGTACAAATGTAGTATAAGTGAAATATTACAAGTGTAGTACAAGTAAAATAGTAAGTGTAGTACAAGTGAAATAGTACAAGCATAGTACAAGTGAAATAGTAAGTGTAGTACAAGTGAAATATAAGTAAATTACAATATCAAATATAACTTAACAAATATGATGCATTTTAAAAATATGAAAAATTGGATTTGAGATATTTATTTTAATAAATTAAATGTATTAAAAAAATGATACATTTTAACTATCTAAGACACACATTTGTGAATATTTTAATTATTTTAAGTAAATTTTGATGATTTTAATCATTTTAATTTTCATCATTTTTAAAAAATTTAAGATACTTTTAAAATATTTACCTATCCTTGATAATAAGGTTTAATTTTATTCTATTTAAGTTTTTTCAATAAAAGATCTAAAAAATCAAAATTAATAAGAAATAACTTAAATATTCAAAAATATATTTAATAAATTATCAAAATATACATTTTTAAAAAAATAACTAATATATTTAATTTATAAAAATAAAATCATCAAAATATTATATCATATTTTAAAAAATCTCCACAATTAAATAAAATCATCAGGTGGTGTTTATAATTTTCAACCATTTGCTCCAAGTACTACGTTTCAAGCATCACTAAAATCAAAATTCAAGCATCATTATAATTAAAAAGAATTACTCTTTCATACCAAACAATATTTTTTTTATTTTTTTATTTAAAATTTTCTTTTTCTTTTTGTTTGATAGAATTGCTTTAAAGTTAAAAATAAAAAAAATATTTTGTGTGAGATTCTTTGTACTTGTCTTTAAAAAATAGATTTTCTACGCTACATATATTCTCTACTCTTTTTTTTAATCCAAATATTTTTGCTCCGTAGTGTTTTTAAAATTTGTAATATAACAAATAAATTATTCATTTTTGACGAGTATAGACAAGGCATGGTTGTAAAAGATTAAAAAAATGATTTTATTTGTTGAATCTATTTATTTGATTTGATTTTATTGGATGGCTCTATTTATTTTATATTATTTTGTTTGATATATTTATGTTTATTTTCATAATTTGCTTTTTATGCTACAGTTTAATTGAAAAGTAAAGAAAAGAAAAAGATTATGATTAACAAACTGTTGGAATTTAATTGAATGAAAATTAAAATTTAAGTGAAATTGTAACGGTGAATTTTTTTTTAATTCAAACGGTTCATTTCTTAATGGTGTTTTGTCCGTTTGAGTATTCAATTCTTTCTTTTATTTCTTTACCCAAAACTTTATCCATTTATTTGGATAGAACCGCTTTTGGGAGTAGTGACAAAAAAAAATACAGAAGTCTTTGGCCAGTTTTTCATTTTCTCAATTGAAGTTCTATAGTTAATTTTCCTTCTATAAAATTACATGTAAGTTTATTAAAATAGTAAATAATAATATATATTTTTTATTAGTTTATCTTCGTATTTTTTAGATATTTTTTAAAAATTCTCAAATATTAATTGTAAAGAAAAAATCTTAAAGATATCATATAATATACAAACCTTAATTATTTTTTACTCGATTTTTATTTTATGTTTAAATTTTGTTTTACAATATATTTATATTTATATAATTTTAATTTAAAATGATATAATATTTATATTTAATTTATTCACTCTGTTATATTTATCACCTTATTAAATTTTGGTTTATTTTTATGTTTTTTTCTTCTTTATTTTAGCTTTTGGGCACATTGAAAAGGGGAGTGGATAGATAGGGCTTCTGAACTAGAGTTTGGGGTGGGGTCGTTATAGTGGCTAGAGTGAGTACACGGTTGGATGCCTAGCTTTAGACGAAGTTGCAAGGGTTACCACTACATCCTCTCTCGGTAGACTCAAAGCTCTTCATAGTCAAACGGGGTAGAAATCTTCTCTAAAAAAGAGATAGACTAGAGATGACATTGGAAGGTATTTGAAAAAAAATATACGACAATCAGAATAGTATCAGCCCTAAATTAACTAGGGACATAAGTTGAGAGCAAGAGAGAGAGATGTCTCCAATATATGGCGATACTTCTACTTGGTAACTTTATTTTGTTGAGAAGTGTGGGGACAAGATCGTTGGGAAAATGCTTTGTAAATGAAGTGAGTTGAAGCAAGTAGAGTTCGGAAGGTAGTGGAGATTTATTCACCCCCAAAATTAGAACAAAAAACCTTGATTTTAGTCAATTTTTTCATTGTTCTGTAAAAAATAACAACATATACGGATGATCCTCCTTTTGATAATAGAGGGACAAGATGGACATCAGACACAAGATCAAAAGGAGAAGTAGAAAAAGCATTTTTCATTTTTTTAAAGGAAGAGAAGAGTCTTTTCCCACCATAAAAGTAGAAATCTCAATGTTAGGTATATACCCTAACATTCCAATAGAAAGAAAATATATAAGCCTCGGGATGCAGACATGACATAATCTACGATGCCACAACAAAAAAAGGAGAGTAGAGGGGATAACACTAGACACAACTAAAAATGCAAAAAACTAAGGTAAATGAAGTTTCTCCAAAAAAGAGAGCTTGCTAACTCTACGGTCCTTCCCAATCCCCTTACTCCATAGAGGGTCTCTCGCATGATCATGTACAAGACAAAAGGTAGGAGAGAAGTGAATATAAGCATTTTTTTCAAGTTGGAAAGAAGATTCACTTAGAGAACGAGAAGATGAAAAAGAGCATAACATATTCGATGATAATGAGAGAGAATACCAAGATTGGTTAGAGGGAATTGTTCAGAGTTTGTAGTTTAAATAATAAGGAACTTAGATGGAGAAAGAAGATAAGAAAGAAGTGAATAATCACCAATCATATTATTATGCAACGAAGAAAGGAAACAACCCCTATGTTATAAGCGTAAGGGGGAGTAAATACCTATAACATAGTAGGAGGAGATATGACAAGACAAATTCAACCTCTAAATATTTTTCCACTATCATGGGGTAAGACTCTCTGTGTCGGGCATGGGAGTGCTCTTATGGTCATATAAATAATGCTATAGAGGCCTTATGGAGTAAGGGGATTGGAAAGTCTCCGATTTAGTAGGCGTTTCTAGGGGAGCAACAAGATGAGCTATGTTTGACTGTCAACGAGAGTTTGCATTCTGCCATTTGCGAGAGTCTACAATCATATGATCCAACTTCTTGTAATAGTGGCACATGATCTTGGACATGTCTCGATGTCTCGAAGCATGTTCATCCGCAAGAACCTGATCTGAAGCACCCTGAGTAATAGAAGATCGACCCCTAACACCCAACCTAGTAAAGGGGAGCAAGTTGAGTCTCTTCGGATCTCACATCATCAATTGCTTTTTCAATGTCTGGTGGAGGAATTCGATGTTGAATTAAGAATATAGCATTCTCAAACTCATGCCTCAAACCCGTCAAAAACTTAGACAACCCCTTTATACTCTACAAGGATATTCTATGTTATATGAAATTCTTCCCGATTAGAGCCTTTAGAATTCGTTACCTATCTTTGAAAAGGTCCCTCATGTTCAGTTGGTTCCATAGAGGCCTAAGCCTTCAGTAATAATAAATAGTATAGTTCTTTCTTTATTTTACTAAAAAGCTAAGGCATGTTTTTCATGTTGAAACTAATAGAAATGTTTAGAATCACCCTAAGAATCAAGATGACTTATGTAATCCCAAATCTCTTTAGCAATTGCAAAGGAAGTACACAAGTCATCCCATTTGAAGCTAAGCATTTTCATCTTTTGTAGGAAAATTCCCTTATCCTTATATAGTATTGGGAAATTAAAGCGACCCATCCATATAAGCACGAGATTTTTTCCCGAGCATATAATTCTTCATCACATAAGCTCACGACAAGTCATTTCCAAAAGCTTCTTTCAGAAGAGCACAAGAAAATCCTATAGAATCCATTGTACTAAGACCCAAAAGATTATCCAAGGACTCAAAATTGGGACTCAAAACTAGTCAAGAAGGCGTAACTCAAGCAATCACTCAAGAGAAAAAAGGATTTTTGCTTTCTAGATTCATAAAAGAAAGAAGAAAAAGTCGAGTCTTCTTTTTAAGGCAATAAAAAGGCTTAAATGAAAGAGCTAGGGTGGTGGCAAGAGTCTCTCACAAACTCGAGTTCAAGACCTCCAATTGAAATCCGATCGACTAGATCCAATCACATGATCAAAGAATGATTCACGGAGAAGAAGTTCTAGCCAATTTATATTTTTTAATGATAAGGAAGCGCTTGATCTGGGCCTTAGAAAGGCTTCGAGATAAAGGAGATCATGGGATCAAAGTGGATGTTCCCGATTTCCATGGCCGATTACATTCTGAGGACTTTCTTTATTGGCTAAGTAGCATGGAGAAGTTCTTTGATTGGAAAGACCTATTTGAGGTGTGTGAAGGTGACATTCATAAGTATAGGTCATGCCTCAATATGGTGGGATCAAGTCCAAGCAATGCGGGAGTGAAAAGGCAAAGGGAAGTATATGAGACAAGATGTGATCAAGATTGTGGGATAAATTTATACCCTTCGATTAGACCCAAAGCTTTTTCCAAAGGTTCCACTTCTTTTTAAAGGATAGGGGAAAAAAGCGTACAAGAAAGCCCTTACTCTTAATAGGTTGTAGAGTTTTACCAATTGTTTATTCGAACTGGCTTGAACAAATCTGATGGAGAATCCCTTGCATGATAGGGCTTGAGATTAGAAATCCAAGATGAAATCTCGATGCATCGGATGTAGAAAGTGGCCTATCAACTAGCTCTAAAGGTTGAGGAAAAGCTAAAAAGAAGGACCACAAGGAGGCACCAAAGATGATACGGGATCTACCTCTACCATCGAGTGAGGAAAGAGACCTTTTTCCCCTTCCCTTAATATATATGGCACACTTTACTAATATAAAGTCAAGGCTACGGGGAACGAGTAGGATGGAGCCTTGACTTGAGCATTGTACAAGTGCTTAAGGCTCCTTCGAGCCATGGCCACAACTATTATAGTTGGCAAGGCTTAGAAGCAATAACTCATACTAGCGAGAACTAGGCTTGGCTTGGTTAGTAGTGCCAGCCCATTTTGTCTCACCAACCTACAGACCCGCTTTGAAGAATTCATGGGTCGGCAAGCCGGGCGAACATGGGCCGTTAAAGAAATGCCTTTACGTGCCGCAGCCACTACTTTGACTCTTTTTATGCAATTATGAACTCCACGTTGCTTTTTTGATTCCAATACAATTTATCTTTTTGGAGCTAACATAATAAAACTACGCGAGCCTCCCAACTAGGGATGGGCACGGGTACGGGCGGGGATGGTTATATCAAAAACCATCCCCAAACTGAATTATAAAATCTGTATCCAAAATAACTCAAAAATCGTTACGGTTTGGGGACGATTTTTTACTCGTGATTACCCCGAAACCATACCTATCCCTAAAATTTACCGGGTAAAAACTAAATTGTCGTTTCAGATAACTGCAAATAACTGAAGCTGCGATTTTTTTCCCATTCCTACTCCCAATAAAGCCAACATAAATCCTCTCTGAATAAAAAAAAGAAAAGAAAAGGCAGTTTCATTATGTTGGTATACCAGTTCCAATCGAAGCATGTAGATTTGTAAATGAATTTGTATGTATAGCCACTTCAATCATGCTCGTTGTTTCTCTAAAGTATCTTTTTCTGGGAATATCATAAACCAAAAATTATTATGTTCGTGATTCCTCATCTATTGATACAAAAAGTTCTCCAATTTTCCATTCTTATATGAAGTCGGAAAGTTTATTGGCAACATGTCGACATGAAGAGTTTTATCATGCTTAAACATGAGCCGATTGTTTGTTAGGGACATTTTATAGATCATCAAATTCCCACAAATTGAATGAGAAGTGGGTCCATGTAAATGATCTAGACCTCGCAAACAACGCTCCTTCTCCATATGGAGTTCAGAACCCAAAGGCAATCATTGAGTGAACTATATCTTCTTTATGTTAGTTGACTTAAGCTACACCATTATTGCGTGGTAGGGCTTGGCCTCTGAACCGTACGTGGGATGAGTTTCTGCCTCATACATCTCCGACTGAAGATCAGGGGAAGTTTAAACGAGATAGGGAGACCCAGTAATTGTCGATCGGGACAGGGATAAGCTTGCTTCTTCACAAGCTTACCCCCCAAAATATCCTATAGTGCTAGCACTTCACATTCTTTTTATTCCATCCCATTCAATTTAGTGATAGGTAGCTAATACTAATCTAATAAGTGAAGTAGTCATCGTCTGACCAATTGGCTCGAACACCATATAGCTCATGCCCGCCCATTCTGTCTCGCCTTAAATGGAATGGCTCTCTTAGTTACGCTATGCTCTGACCCGAGTCCCCACGTTCACTCTTACCCCGCCCATAACCCAAGAAGCTGGATTTTCGAACACAACATTACGGTCGTCCCCTTCATTCTATGATGATCTCTGTCGGGGGCTGGCTTTCCAATGGTAGAGGAAATTATCCCATTCCCTAGTCAAAGACCTGGTTGGATGCAAGATCTACTCCACGAGGAGTGGTATGAATGTAGATGATATTATCACGACCTCTCTTTTTGTACCACTAGGGATACTTAATGCCACTTCACCAAATGGCATTACCTGTGCTTTCGTGTCTCTTAGTATGGTCAATAGTAGGTGCTTCTGAGCAACGAAGCTTACACTCATTCGCATTAGTTCATCCAAAGTTCCTTTCACTCATTCGCATTAGTTCATCCAAAGTTCCTTACCCTTATGCACAGATTATTGAATAAGCCATCTTAGTCAACTGAGCATCTCAACATCAGGATTGAATACCCGAATCGAATTAGAGTTCACATTGCCCACCATGAACAAATAAGAGGTGTGGGCCATAGGTTATACATAAGCCATCAGGTCGAATGATAGAAGAACACCCAACATAAGATGTACACTTTTCCATATGAAATATTCATCTTCATTGAAGCTTTTTGGTAGTAGTCGTGACAAACAGTCATCAATTATCGGCTCTACGAGAGCTTCGACGCTTCTTTCTTTGCTTTATTTTGCTTTTTGGTTCATGTTTTTTTTGCTCATTTCAAAGTCCTCTATGTTTTATGTTATTTTAGAAATAAAAACAATCATTTACAAACATATTTATTTTCTTTAATGTTGCTTTAATGCTTTATTTTCGGTTATTTTAATTTTCAAAAACTTAGAGCTTTACAGTTTTGTGTTTGATTTTTCTTTTTTTATTAATTTGTTTTATTGATACTATATGTAGTTTGTTTTAATGGTTGTTAATTAATTAATTTTTTGATATTTCTTTACAGTTTGTTTATCTTTAGTACGGTTTCTTTCCAGTAATATGATATTTTTCTTTAATTGCTTTATCTGTTGTTATTCATTTTTATGACTTTGTTAATACCAATAAAGATTTTGCCTAAAACTTCTCTGATAATTTAATATTTAATTTTTTTGAACCAAGTTTGATGTATAAATGCATGTTGTTGTATGAATTAAACAATAATTTAATTCTTTTGAATTAATGTTTGCATATTTTTGTTGGTTTTAAATCAATATCCTAATATATAGTTTCAATTTTATCTTTCTTTAATAAATAAATAACTATTTTAGAATTTATTTTCTCTTTTAACTACATGATTTGAAGATATTGATTTAATAATATGGTGATTAACTTATGCGTGCTATAATCTCTTTTTCGAATATGTGCTTTCGAATTTTATTTCTTTAAATTGGTTAGCTAATAGCTATGGTATATTACATTAAATAAATACTCATGTGCTTACTGAATAGAACAATAAATGTTTAATTAATTGATTTATCGTAACATATAACTATCTATTTGAATTAAGTTTATAACTGTTTATATTTAAATACTATTGATATCTACTAGTGATATAATGTTTGGTTTTGATAAATAGTTAATTTTCAAAAGCAATTAAGGGTGGTTTCAAATCTACATAATTTAATTACCTTTGGTAATTTGTAAACGTTTTATAGATCAAAATGCGACTTGTTCAATGTATTTTGATATTAAGATATCAAAAGACGGAAAAAAATTCTACAAGAATTTGTATTTTACAAGTTATAATTTCGTAATTGGGTCAAATACTAATATAAATTTTCAATAGATGAATTTCGTATTTTATATTTGAAGGATTATTTAATTTTGAGTTTTAAAATAAATAAATTTTGTATTAGTAAAAGTTAGTGAACGAAGTTTTCACTAGAGTTGAATTTTTATACTTAAGAGATAGTGAATTAAGTATTTGTTAGTTTGTAGGTTTACAAATTGAATAAATTTTTTATTTATCTAATAGTTTGATGATTTTTGTATTCATAAAAAAAGTATATGTTGTATAATTAAAATATTTGATTTCGTAGATTTACATATTTTTGGGTTTGGTATTTATTAAATTACGAATTGGAATTGACTTTTAAGAAAATTAATTTTCAAGTTAAATTAAATTAAATTATCATATTTATTATTGTATTTTAAAATTTAATTTTGATTCTTTTTGGAGATGAGTGCATCAGAAGAAGAATATGATGATCTTGAATAACATATAACAGCACCATGATAATTTTTTTGCAATTAATTAATATTTTATTTTTCAATTATTTGTATTATTTAAACTATTTGTTAAACAAATTTTTTTATGCTATTATTTAGTAATCGAATACAGATTTTAATTTGAGTATAATAGAAAATAAGTAAATTTTGTAAAAATTAAAAATTTAAAGTCGGTTTAACAAATCAACTTTAAATTGGTTTAAAGTCAGTTTTTAACCGACTTTAATACTTCTTTTTTTATAATAATACACTATGATTGATGGTAGGAAAAGTAATCTAAATATGACCTCTAGAAGATAGATGACTCTAAATAACGTATTATAAGTGCTAAATATTTAGAAAAATCTTTGTTGCTTGAGAAACATAGATTCTAAATAGAGATTAAGTCAAGTAAAATCATATTGACTAGTAATGGTATATTTATATTAAATGGTTGTTTAATTGAGGTGTTGTTTATTCTGTTATATATGATTTAAAATTTGTTTAAATAAGGGGTGATAGTAAGTATTTCAATTTTTTTTACCTATGATAGCATAAAATATTTCTATGTGTATTTTTATAAATTCAACAAAAAAATCAAGGTTTTGTAAAGTGATCATGTTGGCAACTATGAAGTATTGTTTGGTGAATTCCATGTGTAACATGAAATCATAACATTGTTATTGAACAATAAGATTATGTTTTAATATAAATGATGAATGCAATCTATTAATAACCTTAAAACTTGTGGGAAAATTATGTTGTTGGCTAATTATCTTTTAATAAAGTATTCCAAAAAGAAGGCACATGAGATACTGTATGAGTTAATTTAAAGAAATAATATATTCTTACAAATACTTACAAGAGTAGGGTACAAAAGTGATGACATCTATATCCAAAAAAGTGAAAATAGGTCTTAAGCAATAGGTAGCATTTTATTGGATATATATATATATATATATATCATATTATTGCTTATCACTTTTTGGTGCATGTATGAAAAATCATACAAGATATTGATAATGGAATCAAGAAAATTGATGTTCTTTCAACATGTATTTGCTTGTATGTTACAAGGGGAAAGAAGTTTATTTAAATAAACTTGTGATATGATTAATGCTTAAAAAACATTAAAATTATCATGATTTAATGTACTTTAATCGATTAAATAGATTTATATTTATATTTCAAAATCACGGGTATTTTTTTATTTTTTTTAGGTATTTTCTTTCAAAAGTAACTTAAAGATTAGAAGAAAAATAGTGGAGACAATACATCACAAATATGTTGCGAAAAAATTAAGAAAAAGTAAAAAAAATGGGTCAAAAACGTCAAAAATGTCGAGTTTCATGCGTGTCCCACGCACAACTAGTACACACCCAATACATGCTTGAGCCCGCCAATGCCCATCTATCGTAAATATCACCCCTCACTCTTGTCAACATTTCTGTAAATATGATATAGTAATAACGTTGTTATACTTGCAAAATATTAAATAGGTAAAACTAGGGGTGTCTACCGGTCCAGATCGGTACGGTTTTGGTTAAAAAACTTTAATCGAACCGGACCGTTTATATTACTTGGACTGGACCGGACCAGACCGTTTATATTACTTGGACTGGACCAGACCGGACCGTTTATATTACTTGGACTGCACTAGACCGGTTGAAAACAGTTTTAATTAATATAAACCAGACCGTTTAATTTATAAAATGGTTTGGTCCGGTTTGGTTCGATTTTTTGACACATTTAATGAGAAATAATGTGAATTTTTTAATATATTATTAAACTGGTTCGACCGGTCTAAAATTAATACAAACCGGACCGGACCATTTGATTTGTAAAACCGTTCGGTTCAGTCCGATCCGGTTTGATTCGGTTTTATGGACACCCCTAGGTAAAACATTTCTGTAAAATAAATTTATTTTGTTTTTATTCAAAATTTTATATTAAGGATATTAGAGAGAAATACACTATTTTTCATTACAAATTTAAATCTTAAAATTAGATTTTAAGGTTTAATTATCTAGTATGATTTAGAGTTGTGCTATTTATTTGTTGGTACAATCACTAAGTAGTTAGAGTGTGTCTTTATTTCAATTTTTTTTTATAAGAACTATTATTCAAAAATGTATTAAGAACATATTTTCAATAATGATTACTTGGATAATTAAATTTTTAGGTTTAATTTGAAAAACTTTAATAAAGTCTAATTAACTAACTCCGTCTAAAGCTGTGATTAGATGTTTTGAAATTTTTTTAGAAATAAAGGTGAAATTTAATACTTAATTAATTAAATGGCACTACCTAAGGATATTAGTTAATTAATATTAAACAAAAAAAATTTAGGCCCTTCCTAAGGACAATTTCATACCAAAAAAGAAAAAAATCAATTTATATCTTTAATAACTTAAATAATATGAGTAAACATAATTAATTTAATTATTATATTCATAAATACTCCACAATTATGAATGATAAAAATTTGTATTATTTTTTATTGAATGCATATCTATTTTTATTTTTTTATTAGATTAGGAAATACAAATCAAAATATTGTGACAGAATGTTTATAATTTAATTTCGCTTTTAAGAGTTTGAATAATAAATTAAAAATCACGTATATTCTTTCCTTAGATTGACCTTGGGAATATACTTGTCATTTTTTATAAAATGATTCGTACATTTGCGAGATTTTTACAAATATAAAACTAAAGTATCTGCAAGATTGATATTGTTAACCCGATGTCGATCTTGTCTCATCATGAGACTATAAATAAAGATAGTCAAGACCATGATGGTTATGCCTAGGAAGATGATCATATGATCTTGTGTTTCTACATTAATGACATGCCAATTGAGGGTAGTAATGATCTAATCCACTAAAAGTATGTTAAATTGAAAATTTAAAATGAAAGATATGGGATCCATTAATTTAATTATGGAAATTAAGATATGAAGAATATTAAGCGGTTTCATTTTAATTCAATGTAATTATGTTCGCAAGATACTTAAAAAACTAAATAATGGTGATTATAAAATTCTTAGAACATTGGTAGATTAAATCTACATTTATTTAAGAATAAAGGTGAGAATGTATCTCAACTAAAATATTTTAGAGTGATAGAAAATTTTATGTACTTGATAACTCACGCAGTAAGAAAACTAAGTAGATATACCAAACAATCTAAGATCTGGTCACTGAAAATGTATTATAAGACTACTTAAATACTTTAAATATAGATTAGCAATGAGACTACACTATACAAGATATTGAGCTGTATTAGAATGATGCATTAATACAAATTGAATATCTGACATGAAAGACTCAAATTCTACCAATGAATATGTATTCACACTTTATGGTGCAATTTTTTCATGAAAGTTTTCTAAATAGACGTGCATTGCTAGATCAATTATGGAATTTGAATTCATTGATTTTTGATGAATGTGACGAAGAGGCCGAAAGGTTAAGTAATTTCTTAGAGAATATTTCAAAGTGGTCAAAATTTTGTGACTGCAATATGCATATATTGTGATAATCAATCTACTATTAGCAAGACATAGAACAATATGTATAATGATAAGTCTCATATATCGTAGACATGATACCATTAGACAATTACTCTCAATTATGTTTAAATTTATTGACTATATAAAGTTAAAAAAATAACGTAGTGGATCTGCTAATCAAATGATTAAATTGAGAGTTAGTTGATCCATTATCAAACAGAATGGAACTGAAACTTATGAAGGAATAAGGATTTACAAAGGAGTTTACCGGAGATTTCAAGATCAAGGTTCAAAGGGATAACCTAATAGTTGTAAAGACTTACTTAGATCACTATAAGAATTTACGCTTAGTTGTATAGACTTATTGAGATCAATATAAGAATTTACGCTTAAGTCTATTCATATGATAAAAACAATGATACTTGTATAACACAAGTTAAGAGGCTTTTAATAATTCTTATAAAGACAATACTTTTTGAAGATTACTCTTATAAATAAGACATCACCTATGTGAATGAGAAATAATATCGTTTTAAAAGAGAATTGTATAAGACTCATTTATTTAAAAAAATTCACAGAACCAAACATATAATTATAGTCAAAACAAATGTAACAGTGAAAATAAAATTGTATCAAAAAAGATTTTATGTGAAGTATTTCATCATTTACATAAATGGAAAATAGTTCAAAAACATTATAACATAAATATAATGTCACAAAGAAATATTTAAAAGATATCACGTTTCAAAATTCTATATATGCGTTAAATTTAATTTGAGTCATTTTTTTAAAAAAATCTATTATTTTTCATTTACGTGGGGTTATTGGAATTTAATGAAAATTGTAACGGTGTAAAAAAATTTAATTCAAACAGATTGTAACATGAAAATTTTTAACTAAAACGTTTCATTTCTTAATTGGGTTTTGTCTGTTTGAATATACTATTCTTTTTTTTATTCCTTCGCCCAAAGCTTTATCTATTTATTTGGATAGAAGCCACAGTTTTTAGTTTTTAGGAGTAGTGACAGAAAAAAATGAAATAATTTTTTTTGCCATTTTTCTATTTTCTCGATCCAAATTTTTAAAGCTATGTTTCTTTTTATAAAATTTAGACATATAAATTCGTGAAAATAATAAATAATGATATATATTTCACTACCAATTCATTTTTATATCTTCAAATATATTTATTCTAAATTCTCAAATACCGATATTGAGTGAAAAAATATCTGAAAGATATCTTACTATACACGAATCTAAATCATGTTTTTATTTAATTTATATTTTATATTATTTAAATTTTATTTTACAATTCAAATATATTTATATTTATATAATTTTAATTTAAAATAACATAGTATTTGTTTTAAATTTATTTATCTATACTATATTCCTTACACATATATCAAAAAGCATTACCCACCCAAAAAAATCAACACAAACCATTACCCACCAAACTTACTATCCTGGCTGTAAATTTATTTTTATATTTGTTTGGTGTGGTTACGTTCGTTAAAATAAAAATGATATCATCTATTAATATTGATTAAAAATAAATAAATTAAAAAGTATATATTATTTTAATAATTTTTTATTAAAATATTATTTTTTTAAATAATTTTTTATTAAAATATTATTTTTTAAATAATATTTAATATAAAAATAATAAAATTAAAATTAAAATTAAATAATTAAATAATTAAATAATACAACTTACACAAATTTCAACTTAAAATTTTAAAATTTTTGTAGCCAACATAGTCAATTCTTTTATATGGCCAACATAGGCATCGGGCTTGGGTCAAAGATATTAAGGCCCATATATATGAGAAATTCCAAAGACAACCCATAAACTATTCTTCGCAACGCTTTCTATCTAGCTTCGGATACATGGAGAGAAGTGGAACACAATATACAATTTCCAAAAAGTTGGCTTGAGAGCGAAGAAAAACCACAGTTGAGGTTGAGAGCAAATCATAGCTGCGATGGCACCAGAACCAGAAGATGAGATCAAAGATGAGAAGAACCCTAGACCTCTCGACGAGGATGACATAGCTCTCCTCAAAACTTATGTAAGCTTAATTTCCGAAAACCCTAGCTCGGATCTGTTTTACTCATGATGCATTGCTTCTCTCCAAATTTATTTTTTCTTATTCTCTCTTTGCTTGGTTGGGTTTCATTTTTTCCCCTCTTTTCCTTCATTATGAAGTATGCAACTGTGAAAATAATTGTTTTATTCGTGGGTGTAATTATATCCTCAGATCAGATTGTTATCTAGTTAGGGTTTCTTTTTTCCTGCCAACTGATCCTGGTAGTTTTGGTTTTCCTAGTTTTATATTGTTTAATGTTCGTTTTGTGTTTTTTTTCTATGTTTTTAGAGGAAAAATAATTTTTTTTGTTGTTGATGATTGTTCTCATGCAGGGCTTAGGACCTTACTCTACGCTTATCAAGAAAGCGGAGAAAGAGATTAAAGAGATGGCTAAGAAAGTCAACGATTTATGTGGTATGTACCCTCTACCTACCCTGACTATAGAATTTCTTTTATGCCGCATTCGATTTTCCGAATTGGAAAGTTATTTGATGTGTTTGGAGATATGCCTTGTAATTGTTCGACTGGATTTCTGGGTCCTGATTAATTATTAATTGCAAGGTACCAGCCTATACAATGATATTATATTCTGAATTCCTTGGCTGTTTTTTTACAACCGTGCCTATTTACTGCCTATCTTTAGCAGTGCTATGCCGGGATCCTTCCATTCCTTTCTTGATGTTTAGTTTAGTTAGTACTCCCAAAGAATTCGGCTTACTGGGATAGTTGCCATTCTCACTCTGTTAGAAACTTTCTATTTAACGTCATTTTCATGTTAATTTTTGTTCTTTCTTTGTCAACTGTGCTTGGGCACCTTGTTGATATTTTATTGTTTTGCAGGTATCAAAGAGTCTGACACTGGGTTAGCTGCACCCAGCCAATGGGACCTTGTTTCTGATAAGCAAATGATGCAGGAGGAGCAGCCTCTTCAGGTGCTTTTATTTTGTCTTTAAATAATAACATTGTGTTTTGTCTTAGCTTTTATGGTCTAACTCTCAGTTAGTGCTTTGTCAACTAGGTGGCCAGATGTACTAAGATCATTAATCCAAACACCGAAGATGCCAAATATGTCATCAATGTTAAGCAAATTGCAAAGGTAAACCTTGTTCCCAACTTTTTAAAATAGATATTTCCCTATTGCTCTGCAGTCTCTGTGCCCTTGGTACTTTGCAACTTGTGCAAACTAGTCTTTCTGCACTTGGGTTTTGTTTCCTTATTTATTTTGTTCGTGTGAACTTTGATCATTTCAGTGGCCCTTAGCATTATGTTATTATTACTCATTCTACAACTTATTTATGCATATCTCCTGGGAATTGTATTTTAAAACTTTTCAAGAGATCAATTTTATAGCCATATTATTATTTGTTTGTCCATTGGAAGTGAGATGATTTCTACTCATATTGTGCAGTTTGTTGTTGGGTTGGGCGACAAAGTCTCACCAACTGACATAGAAGAAGGCATGCGTGTTGGGTAGGTTATATTTGTTAACTTTACAGGTTTTATGCTTCAGCTCTGATATTGTTTTGTGACAAAGTTATAGAGGGTTCATTTTTCTAAAATCCACTATACTGCTACTGCAGGGTTGATCGCAACAAATATCAGATTCAGATTCCCTTGCCACCAAAAATTGATCCAAGTGTGACCATGATGACTGTTGAAGAGAAGCCAGACGTGACATATAATGATGTTGGTGGTTGTAAGGAGCAGATTGAAAAGATGCGTGAGGTATTTGTGCATTTCACTCTTCCTTTTTTTGATTGTTTTTTTTCTTTGTCAAGGTTTTTAAATTTCTGTTGAATATTTTGTTATAGTATTGCTCTTCCAATGCTGATTTTAATTATTTTTCTTAGGTCGTTGAACTGCCTATGCTTCATCCTGAGAAATTTGTGAAGCTTGGAATTGATCCTCCTAAGGGTGTCCTCTGCTATGGCCCCCCTGGAACTGGTAAAACACTTCTAGCTAGAGCTGTGGCTAACAGAACTGATGCCTGTTTCATTCGTGTTATTGGTAGTGAACTTGTTCAGAAATACGTAGGAGAGGGTGCTAGAATGGTTCGTGAACTATTTCAGGTGAGAAAGCAAACTGTTTCAGGCTGCTATTATTTGTCTTTTTTATATCGATTCATTAAATCATGTAAATAACTAATCTTCCTGTAGATGGCACGCTCAAAAAAGGCATGTATTGTTTTCTTTGATGAAATTGATGCCATAGGAGGTGCTCGGTTTGATGATGGTGTTGGTGGAGACAACGAGGTTCAGCGTACAATGCTTGAAATTGTGAATCAGCTTGATGGATTTGATGCTCGGGGAAATATCAAAGTTCTGATGGCAACAAACAGGTTTATTACACAAATCTAATTTTTCCCATTTATAATCTTCTATCCCCTCACTAATACTGTGGTTTTTATTGGGCCATTAGACCTGACACATTGGACCCTGCATTGTTACGTCCTGGGCGATTGGATCGGAAGGTTGAGTTTGGTCTCCCTGATTTGGAGAGTAGGACACAGATATTTAAGATCCACACTCGAACAATGAACTGCGAAAGGGATGTACGATTTGAGCTTCTGGCTCGGCTTTGCCCAAATTCAACCGGTAAGAATGCTTCTATTGAATGTACTTTTCAATACATGCAATTCTAGTCCATACTCTTCCGGAATAAATGATTGTCTTCTGTTCTTAAATTCTCTTATTAAACAGTATTTTATAAGACATTAGGCTGCTTTGTCCTGTGAGATTTTGATTTCCTACGGCTAATGTGGTATATATTTTCGCTTCAAACATGTTGAACATTGCTTTTTTCTCATCTTATATCAGGAGCTGACATAAGGAGTGTATGCACCGAAGCTGGAATGTATGCCATTAGAGCAAGAAGAAAGACGGTGACAGAGAAAGACTTTCTTGATGCAGTCAACAAAGTCATTAAAGGGTACCAAAAGTTCAGTGCAACACCTAAATACATGGTATACAACTGAGACATTGGTGTCAAGTTTCGATGAATGACCCTTATGGCTAATAGCCTGGTAATGGTTGCGCAAAGCAAATGTCACTTTTTCCATAGCATCTGCTATTGTTTAAACGTGCCTGGATACGATATTTGAATCACTTTAATGCCACTGGTTTTGAACTTGGCATCTGTCGTGCTTGTATGCATTTTCGTGCTTCATAAGTTTTTCCAAAAAAAAAAAAAGACATTTGTGTTCTTACTGAATCTTAGATGGTGAATAACAACCATTTGGCTGGTACCTGGAATATTCAAAGATGGGACATTCATTATGGCCTTGGGTTCTAGACCTATTATGAAAAAGTGAATACGGATGGTTATTGATGAGCAAGTATTACGATCCATCTCAGAAAAATCTCGGAAGTCTTAACATGCTTATCCTTGCTACTATTTGTCAGGGTGTTTTAAAGAAAATAAGCGCATGTGGTCGGTTAACTTAAAAATGTTTTTAAATCATAACTTAAAAGTAATTTTTTATTGTTTTTAAAAACAATGAGATGTATGGCTGATATTAAAATAAGTTTTTTAAAACAAAAAAACAGAGCATAATTTTGTTGTTTGGTAAATTTTTTTTTATAACTTGTTTTCATTGTATACATTTTAATATTAAATTTTGTATTTTTTATTAGAATAATTATAAAATATAAGTTTTCTCAAATTTTGCCCAACTTATTAATAGATGGGAAATTTAGTAGTAATAATATCCAATTCTAAAAATAACTGTATTTATGTGTAATGAGATTGACTTTTATTATTGGAGTTCTATGAATTAAAATTTTATCTATAAAAACATATCTTAATGAATCTCAAATTTAACTATTACTCTAATTAAATTGACATCATATTTAATTGAAGAAATTGTACTAATTTGAAAATAAATTTGTTAAAAAATTAAATTATGTAAAAAAGTGTGATAATGTGAGTAAGAATTAACAAAAAAAAACTACGTATTTGATTATCTGTATCATCGATTCGATTTTTATTCGATAAATTTTAAAAATGTGTAATTTTGAGTAAAAATTGAACATAAAATAATGGATATAATTTGAATACTGTTGTACATTAATTAAATTAAATTATATATTAATTAATAATTAAAGTTTATTAAAAAAATTTAAAATATCAAAAAAATTGTATTTTTTTTATAACCATCCCAAACCATCAGTTACGGGTAAAAAAAACATACTCGAATCGTAATGATTTTCAGTCAATTTTAAATACAAATTTTATAATTACATTCGAGAATAATTATATCAAAAATCATAATTATTCCTCATCACTACACGTGAGGTTGTTTTGTGAGTCTCCGACCATAATATTGAAGGTAATAAGTGTTTAGGAGATGAACGGGATTTGTTTGATAAAAAAGTACAGAAATTGCCATCGATAAAAAAAATGGATCTTTTAGTGCATAAATACACCATGTTTATTTTTAATTCATATCAGTAAAATAAATAAAAAATATATTTCCAAATGTCATAATCACAAATTTAGGTAGCTCATCATAGATTATTTATAACACAGAATAACATAATAAACACATTTCCAAATTTCGGATAAAAGGAAATTCCAAAATCGAAGCAAGAGAGAAGAAATTGGACCTTAGAAAACACTCATATGACCAGAAAATATGCATCAGTTTCTCTCAAAAATACTTCTCAATACTACGGGAGTTCATAAAACATTTCCAACAGTAGACAATAATCATTAACTAAACTTGTAGGCGTCCATTGTGTTTTCCCTTCATTAAGTTTGCGAACCTCCATAGTATACTTGTCATCTTCCAAACATATCTTTTGAATTAGAAGCAGCTCTCCTTTACAAGACTTCGCCAAGTATGATCCACAACAGTTTACATGAGCGTCAATTACAAATCTTTGCAATTTCTTTCGATCTGGAAAAAGATAGAAAGAGATAACAGGACCTCGCTTGCAGGTCACATAAAGTTTATCCTCATGGTACAGTAAATCATCAATATGTACACCAAATCTGGCTATGTATGTCCAAGATAAATCCTCTAATCTAGAAATGTAGATATCATAATCACTTGCACAAATCATAAACAAATCTTTGTCGAGAGTTCTATCCTTTTTAATGGGATTAATAGATAGAGTTGCCTTCTTGATATTCTTTTGTATTGGAGGGAAAGGAATTTCGATTTTGTTCAATGGATTCCATAATAATATCTCATGGGATGATCCTAAACTACTATAAAAGATCAAATATCCAAAGGAATTGCCAATGGACATCCAAGAATGACCATCTTCAAGTCTTTTAGGAAGAGAAATTTTATATTTGAGGGAGTCATTGAAACTGACAAACTCCAACTCATCAGACTCATTTAGACTATTGCGAATGAAGACGGCTATGTTGGAAACATGAGGATGGCAGGTTGAAATAGATCGAAACTCTTTGCAGACACAGACAAACATGATAAAATCTAAGATATCAAGACGTTCAAAGACCTTTTTCCATATATCTAGTGGGAGTTCTTGCCACTTGGGACTATTTTGACATGATGTACATTTATCACGTTTTGTGACCACACTGCTACAACACTTCATATTATATGTAATCTAATCAACTCCTACTCCTTTCAACTGCCCTAGCCCTATCAACGAAAACAACAGAAAAAGAATGATTTCTCTAACTTGCTGATGATGAAAACTTGTGGTTACGATGCTATAGCCCTTAGCCCTTAGATATCTATGGAGAATTTTAGGCTTTTTAAAATGAAATAAACGTTCCTAAGTGAATTAAAATTGGATTTCATATATACAAAAACTTGTTTGATTTAATTAAAATAAAAACTGGATTTGAAAAATGTTCTTGAAAATACCTTTTTATATCTTAAAAATAAAGTTGCTTTCAAGAACAAATTAAAAAAGAAGAAGACATTTTATTTTGAAATGAAAAGTTCTTCTGAAAAAGTGTGTCCGAATACAAAACAACCTTATTTAATCCAAATCAATCTGTGATCGAGAGAAAATAGAATACGATTATATGAACCAATTAGATAAAGAAAAAAAAAATGGACATACGCAACTGGCGATGGAGAAAAGCCAGCCTGAAAGTCACGGGAATCAGAAGGATGTGCATATAGAGAAAGGCGTTCTTGTTTCGCGGGAATGGAAAGATGGAACAGATTTAGGGATTTGATCAGATTTTTATGCTTTTTATATTTAAAAACAGAAAATAGGGAATGGATCAAATCAGACCCCGGACAAAAATAATTTAAAGAGGGAAAATAATGTTTACTGAAATTTTCTAGAAATCTCGGATTTTAATTTTTAAATGTCTCATTAATTATAAAATATTAAAATTATAATAAAATGATAATTTTACTCTCCTATTAAATTAAAAAAGCATCTCACTAAAAAAACTAAAAGACATTTATCCTCATATATTTCACTTACTCTAAAAAAAATATCTTTTAAGAACCTAATACATGGCAATCCTCTCTCATGTTAATCTCAATATACCTCTCTAAAAATACTAGAAATATTAAAAATAAAATAGATATATCAAAGATGAAAAAATAATAAAAATTCAAAAAATATTGAGCCAAAAATCATTTAAAATAAGTATTTTTTTGATTTTTTTTTCATTGCATATCGTGTCGAGAATTAAGATACCAAACTTTACTATTAGGTTCAATAACTCATACCGAACTTACATAATACCATCTTTTTTCTCATCTCGTGATTTTAATAGAAAAAACACGAAAGCACCACATTCTACCGAACTAGTTGTGATGTGACACGAGTTGGTGACTAGTGTGATGGTTTGAAAAATGGTTGGTTGTAAGAAATGATTGAAACTATTCATATGGTTGGGATTTACTTTAAAAAAAATGGGTAGAATAAGGATGGGTTGGATACTTTTATAATTTTATGTATTTTTTGATGAAATATAAATTTTAATATATTAGTAGGATGTTTAAGAGTAAAGTTCGGAATTTCTCAAAAAATTCTTGGATATTTATAATAATTTAAAACCAGTAATCATGAAAATAAAAACTTTTATATTTAATTCATATATTTTTATTTAAAAGAAAAATTATAGTCCAAAAATTTCATATTAAATACTAATTAGTTGAATTCTTTTAAAATTGAACTAAATTCAAATAAATATCGTTCAATATTATTAAATTATTATTTTTATTGTTATAGGTTTTAGAGATATTATTTAAAATAATTTCTTTTTTTCCTTCTCTTTTCAATAACTATTTAATAATTTTATTAAAACATGTATTCAAAATAGAATGTTCAAAATTGTAAAATATTGGAGCAAAAGTTCAAAATAAGTATTCAAAATTAATAAATAGTATTAGGAATACAAATATAAATTTAGTTATGAATAAGAATAGTAAAGGAATACAAATATAAATTTATTTGAAAAGTGAAATTAAAATAAATTATTAAAATTAAAAATAGAATAAAATTAAATAAATGAAAAAAAATAATATGATGATATAAATATGTAAAGAAAATAAAATAATTTAACACATTCCATTCAACTCTATATTAATAATCAAATCAAACCCAAAAATACAAAAAAAAAATTCTATTAACATTTTATTAGTGTCAACTAAACAAAAATGTTAAACTTCAAAGTGAAACAAGGTGATAAGTAGCCGATCACAAATGATAAAATCTTTGTATATCTTCTTAATATCAGTTGTTGATCATGTCAATACTCATGTTAACTTTTTTATTTTTATAAAAATAAAGAAATAAGATAACTATATTCCACTACATTTCCGTGATCTTGTTATATGAAACTGAATTAAAAAATTAAAAAAAAATGAACTCGTATCATTTGCCGCATACGCATAAAATAGATCGAACTACAAACCAAAACAGCTTATCGCATTTACGATGAATTTTTCTGCTATTTCCTCTGAAAAAGTAACATTGCTTTCAAATGTAATCAAGTTCCAACTAGTTCAATTTTGAAAATTAAAACAATAATGAAAAAAGGTCTTATCTATATAATATTAACACACATTCTAACAAGTATGTATACACCTCAGTTTGGAAAATCGCAAACATAACTCAATTGAGAATCAATCAAGACAAATAGTCCTGAGTGTCTGCACTGTCATCTTGCTGCGATCCTCCTTGATCAATTCCAATAGTTCTTTTACTCATGTTAGCTCGTTGCACTAAACGAACCAATGCTTGAACCACTTCAGACATAGGTGGTCGGAACTCAGGCTCCGGCTGCCCAAAGATGCATGGAATTAAGAATCAGCATTTTTAAATTTCAGCTCAAAATAGTTCTAAGCCAAAACCTTGCCCAATTTTATGGCTATGTCATACCTACTTACTGCATGTATCAACTTTTGATTTTTTTTTTTTTTGAAATAAACACTATACTAATCAAATAAGCTTCTTAGATTATTGGTTACCTGAACACAAAGAGCTATCACATCAGCAAACCGAGAGAGCGATTTAACGGGATAAAGCCCATTAAGTGCAGGATCTACCATTTTTTCAAGAGCATCAATGTCATGAAGCTGAGGTGTTGCCCATCGAACCAATGATTGTTCAGATCTGGGCATTGTGCTGTCAATACATGTTTACATCATAATTAAAGAAATCAGCAAACCACCTTTAGTGCTCTTCCTTATTACTTTTAATGATTATAATAAAAATGTATTTTTTTACCTATCAAATGGTTTACGTCCACTAAGAAGCTCGAGCATGACCACTCCAAAGCTATAGATATCACTTTTTAGGGTATATTGACCAGACATTACTACCTCAGGTGCACTATATCCGGACCCTGCACTGTGATCCAATACCTGCAGGTTGACAATCAAATTTCAGTTTGCGCACAAGTAATGCGATGACCAATACAGACATTTAAAAATGGCATATAAGTTGGTTTATATGCAACAATTTTCAGATGTTAACTACACTTAGTGGTCAACAATTAATGACAATTAAGTGCGCAAGGAGTCACTGCAGGTGTAAGGACATAAATTATTGGGCAAACTCACAAAATGGGCTTCAGATATACACATTTACACTTTAGTTTGAGTTATTTCACAATATGTCTCGGCATGCTGTTCATGTATTATTTTTAACAAAATTTTCCTCCATTTCACGCCAAACACATAAATTCACTGTTCACAATTCACATCACGATATAAAATAGGTTACACACACGTGTAGTTTTTTCACATACTAATGTAACCAAATAGAGTATGTTACAAGTGTCAATTTTCTACACTAGCATGTAATTTTTTTCCTTCCACCCGCTACTTGCATCTCAAACCTTATCAAGTCTACATTATGATTTCACCAAACTCAACCTAAAAATTGAATAAAGCTCATTCTTGATCCAAATAATGTAATTTCCGTAAATTATTGCCAATAGTTACAAGCTCGAATACATCTATTTTAGTACTAAATACTAATAATCAGATCATCATATCCAATTCTAAAAGTACAACCTCAATCGATAGACAGACTATAAAATGTGTCAAAATTTGCATGGGTCCTGGTTGGCTTCTACTTTAGATAGACAAATTGCATAAAAATATTGAGATTTGATAGTATGCTTGGAAAGAAATGAAAAACTTGAGGGAATGAGCACCTGAACTCCAAAAAGGAAAAGGAGAACAGAAATTCAAAGTGTTGTACAGGCTGTAGAGTTAGTGTAAATCAAGCTGTATTTTCATTATTGTTACCAGCTGTTCTATTCCTAGAATTAGTGGACACTTTGTATTTCTATATATAGATTGTATTATAGTGTTGTAAAGAATAAGAGAAAACAGAGAATACATACTCCATATTATCTCCATCTTATCTCTCGGAGTACATTTAACATGGTATCAGAGCATTTCAGAAATCCAGAAATCCAATTTTATGTTATATCAATTCTGTCCAAGGAACACTGATTTCAGAAATCCAGAAATCCAGAAATCCAGAAATCCAGAAATCCAGAAATCCAGAAATCCAGAAATCCAGAAATCCAGAAATCCAGAAATCCAGAAATCCAGAAATCCAGAAATCCAGAAATCCAGAAATCCAGAAATCCAGAAATCCAGAAATCCAGAAATCCAGAAATCCAGAAATCCAGAAATCCAGAAATCCAGAAATCCAGAAATCCAAAAATCCAAAAATCCAAAAATCCAAAAATCCACCGCTTGCTTTCCATCTCAGTCATCGTCGCCGACCATCTCCTCATCGTCGGCGCCGATCATCATCATCGCCGTCTACTTCAATCAGTAAGTCTCAGTCTTGCAGTCACATTCTGCTTTGTTTTTTTATGTTTCCCGTAGGAGTAAGCTGTTTTAATATATACCAGTCCGACCCGATCAAACCCTATCTGACCCGGTCAAACCATACCCGATCCGGTCCAGCAGATTATTCAAAAAAAAAAAACAACCCACAAATTTCAGTCCACGTATAATCTACAATTGCAACAAATGGCCACAGGAAAACCTATAATTCTTGGCTCCACGGACAATAGTCTTATGCCTATCACCAGTCACAAATTAAATGGGCACAATTATCTTCAGTGGTCCCAATCCGTCATGATGTTTATATGTGGAAAAATAAAAGATGATTACCTTACTGGCGATGCCGCAGCTCCAAACAAAGACGATCTACAATACAGAACATGGAAATCTGAAAACAATATGGTGATGTCTTGGTTGATCAATTCCATGACAAACGAAATTGGAGAGAATTTTCTTCTCTACAAAACCGCCAAAGGAATATGGGATGCAGCCAAAGACACTTATTCCAATTATGATAATATGTCCGAACTATTTGAGATCGAGAGCATCCTCCATGATCTTCGCCAAGGAGAGTTGTCAGTTACACAATACTTTAACTCTCTCACTCGATGTTGGCAACAATTAGATCTCTTTGAGGTTCACGAATGGACCTGTCCAGCAGACAACATCTTGTACAAACAGATTATTGACAAAAAACGGGTTTTCAAATTTTTACTGGGACTCCATAAAGATCTTGATGATGTGCCCGGCAGAATTCTCGGCACAAAACCTTTGCCCAGTATTCGTGAAGCCTTCTCTGAAGTCCGTCAAGAGGAGAGTCGAAAGAAAGTAATGATGGGTCCTCAATCTACAATGATGGGTTCTCAATCTACCATTTCCGTGACTGGAGAAGGATCTGCACTTGCCATTCAAGGCCATTAGCACTCTTATAATACAGACAACCGTCCTCGTCGTGGAAGACCTTGGTGTGATCATTGTCGTAAACCTGGTCATACTAAGGAAACCTGCTGGAAAATTCATGGTAAGCCCACTGATTGGAAACCACCGTTCACACCGCACATCAACAAAGAAAGTCATGGAAATATTGCCTCTAAATCTCAAGGTAATGAGTCACCTGAATCTGCTCTGTTTAGCAAGAAACAGATTGATCTCCTCCAAAAATTATTTGGACAATCCTTGACCACATCATCTGCCACTATAGCTCAATCAGGTAACACCCTCAATGCTCTTAATGTGAAACAGGTTATGAGACCATGGATTGTTGATTCCGGTGCTTCAGACCACATGACGGGTGATGCTTCTCTTCTCATAAATCTTAAATTCTACCAGACTGGACACACGGTCCGAATTGCCGACGGTTCAGTATCCAAAGTAACAGGAATTGGTTCAGCCAAAATTTCAAACTCCTTTATTCTAGATTCTGTCCTTCTTGTTCCTACACTTGATTGTAATCTTGTATCAATTACTAAACTCACCCGTGATAAAAATTGTATGGCTAAATTTGTTCATAACCTATGTGAATTTCAAGAACTGCATTCGGGGAAGATGATTGGCAGTGCTAAGGAATGCTCGGGACTCTATCTCCTCAGCATTGAAGAACCTTTAACAAGACAAGCCCACCAGGTTGTATCCGAAGCTTCTAATCAGAATAAAGTTTTGTTAAACCTTAAGTCCAATAAAGATGGTGAAATCATGTTGAATCACTATCGTTTAGGTCATCCTAATTTCAAGTATTTACAGAAACTTTTTCCTTCATCATTTAGAAATAAAAATTCAGAAGTTTTTCAGTGTGAAGTATGTCAATTTTCAAAACATGTTAGAACTTCATATCCTCATCTTCCACATAAAAAATCACATCATTTCTCATTAATTCACACTGATATTTGAGGACCTTCTCGAATCAAAAACATCACCGGGACACGTTGGTTCATTTCATTTGTGGATGATCATACTCGAACCACTTGGTTATTCCTAATGAAAGAAAAATCTGAAGCATGTCAAATTTTTAAAAATTTTAATACCATGATTCAAACTCAATTTCAAACAAAAATCCAGGTATTGAAATCCGACAATACTAAAGAATACTTCACTTCCATCCTTACTGATTATCTGTTAAGTCAAGGGATTGTCCATCTAAGCTCATGTGTTGACACACCTCAACAAAATGGGGTGGCTGAAAGAAAGAATCGGCATCTTCTCGAGGTCGCCAGATCCCTCATGTTCACAACTCATGTCCCTAAACATTTTTAGGGGGATGCTGTTCTTACAGCTACCTATCTTATCAATAGGATGCCATCTCGTGTCCTCTTATTTAAAACACCTATCAATACTCTACTTGAGTCATACCCACACACCAAAATCGTGTCCCATGTTCCCTTTAAAATTTTCGGATGTTCTGCTTATATCCATGTACATCATAGTGGCAAACTTGATCCTCGAGCCATCAAATGCATATTCCTAGGGTATTCATCATACCAGAAAGGATACAAATGTTTTTCTCCTATCACAAAACGATTCTATAATACAATGGATGTCACATTTTTTGAACAATATCCGTACTATTCCAAATCTGTCATTCAGGGGGAGAACATAGGCAATGAATACCAGCTTTCGAATATCATAAGTACTCAATCTCCCACAAATCCTATTCCGCAACCTCTAGAAAGTGAATCAATATCTCAAATAAATACTCTTACTACTCCCAATGAATCCTCAATTTCTCTACCAACAGATCCAAACTTCCTTGTCCCAAACAATGATCTCCTTGTCTACTCTAGAAGAAAAACAACTCAAGAAAGAGCAGAGAACCGAGCATATCTTGAGTCATTCCAGGAATCCAACCCGAGTACAGGCCACTCCGACAATTCACAAGGTAACACCACTGAACCTCATATTATTGAATTACCTCCTAATGATTTGAATTTACCAATTGCTATAAGGAAAGATGTAAGATCATGCACAAACCACCCCATCTACAACTTTATTTCCTATAAAAATCTCTCACCAGGGTATAAGGCATTTATCAGCAACCTCGATCAAATAGAGGTTCCAAATTCTGTTCATGAAGCATTTCAGATACCTGAATGGAAAACAGCTATTCGTGAAGAACTCAGTGCCCTAGAGAAAAACAAGACTTGGGAGATCACAGAACTACCATCGGGAAAACAAACTGTTGGGTGTAAATGGATCTTTATAATCAAACACAAAGCAGACGGTAGTGTAGAAAGACTCAAAGCTCGCCTTGTGGCTAAAGGATTCACTCAGACATATGGGCTTGATTATCAGGAGACTTTTGCACCTGTAGCAAATCTCAGAATCAAAGAAAATAGTACACCTATGGACAAAGGTCGTTATCAAAGATTAGTGGGAAAACTCATTTAGCTATCTCACACTAGACCAGATATTGGTTTTTCAGTAAGTGTTGTAAGTCAATTTATGAACAGTCCTACTGAAGAACACATGGAAGCAGTCTATCGTATACTCAGGTATCTCAAGATGACACCAGGAAAATAATTATATTTCAGTAAGAATCTCACTAGAAAAATTGAAGTCTTTGCAGATACTGACTGGGCAGGCTCTATAGTGGATCGCAGATCTACCACTGGATATTGTACATTCGTATGGGGAAACCTTGTAACTTGGCGAAGTAAAAAACAGTCAGTAGTCGCTCGAAGCAGTGCAGAAGCTGAATTTAGAGCCATGGCTCATGAGATTTGTGAAGGAATGTGGTTAAGAAGGCTACTCAATGAACTGAACTTCACAACTCTCGAACCTATCAGCATGCATTGTGACAATCAAGCTGCAATAAGAATTGCGAAAAATCCAGTTCATCATGATCGAACCAAACATGTAGAAATTGATCGTCATTTCATTAAAGAAAAGATAGATGGAAAAATTGTGGACCTACTATATACATTTACTAAACATCAAATTGCAGATATCTTTACCAAAGCATTACCTCGAACAATCTTCGAAGAATTGAGTTGCAAGTTAGGAATGATTAATATCTATTACCCAACTTGAGGGAGAGTGTAGATTTTCAGAGAATATTATTAGTGTTGTACAGGCTGTAGAGTTAGTGTAAATCAAGCTGTATTTTCATTATTGTTACCAGCTGTTTTATTCCTAAAATTAGTGGACACTTTGTATTTCTATATATAGATTGTATTATAGTGTTGTAAAGAATAAGAGAAAACAGAGAATACATACTCCATATTATCTCTCGGAGTACATTTAACAAAAACAAATGAACTCCAAATATTACCTGCTCGGCATTTGGGATAAAGTTTGCTAGGCCAGAGTCTGACAGGTGAGGGTTGAGATCTGCATCCAATAATATGTTGGAAGACTTGATATTTTTGTGAATGATTGATGGGGAGCAAACCTCATGTAGGTATCTGCAAATCAAAAACTTTTGGTTACTTGTGAAAATCATGAAAGAAAAATAAACAGAATTCTTTCTGAATAATGGTTCTTGCAAAGGTTGTAGAAAATATATCCCTGTAAGTCAAAGAATCTATAAGAACGGTAACCACGAAGAAGCTTTAGCTTTTGAACAACACAAACTGAACATAAAGAACATTTGAAGAGAGAAGAAAAAAGGCCCGCATTCAGCAAAGAAGAACAAATCAGCTGATATATTGAAAAACATAGTTATTCTCCATAGTTTTGACTTAGAAATTGAAAGAAAAATCCAGATTTACTCATTTTTTTACTTAATGACAACTTACTCAAGTGCCCGTGCAGTCCCAAGAGCAATCTTCACACGTGAGTTCCAAATCAATGGCTTGCTGTATTCATCTGACAAATGCAAAAATTCATGCAGAGAACCACTCCTATGGAACTCATAGACTAGCAAGTGCTGTTCATGCTCCGAACAATACCCCACCAACTCTGTTACATTTGGGTGATGCAACTGGGATATGTTTGACACGATCTCAGTGAAATCTTCCGACAAGGGACCAGGAAGAACAGCAGAATCTACTTTCTTCACCGCAAGAACCTGGGAGAAAAATCACGTAACCTGATGAGACAATCAATTTTATGACACCTCGAACATTTGAATCAGAAAATGGATCACATTCGCAGCACTCAACTGGAAAATCAAAAGAATATGATGAGTTGAGAGAGTTTTAACAGCAGTCGTTGATAAAATCAATTTTAAAGGGCAACATTTAGCAAGAAAGTTGTACACTTAGTAAACTAGACACTGAACTAGCACTGTATCTACTCATGAATGAAACATATTATACATTGCCATACAGAAAATAACTTCTAAGGCTGGATTAAAGGTGCCATAGGAGAGGGATCTATGCTGAATCAAGAAAATATCATATCTTCCAAATAAACTGTCAAGGTCCACATGTTTTGTGAGGAAACGTACCATCCCATCATCAAATTGAGCTCGAAAAACACGTCCAAAAGACCCCTCACCAAGCAAGTTTTCAACACTGAAGCTTCCAGTAGCAATTTGCAAGTCTGCTATGGAGTATGATGTCACATTTATAGGAGCAGTTACTGTTTTCTTGACAATAACAGGCTTCTTTGATAATTCAACTTCATCAAATGACTTAACACGTTCAACAGGTGGGGGTCTAAGGTTTATTGAGGCGGGATGATCAAAGGTCTTTTTATCAATAGCTAAAGAAGTTTGTGTTGACTTCATTTCTGCATAATAGTAACACAGGTTAGACGAAAATTACAGGTCAACTTGGGTAAGTGTGCATTGCATATCATAGCAGCAAAATAGTATAGTAGGCTTAAATTTCATTCATGGAATGTCCACTAAGTATCAACGCAACGATATTAAGTGAAAACTGAAACAAATGATATTGATGGATTGCTATACGCAGCAAGGGGAGAAAATGTTAGGTTACCTTGCACTTCATTTGAAGCAAGGGGAGCAAATGGCTGATTATCAAACTTTTCTATGTCTGGAGATGACCTTCTGGATTTTCTTTTTACCAAAAAGAATGCTATCATTCCTCCAACAACAAAGATAGATATAACTATTCCTGCTACACCTCCAGCTCCAATTCCCAATTTTTTACTACCACCATCGTCATTTTTTGATGGTTTGGTGTCATTTCCAGATTTGTGATGGTGATTGTTTCTGCTGGCTGGGGGTGTACCAGGTGGAGCCGGAGGTGCCGGAGGTGCTGGTCCTGAACTCCAATTGTTACCATCCTTCCTGCATCAGATTACTTTTAATCAAATTGAAGATAAATTTATTTTTTTTAAAGAAAGAAAACAAAAAAAACATATTTTAGTAATGTAACATGCTTACTTCAGATTGATGTTTTTCAACTGTTCAGGAACCCAACCAGTAAAGCGGTTATTTTCAACATTCCTATGAGAAAAACATATACAAAAACAATAAAAGGGATAACCAGTAAGTTCTTCAAACTAATAAAGATTAGGCTTAGTTTTATCAATATACTGATACTCACAGATTTTTAAGGGAAAGATTCGCAAGCACATCGATAGTGCCAGTCAACTGGTTATTTTCTAGATACCTGAATAAACATAAATGATAAGAAAAAGGACCCTCATTGGAAACTAGGTTCTGCAACCTCCTTAACTTCTAGAACTTACAGATCTCTTAAACTTGACAAAGCGCTAAAACTTTTCGAAAGATTGCCTGTCAGAGCATTGAAGGAGAGATCCCTGAAGCACAGCATACAGATTATTGATTTACGTCGATTTGTTTCAGAGTAAAAAAAACTAAAGTTTTTATTTAACATTCCATGAAATGCATTGCCTCAACAATTATTGAGCTAAACGTGGAGCTTGGCAAAATTTATCATAAATCCAAACAAGAAAAGATGGTGGAAAATAAATTCAAGTATAGTAAACATTTTCATCAATACGAACATCATCAGAGGACCTATATATCATCATATATAGCATGAAAATGAGAAAGGTGAAATTTCGTAAAACAGTGTGAAGCAGATTTTGAGGTAAATTATTCCTAGTATAACCAAAGCCTAAACTTACAGTGAGTTGAGAGAAGAAAGCTTCGAAAAAATATCATCTACTTGGTTCTGAAGCTGGTTATGGCTGATGTTTCTACATCCAAAAAGGAATATATGAATGTCTACTTTCAATAGGATTCATAGCGTCAAAGAATATTTGTTGAAAAATATACATACAAGTACTGAAGGGACGTAATCTGAGAAACAGAATAAGGGATGTCTCCATTTATGTTATTAGCTCCAAGATGTCTTGCAAAGATGAATAGCTTGGATTATTTTTCGGAAAAAATAGTAACTTGTTTGAGTATTGATCACCATTCCTCCCAAAAGCGCTTTTGGAAGGATTGGTTGACCAATACACTCTAACATAACTTAAGATATACAAAAACCACAAAAATGAAGCATACAATTTAGTCAAGTTTGGAGGAAGTGCATAAGGTATACTGCCTGCGAGGTTATTATTGCTCATATCTCTGCAAGGTTTATCAAGTCATAATATCAAATATACAAAAACATGGATCAAATTGAGATACAGTGGGAGCAAGGCTCTTACAGTTTGGTTAACGATGTCAAAGTGGAAAGCTGATAACCCAATGATCCAGAGAGTCCAAGACCAGATATATCACTGATAAAAAGTAAATTAACAGACAAAATCAGCAGCAAGAATATGAAAGAAAATGTCACGAGGAATAAATGGAGAAGAGGGAATTACACTTCAGTTACTCGCTGGCCTGAGCAAGTAACACCTTTCCAAGATTGTCCGCATGGATCATCACCATTTGCACTCCATTGAGTAAGCTGAGATGGTGAATTCATACTAGTGTACATGTTCTTTAGCTCCGCAGCTGTTCCATTCAATGTGCCATAAGTGAAAAGAAGAGCAAAGCTATACATGTATATACATACAGTATTCATTGGCTCTTTCAATCATAAATTGAAATTTAACAGTAGCAAATAAATTGCATTTACAGAACCAATGGTTATGCAGCAATTTTTTGACAATGCGATACTGCAATAAATTAATAATCTGACTAGAAAATTCTGAAAATTTCAATATGAATTTGAAACATCAGCAAGAATCATTCACTGAGACTTGTGGCTGTATATTGTCATTGGTTTTCTGTTCATAGAAATACAGTTCCCTTACTCTTGAAAAGCAATCCATACGTTCAGGAGAAAACCAACTACTTTGTTGGGTATTTAACATATAGAATATCTTTTAAAAACCCATTAATCAGAAACATGAGTTTAAAGCTGCCATTGTAGAATAAGGGATGGCTATTTTAAAATTAAGCTAGAGAAAAATAGCAGTAAAGCACAAACACCAAAAGCATCTACTGGTCAGAATTATTCATTTAATCGTCCAACCACAAGTTTCAGTTCTTAAAGTCTTAGTAAAGACAAGTTCAGTTCCTATCAGTGATGTCTTGCAAGTGAATTAAAAGTAATAATTTTTTTTCTCATCGGATAACACAAATCTTCAACACTTTAGGCATCTCGGATCGAGCAATGCGAAGACTTGAATAAAATTTACAAAAATTCAGATAGAAAACACAAAGCGTAAGTATACAACAAAGTCCAAAGGCCGTAAACAGAGAGTGAAAAACAAAGCAGTCATAAAGGTAGATAAACCCAAATTAGCTACTACAATCAAATGTCGAAAGAGCAAAATGACACAAATAAAGTAGTAATTTTTAGAGAATATAGAGAACCCAGAAGCAAAACAGAGTATAAAAGGTAGATAAGGTACTGACCGTCTCCTGGATCTGTAGCAGCATTAATGGAAATGGGTGTCGAACCCAAAATGCAGACGATGAATAACACTAAAACCCACTTCGCCATATTTGAAATATCTCTCATTCTCTGCTGTCCAAGCTTACTTTCCGGTGGCTTCCCAGAAACCACCCACAAAGAAAAACAATCAAGACTGGATTTTAATGATTTTGTTGATTTTTCTTACTGTTTATTCAGACAGAAATAGAATGTTATGCACATTCCTAAATCCTATTTAGCCATGCCCAAGCAAAGCTGGCAAGCACGATTTGCCAGAAGAATCCAAAGGCACAGAAGAGCTTTGGCTTTTCCTATCAATTTTCTTATTTGTTAATGTTTTCCTATGGGTTTTATATTTTATTCTCAATCTCTCGTTTTGGGTAATAGGAACATTAGCTCTTGGTTGGCGTGTACCCGACTTATATACATGTACAGCACCTTCTCTCTCATGTTAAATTTGAAAAGAAAAAAAATAAGGAGAGAGAAGTAGTAAGAAACAGTAGCTTTCACAACGATCACAAGCTTTTGAGTTTTATTCAATTGTTAAATGATTAATGATTGATTAAAGGGTAAGCCATTAGTTACTGTCTCGATGATGGTGTTGACATGGACATGGATGGTATGAGGCTTTGTGCATACTAGTATTTACAGTGGAGGAGTACGGAAACGTAAACACTATTTTGGATTGCAAAATAATCCAACTTTTCAACTGTGAGTTTATGACAGTCACAGTCACGTGATTCTTGTAAGGCAGTCATAGATGGACTAATCTGCAATCCAAATCCTTTATATTCTTATCGTCGTCTTCTTCTTTTTTATTATTCTTCCATCTATTTCTGTGGATTTACTTGTAGAATTTTTTTAGTCAGTAATTTTATATATATTTTTATTATTTATTTTTCATTTAGAAACAGAGAGTTTATGTCATCGCTGTTACATAAAAAAAGGAATTAAGGGAAAGTACAAATATTTAAGATTTTTTTTTTATAACAAAAGATATTTTTATGTTTAAAACGGAGAGGGATGAACACTACTAAGCAAATCACTTTAAGATTATGAGTTATGGAAGAATAACGCTTGTTATCACATATTTATGTATATAATCCACGGATCATTATTTATCTGGTTAATAAGTAGTCACATGTTTAACTTTATTATCACATATTATCCAATTTACATCCCATTAATAAGATGCATATAATCGATGAGTTGTGTAAGAACAATCCAGCAAAGAACTGAAGCTGTTTCCACGTTTCAGTTTTTAATTTTTGGGTCCTTTTCAAATTAAACTGAATATGCATTTGGAGTTATGAATTAGGTGATTTTGAATCCATAAATTCGTATCCTTGTGTATCTTTTCCTGACAATATTAAACTTTGTGGACTTATCACCTTTGTTTATTTTTTATATATTTGTTATTAAGTGTTTTTAAATCTTAATTAATTATTTATTTTACATTAAATATACCTAATGATTTAAAGTTATTAATACAAAGTAATATTTTAATTAAAAATGAATACTTTAGATTTGAAAAATAAAAATAAAAATAAATAGACGATCTTATTAGATTTACTATCATACTATTATTTTTAAGAGAAAAACTTGTAACAAAAATTCCGTAAATTATATTATATATATATATATTGTTTAATCTCTTTAAATAAAAATATTACAATATAGTACCTAGTTATATAAAAAAACAATTAAAAATACATTACATTATTTTAATTATTTTTTTAATTAAAATATTATTATTTTTTATAATTATATTCGATTAAATATGAATATTTATTAATAATAAAATTACTATTAATATGAAAAGAAAATTTCACAAAATATTTATTAATTGATATTATTTTATTTTAAATTTTTATTAGAATATTATTTTTATTATTATTATTATTAATTTTTACTTTTTTTAATAACTCTAATTAAATAATCGTATTTTAACTAATTAATAAAAAATTATTAAAATAATATAATTTGTAATAATTATTATTATTATTTTAACCAATAATTATTTATGTTAAATTTTTTTCAAATATAATTTAAAAAATAAATAAAATATTTTTTTTAAAAAATAACTATTAGACTTAAATACACTAATTCATTTTTATAATACTACTTTTTTAAAAATAAGTATTCCAAAATGCCCTTAAAAAGTAGCTAGTGATCAAATAATATATTTTTTAGAAAACAGTATTTATCATTAATATCCATTTTACAATTACATTTTATATGCTTAGGCTGCTGCTGCTGCTTTTCTCTTTTCTCTTTTCCACACAAGAAATACTCAATTTGATCATAGTCGATGTTGAGGTAAAAATATATTTTAACTTTTAATACTTAAGTGAATAATAAATAAATAAATAAATAAAATTCTTTACCAAAAAATTAATAATTAATTAGATAAACAATCTTTATCTACATAGATTAAAAAACAATAACGACAAGTTTACCCAAACTGTTTATGTTCTTTGTGGTTGGTAAGGATGGTGGAATCAATATGAGAATTTATTATTATTTAAGTGAAAGATGAGAGCAATCAAGAATGTGAATACATATATATATATATTGTGTTCCAAACAAACATACAATTTCAAATGGGCATATATATCTATGGGGGAGGTTAAAAATTAAAAAAAAAAATCGTTTAAACATCGGCATAGTTTTTAAGGGTGATGCGTTTTTTCCCCCCCTTCTCCTTGCAAAATTGGATTGAATTGGCCCTTCTAGAAAATACGAACATAATGGACTAAAGATGCTTGGCCAAAACAATAATCAAAGAATGATTGCATTATCACAAATCTACTCTTTTGACACCTTTAACATTTTTTTCCCTTAATAATACGTTCATATTTTTTTTTTCAAAATTTTAACAAATTTTTAAAATTAGAATAAATATGTTAAAATTTAAAAGTACCCTTACACTCCAATTTTAACTTAGTTTTTAAATTTGAATTAAATGTGTTAAATTTGAAAAAAAAAATGGATCTAATCTAACAAAAAAGAATTGAGGAAGGTAGAATACGAGAAGGTTTTGTGAACAATAATAGTATAGTAAAGGTGGTAAAGAACGTACAAAAATGGCGTTTGGTTATATATTATGATAGCAAAGTCGTCGTTGTGCATTATTTTCTTAGTCAAATCTTGCCATGGCATAAGCATATTGTCCAGTAAGAGAGAAGTCCTTAATGAATTAATATGTGAATTTATTAGCGAATCTCAACAAGTACATGTAAGCTTTACTAGATCTCATTATTAATATATGTCTTGCACATCAAAATTGCATTGGACGTTAAGAATTTAAATTAAAATGGTAAAATAACAGGAAAACAGAACAGCCCATGAAAAATACTTCCTTTACCTTAAAGCCAAATAGAAACGGAGAACGCTGGATAGATGCCCCCTTAATCAAAGAGCTTTGAGAAGTGTTTTCTTACTGCAGATTTTACCAAATTCAATCACTTGGTAAGTTCTGCTATGTTTGTCTTTCAATTGATATATAAAGAGGCTCATCTCCCTTTAGACTGTATGTGCAGATTGGATCGCTTTCAAATCCAAGTTCTTCAATCTCAACACTGATTCTACATGACCTCTCAGAGTGTGCAACTCTCCAAGCCTGTAAATTTTCAATGGTCATTCAAGCCAAGCACACATCAACTTTATTGAGTGCTGAATTGTTCAGTAAGAATACATAAATTAGGCACAAAGCATAATGTGTACAAATAGTTTGTTAATAGCTTAATATGCCCCTAAGCGGTTAAAGTGATAGAGGAGACAAATGCATAAAAGCTTGGACTTTTCTTGGACATAGGTGAGGGGTATTCAGACACTCTAATTTAAAGTAAAATTGTATTAATTTAGAAAAATAGGTGTTTCTAACACCAGAACATATATCCAAAAATTTACAGTCATCAATGTCCTAAAAAAAAGTGCGATTAACATAGCATAAAAGCATTTATGCAAAAGGAATTATTTTTTTGCCATACCTAGCTATTTCAGCACGACGTCTTGCCTGTTCGGCAATCAAAGAAGATCTCGTCGGGCTGATATCTAGATCTGAAGATGTCAACCCTTGAAGACTTCTTTGAGAACGTATCCACTTAGCCGTCCTATCTTCCGATCCATAGTCCTTCTTAGAAGTAAACGCTGTCTGTTAGAACCCAAGAATGGATATTAATTAGTAATAGTCATTTGAACGCAAAATTCATTGCATTGCATGCACAACTCAGGATCAACACTAACCTTTCTATCAAATAATAAATTCCAGGCTTCTCCACTTAAAACATACCGAATTGTAAACTTGATAGGATCCATTGGTACATAGAAGACCAAACTATATAACCAAATCACTCCAGCCCATCTCCATCCGATTCCTTCTATAGAGGCAAAACTGATGTGTGCGTAAACAGTAATTAATGTTGCCACCTAAAAGTTATGAAGAGTATTAAGCAAATCACTTCATATTTATAGAAAGGATCAACTCTGACTTTCAATACTTTGAATAAACAACTGCCAAACTGGCTTATGCCTTACCAGTTGGGCAATTACAAATGCACACATTAGGAGACATCCTGGTCTTTCTAGAAAGGACCAACTCTGACTGCGCGTAACAAATATAAGAGCCTGGCTGATGATGCTGACTTGCAAATATACAGCAGAAGACACTTTCTCACTATTACTGGATAAGGATGTTACATGAAAGTGGGTCTGCAATAGTATAAAATGAGAAAGCATTTGTATCAGGTATTAGTTAAACTTTTCATCCCATCTCAAATAGCAATGGAAGTAAGTCTTTTGTTAGCTCTATACCTCAAAAAAATCAGTGTCGATTATAACCCAATAGAACAATACAGTAACAAGAGCAAGATAGGTTCCAATGACAACGCCAGTTGCAAATATCTCATTTAGTTTCCAACTGTCTGGTCTCGGAGAGGGCTTTACCCGATCCTTAGAAATTGTCATGATAGTACCTAGACACAAATACACAGATACTCTTGAGTAGGCATTTAACATACTATCTATTTTGGAACAGAGTTTAGTGTTTAGCTCATATTTTATCAGGCTTAGTTAATGTCTAGCAACTAAAACTTCTAGTAAAGAAGGGATAATTACTCGTGCTCTGATTACATGTATATAATCTTACAAAATAGGATTAATAAAGAAAATAAGTATCATAGATTAACATATTACCATCATTGAGTATTGCTATTATCAGAACCATGAAGGGTGGGAAGTCATACTCCCATATCAATGCGAGGAGCACGAAACCAAGCTGCAAGACACATTCAGTTACAACAAATATGTGAAAGTTCACATTATATCAATTTCTAACACAGTAAGACTCAAGCATTCTAAAATCAACTAAAATTTTGTTATATGTCCAACTTACCACAATCCTTATGGTTATGGAGACAGCATATATCTGCATAATATGCAAACTCGTTAGTTTTGTTGTTAAAAGAACTTAATTGCAAGGTCTACGAAAACAAACAACATATATAAGAATGGTTAATGCTTTCCTATCTTCTGCTAGCTAGGACTCTACTTAAAAGATAATAAAAAATACATCTATTAGGCCAATTTTTTTTACTAAATTCATGTTACTTTCATATGCTGTAGTAGAGAGGATTGATACTCAACTGTATAGTTCTTCATTCTTTGGAATATTGCTCTGCTAGTTAAGACAGCACTGACAATTACACTTAATCCAGGCTCAGTTAAGACTATATCAGCTGCACTTCTTGCAGCATCTGTAGCATCAGCCACCGCTATTCCAATATCTGCTTTCTTCAAAGCAGGAGCATCATTAACACCATCTCCAGTCATCCCCACCACATGCTTCTTTTCTTGTAAAATCCTCACAATTTCATATTTATGTTCTGAAATTTATATATATGCAAATATTTCTTGAATTAGGCAATTTATATTCAAAACTTCAGAAGTAAAAATTATAATAGTGATTAGAATGATTTTTGGCTACAAAGATTATTGAGAATACCAGGGAATACACCAGCAAAGCCATCTGCCTTTTCTATGAGTTCATCCACCGGTAGAACTTCATGTTCATCTTTGTCACGGCCCAACAATGAAGATGAAGGATACATGTTTGTTCCCATGCCTAGTCGTCGTCCTGTCTCCTTTGCAATTGCTAACTGATCTCCTATGAATGAGCAAAAATTAATATTATTATTTGTCTAAAATTCATGGTCAAGATTGTTAGCATTAGCAAATACACATGCAACAAAGGTAAACACTTTGAAATTAAATAATTTATGGGATAAATATTAAACACATCTATATGAAACTATGGGATAAATGTTTCCTTGTTTATCATGTGATTGAGCACATTGTAACTAATGCATCATTTATTGCATACCTGTGATCATCTTTACACATACTCCAAGGTTTAGTGCTCTACGGATGGTCTCGGCGCTATCATGTCTTGGAGGATCAAACAAAGGCAACAATCCACAAAATGTCCAGGGGCCTCCAGGGCTATCCATAGTTTTTTCTGGAATTTCCTGGAAGATGAAATTTTCATTGTCAATGATGTTAAAGAAACAAAAGATTCATTAAAAACAATGCTTATTGTGCAGTGCTCCAACCTGAATTTCATATTTGTTTTATCTTATCTGGATTTACAGCATTCTCAAAGCCAAATATTAAAAGAAAACAAGATAGCTTATATGTTATACCTGCAAAGCAACTCCAAGTGATCGCAATCCCCTCTCAGCAAATTTATCTATTATGGTATGCACTTTGGCAACAATCTCATTTTTCTCTTCACAAAGGTGTAGTATCTGTAATCCATGAAAACTTCAAATTCAAGTACAAATTTTTAAAAGTAAATCATAATATTTTAGATTAATAAAATGTGTACTAACATTTTCAATCTGATTATATTAAAATTTAGAGGTAACTAATTGCAATTTGAATGCTAGAGTACCTGCTCTGGAGCTCCTTTGCTGGCTCTATACCATTTCCCATCAGAATCAATGTATGTGATTGCAGTCCGCTTCTCTACTGGATTGAAGGGCAGAAAATGCATCTCTTTGATGTTTGTACGGGCCTAAACAGATATAAATACCACTTACCTTATTTATGCTAAAAAATGGGAGAAAGAATAGAACAATATAGAGATAATATTTTGATTATTGATAAAGAACAGAACAATATAGAGATAATATTTTGATTATTGATACCTCCCTTGGATCAGCAAGCATGTTGACTATGGCTGCATCAATGGCATCTTGATTCTCCAATCTTGATGCTCTTGCTGCAAGCAATACTATAGTGTCTTTGTCCATATCTTTGTAAAAAACCTGCAAATGATTCAAGGCAAAAGAAAAAATCATTTCAAAGATTTGACTTATTCAGCCATTCTTGAAACCCCAAGGAAACATGACACTATTCCATAATTTTCGTATAGCTCAACAAGGATTTACTATCCTTATAAATATCCAACTGCTTTGACCAGTATAATTCAACAGTTTGTTGGTTCTCTAGCAACTCAAGGAAGAAAAGATTTTCCCGTAAAGTAGACTATATCAGGTAAAGGAGTAATAAATAAGACAAAGACAAAACAAAAATGAGAAATAAGTTGGATTTGCTTATGATCAGTAACATTTCAGAATATTTATAGGTCCTAGCATGCAATAAAGGAAGTAGAAACTCTAGTGGGGTCTTAGAAATTGTACCTCAATTAGATTTTTATCAACTGTGAGTCGATTCAGGGTTAGAGTTCCAGTTTTATCGCTGCAGAGGACATCCATTCCTGCCATTTCTTCTATTGCTGTCATTCTTTTTGTAATGGCACCCTTGCAAAAGTGAAGATCTGTTATTTGTGTGGAATATGCAGGATAGGACAAGTTGAAATTTTCATCTTTAATTGAATATACTATCAACTGCTTATTATATATGCACCCTATGTGGCTAAAGAGAGAACCTGTTGAGAAAGACGATGAGAACCAATAGCAAGTGTTACAGACAACACTGTTGGCATAGCTATGGGTATGCCTCCAATTAAGAGAACAAGAAGGTTATTGATTCCATCCCTATAAGAACGTTTTTGGATAGGATACATGACAATGATTTCAATAATCATTCCTACTGCTATAGAGCAAATGCAGAAATTCCCAATTGCTGTTAGGACCTGCAAGGAAAAACATGATGTCAGTTATCCTCACTCCATAGCGTAATTACATTACTGATAATACCAACAACTTTGTGTAGAAGTTCCTAATGAATAAACCATGTAAATTTAAATCAAATTCTCAAATAAGATGAGATAGTATCATCAATACTTGCAATTAATATTTTCTAATGTCAATGAAACTTCTTATGAACTAGTATCAATAAAAAACATCACGACGAATTGTTCAACATGTTCTGATTTACCTGCTGAAAGTGACCAACAACTTCAGTGGAGTCAACCAGATGTGCTGCTTTTCCAAAGAAAGAGTTCACTCCAGTGGCTATAACTACAGCTTCTATTTCTCCTTGCTTACATGTGGAACCAGAATAAACTTCATCGCCAGTCCTCTTTGTGACAGGTAGAGATTCTCCAGTAAGTGCTGACTGCAAGAACAAGTTTAACATCATTATAGTGATCATAAAAAGTCCATCTACAAGAATCAAAAGCTATAAATTAGCTAATTATGAGAATATACGTGTGTTTCCTAGTATTACATGGCCAAATGAAAACCATCAAACAAAACATAATAATAATTTGGCATTTCCTCAAAGTAACAAGTTCTTGCCTGGTCAATTTTTAATGGATCTCCTTTCAGCAGGCGTGCATCTGCAGGAATGATATCCCCAAGCTTTATGCTAATTATATCTCCAGGTACCAAAATAGATGCATCTTGCTCTTGCCATTGCCCATCTCTGAGAACCTGCATGAAGGAACAAACCTTGATATGCTTCTATGTTCAAAAGATTGTAACCTTTGAGCTTAATAGATCCATCATAGAGGTTTACCTTTGTTTTTGGAGCTAACCGAGCCATAAGAGCAGAAGCAGCATTCCCAGCATTATTTTCCTCTATAAAACTTATTGTTGAATTGATTATTAGAAGGCAAACAATTCCTACAAAGTCCTGCCAATCAGGACCTTGCCCCTGAGAAAAGAAGAGGAAAAATAAAGTTAAACATTGAAAAACTAAATCTAACTAGCTTTTGATGTTTCCCATGGAAAGGACAAAAAGGGATGAAACAGAAGAAAATGTTTTTGGGGCAAGTTCTGAAGAGAAAATACATGCAAGAATTAACTAGACTCACCCCACCATTAGCAAGGACTATTGCCATCACAGCTGCAGCTTCCATAACCCATGACAAAGGATTCCACATAAAACCAAGAAATTTCAATATTTTATTCTCCTGCATTAAGATGAATGAATAGTTTTAACAAAAACACGATAGCCTACTTAAAACAAACACTAATCAGACATGGGCAATTGATGCCAAAATAAGCACTCTGTTTCTTATCATGACTATGCAAAATAATGTGCATTTAAGATATGGAGCTCTCAAAAAAATTTATGCTTACCCGCTTCTCTTCAAGCATGTTAGGACCAAAAATCATCAACCTGGCTTCAGCATCCTCGGATGTAAGTCCCGCACTTGATGTTCTCAGTTGTTCAAAAACTTCTTCCAGAGGTAGGCGTTCCTATTAACAATTGTTGTACACAACATTATGGAGTTGAATTTGGAAATGTTGTTGCAATAATGTCATTGTCACATAGCTTACCAAATCAATCCCATCACGGTTGAAATCTTCAGGATTCAGTAGTGGTTTCTCCAACTCCTCAGCCATGATTCAATATTTAAAACCTATACTTAGACATAGAGTTTGAGCATTTGTCATTAACAACAGATTAGGTCTGGGATGGATACAACTACTAACATTGCACTGGTACCAAAGTTTTGATTTCGATGACATGAAATCCTTCTTTCAGAATCTATGACCATTCTAACATCACAATAACTATCAAGCATAAACTCTTATCCTAAATTTTAAAGTTTGTAGGATACACATAAGAAACCTAAACTCAAGCTGAGTTATTGAAAGAATCCTAAACGAGAAACGAGATATAAAATGCAATCGGAGTAGTCCAACATAGACATCCGTTGCACAATTAAAGAAAACCCAATGTCTTTTTTCTGTGTATGGATGCAAATTGACATGTGGCTTGAATAAAACTCACTTATGTCCCAACTGTAATATTTTACACTAAACATAGTATAGAGAATCTAACTGCTAACGTTATTATTAAAATTGCATAAGTTGGCTGAAAGAGATAAATGGAAATGAAAACATCTAATAATAAATTACCCATTTACAGAATGAAGTTCATAGTAAGATAGAAAAAAGAGATGTCCCAAAAGAAAGATGTCAAAGATATACTTACCAATGCAAAACTGTGAAAGGAGAATATCCTCAAGCACTTGGTGGGCAGAACTAAAATGAGATAAGCCTGGATGAAGAGGATGATTGCAGGCTTATAGTGAAGCTTAGTAATAATAGTGAAAGCATCAGGATCTATTAATGGGGAAGATAGTAGTTCCAAATCTGACTGAGTTGGTATTTGACTGTTGGTTGGCACTAAGATTGGGTGACGAGCAGATGATCGTCTATTTGCTTGTTGTCTTAACGTGGGGTACTCCATTCTTTAACTGTTTGAGTCTCTTGACTAATAATTGATTATGTTGTAATTGAAATTTGAAACACAAGATAGAGTCCTAGTTCAAGAACGGGTAAAGAAGACCGTTTGGCTAACTACCTTTCAAAACTAGCCCTTCTTACCAAACGTTCTCTCCCTCCGAAACCATTCAATCTTGGCCTTTACCCCTGGCGTCCTTCACCCTTTATTATGTCATAGCCTCTTAAAGCATACACGTACGTGCTTTCACAGTTTCACGTAACATTTATTATGAAAAAACAAAAAGCCAAACTGCCAAATCAATACACTACCAAGAGGAGAAGAATAAAATGCTTAATTACGTAGAACTTCTTAATTTTACCGATCATAATTTTACATTAAGAGTATTTATTTTATGTAATTAAAAAAAATGTAAAGGCCTTTTTTGTTTAGGAAAAGCATGCCTTTTCAAAAATCAATTTTAGAAGGCTCCTACGTTTCGAAAAATATAGAAAAGTGCATATGGGTAAAACAATTTTTATAAATTATATCATTGATGATTTTATTTTAAATTAATATATATTAATCATTTTATTATTATTATTTTTAATATTTTAATCATTTAAAATTAATTTTTATGATTTTAATTATTTTATTTTTATTCAATTTTTTAAGATATTTTTCTTTTCAAATATCTATTCATAAATTTAATTCAATAAAATTTAATTTGTTTTACTAAAAAACGATCCATAGTCAAAATTCACAATAAATTACTAAAATATTAAAATGTATTGGTTTAAGTAAACAGAGTATTTTAAATAATGTAACTAAAATATTTAATTTATAAAAATAGGGTAAAAAAAGTGATACCTTTGTTTTCATGACTGTTCTAAAATTTTCTTTTGCCTTGATGTAATTTCTTTAAAATTTATGAGAACATGTTAAAAAAATTATCACTTTATTATAATATAATTAGTAAAAATTATATAATAGGAAAATAAAATTAAAAAATATAAATAAATATTCAAATAGTAAATTTAAAAAGAAGTAATTTGGGAGAAAGTATTATTATTATAAAATAAAACTACTCGTTTTAAATGTGTATAAAACCTGATTATTTGAACTACCCAGCGTGACTTTGACGCTCTAGAGGGGCAAATCATGTCGATTCACATACTGAAGACCTGCCAAATATTAATGGTATGGTTTATACTAGTGAATAAAAATATCAGAAAAATGGTACGTATATAGTACGTGTGAGAACGATTTTTGATATAATACTTAAAATAGCACAAAAATCATTACCGTTTAGAGAAAGTTTTTTATCCACGAGTAATGGTTCGGAACGATTATTACAAAATATTCGAAAAAAATCATTTTTTAAACTTTTTTAAAAATTTCTTAATAAATCTTAATTATTAATTAATATATAACTCAATTTAATAAATATATAAATTAATTAAATAAATATAATTTATTTTGAATACGAACGAGTACGATTATCAATATAACCGTACCAAAACTGTATCTATTTTTTTATGTTCGATTTTTACCCAAAATTCTACCCATTTTTAAAATTTATTGAATAAAAAGCAAATTATCAGTAAAAATAACAACGGATAACCGAACCCGTAGTTTTTTTACCTATTCATAAACTCTATCAAGAAAACAATTTTTCAACTTCGGAGGAAAAAGTAAAAGAAAAGACTAAACAACTTTGCTTATCCTTAATCTTTATTTGGTCTATGATGTGATCTCAAATATACATAATTTAATTCCCATAACATTTATTTTAAAAACAATTATATATTCTAATCATATCAAATATTATTTGATTTTAAAAGTCTATTTTTTAAAGTTTTTATACATTTGAAGAATTAAAAATGAAACCAATTAATAACTTCATCTATAAAAATCATAAGTGTTTGGACATATAGATCGACTTGGAGTTTGATCTATCTAATAGTCCGAGTCATAAGATGAGTCATTTCAAAAGACCTTCTTGTGCCAACGCCCATAACACACCAATGGGAAAGACTCTTCCAAGGGAGCTTTAGTATCTATAGGGTCGACCACCACCAATCCAAGCTATGGGTGGTCGACCTCAAACCAGAAATATGTTTACTACTTTTACCTTTATGTCCCTTAACACCCTTAGATGTGTACACTCTATGTAATCGACACTTGTACGTATAATACTCTATAAATATATGGATTCCCTAAGGGATCCACAAATTCCACCAATCGTTGTGACTTATCTCTAGTTTCTCTCACAGTAAATCAGATCAATTCCAACATTTTGGCTCCCATTGTGGGGCTTAGATTCGAAGGTCAAGCTTTAGCTTCTCACCTCATATTTTCTAGGATTCACTACAAATTCTGAGAGAGATTTAAAAGACCAAACACCTATTCCTCTTTCTATTTACCCCCAGAATCACGATCACATGTTCCTTATCACTATGGTAGGGATACGTGCTAAAGATCGACTAAGACTAGAAAATGAGGAAGCAACGGTAGAACTAGATAACACCTCATCGACCCATGATGAGGCCAAAATGGAGGCTAACTCTTATTAAGAGCTGGCTCGTCAACTTCTCGAGTTAAGAAGAGAACTTGAGAAGACCAGGTTGGAAAACAAGTCACTACGCTCTCAATCATGTGGGGGAATCCTTGATGATCGAGTCACCAACCTGATTGGTAGAAACAAACTAGAGCGCGTTGTGCCCAAGCCTAACCAGGGCGAACAAGAAGTTGAGGGGGACCCCGTTTCTAACTAGACGAGACCAAGAAATAAGTAGTGGTTATAAGAGAGAAAAAAATAGGAGGTGTGATTTCAAGCTTTGGAATAAACTAACAAAAAGCAAGACCATGCCTTGAAAGTGACCAATGAAAGGCATGAAAAAGGCAAGGCCTCTTATGATATAGATAGGGACTACGAACAACTATGTATATCCCCATTCTACGATGAGATAGAGAATGAAAAACCACTAGCCAAGTTCAATACTCTCAAGTGTTCCAATTATCTAGGAACTAAAGACCCTATAATTCACATGCAACACTTCAAGACGACCATGACCCCTATGATCCTTACACAAGGTAAGAGAGATGACATGATGTGTAAATTGTTTACTACTTCCCTATATGACGGCACCCAAAAGTGGTTCAACAACCTAACACCCCACACCATAACCTACTTATCATAGTTTTTCAGGTTGTTCATCACCAACTACGCTTGTAACAAGTCATTAAGGAATATGTCACACCACCTCTTCTCAATCATTTAAGAAAGTGGTGAGTCTACTAAAGAGTATATGAAATGATTCTAAAAGAAAATAGTTATAAAATATGTAAAATATGTAAAATTTGATCCTTTTTTTTAATCAATTATAATTTGTGATTCAAGTAGTTTTTTACTCTTTTAAAAAATAGTTATAAAATATAAGATAATGCATAAATCTTAAAAAATATATTTTTAGATAGGTTTTATATTTATAATTTTTTTCATTTTCAAGTAACATTTTTTTATAAATTAAATCAAGTTTATGACTTTCATATAGATAAATATTATAAAAAAGTAAAGTTGGTAAATAATAAAATAAATCTTCATTATTTATATGTTGAAAGGAAAAAAATACAAAATATAAATTATTATCAGATATGATTAATTTTAAATTATTGAATTGTAAATCAATAATTAAGAAATTTAGTTTATATATATATATATTATTGGAGAGAAAATAACCATAGGGAGGAAAAAGTCATTACCGGTTATGTTTGCTGAACAAACATATCAATAAAGATTGGGTTTGTCTGCATTGACCAGCTAGCTAGTTCTAAACGTGATATTTGCTCGTTACACATGTAAATTATATATAGAGATTAGAGATTTAGATACCAAATCTTAAATCAGCATAGTAAAATTGATATTAAGATATGTTTAGATTTGTGTACCAGCATTTAGTCCATTTGATATGTAAATTTTCTCTAGTTTGAGTTCTAATTAAAATATTTGAATAATTTAAGATATGCTCAATAACTATTATAATTTTAAAATTTTGATTTTTTTAAATTGTTTGGTAATGATTTTTTATTTTGATTTTTAAATGAATCATTATAAAATATAAGAGTGATTCATAAATTTTAAAAAATAAGATTTTTAAATTTTTTATTTTCATAAAATATTTTTTTAGAGAGTAAATCAATTCTTATTATTATTTTTATATATAATTATTTGAATAAATAAATAAATTATTATCGAATAATATGTAAGTTATTTTTGAATTTTTTTAAAAAATTATTACAGAACATATTAGTGCTTATTTTTTCATATTTATTTTTTTAAAAATAATTATAAATTATAAATTAAAATAGTTATCAAAACTTTACTTATTTTTAAAATTTGTTTAGATTCTACAATTTGAATACGCTATGAATGTGAAACACTTTAATCCCCATGTTTTTTATTGAACCCGCCATTAATTTCAAGCCATATCTAAACAAAGTGATAGGAAGAGTGGATAGACAAAATGGTATCCTATCTTCTTAGGGTGTCATCTATTTTTATTTTTTTTAACCATTTTTTTTCTTAAATATCTATCAATTTTTACTAATAAAGTTAACTTAAATCTAACTTATTTTTTTAACGAAAAATAGCCAAATTTTTTTTTTTGATAAAAATTGATAAAAATGAATTAAGTATCTAAAAACACAATAATAATGTAATTACAGTGTATTAATTTTAATGAAAATAATAAATATTTTTTAATTTATGAAAATAAACCGATCAAAATAACATCATATTCTCTTATTATTATTGACATTTTTTTCAATAACTTTATATCAATTTCACTTTTATGTATATTAATTTATGTTTTATGACATTTTAATTATTTAATAAAAAAATATTTTAATAAAAAATTTATTAAAATAATATATTCATTAATGTGTGGACTAAAATTCATGTTATAACCTATGAAATTAAATAACACTAATTTTGAAATATGAGATCTTCTACAGATCTTTCAAATAAATAAAAGTAATTAGAAAGAGATGAAAAAGATATTATAAAGATAATCTACTATATACATAAGCATAAATTTAGAATAAAATTACTTAAATAATAATAATAATAATTTTTATTTTTTTAATATTTTTATTTTTGTATTAATTAAATAATAAATTATTAATATCTAAAATATTATTAATTATCTAGATTATACTTATAATCTCTTTTAATATCATGTTATTTTATTTAAAATAATATAAATAATTATTATTTTTAAAAAAATTATGTGAAATTAAATAATAAAACATTAATAATTAAAATATTCACAAATTTATACATTATAATTGTTTATTATTTTTATATACGATTATTTATTTTAAATAATAATTATTTTTTTCATTTAATTATGTTAATTATTATTTGTTATTAATTAAATAATACATTAACATCTACAAATCACGTAAAAATAATTATTTTTTATTGTTAATTATTGTTAATTTATTTTTTATCAACTAATAAATTATTAATATTAAGATTTTAACAATTTTTTATATAAAGTTATTTAGTTTATGTATCATAAATATTTTTAATAATAAATTAACATATTTAAAATACGGGAACTTGATGGCAAAAAATTAAATGACTGGTATACTTCTCGAGTCCCTCTTCTAGTTTTTGCAAATTATAATTTAAGAAAAAGGTGAGACGGGACAATATCTATTTTTCCAACACCTTTCTAAGAACATGTTATTAATTTTTAATGGGAGTAACTGAATGATGATTCTGAAACATTAATAAGTAAGCATGATATGAATACAAATATGATTAAAATAATTAAAATTTATCATTAATTATTTTATCATAAATTTTCTTTATATTATAAATAATTTAATCGATAAAATTTATCTAAATTTTTTATTTACCAACCAATATAAAAAACGAACACGATTTTCAGCCATAACTTTTAACAGGTTGAATAATTTTTCAGTTTTTCTAATCTTTGATCTGACATGTCGAGGACCAGTTGTAGATTGAACATTGAAAGATCAAAGATCATGCAAAACAGCTCAAATTAACTGACATCATGTTGAGAATGATATCACAATAAATTACAGATGGAGGCTCAAACTTAGCTGGCCAAACAAATACAGGCGTATATATATATATACCTAAAGATATGACAATGCAAGTAAGCAAACACATATAGATCATGTCTTAAACGGGTAATTTTCTCAACAATTGGCAATTAATTTGCTTCTCACTATCATAATCAATTCAAAAATTATTATTATTATTTTTCTTTCCTGATAAAAGATGTACTAGTTAACTAGTTATTGTAGTTAAATCACTTAAATCTAGTAATTTTTTTTAACAATTTAATTCATTAATTTTAAAAAAGTGAATTTATTTTACTAACTTTAAAAAATTGATAGTTTAGCACATTAGTTTAAAAAAATGAAAGTTTAATTAAATTTTAAGATTTTTTTTAAATATTTTTTTTATTAGTCAAATCATCCTTCCCTTGTTTATTTTTTTTAATAGGGCATAGTTTATTGGGGAAAGTGAGAGAGTTGTAAAAGAATCAACCAAACCAACCCAGGCACCCAGGCCCAAAACCTGAGAATTGAGGTCAGATTGTCGGTACATGGTTTCCATTGCCTTGTCTTGACTAAGGCAACTCTCCTCTTTTCATGCAGACTCTTTGCCACTTCTATACTAAATCACTCTCCCTCTCACTGTTCTATATCTCTTCACTCCAACCAAACTAAAGCAATTTCAATTTTCAAACAAACAAATATTTGTTTATACATAAAATTACCAAATTTCAATATTTTATCACTTTTCTAACTCCACGTTCACTCCCCTTCTTGTAAGATAACTACAACATATCCCTCAGTTTTCGAACCAGTCCATGTTCACTCCCTTGCTTCAATAACACAGTTAGACAATTACTCCTTCTTCTTTTTTTCTTTTAAACCCTAATTTTAAATTGTATATATAGTCCTTAATCTCTTCAGTGTTTAGGTACTTCTCCCAAGCTCTTCGCAGAGCTTTTTTTTATGGGTTTTTTTAATCTTAATTTATATTAGAAAAGAAAAAAAAACATTTTATTTCTCTACTTCATCAATATCAGTATTAATGAACATGGACTTTGTGGTGCTTCAGCAGAGCAATAACAAGTGTGTAACTAAAGTCCCAAGAAAATCTAAGGGGCATAGCTTCAGTAGAAAATGTGCTTCTTTGGTGAAAGAACAACGTGCTCGTATTTACATTCTTCGCCGATGTGCTACTATGCTTCTTTGCTGGTATATTCAAGAAGATGAATAATTAATTTGATGAGTCATGGTACTAGTCTGGTTGATCTGATAAGGATAGGATATACTATGTACTGGTGTGGTTTTAGTCTGCTTCTTTCTCTTGGGTTGTTGTTCTGTTTTTTTAATCTAGAGGGGAAATAACATATCACCTTTGGGTTTTTAAGGCACAAGAGAGAGCTTTTGAAACTACACCAGTACAACCATATGCTTTTTTTCCCCCCTGTTTTCTTAGGAACATGTTATTCTCCTTTGGAAATGTGGGGAGTACTGAAAGTGTTGATGAAAATAATGTCATGTAATAATTACTTTGTCATTGTTACAAAGTTGTCAAAATTGTAATTTTATGAATATTATGTCAAAATTGTAATTTTATGAATATTATGTCAAAATTGTAATAATGATATGTAATAAATGTTGTTATGCACAATGTGTGACTTGCTTTATTTTCTTACAATTATTGTATTTGGTTGGAGGATATCGCTCTGAACAGTGAGATCCCAAAAATCATAAAAATGGCGTGATTAAATATTAATTAGGTAGATTAGAGTAGATTTTGTTAATATTAGATCTATCTTTGTATTTTTAAAAATCTTGAGTATTAAAATTATTTAAAATTTAACCCGTTTAAATTGAACATTTTCATTACTATTAGGATATTATTTTTGATATTATAAATTTTAGAGAATACTTTTTTATTATTTTTTAATATTTAATTGCTATGATATTAATATTTTTTTTATCTAAAAATATCATTTCTCTATTAATTTCTTACTTATATATTTCTCAATCACTAATTCTCAGAAAGCCTTTGCCTTTGCCCTATGCTACTACTTGCAGTGTTCAATAAACATGCTTGAGAGCATTAATGATAGTTTGTGGGTATAAATTGAGTCAGCTGTTTAATTTCTTGTTTTCTAAAATTCTGATCCTCCTTATATTTTTGTCTGAATTCTATTATTATAGAACAATTTTTTTTGCATTTACCAGCTAGATTTTCCTTGACATAATATTTTGATCATATCTAACATTTTTTTAGATCAAATGTACACGTTAGCTAGTATAGTTGAACCTGTTGTATCCACCAAACAAAAAAAAAAAATTTGTTCCCATTAAATATATTTTATTATTTTGTTAAAATATTTTATTAAGAATATAATATTATATTATTTAAAAAGTGAATAACCTATCACATTTTTACAGAGTAACCAAAATATTCCTTGAGAAAACAAAGTATCTAAATATCCATTTTACCCAAGCAAAATGACTCCAATAAGTAACCACCCTTTTATTTGACTAGATTGTTGATAGCTTCCAATTTGGCTCAAGTTCAACTCCATGTTCAAAAGTGAATACAATAGACTTCTTTCAGCTGATAAATCATAAGACATACTTACCAGAGAAAAGAATAATGAGCATAAAAGTGACGTTCATCCAATAAAAGTCATTTAAGTTCCAAATCGAAACATTAAAAAAAAAACCACTATCATAGTTTTGATTCATAGAAAGGAAGCAACAAAGTTGTGATATTCAAACAAGTCATCAGTCAATCCAATCCTTGAAAAGTAAAATAACGTAGAGA